>JAWZYV010016590.1:0-735430 GCA_038373885.1 Cheiracanthium punctorium | reverse complement strand
TGGCTGGAAAACTTTTTAGCTGATTGATACATGGTCGACAGACGTAGTAGGTTATATGAGAATAAATTACACATGTTTGGCAGAAAAAAATGCATTTTATTGCGCGTGTGGAAAAGGTGTTTTCTTCAAAGGAAATCATTTTCAGTAGGGGGTATGATTTGTCCGGACGGCCAGCAACGTTGAACACTTTTGAGGCATGGAGTCAATGAGGCTATTAATCACGAGTTGGGATATTCTATCCCGCTCTTCCAGAAGAGCTCGTTCCAGTTCTTGGAGAGTTTGTGGGGATGGTTGGCGGCCAGCAACTCGTCTTCCTAGAGCGTCCCAAACGTGCTCTATTGGATTCATGTCTGGAGAACATGCTGGCCATTCCATTAGTACGATTCCTTCCTCGAAAAGGAAAACCTCCACCAGATTAGCACGATGTGGCCTGCAGTTATCGTCCATTAAAATGAAGTTATCTCCGATTGCTGCAGCGTAAGGGACTACAATAGGTCTGAAGATCTCATCCCTATATCGGCGACCAGTCAGAAGTCCATCTCGAATGATGTAGAGGTCTGTGCGCCCGTCAATGGAGATACCACCATACACCAACACTCCCCCACCGCCAAAGCTGACACTTTCGTGCACGAACGCAGGATTATTCCTACTGCCACGGTCCCTCCAGATGAAAATACTCCTATTATCAGGATGAACTGAAAAACGGCGCTCGTCAGAAAAAAGAACATTGCTCCATTCATTTCTCCTCCAGTTCACATGCTCTGTTGCCCACTACCTGCGGTCGCGACGATGCCTTGATGTTAGTCTAACACATACCATCGGTCGGCGAGCATACAGACCTACACCATGAAGCCGGTTTCGGACAGTCTGAGTTGAAACCGTGGTGCCAGTAGCCGAGCGAAGGTGTTCTTGGAGAAGAGTAGCGTTCATATTCCGCTGTCTCCGAGCCGTTAACACTAAATAACGATGTTCATTGGGCGTTGTTGCTCGTCTACGACCTTTCCCTGGTCTTCGGCCTGCACTTCCAGTCGCCAAAAACCGGTTCCAGATCCTGGAAATCACACTTTGTGACACTCCGAAGTAGCGCAATGGCTTGCGCTACTTCGGCTTGAGTTTGGCTCCCTTCTAACCTACCGACAACTCTCAGAGCTTCTGAATCGGTTAAATGACTTCGCTGAAACATCGTACTCATCGAAACAAAGCAGTCACTGAATGCCGATCATCCTTGTCTTCATTTTCTTTTATTCAGTTGAAAGTCCAATTTCATTCGCTGCCGCTGAATCGACGTTTTTGACGTCGAACTCAAAATTAGCATACTCCGCAGTTTGAAAATCATAAAAATTTGCATTTGTGATTCTCTTCTTCCATTTTCGGCAAAAAAAATTTCGCTTATATCTATTTTATATAAAACTTACAACATCCTTTAATTGTTTTGAGCAGTGTACCTCAGTTTTCACAAATCGTATTACCGTTGACAAACCTGACGAAGAAAAGCGTTCCAATTAAGATACCGTGGAGTTCTGAGGCGGATAAAGCATTTACAAAGCTGAAAAAGGAACTGATAATAATGCCTTCCTTACACACTCCAGACCTTGAGAAACCTTTTCAATTATACACAGATGCCTCGGCCACTGCAATTGGGGCATGTTTAGGTCAACGTGATGACAATGGAAAATAATTGCCTATTGCATTTTTCAGTAAAAAAACTAAGCACGAGTCAAATAAAGTGGGCGACCATTGAAAGAGAAGCCTTTTGTGTACTGGAAGCATTAAAGAAATTTGACACCTGGATATTTGGATCTGAAATTCAAATAGTTTCAGACCATAATCCTCTGGTGTATTTAACAAGAAGTGCGCCCCATGGTGCTAAGCTATCTCGGTGGGCTTTAGCCCTGCAACGTTATAACATGACGATTACATATCGGAAAGGCAGTCAACATAGTAATGCTGATGCATTATCAAGACTAAAATTTCAAGACTCTCATTAATTTAAGTTATATATATATATATATATATATATATATATAAAAAAATTGAAAAAGTTTATTTATTCCAGCAACATCGCCACTCCTGTGGCGGATGTGCTTTTCCCCATGGGAGCAGTAAAGATTATAAACGCACCCCATGCGTTAATAAATGAGCGAGCTGTTAAAAGAACGCGGGCTAGAATTTAAAAAATACGGGGACGGATTCAAAAGATTGGATTGTAATTATTATTATAAAAAAGGACCTGACTGATGCTAGCCGCCTTGTATATGGCTAGAGTCTAAGCCTATATATTTATTGTGTAAAATAAATTTTTTGTTACTATTTTGAAGATAGTTATAGTGTTTGTATTATGTTCCAATAAAATGTTAAGATTAGCGTCGGAAAACTTTACTGTAGGCCTTGAGTAACTTAAAAGTTTTCTTTTATTTTAAAATTGTGATTCTTCAGTAAAAAACTATTTTAGTCTCCCCCCCCAACTTCCCCAAAAAATTCGAACTCCCGACTGATATTACTAAAACAGCGCCATAATCATAAACCCTAACATGTGTCCATTTTTTGAAAATTCGCCAACTTTATAGGTTTTTTCACTTAGAATAGAAGTCGAGTTTTCTGTCCAGTATCATTTTATTTTGATGCTATTGTTATTATATAGGGTGTCCCTAAAAGGTGGTAACACGCTTTAATTCTTTATCCATTAGAGATAAGTAGGCAATGTAAACTGATAAAACATTCAAAATGAGGTAGAAAAAAAAAGATGTTAAGCAAACAACTCTTCTGTTAATTTATTTTAAAATTTCTATACAACCTCCATACAAAAAATCGTAGTTAGTAAAATATGACCTATATACTGTTGAGGAGATGTAAAAAATTTCAGCCTTTCATTATAAAATGTCTCAGAGATATTTTTAAACAAAGACGGTCAATGACTATGCATGAATTGGCATGCAAGAATTCATTTGCTGGAGTGCAAAAAATTATTTTCTTTCGTAATTTCTGAACGACTCTTGAAACGCCATCATCCGACATGATTTTATAACTTCGAGAGCCACTGAAAAGCTATTTAAATCAACATACATTTTTCTTCATATCTCGGAAAGTTTTTAAAACATACCACTCAAATTTTGTTCTCTACCTCATTAGTGTAGGGAACGCATTTTACTATTTGGGAATTTTTTTGTACGGGGGCCGTATACAAAAATAAAAGCTGCAACGTTTTGAAAGTTAGCAAAATATTTTTTTTTCTTAGCTTGTTTTTTTTTATTTTTAAGATTTTTTAAAAATTTACATTCCCAATTTATCTCTAATGGATAAAGAATTGAAGCTTTTTACCTCCTTTTTGTGACACCCTGTACAGTTGTTACAACGCTAAAGGGAAAATATCTGGTGTAAACAAAGCAAATCTTTTCTTAAAAATATCGTTCAACGTTCCTTCTAAAAGTTTGAAAATGAGTGTTAGTTACTCTTGGATGAGTTTGAGAAATCTTCATCTATAATCAAAAAATGAGTGCTTAGGAGGCCGATCGCTAATTCTATGTGTTCTACACTGGACAATCTGAATTGTTCTTACAAAGCACCGCCTCAAGCCGCAGGACGTTGTAGACATTACAACTTAGCCCTCTGACGAGTGGTGGTTGCGCAAGCTGTGTCAGAAAACTTCTTTAGCTCTGTGGCGCTCATCGCGTGACACGCGTTTCTAAATAGCGTGTGAAACGCCAAGAGGAGCGTGTTTAACCTTCTAAACGATACCAAGAGACGGAAATTTTAGATCGCCTAATCGATAGACCGCCATATTGTTGATAGTTAAATGAATCGACGGCAACTGCTGCTGTTTTTCAGCATTGGCCAGTCTATCCAGTTGGCTTCTATATTGATGCTTGTGCCTCAAAGGTTTAATGCGAATCATTGTCCGCTGACTTTTTGACGTATCAGGGTTTCAGGTACAGTAACATCTTTTGCGTAATGCAAGAAGACTTGTCAAAATGCTAAAATTAAGCGTGTGGGGTTTTACTTTTTTGCGAAAGCATTCAGAGAAAAAAAAATCCTTCATACCAGCAAGAATGTTTTTTTCTTTGCGGCCTCTCAGCATTTTGCTATACATTTTTTTCTCATTTGAACTCTTATAAAATTTTTCAGCTTAGCTTACGCGCTGCAGAAGATAAAGTGTAGTCGTTTGTGTCGCGTGTCACCGGCCAATACTTCAATAAAAACGGAGGCTAAGAGAACCACAATAAACGTTATTCATTACAGGAAATATAATATTTTTGTGGGCTAATAAATAAATCTATTTTTATATGTGCTCGTTTTAGTTTAAAACAAGATATTTTCAGTAAAAATGTTCTTTTACGGGTGCAATTGCTTCAGATTACAAAACTAGAGGAGATTATAATTTGAAATTAAAATTCTTTTTTTAAATTATGTATTGCAGATAATTTTATTCCTCCTACAGAAAATATAACTTCATTACACAAAGTAAGAAAAATCTATTACTAGTAATTGAAAAACAAACTATTGAAGGTATTCAGAAATCAATTAGACTCAGGACAAAATCTTAAAATAAAAACGTTGTGTCTTATGTTTATCTGCAATAGATATTCGAGATGCAAT
Source organism: Cheiracanthium punctorium (assembly GCA_038373885.1). Taxonomy (NCBI): domain Eukaryota; kingdom Metazoa; phylum Arthropoda; class Arachnida; order Araneae; family Cheiracanthiidae; genus Cheiracanthium; species Cheiracanthium punctorium. Next base: position 730,837 of record JAWZYV010016590.1, on the reverse strand, counting down.
TTCTTTGGTTATATTCAATATTTTCCATTAAAATTGATTATAGAAGCTAATTTATCCTGTAAAAAAATCATTAAACAAAACACATTGAAAATTCAGAAATTGAAGAAAAAGTTTTGTTTATGACACTACTTCGATTAGATATGAAAAAAATGTTATTCTTAAAAAGTTTACTTACAAAATTTCAAGATTAGTGTAAAAATGATTTATGAATGTATGATTTTTTAAAAATGTCGTGAAGTTATTACTATTTAATTAGATGTAATTCAGCTATATTCATGAGAATGTTTCGAAAGAGCAATTATTTTAATAAGAATATATAAAACTATGCACTATCCTATGTTACACTACTTTTAGTCAGTATTTTGTTTAACAGAGGAGGAGGGCAGGGATTAATTTCATAGGTTTATAATTTCACGCTTTGTCAATATTTTTCAACATGCAAATAAAACGATTACACTACGCAACATCAAAAATGTATCGGGCTCAAACATAGTTATTTCCGAAGTATTTTGTCTCATTAAACTTGAAAATCATCATAAAGACTTGAGATTAGCTCTTTTTCCAAGATATAGAACAAATTTAGATGATCAAATCTCACTATGGCAGTTTGTATGCTACTATGGCTCGTACAGTATCCATGTGTTCTATCAGTCATTCAGCCCGTTCCTCACTCGCCCAATCTGACAATTTTAGAGCCACCTTAAAATTATGAGATTGAAAAGGATGATGCTGAAGAAGAAGTAGCTAGACTTCAGACTTCCCATGATCCAGGTTTCGAAGCACACGATTTGGATGAGCCACAAAGATTCGACAGAATTGAGTGAGCCCCAGTGGGAGGAAGTCCAACTTTTGTCCTGGGTCCCCTAATTTTGAACCAATTGCATAGGAGGGACCAACTCCATGAAATCGGCACCCCCAGAAGTACGTAAACCTGGAGGACATCGGAGCCACGACAGACTTTACGTGTACCAGCTCCTATTAGCGTACGCGGTCCCACAGCAGTCCAGCCGATGAAAGCAGTAGACCCTCCCAAGCACTGACCAAGCCGGATGCTGCTTCACTTGCCGTGTTCTTATGGGAGCGGAATTTAACGCCTAGACCACTGCGGAGCGTTTTTAGGATAAAATGCTCAAAAGAAACATGAAAAAACACAAGAAACACAAAGAAACTTTATAAAAAAAACTGCATAACACTTAAATTTGTATTTATTTAGATTCAATCAACTGAAAATTTTAATAGATAGCATAAAATTCTGTACCATTTTTACGTAGCTTTGAAATTTTTTCTATGATCAAAATTTAGGAACACAAGCCTAGGTCAGTGTTTTTGTTGTGTCCCAAGAAACTGTTTACTCGCTTTAAATCATTATCTGTTAGAGATAAGTGGGTAATGTAAATCGAAAAAAATCTACAAAATAAGGTACGAAAAAAATTGTGTGAAGAAAAATTTTCCTCGTTAATTTTCAAAAAGTTACACTTTTAAAATTTGCATACAACCTCCGTACAAAAAATTCCTTTTTACTAAAGCAGGACCCCATACGCTAGTGAGCCGATGTACAAAATTTGACAATTATATTCTATGAAATTCATGATTAGCCCCTGACCATCTTTGTGTAAAAACATCTCAAAGAGACTAGCACCAACGTTAAAGAATGGTTCAAGACGTTTAAAGAATAAAAATCTGAAATTTCGTGTATCACCTCAATAGTGTACGGGGAACATTTTATTAACTGGGATTTTTTTGTAGGGGGGGAAAAGGAATCGTATAGAAATGTCCGAAACTGTTTGAAAACTAAGGTGTGGAATTTTTTCATAACGTAGTATTTTTCTTGACTTATTTTGGACATTTTTTCACTTCTTAATTCCCAATTATCTCTAATAGATAAAGAATTAAAATGAGTTATCACCTTTTTGTTATTCCCTGCACATACATTCAAGCGATAAATTTTTATGGACGCTATATCAACACTATATTAACATTTAAACACGATTGTATTCATTGCAAAGAAAACAGAAAGAAATATTAAAATTTTGCTAGTTTACAGGGAAGTATTAAAATTTAATAGGGAACTAAAATAATAAATATTTTATTTAGAATTTGAATTAAATTTCTACATGCGAATTATATTTCAATGAGCTCTTAATAAATAAAAATACAATAAATAACTTATTTCTATTTGTGCAAATCGTTTTATCAAATGTTTACTGAAAAATATATTGTTTTAAATTGATAAAAAAAATTAATTTTGATACAAATTGTTCTTTATTAAATAAACCAGCATAATACAAAAAATTATCAGTTTTCATTTGGACTGCTGTGTTATTGGTTATAGTGAGAAAAACTACAAAGGATTTTTGTTTATTTATTTTCAAATTAGTCATTATTTCTTTGTCACAACTATAAATAACGTATTTAGAGAAAATATTTTGAAAATTTCCTATTGATGAATAATTTTCGAAGTATTTTCGAAGTATTTGCGAAGTATATATATATATATATATATATATCCTAACTAATATTATAAATGCGAAAGTGAGTTTGTTTGTTTGTTTGTTTATGACGCTTTTACGCCTAAACCACTGAATCGATTAGGATGCATTTTGGTTTAGATATAGATGGGACCCTGGAGATGGTTATAGGCTACTTAGAATTTTAGATTTTTAATTACCTTTTAAATTATTAATTAAAAACCGTTTTTACGTTGCCATGCTTGGCGAGTTTCGCCCGTATCACGATTCATGTTTTGAGCTAACAAGAATGCTATTACTTCAGTAAAGAAGCACGTGCATCTGAAAAACATTAAATAATACGGAAATTATGCCAGTTTTATGCCAAATAAAGCTATCTCTAATAATAAAAAGGAATGTTCTCCAGACAAATCTACAGAAAGCAGAGCTTTGAAAATTTGAGCATGCCTGGACCCATGACTTCGGTAAAGTGTACCTGAGGCACGGAAATTTTAATAACTTTTCTACACGCTTAAACCAAACGAGCGAAACTCGATTAGTCGGAGCGAAAAGAGAGCCACTTTTCAAAAGTGAGCTTCTCCTTTAGGAGCGTTTTTCGATCACAAGAGCGGAGCGGAATATAACAATAAGCGAGGACGGAAATTCCCGGAATAAACAGGACGGGAGAAAAGGCGTTCTCAGAAAAAAGATTACTTGAAGAGCACTTTCGCGGAAAAACCGGTAAGTTACCATGAAAACGGATCGCTCCGCAATGTATTGTTTTTTTCGCTCTTTGGGTTTAAGCATGTAACTATTAATTAAAAACCGTTTTATCGCCCGCACAAAATGATTTATGCTTTTGAAATAAAGCAGAAATTCTACTTGCAAAATCACATGCATTTGGAAAACATAAATAAGTATGGAAATTATGTTTATTTCACTCCAAATTAAAAAGCATAAATAAAGAGAAGTGTACTTACGTATTATCTTGGCGGTCCGCCAAGACGAGCGATTTTTTGCCGAGATAAATGCCGGGCACATGAAATTATTAATGGTTTTGAATACGATTGGCAACAGTTTGGCAACTCATTTGACGAAAAAACAGTTTGGCGGGAATGACCGCCGGGATAATAGGTAAGTACCAAGAAAAGTCCAGATGTGTTTTTTAAAGTTCGTAAATTTCCAAATCCTACAAATAATATAAATGTGTACATTTATGTGTTTGGATATTTTTGACTGAATCACACAAAAATGGTTGGAAAAATTTGTAATGAAGATAGCTTATGCCCTGGATTAACATACAGGCAACCTTTCAAGCATATAGCATAAATAATTCTTTTACAAAGACACTCAAAATAATGCTAATGCATTGCACTCTATGGAAATTTTGTGGCTACTAAACCGATTTTAAAACTTTTTTCATTGATTGAAAGTCTTAGGCGTATATGGAGAATTCTTCTGTGTGGAATTTTCTAAGGGATCCTAGCCCATATTTTCGCGAGGTTTTTGAAAAAAACACGGAAAACTGCGAGCGGCTAGGTCGACAGGCACAACCGGGGTTTGAACCTGGCACCTCCCGCCTTCCAGTTTTTAGAGCAGAACCTCTTAGACACTAGGGGCCCTGAGTGTTATAGGCTACCTTTTATGCATATATCACAAATGGTTCTTTTACAGGGATACTCATAATAATTACATTACGCTCTATGTGTATCTCTGTAAGTACTGAACCGATTCCAAAACTTTTTTCACTGATAGTAAGCTACACTATTCTTGAGTATTATAGGCTAAAATTCATGCATGTAGCGCAAATAGTTCCTTTACAGGAACACTCAAAATATTTCTAATACATTACGCTCTATGGGCATTTCTTTAAATACAGAACCGATTCTAAAACTTTTTCGCTAATAGAAAGCTGCATTATTCCTAATTAACATAGGCTAAAATTCATGCATATAGCATAAATATTTCTTTTACAAGAACACTCAAAACAGTTCGCAAATACTGTTGTAACTGTCTCTTTCGCCAAATGCCTGAAAAAAATCTAAATTTAGTAATTTTGCATACTCTGTTATTTTAAATGAAGTATACTACCATGCTTTATACTTCATTTAAAATAAGTAAAAAGCAAATAATATTTAAATGCAGTTTCTTTAGTCGCAAACATATTTGTCATTCACACATGCTTCGTTTCTCTCGGGACCTTATTCTAAAGCCGACGCGGACGAAGTCACGGTTAGCCGCTAGTATATATATATATATATATATATATATATATATATATATATTTAAATCATTAACATTTTTTTCTTTATTCTGTTTCTTTTGACGAAGCAAAATGGTATATAGATTATTTTTCCTTCAGACTGTTTCTTTTCACTTTTCGACAGAATTGAAATGTGTTTTTCTTCTTTAATTTTCAATGCAAATATCTCATTATAAGATTCCACCATGGCCGGGTGGATGAGACACGGAACATAGTAAAATCCTGAAAGGGTTTTGTCCTACTGCGCGGCTGTCTATCTAACGACCTGAAGTTTTGGGCAGTTTTTGCAGATGCAACGTAAATACGCATTAGAATCCCCTTAAAAAGTTCTTCATTCAAGGCAAAATCCCCCCCTCCTTCTAGGCAGATATTCCTCGTGCACGTCTGCCTAAACACATTACACAATTAAAATCATGTTATACGTACGGTAAACTGTTGAAGTTGCATTAGCGTGGTTGGTTTGCTTTTTTTCCCCCCGTGAAATTAGAAAAAAAAAGCTATTGCTAAAGTTAGATAAAATTCTTAATGGATCTGACATTGCTAATGTGGGGATTTTTCCTTTCTTAAACAATTCACAGCAAGTCTTTTAAGATAATGTATTTATTTCAGGTACTATCATTCTGATTTCTATAATTTTGGATAAAGAAAAGTGCTCGAAATTACATGTAAATAAGTATTAAAAGTTATTCCAAAAATAAGAATTTATGGGTTTTAGAAATGAAAGAACTTTTAATCCACAGTTTTAATTCTTTTAACCTAAATCATTCAAAATTATTCCTTTCCTTTTGACTTCTGGTTGGGTCTCAATATGACCTACTGGATTAGTCACTGATTATGGCAGATGGCGAATGTGTGAAGGTCCGGCATTCGGATCTATCGCGCAGCTGTTAATCTAATAGTCTGGAGTTTTGGTAGGTTTGTTGCAGATGTAACTTGAATACGCGTTAGAACCCCTTAAAATCCTCTTCCCAAGGCAGTCTTCCCTCGTAGGCAAATGCCCCTCGTGTAAGCTTGCTATTACACTAAACACACTTGATTTCTGGTTATAACAAATTTCTTTGTAATCTTTTAAAAGACTTTCCTCACAACATTTGTAATTCTACGGTCTTTGATTTTCTAATTTCTTATTTACTTATTATGAAAGTACTACCAATTTCGTACAGCGTGTCTATAAATGTTCTATACTAAATAAGAGATTACGCATAAACGGGCAAATGCAGTCTTCATGCACCAGTTTATGATCACTGTAAAACAGACATTAAAAAATAACAATGAAATTTCCGTCTTCTGCTAAGGCAAATCAATTTTATTTTCGGTAAAATGATAAGCCTATAAGACACATAAATTGACGCCCCAAGAAGGAGTCACCGATTGTAATGAAATTTCGCATACAAAGACATTCGGACCGAACATGCAAATAATTAAAGTCCAATGAATGAATAGCGAAAGTGCTAGTGCAAGCGAGAATTCAGCAAGTGCATTTAAGTGCGATTCTCAAACTGATGGTTAAAATTTCTGTTACATTTTGTCTGCGATATCTTACGTAGGCTGTAACAAGGCCTCACCGAAGGTTTCGTGCGCATTACGAGCAGATATCGGGGTTTGAAAGAGGTCTTGTGAACGGACTGAAATAGGCTGGTTGAAAGAATCGAAGAATCACACGAGATCTGCGTGGAAGCGATGCTGGCAAGAGCGACGATGCTGGGTCAACAACTTTAGATATCAGCGTGAAAATGATAGCGATCGACCGAGAGCCACAACAGAACTTGAGGATAGAGCGATTGTCAGAGCAGCGGTCACAGCACCGGATTCGTCGCTATCAACTATCCACCGTGTGACCCGCACGCATGTATCCAACATCACTCTCAACAGACGATTGAGAGAGCGGAATTTGCGCTCGTGCTGACCGCTACGCCGCTTGCTTCTCACGCCTGCACACTGAGCCGCCTACAGTCCGATTACTCTGGTGCCGGTTTCGATGAATGTGGAACTGCGTTGGCACCTATAGTATTTAGTGACGAGTCCCGTTTCAATCTGTGTCCTGACGACAACTGCAGACGTGTCTGGAGACGTCCTCGGCAAAGGGTTGATCATGCCCTAACTATCGGACTCCACACAGGCCTACAACAAGGTGTTAAGGCCTATGTGCCTTTGACCCACAACAAGGTGTTGCATCTATTTTGATAGCCGGACCCCTTTGATAGTCATTTCTGGCACAGTGACAGCAGAGCAGTACGTTGACGGCATCCTACAACCGGTTGTGTTACCTTTCCGTTTGAGACACCCTGTATTTACATTTCAGCCTGATAATGCCAGGCCGCATGCGGCACGTGTTGCTATAAATTGTCTTCAAGCTTTCCCTGTACTTCCTTGGTCAGCTAGGTCGCCTGATCTCTCTCCCATAGAGCGCATTTGGGACGCTATGGGAAAGCGATTACAACCCTCTCAAAATGCCGCCGATTTAGCCCAACAGTTGAAGAAAATTTGGCAAGAAATTCCGCAGGACACTATCCGGGAACTTTATCAGAATGTGCCTCACCGGGTGACATCTTGCATCGAGGCCAGAGGTGGACCAGCCTCTTATTGATTGCTTGTCTTTGTAATGGTCAAACTCTAAAATAATCATTCAATTCTTCGGGAATTTTAATCGTTTGTTTTCTTATGTATGTTCTTTACATCCACCAATTTTTATCACAATCGGACAATTATTTCATGGTGCGCCATTTAAAAAAATATATATATAGTGTATTTGCTAACAAATCGTGTTTCGTTTAGAATGATTGGAAGAGTTTCCAATAGTTTATGAGTCACACTTAAGAAATATGAGTCAATCGAACGAGTGATCCAAAGAGAAAACAGTTAATTTAGAATCAGTCTGGTTTACATGCATATGGGTAATACGTACAATTTAGTGCGCCTCGTAATAGCTTTTAAAACTGCAACAGTGTTCATAATCAGAAGTATCTTGACAGTACTCTTAATACGATTTGCCTCCGTGGTTCTTTTTTAATGAATTTTTAATTTTCAAACGAAAGTTTTGTTCACTGTGTACTTGGAAAACGAATGAGATTTGGTAAAATAGCAGCAGTTTCAGCAAACAGTGAAATTATTTTGTCCTTATCTGATGCCACTGACCAGGATACCTGATTTATATAATAGTCCAGGACCTGACTGCAGTTCTGTGAGAAAGTTTGAGTATGGAGAATTTTTTCTCAGGAATGTTTAGTAAGTGTCTTAGTAAGCATTTTGGACTTGGGTGGACATCCGTCACCTGGTACATTTTCCGGCTATGACGTCATCAAAGATGGCGGCTGCTCGCATCTCAGAACTGCTCATATCTAAGTTAATACTTGTCCGATTTGTATGAAATTGCACTTTTTTATATTAATTTACACTTATTTTATTAAATAACGTATGTAATAATGTGTAATGCAGACGGTATTATCTGTAACGGTATTATCTGTATTATCTGTAACCAAAAATTGCATAATCGCATTTACGAGAAATATAGAATAAGCGAGTATCCTAGAGCTCAAGAGTTTCTAAAAGCTACGTTATATTTACAAGATGATGTTTTCACTCGTGCTTGTGACTTGGAAGATATGCCAAGTTTTAATGGTGCTGATCTATTATGTTACGAAAATTGTACATCTGGGTACTTACTGAGGTATAAACGAAAACTTAAAGCAAGCGAAGAGAGTACTCCTCAGATTTCAAAAAGAATTACAGCCTTTGCCCTTATAGTTGATGATATCAAATCTGGACTACATAAAGGTTATGGATGCACCCTTAGTTACATTAGGGACAAATTTAATATACAAAATGAAGACAACAAAGTCAGTAACAAGGAGCTAAAACTAATGTTATGTGATTATTTTGGAAATGAGATAACGTTTGCAAAACCTAGAGACAAATAAACCAGTCATGTTTTTTTCTGCGTCTCTTCAAACAGAAGAAGTAGCAGATGTCCAAAGAAGTTGCAATCCTCTAACAGAAAGTGCTATTCTATTGAGAGATTCATTGCTGAAGCTAGACTTTAGGCTCAGTGGTAAATTTGGTGAAGCGATTCATCACCATCATGATCTTGCACAATGTGCTCCTAAGCAGTCTCCTAATGAAGTATTGATTCCCAGTCACTTCAAGATTGATTCATAGACAATTGGCTCCTTCGGCAATTTTGATCATGAGGAATGCACCTTATCTGGTATAGGAGGTTCTCATAACATGTGTGATCTTTTTCAAGACAAACCGCTGGATATACCATTTAAACCATGTTTATCGAAGACTGGTATCACACGAGGTTTGAAACCAATTCAAGAACTTCTTCCATGCCAAAAGTTACAATCGTATTACAAACTTGAAAAAAGTCCTAATCTCCCAAGGGATTACGAAGCTAACTCAGATTTATTTACAATGGATAAAGATTAAAAAAAAGCAATACGAAAATTTAGACATATTATGGCAGATTTTAAGAATTTCAGAGCCTATTTCCCACAGTTCTGATGTTATTATTGATTACGACCTTTCCACTCCAGAAGAAAACCTTGGACATCTTGTACCATCGCGGAGTTCTTTCCAAGCACTTTCTTCAAAAGAAGATTTATAGCAAAAGCAAGCTGGATTTTTGCCAGTAATTGCGAACCCAGTAAATCAGCATGCAAATGTTTACACAATTCTGTTGAATTTCAATTATGTCTTTGACCAGTTAAACCAACAGTACTTACCAGTAACCTATGATGAAAGTGTATAAGCTATTGCACGTGAAGTCCTGCTAATCAATCCAAATAAATTTACAAATATTGTATCGATGTTGTGGGCATTCCAAAAGGCTAAAATTGTGGCTAGTTGTATAGGTAAATATCTTTGGGGAAGTGGAATAAACATTGTGCTTATTAAATTCTCAGTGTTTGAAGTAAATGTGGTAGACACTGTTTTACATGGTAAAAACTGTAAGAAGGGAATCAAAGGGATGTTTATGTTGGGAGAAACGATGATTAGATTGCAAGTGAAGTCCTTTTTGGAAGAACATTCCATTGAGTCCTATGAATCTAAATGTAGATTCATAAGAATTGAAAGTTATTAAAAGTTAGATTCATAAGAATTGCCACCAGCAGAATATTTTTTCGGCATGGAAAAAAAAATTACATAGATGTAGATGTCAAAGTGGAGAAACTCTTCAGACTTTTTGAAATTTGTTGAACAAGGACGTCAAACATCAGAATAGTTTTTTACTGGGATAATTTCCTGAAACTGCTCCAGCTTCTAAAAAAAATTTGATTCGTTCCGATAGACAGGGTCTCCAGGAATTGCATCTAGACACAGTACAAAAACTTCTACCAGTATTTTCTGCCTTTGAATGTGTAAACTATCAACGATGGGCTTTATATTTGGAAAACATGAGAAGACTACCCAAGACAGCCCCGGAGATGCATGAAATGCTCATGAAGGTAAAGAATGTTGTGAAACGGTATGAATATAAATTTTCAGCTGTTGCAGCGGACGTTGCATTAAAACAAACCATTAATAGATCCCAAAAAAGCTCATCTGGTATCGTAGGGCGTACTAAGCAAAAGCAGTTTGTACCATAATGGGAGATAAAAACATCATGAGCGTCTGGTGACATCAAGTCTATTTCGGGAAATTGCAGGCTCCATTGCTATTGTCGACGGTTTGTTCATCCAGCATGGGTTTTCTAAGAAGCAAACCCAGAGCCTAGATGTAAAGGTGACCTCAATGTTTAATATATTTTACAAAAAGGTAACTTTGTTATACTTCCTAATCCATTACACAATCTGCTAGCAAAAGCACTGGTTTCACAATATGCAAAGGTAAATATATTAAATGTGTTTAAGATTGGCGATGATTTGTATTCTACACTGGACAAAACACGATATGAAAACAAAACAATAAGGATTTCAAGTACCATCCACAAAATCATGCTACCAGCATTTCATAGTAATAGAAGATGATTTAGTGCCAGAAAAGAATTTACAGAAATATCGAACTGATTTTATTTGGGGCATGTAATTGCTTAAAATGTTCCAAATCACCTTGTATTTGTAGGGCAAATGAAGAAATCCGCTGTTCTTTCCGTAAGTGTGGTAGTAAGGGGTTAGATTCAATATGTAACAATCTTTTTGCAGTTTCATTATAATCATTTTTTTTATTCACGGTAATATATGTCAATGTTGTAATCGTAAATAGTATAACAAAATAACTTGTTTATTAATTTATGGCAACAGCTAAAAACCATTGTTATTTTCATCTTACAAATAGTAATTAAAGTATATTGATATAATTTTACGCTAATCGGTCAAGTATTAACTTAAATATAAGCAATTTTGTGATCGAGCGGACGCCATCTTTTATGACGTCATAGCCATAAAATGTAAAGTGGCGGATGTCCACCCAAGCCGAAAACACTTTATAAGGCACCTATTAAACATTTCTAAAAAAAAATTCTCCATACTCAAACTTTCCCACAGAACTGTAGCTAGGTCCAGGACTAAAGATAAACATTGTATTTTCCTTAATTTAATGTATTTATTTACGCTATCATCATGGTAATTAAGAAATGTAAGATAAGATTATTTCATAAGGAGTATTAAAACATGTATAATATTGTTTTCTTTTAAATTACTAAATTAAGTCGTGCTTTCCCTTTTTTTTATCATTATCTAAATTTTTATACTTCAACGTCTACTTCAAATTAATTCGCAGCCCGTAATTCGTCAAAAAATACTTATTATTTAACAAAGTAAACCGGATTATTTTTGTTACTATTTGAATCGTCGTGGAATAAAATATTAAATTCATATGAACAATCACATGGATAAATACGATAGGAAAAAGGGGGTAGCATATCACCATGCTCTCGTTAATTAAGGGATTTATTTTTAAAAGATTTTGTTATTTCTCTTTTGAATAAAGCAAGAAAATACGAGTAACAAGAAAAAAACTTGTGCTGTGAAACATCCTCTTAAAAATAGAGCTTTGCATTAAGTTGGATTTTTGTTGCTATATGTATAAAGAGAAAGGACACAACAACAAAAAATAAATAAATAATTACTGCTCCAAAATTTTACGAGTTTTATTTTTGAAGTATTGAAGAGTGGATGCGGAATTACCCATCCAAACGCCGTTGTGAAAACTTTTTTGGTTATTGAAGGTTGACTAAATACTGTTAAGACTTGAGCGGAAAAAGAAAAAAAAAACACAATGGAGGAGAGCTCTGCTGGTTTTATTTTCGTTGAAAAATACGGAGCTGTTAATTACGAATTTTTTGGGGAAGAAGTACGAGATAATTTATTTTTGCAAGTCACGTTTACTGTTTGGAAGTTTTGTTTAGAAGTCCATGAAGATGCAGCATATTTTTTTTCTTTGTCTAGCTTTTACAAACGATGTTCTGTAGATAACAATTAAAATTTTGCTCATTAATTATGGCTAAAACAAAGCTCACCTTAAAAAAGAGAGATAAATGCGTTGTTTTTCTTTTGTGTACAACGTTGTGAAAAAAGAACAAAGTAAAACTAAAATGGTAGTTTTTGATACGCGCGCGCACACACATACACACACACACAAGGAAAAAAAGATAAAGTGCCTAAATAGATATGATTATATTCTTATAAGAAAAAGAAGTTTTCTTCTATAATTGCATGAAAAAAAGAATCTTTGGGATGATTTCATAAAATTTTGTTCTTAAAAGTGATTTGTGAGGACATTGTCTTTGCTCATAAATTCACGATAAAAGAATTGATTGCTAGTACTTTCTAGTACAATGAATCCTACTAGTACGATTGCTAGTACAATGCTAGTGCTTTCATTTTTATAAAATTCTTATTTGAAACTGCAAAATTATACACTGAAGAGTAATTGAATTAGGGATACCTGTCTAGAAGCGCATAGCACCACCTATCTCCTTGATGATCTCTACGATTCGTCTTGACATGAATTCTACAAGACACTTGAAGTGATGGCAAGTCATACTAATACAAGACTCCGGAACAACTTCCCACAATTCACTAAGTATAGATGGAAGGTGGACGGAGTCTGGAACATTTCTATCCGTCGTATCTCCGATGTGCTCGATAGGATGGAGCTCTGGTGACACTGATGGCCAGGAAAGAACGTGCAGGTGTGTAAAATGTTCATCCAACCATCTAGATACAATCCGAAGGCAGTGGTACTGGGCATCGTATTATTGAAAGGCAATCTTCGTGGGCTGTCGAAAACGGACGAACGGCAGCAGATGGTTAATAAGGATATATCGGTAAGATTCACCTGTTATAGACCGTGTCACACGAAACAGGGAGGTGCCATTTCAGTTCACATGAACACGTCTCAGATAAGAATTCCGCCTCCACCAACTTGAAAAGTCCCCTGCTGGCAGGAAGGAGGCATCGTTTCATATGGTTTATACTTATTTTATGCTGTATACGCACTTTATCATCGGTATGTACCATAGTGGATCTCAACTGATCACTTGAGGCAACATTTTTTACACATCTCTACGATTCATTGGCAATGTTCCAGCACCATGCTAATAGTTGAGAGATGGTTTTATATGGTCATGTCGCTGTGCAGCATCATTAAATTAAGGCGTCATCTGTTGCACCGCGGTCTGTCTATCTGCTGTTACAATGCGGGCAAGCTAAGGACGATCTCGGTCATTTGTTGACGACTCTAGCAGGGATGGTTTAGCCAGATTCGACATACACACGGTGCATCCTGGACACAGGGGTGCGTGAAAATCCGAGTCTCTGCATTACTTCCGAGATGCAGTGGACCATTCCTCGGGCCCCGATTATTTGACTAGTATCAAATGCATTTAGATCCGTACTCATTACGCCTGTGACTATTACTGATACCGTGAATAGCATTCCTTATATCTTCAAACTGTTGATTACTCCATTTGCAAGTCATTTCCAGGCTGACGCACAGCTCAAAATGTGCACAACGCCAGCTATCCCTAATTTAATTGATCTTCAGTGTATATATAAATGGATTTTTTAAAATTGCTAATGAGAGGATGATATCATCTTTAAAACTGCCTACACCAGAATGAATTTTGGTATATTTTGAATAATCCATGAAAAAGTAAACATAGGGGAGGATCAACTTCATTAGACATACCGTATTGTGCATATGGCTTGGTAAGCACAGTTAGAGATGCATGCGAGATGACACGAGACATGTATATACAATGGTTAGCAGAGACGAGACAGATGTTCCGAGACGAGAGAGGCCAATTTTTCATCTCGTGTCAATCTCTATGCAGAGTTACACAGGCTCGCAAACATTATCCGAACTCATTGTTTAAAATCAGATTACGACTGGCTTATCTAAATATTGATGTAGTACCTAATCGTTAACGTGCTCATTTTCCATTGATGAGCTATGCAGTTTCCTATTTGTGTTAAATTAAGACCCATGAAACTATGTGAGAGAGCAAAATAAATGGTTTTTATAAGATATTTTTAGTTTTAATCGGAAATATGTAAACTGATGACCTCTCTCAAGTAGGAAAACTTTATACAGAAGATACAGAATCGTGTAAATGTGTCAAACAGCTTACTCGCGGCAGTTGTTTTTGTGCAAACTGCAGGATTTTTTTTTAATTCATAAGCTTGCATGAGTGTGATCCCTACTTGTTTATTCATGTGGACTTATGATTAAAAAAAAATATACCTCTGTACTTTGTTTTTAAGAAAACTTTAATTTTCCTTAAGTTTATCCCTTAGTTACTTTAAAATCCTTATTTCGAGTATCAAAATGTATATTTTAGCATTTCTTTAAAAGTTTATCCAATTTAAATGAAAATCAAGACCCGGCTAAACAAAAGAAGCCCTCGCTCCTTTTATAAGAGAAAATTAAACCTATTCATTTGAGAAATTCGTGTTGATTTCAATCTAAGGAAAACTAACAGAAATTAAAAAGAACTTTAAGCGACTGAAATTGGTTCTTCAGCTCCGATCTAAAAATTTCCCCCAAATAAACTCTTTTGTTCTTTCTCAATTGTTCCGAATATTATGCGGAAATTTTTAAAGAACGCTCCTCTGAAAAATCTCTTATTGGAATTTAAGTCACCCAAGCGAATGCATCGGTGTCTTATTATCCTCTCAAACTTTAGATAAAGTTTAGATTAAAGTAAATGAAAACAAACAGAATTTGCTTTTGAATTAATTCTTCCTTGTAATTAAGTATCAATGTGAAAATTGGATATAAGATTTGAGTCTCGATAAAAATGAAGTGGAATGAAGGGATCAATTTTTATGCATTATAGGAAAATATTAATTCAGGTATAATAAATAATTCATGATTTAGAATCTTAATTTTAAAACATACATAAAAGTTTTGCTATAAAATAACTATTTTTCGTACTATTTTTACTAGACAACTTATTTTCTGAAAATTCTGTCGATGATGATTAAAGAGACTGAAATTTACTGGTAAGACCATTTATTTAGAAATACAAACCGTTTTTTAAAAGAATAGTACATTTACCGAAGTCTTTAAAAAAGAAAGAAAAAGGAAATAATAAAATTATGCCATTTAACAATCGTTTACTGTTAAATGACTCACTACGAATTGACGGCAAATTCTCTTCATCCTCTATGAAAATAACCCAGTTAAAGCATAAAATACCATGAAGGAAATTATTTAATTATACTTACAACGTGAAACTTGCTCGGTGATCTTCTCTTGTGATCGAAACAAAAATTATTGTTTCTTGAAATATTGAAAATCTTCATTTCGTCACATGTAACGTAATTAGATCGTACATTGCTGATTAGCTACACTAAAAAATGATTTATATTACAATGAAATCTCTAAGAATTAAGTCTTCCATGAAGTTTATTAAGATTATTACTAAAGAATGTTAAGTGTATCACTGAAAGTGTACTCTATACTTTCTTTGGTAATGACACTACGGAAACTCGTGGAAGACTTCATTATAAGTGATTTCTTATTGCGGGCGGAATTTTTTAGAGTGTCTTTTTCTTTAATTTAAAATAGATTGTTAAAAAAAAGAAAAATGCTTTCTAAAAAATTAATAGACAGATAATTGCCAAATTCATGAGATATTTTCAAGCAAAGGAGTATTACAAAAACTCAATTTTGGTAACACATTTTGTGATATATTTCTAAAAGTCCTCTGACTTCGAGATAGCTTGATGCAGATTTGATTATGTCTCTTGTAACTTTTCAGGCTTTGTAATCGTATTTCATGAAAATCATTGATTAAAAACTGCATCTGCAAACTAATAAAAAGCTCATAACGAATTAACAAAAAACTTTATACGGAGTATGCTCATCTCGCAGTCAGTAATCGCTGTGTGTATGCAGTGTCTACTCTCAGGCATGAATAAAAACATAATGAATTGCTCATCTGTTCTGTTTAATTAATATATACGTTTGAAAAATAACATATTTTATTCTAAAAAAACTCTTAAATTTTCATTTTTGATTCTTGTAATAATTAAGTTACTGGGTTTCTTGTTTGTTAAGTAAAACACTGAATTCGTAAATTTATCTTGAACTAAAATGCAATTTAAAAAAATAAAAAAGGAAAAACCTATTTAAATTTTTTAAAAAATCTATTTTCAAAGTTTTGAATTTAATGTACTTCTGCCTTTTAAGTCATGAAAGATTACGTAATTTCTAATTATTTACTCTATAAATAGTGTTATTGTTTGAAAAAATATGTTAATATCATTCGCTTTACTACGTAATAAGTATGCTATATATTTTTTATTTGTTTATAAGTATTTTATTCTTAACAAAACAATATTAAGATTCATTTCAACATAAATCTGTAAACTATAATTGAAAAACAAAACAAAACAAAAAAAAACCTACCATTTCCTTTGTTATATGTTTTATGCAAATTGTATTACACACTGAATTTATTTTCATAAATATGTTTCTTTCTCATGGATTAAAAAAGTTCCTGTACAAAAAGCAACGTTTTGAGTGTATTTCCATAGCAACGATCAGTGTAAAAATATTTTAATAAAATATTTCGGCATTATTATTTTACTGCTCACTGAATCTTTGACAAAGCTTTAATTAAATTTCGGGAAAATCTAATTCTAATCAATTTATTACCGCTTTTATCAAATTCGAATAATGAAATTTTTTCATTAAAAATACTCTAGCATTATATTTTTTACTTTTTCGTAGTGAAAAACGGATTAAGTCTGAAAACAAATAGAGTTTATTTTTTAAAGTATAAATCTTACTAATTACCACTTCAAAGAGTTTCACAGAATGATAATTAAAACTCCCAAAGCCACGAATTAATTTACGCGGGATAATTGGAAATTCATAAATATATTTGATAGTGTTGTTTTATTGAATTTGTGCGTGTAAAATTCATCGATCTATCACATAGATACAATACAATAGTTTTATTATAGATTTTCTCGTCGCAACAAATCTAAAAAATTCACATATGTCGTATGATCAAAAGTAACCAAACAGTTTCAATTTTAGATCCTTTCTCAATTTGGTAAATTATTTTTCAAAATTATTATATAAAGCTGCCTGAATACAACTTTTAGAGACAAGTGTATTGAGCTCTTCTGTCTATGGGCCGTTTAATACTCTTTTATTTTCTTCAGTAGTGGTCGAAAATGTACTATACTAAATAATGATAGTTT
This sequence comes from Cheiracanthium punctorium, assembly GCA_038373885.1. Classification (NCBI taxonomy): domain Eukaryota; kingdom Metazoa; phylum Arthropoda; class Arachnida; order Araneae; family Cheiracanthiidae; genus Cheiracanthium; species Cheiracanthium punctorium. The sequence continues at coordinate 713,465 of JAWZYV010016590.1, read as the reverse complement.
CATACAGTGAAATTCACAGAATTGACTCTTACTTTATTTTCACTCTAGCAAAACAAGTTCGATGTGTTTGTATCAATCAACCAATGTTCTCCACTGAGTCACACGCTTTATCTACAGAATTCATATTGCAAAGACTGAAATTAATTTGAGTCAAGTGAATTTAATATAAGGTACTGAGAGGCGCGCATTTTCCTTTCAAAACTACTATCCAATTTACTATCGTTTATTCACACTGTAGTGCTATTTCGTTCAGACCGTGTTTTTCTGCTGACATATTTCTGTTGACATGATTTGCATCGCCACATTTTCGGTGCATTTTTCAATGGGGTTGAAAGATATCGCGCGGGGGGCCAGACATAATAAAATTTTGGAAGTCGCCAAGGTTTGCAATTTTTAATGATTTACCGCCAAGTTTGGCGCAAAATACAAGTCTCCAAAAATTGAACCGATAGTGGAGATATCTTCCATATTGGCGAAAAACTGACAAACGCTACAGTTTATTACAAAAGGGAACTATAGTTACAATATACCCTGAAGAAGATTAGATTTCCATTCCAAAGTATTGTTTAATGGAACAAGGAAGACAAATACGGTACACTCATGGATTATGATACACTTTCCAAACAGTATTTATAAAGGTGAAGTACAGTTAGAATATATCTGACGAAGATTTTTAAAAAGTTTTAGTAGACAATTTTACTATAGATTTCAATTTTGAAAAGTGTTTCACGGAACAAGGGAGAAAAACAGCACACTCATGGAAAATGATGCACTTTCCAACTCTTAATGGAATAAAGAAGAAAAATAAGGACGACGCATGTATTTTGGTACGCTTTTAATAAGCATTTTAGTGCATATACGGGCAACCACCGGGGCCGAATATGGACCGCCCCGACTTTTGAACATATCAAAACCCCATATAAACCATTTAGAATCCCGCGGCACATATCGAAACCCCATATAAACCATTCAGAATCCCACATAAATCCCAATAATATGCCAGCGACTTTGCTAAAATCTTACTAAAGTTCGGCATACAACGTTCCAAAGGTTGCCCATACCTGCTTCAGTGAGTATTTAAAATATGAAAGTGCTTCAGATTATTTTTTTCTTAACCAACCGATTCCTTTATGATTAGTCTCCCCACACGTAAGTTAAATCACTTATCATAAGTGAAAGACTTATCACTTAGTACCTTCAGAAAGCCCTCACCGAAATCGTTGTCTCTCATGCTTTCAAATACCCAAACCCCTTTTTCACAATTGAGGTTGTCCACAATAATAGTGGACCAAATCCATATTTTTTGGAGATCATTCACGTTGGAGTAACCTAAAAACATATTCTATTCAGTGCCATAGTGATTCAAATGATTAATACGTTTTCTCTCCCAGAGATGGCATTTATTACTTGGTAGTATAATGCCACTATACTATAATGTGCAAATTCAAACCTTCATTCCTTCAATTTAGTTCAGATAATTTTGGTTCTCTATGGTTCCGACCCCTCAATTCAATGGCAGAAAGAGGTTAAGTTTTTCTTTAACTCGCGGATCCAACTTAGACCAGTTATCCAGAAAAGCATGAGGGACCAAAACTACAATAAACGAAAATCAGATCATTATCATTCTTTTAATCACTCTGAAGATTTTCCACAATCTTGCAACAAGCCTGTATTCTTGTATGGTTTTTTGATTTGATTGATGGCAAGTTGATTAAGAGATAAATTCTCTGTATTTGTTGAAGGAGAAACTTTTTACACCTGAAGAAATGTGGATCGTTTCGAAACGGTCCGTACTATTTCATTTAATATTTATGTATACGTTATGTACAAAGTTTTTAATGTGTTTAAACCATTTAATGGCAGTTATATGAGTGTTTTAATTATTACTAAAATCGACATTTCTGGGAAAAGCCAACGATTGTTTCAGAAGCAATTATTTAGTCTTTTTGAAGGTACCATTTTCACCTTTTTAAACTAAAATTTTGAATTGTTTTTTTTAAGAGGTATAATCCTTCATCATGAATTCTGGCATTTATTTTGCATGAATTATGTATTATTTTTGCCTGGATTTCTTTATAAATAAACTATAAAATGCCAACCAAAGATATTTTTGTGTTTAATAAATCAAGCAGTTATGACAGAAATATAATAAAAGGAAGACTTTGTAAGAAGTTCTTAAAAGTTACAATAAATATATAATACAATATATAATCCAATATGAAAAATAATTTGTGACACTTTTTTAAAGTCAAAATTGGCAGATAAAGGATGTTTCTGTTTGTTAAATTACAACCAAATTAAAATCTGAAGATCATATAATTATTACCTAACAAATTGCGTGAAATAAAAGCTACAGTACTGGAAAAACTAAATCCTTATCTTAAGAATGACTTAAACATATTTCTTTCAAAGTATTCTTTAAACAAAACTATTTTTTGAAACTAAATAAAAACTTATCTTTTCTACACAGGCTAATTTTGCAAGTTTTAAAAAATACCCTAGTGAAAGATCTATCTATCTATCTATCTATCTATATATATATATATATATATATATATATATATATATTGCTAAGAGCACCTAAAATTAAAAATACATATATTCGAAATGCATAAATAAATAAATAGTTACAAAAACTTATCTCCAAACATAGAGACGATTTATCTAAAATAAACACTTTTTAATATTAGGAAAATACAAAGCTATGTATTATTTATTTTTCCATTAATATCGATCGACAGGCCGCACAGAAAAATTTCATTTTTAAATTGTTTGTGAATGTGAAACACTAATGAATGGAAAAAGGAAAATCTTTCAAAAGCAAAACCATTAATTAATGGACATATGCTGAGTGTTTTTATCTTCCGTACATTACTTTTCAAAATAACTAAAGTAATACATTTTTTGCGCAATGTTATTTTTTATCCCGTTGAAAAATTCAAACGACTTATTAAGTTATGATAGCTGTATTTTTTATCATCCTATATTTTTTTTTCCAGTGGCTGATATTTTCTATAAAAATACACGAACTGTTTCTGTAAGGAGAATGTGGTGCAAATTCTTTTACAAAGTATTCTTTTGTGAAATGCTGTTGCATTGCTATTTCCTTTCTATCAGCTCGTTAGATTTTTTAAAAAAAGTTCTGTATAATATTTTAAACACTAGGGGCCGACTGAATGGCGGGAGAAAGTCAGGAATCGCTGAGCATAGCTACATCACTTGCCTACACACTGGAGATAAGTGAAACGCGCAGGTGCTCCCTTAACCCTTTGAGGCGCAACCCTTTCCCAATGCTGAAAAAAGGGTAGACGTTGACATCGCTCAACTTAACTACCAGCAAGATGGCGGACGATCGAACCGATCATCACGTGCCGCAGATCTAGAGACCCTTTTTTGGCGACAGCTGGCTGTGCCGACACAGCCAGCTGCGTCAAAAAAGAGTGTCTAGATCTGTGGCACGCGAGCGATGAACGTTTCGATCGTCCGCCATCTTGCTGGTAGTTAAGTCGAGCGATGGCAACGGCTGCTCTTTTTTCAGCATTGGGCAATCCATCCAGCTGTTCTCGCATTCTTCCATTTTTCGGCAGATGTCAGTGCTGTTAAAAATAATCGTGACCATTTTTTTACGGGGAATGACGTTCTAAAAAGTACTCGTGGAGCTAGGTCACCCGCAACTATTTTTATAGAAATCAAATCTATTCTTCGTGACTGGCAACAGTCAAAACGTCAGAGTTGGGTGTTCCGAGAGTGGGAACACTGCGCGTTAAAGGGTTAAAACACAAATTTCAGTCAGTCACTCATGACTTGTTATTCCCCTGGAAGATTAAAGCAATATTTTGGCAGAATTACTGAAAAAAAAATCCCGCCTGAGGCCTCAACAGTACAAAACAATAGTACAATGCTAAGTCTAAGAGAAAAGAGTTTTACAGTAATTATTACTGAACAACTTTCAGTCATTATTCCTGAAAAACAAGACCCATCACTCCCATCTCTTCTCATTATCATCTACATTGCAGCTACAGTCACGATAATTTTTAATAAAAGTGGTTAATTTTACGTTTGTAATCAATTTTTACAGTAGAAAACGGAGACACTTTATGCTTTTGTTAAGTTTCGTATTCTCTTATGCTATTTAGCATTAAGAGCTGCATAAAGTTTGATTTCGTTTCCAGCAATGTCTGGTTTCATTTAATCATTATCACCGAAACTAAAAGTAATCAAGCTACAGTGTAAGTAATGAAATATTTGAGCTTCTGATCAATTTCCTAAAAATAATTTAAATGCATATATATATATATTTTTTTTTCTCTTAATTAAAGAAGATGTTTTAAATTTATTAATTGTAAACATAATAGTAATTCCATAAGGTAAATAACAAATTCTACAATGTGTGTGTGTATACACACACACACACATATATATATATATATTTGTAAACAGTTATATCATAGCTTGTTAGCCTCTACAATTGTAAATAACAGTATCTATTCCTCTACTAATTTGTCTACTGTAGTTTGTAACAAAAAAATTCTGGCTTTCTATAAACTTCTCAACCTACAACATAATAATCTAAACTATCCTTATATTGTACTAATCCATGAATTTCATAAATCGCCTTTAAAGTTTCGAACTGTTACAATAGGATGTAATACATATAGCGATGCAGCAAGTAAACTTCTATTAAAGATACTGTCTGTTATGCATGAGTATTATATAAAACGTAATGATTACTCTATCTCTATAGGAAATAGTTATGATCTGCGCAATACAATATGTACTATTAGTAATATTACCTCTTTATATACCTATGATTTTAAAGATCTATTTAACAATATTCCTCTTGAGGACCTTTACAATGTAATTAATGAATTATTTGAAACTTGTGTTAACAATATTCAGCTCCCTTCCCATGTTGATGTAACTTATTTTAGTTGTCTATCTAAATTTATTATCTATAACAATTTTATTCCACATAACAATAAAATATATCTACAGAATCATGGTATACCACAAGGTGGTTCAGCATCTAGTTACCTTGCAGATCTTTACTTATATTACTATGAAAAAGAATATACTAATACACAGATCATTCTTAAACGATATATAGATGATATCTTACTTGTAAACACTACTACTAATAATAATATTATCTTCCCCATAAAATATCCATCTGCTCCGGAATTAATTTAAAATGATATGCTTAACAATTCTGTTACTTTTCTAGATCTAAGTATCTCCATCACTCCTAGAAATAGCCTTAGTTTCAATATATATGATAAGCGCAAAGATTTTAGATTTAAAGTAAATAGCTTTACTCATTTTTCCTCCTGCTTACATAAATCTGTATTTCGCAATATCATCTATAATCACGGCTGTAGAATCAAGTTTCTATGTTCTGATGATTTTAGTCTCCAATTTTAAATCTCTATTTCTGTCAGCTAGACAATGCAACTATCCCACTAAGTTCCTAAAATTTATTATATACAATTCTTGATAATGATGTGTCTAATGTCTTTGTTAATTTACTGGAGGTTGGGTGGGGTTTTGGTTTTAAGGTTGTAATTGGATGGTTGGGTCGGGCGAAGGAAGTTTTCTCATTAAAAAAAAAAAAAAAAAAAAAAAGTATATGTTTAAAAACAATTTGGATCTGTATATGCATGCATATATGTATCTGGAGGGTTAAAAAAAAAAAAAAAAAAAAAAACGGGGTTCCTATATTGTGATTATTCTGTCCTAAACATTATTTTTAATTTTTTCCTCTTTACTAGATTCATCTTCTGTCATACAATAACTTATTATACATACTTTGTCAATAATAATAATCATTATATTTTTTAAACAATATGTTATATTTAATTTTGCTATACTATTTATTTTATTCAATCATTTTAATTTATTATTATTCAATATATATTTATTATATTAATATACCTGGATATTCTTAAAATTTAATAATATTACCTTTTAGTATTTGGCAACTCCTATACTTTCTTCTTTCCAATTTTACACTTTTATTTAGTGGCGACACCATTTTTCACTTTTTACAATTCTTAGCATTGGCAACACATATAAATTGTTCAAATGAAATTTCCATGTGCTCAAGGTCTGGTATGTAAAATTATATTCCTATTTCTAATTTTTGTTATCTTTTTGATTTCTTCTTTCCTTTATATAGTAGGGTAGGGCCCAGATGTGTGGAGTTAATATCTCTTGTGATATGCCACACAACCGAAACCCCACTATTTGGTTTGCTGTAAATTATAATGAATTATTTGAAACTTGTGTTAACAATATTCAGCTCCCTTCCCATGTTGATGTAACTTATTTTAGTTGTCTATCTAAATTTATTATCTATAATAATTTTATTCTACATAACAATAAAATATATCTACAGAATCATGGTATACCACAAGGTGGTTCAGCATCTAGTTACCTTGCAGATCTTTACATATATTACTATGAAAAAGAATATACTAATACACACATCATTCTTAAACGATATATAGATGATATCTTACTTGTAAACACTACTACTAATAATAATATTATCTTCCCCATAAAATATCCATCTGCTCCGGAATTAATTAAAAATGATATGCTTAACAATTCTGTTACTTTTCTAGATCAAAGTATCTCCATCACTCCTAGAAATAGCCTTAGTTTCAATATATATGATAAGCGTAAAGATTTTAGCTTTAAAGTAAATAGCTTTACTCATTTTTCCTCCTGCTTACATAAATCTGTATTTCGCAATATCATCTATAATCACGGCTGTAGAATCAAGTTTCTATGTTCTGATGATTTTAGTCTCCAATTTTAAATCTCTATTTCTGTCAGCTAGACAATGCAACTATCCCACTAAGTTCCTAAAATCTATTATATACAATTCTTGATAATGATGTGTCTAATGTCTTTGTTAATTTACTGGAGGTTGGGTGGGGTTTTGGTTTTAAGGTTGTAATTGGATGGTTGGGTCGGGCGGAGGAAGTTTTCTCATTTAAAAAAAAAAAAAAAAAAAAAAAAAGGTATATGTTTAAAAACAATTTGGATCATCTGTATATGCATGCATATATGTATCTGGAGGGTTTAAAAAAAAAACGGGGTTCCTATATTGTGATTATTCTGTCCTAAACATTATTTTTAATTTTTTCCTATTTACTAGATTCATCTTCTGTCATACAATAACTTATTATACATACTTTGTCAATAATAATAATCATTATATTTTTTAAACAATATGTTATATTTAATTTTGCTATACTATTTATTTTATTCAATCATTTTAATTTATTATTATTCAATATATATTTATTATATTAACTAGCTGAAGTACCCGTTCTTCGCACGGGAATGAATGGACTTTTTGATATTACGATTTGTGGTGATTACTATTTATTGTAATAAAGAGATATAGCAAAATGGATATCGCTTTATATTGTGTTCAATAACCATGCATACCGAATTTCAAGGCAATCGTTTGTACGGTGCAGAAGGTCATGCGGCGTAGCGCAATCTAGTGGAGAGTTTTAGCAAAACGGATACCGCTGAAATATTCTTCGCATTCAGATATCGATGAATACGAAATTTCAGGACGATCGGCTGGACGGCTCTGTGAAGTTCATGTGTTGACGCGACATCTAGTGGCAAATTATGTAGGAAAATGGATAGCGCCAAACTCTTCCCCGTGTTCAAAAATCTATGTATACCTATTTTCATAGCGATTAGTTGCACAGTCAAGAAGTGATGCACTGCAGCGCGATCTAGTGGTTAATTAAAGTAATGATTTGCTACAGTGCCGTCAAGTGGCGAGTTATAGCAAAATGGATAACGCCAAAATATTCTCATTGTTCAAATAGCTATGTATACTGATTTTCATAGCCACCGTTTGAATGGTCAAAAATTTGGCCTGCTGCAGCGTCATCTAGTGGCGAGTTAAAATAATAGTGCATTGCAGTGCCATCTAGTGGTGAGTAACATCAAAAGGAACACAGTTAGAATATATTCTTCGTGCTGAAATGTGGAAGTATAAGAAATTTTATGCTGGTCGGTCGAACGGTATAGAAGTTGATGCGTTGCAGCGCCATTTAGCGGCAAGTTACAGCAAAATGGATAGTGAAAAATATTCTCCGTGTTCTAATATCCGCGTGTACCAAATTTCATCGAAATTGGTTGGACGATATTCGCATAGTAAACGGATAAACGGAATAGAATTCGACGTTCTGCTGCGCCACCTAGTGGCAAGCGGCAGTGGTCGCACGGCAGTGGTAGTGGTTCGCCACCTAGTGGCAAAACGGATAGCATAAAAAGCTTCTCAATGATAAAAGACTTAGGTGAATCAAATTTCATGGTGCAACTGTCTAGAGTTTTTCAACCTCATACCACATACCAACATTCACTTTTATCTATAACCATTGTCATTATATATCTCAGTCTCAAATAAAATCCAGTTTCAAATCTAAGCCTCGCCAAAGTGCCAACATACGCCATTGTGCAAGCGTTTTTTCAGGAAATCATTCGAAGCATTGACTTAGCAGCAATCAATATGTGAAATGGTTCGACCGCGAAAAAGTAAAGCAAGCCTTTATTTCAAAAGTGGAATCCCTTAATACAGCCGAAATTTTTAAAATTATCAACTATAACGCGTTTTATTCATCGTTACTCCGATGTAGTAAATGAGAAGATTTCAATTTTCTGAAATTTGGCGAAATTCCCCCAACTTAAATCAATGTACTCATTTGGCGAGAATTCTGGAGATAGATCGCTTGAAATCCCTTAACAACTGCATTATTTCTTCACGGATCATTAAAATTTAACGCTGTATTCTAATAAAACCTTTACACTTGTTTTCAAAAATCTATTTCCTTAAGCTCTCAATAAATTGCGCCTAGCCGAAATCTGTGCAAACCGCGAGAACTCACTTTCTCAAAATCGGCATTTGAGCCATTTTATTTTTTCGCCAAACTAAAAAAAATTACCTATTAGCCTCGGAAATCTTCAATTTTTATTGTTTTGCGTATAAAACATTTCATTCCTGCTCCGATTTCCCATGCACACGATATTATAATTTAAAAAAAAAATAGCCTTCCGAATATAAACTAAAAAAAAAAAATCATTATTATTCTTTTATTTTTACTTTGAGAATTTAAAACATCTTATTCGGCAAAATCGCCAGACATGGCAACCATGATCCTTATTTCACACATTTTTCACTACAGGGGTTACAATTACGGAAAGCTTTTTGCGTGGAGAGCATAAAAAATCTCTTAAATTCCGGGAACGGGTGGACTTTCAAAGTTTTAAAGTGGACTATGATTTATTCTATATTATTTTACATATCTGTGCAAAATTTCAGGCTGATATGTCCATTTTTGTGGATTTGTATACAACTCAAATCCACAAACAAACAAACAAATAAACAAACAAACAAACAAACAAACAAACAAACAGAATTTCATTTTTATTTATAAGATATACCTGGATATTCTTAAAATTTAATAATATTACCTTTTAGTATTTGGCAACTCCTATACTTTCTTCTTTCCAATTTTACACTTTTATTTAGTGGCAACACCATTTTTCACTTTTTACAATTCTTAGCATTGGCAACACATATCAATTGTTCAAATGGAATTTCCATGTGCTCAAGGTCTGGTATGTAAAATTATATTCCTATTTCTAATTTTTGTTATCTTTTTGATTTCTTCTTTCCTTTATATAGTAGGGTAGGGCCCAGATGTGTGGAGTAAATATCTCTTCTGATATGCCACACAACCGAAACCTTACTATTTGGTTTGCTGCAAATTATAATCCACTGTTTGTGGCCCCTGACGATGGTGACAGTGGTTATAATTTCCGTTCCATTATATTATCACAATAATTCTTGCACTTTTTTTGGCTTCAAAATCTGGTTTCTAATTCTTGCTAATAGCTGTTACATTTTTATGCGAGATATGTCTTATTTGTAGTATGTTTTGTGTTTTACTTGTTAGTTATATCCTATAGAATTACTTTTAAGTTTACAATTAATAAACTTAAAACATCTTGTTTAATTACGACGAAAAAATAAATTATATGCAATTAAATTATTTTTACATGCACCTATATACACATTGTTACAAAAATTACACAATGTGTGTGTCAAATAGGTCCAACAAGCTCGGAAAAACGAAAATAGCTCTTTATTGGAGGAAACGAAGCACTAATATCTAAAAAAAAAAATACAGAACTTAGTAACACATGCAGTGGAAAAACATTAAAAAATAAAGCAATAACACTATTTAAAACTCAGTATCAACGCATTGCTTCGCAGTCCATCACATACTAACTCGACAGTGAGAGCGACTGCTTTATTTATAGATTTCCAAGCGGAAGTGACTTCACATTGGATATGACATCATTTTTCTAGACGAATTCACTTTCACTCATCACTTTTCATCCCTTTTCTTTCCGATTTGAGATGTAGACAAAATTCCACTAGTTTCGAAAACTTTTTTTTTTTTTTTTTTGTCGCCAAGTTGCCAAATTGTAGTCGAGAAAATGGTCGCCAAGTTATTCACCAAGGTCAAGGGGTCACATACTCATTTCACTTGCAACAATGCCTGTAAAACTCAATTTTCCGCAACACACAGTATTGCGGGGAAACAACAATAGTGTTTTGTAACTATGTTTATAAATATAAACATAAATAATAATAATCAGCTTGTGTTAATAACACAAAATATATTACCTCAATGATTACCACTATAATTGACTTTTATTGTTAATTATCGATTATGCATGAAGATTGACTACCAAGAAGGAAGAAATTATGGAAATGTTTAAAATAACAAAGTACTCTTGTAATAACCTAATTACGATTAATATCGTAATTACGCCAAAATTACTCCAATAGCGTAATTTTTGCATCGTCAATAATATCCCCCATGCCGGAGAATAAATTTGCATAGTGGTGATTTTTTTTTTCCATCATGATGCAATAGAAACTCCGTCTTTGCATAGGTATTAGTAAAAAAGAGTTAACTGGCAGTTATATTTTTAACTAAACATCCCAGATTTAAGTTATTAAAATTTATTTTTTTTAATAATGATTTTTAAAAAGTTACTTTATAGATATTGTCACTATGTATTTATGAAAGTTCTAAAAATATTGAACAAAATGGCAGAAATTTCAACTTTCTAAATCAAATCTGTCTTTAGTTACCTAATCTTAAAAATTACTACATCATGCAAAATTGCTGAAATATATTTTCCGAATTTAAAAAAATGTATAACACTTCAACGGTTGATATAAAAAAAAAAATGAGGCATCACAATTTCGATTTCAAATATGAATGAAACAACCATACAAAGAATCATTAAAATTTACAACATTGATGTCAAAAACACTTTTTTAATGGTTGGTTTTATATGGAATTACCCTATCATCAACTTATGCTTCGTACCTTCGAGACATAATATTTGCAACAATATTTAAAAATCATTCCCTCTTTCTGAGAAGTTTAACAAGCTTTACCATGCATTATCCATCAAACTTAGAATTCTGGAAAAAAAATATTATATTTTTTTTTGCAAACTAGTCACCAAACAACCATTGAAATAGCTTTGATATTTACCAACAATGGCAACTTTTAATACTTGGCAATTCGCGCACGTCCATGCGCAAAATCGATTATCAGTTCCTGTTAAGATTGCATCTAAAACAGTTGTCCATAGATTTTTATGGAAAATCCTTGGCAGATTAGTGTATTTAACTGCGCGGGAATACTTCATTTCGGCTTGTTTAAAAATATACAAGCTGTATGCAACCGGGGGTACCAAGCTGTATGTAAAGGGGAATCCTAAACAATCAGTTGCAGTATAAAATATTTTCTAGATTTATACGCAAGAGTGTAAATACTTATAGAATTTTAAATACATCCGTATTACTGAAATTTAGCAAACATTGCGAAAAAAATTTGGAGAAAGCTGCTCCCCTTTTCGCAGACTGACAGAAAAAAAAATCTCATTGAGTCTCAACAGTGCAAAACAATAGGATAATGTTCAGTCTACCAGAAAATAATTTTAGTGATTCCCCCTCGATGACATGACCAATCACTACCATTTCGTTTCAGCACAATCTACTTTATGGCTACTATCATGATGTCAAAATTGGTGAAGATAGTATAAACAGTCTCGGAGCAAGCGAACAAAAGTCACAAAATTCAATCCTTTAGATTCAGTGATTATTCCTCAGTGACATTATCGATAACTACCATTTCACTTCGGAACAGTTTTTTGAAATGTGCTTTAGAACATTTTTTACTTAACGTTTCAGGGGATTTTCTGGAAATTTTGTCCTTTATCGATTTATATTTGAAGCCAATACGCGCCAAACACTACTGTTATACAATGAGAATCCTTTATAAATTTCCACAATAGTATCCATTTTTCTTTCTTTTCGTCAAGCGTTGCAAGTGAGAGTGATGTATTTTTTACGAGCGCAAACTTTTATTACTAAGATTTTAGTATTAAGTCCTTCATAGTATATTAAAGGTTAAACGATAGGGGAAACAATGAGCTTCCACGTTATCCCAGAGAGGAAAAGGTGAACTACTTGAGATTCATTTATTTATTTATTTGCCTTCGATAATTAAAATTACAAATTGCAAATGAGACTGAAGTCATTCTGATGTCAGGAAATCCAAAATACATTAGAAACCGGGTTTACAGACTTCGGCGTAATGATTATACCACGAGCTATATTATGAGCATCCACATTATCCACTAGCGTGAAAAGTAAACCATGTGAGATTTACCTATTTATTTATTTTTTGCTTTCAGTAATTTTCGGGTTAGATATCGCAAGTGAGAATGACGTTATTTTGAATGGTGGGTTCAGACTCAATGGTGCTTAGTTTACAATAGAATCTTTAGTCTATGTGTGCGTGCCTGTGTTTTGTTTTGCAAATGAACTATAGCACACGAAGTTATTATATCAGGTAGGTGTTCACATTCCTCAAAACTTATTCTACTACTTTTTGTATTATTTCCGTTTTTTCATATTCTGAAAGAACGGCCAATACACCCAGAAGCTCACCAGAATTAATATAGAATGAAAACAATTTGTACGTTTTTGTAGGTTTTTTAGCATTAAACCGTCTTATTTTTTTAACCCTCTTAATTTTAAATTCCGGTGAGAGTTTTAAAAGCCGGTGAGAATCAGGATGCTCTTCGAACAAGATTTATTAAGATGGCGAACCAACTGATCGCCGGAGGCTGCTAGTATTATTTATAAAATCCTCATTCATTGGATATAAATCCGCTTCTGCAATAAAATGATTTCTGTAGCATAGTTGCATAGCGTTTGATGATTTTAAGTTTCTATTAGTATAATAATTGGTACTCAATGCATCAGTTTCACTAAAGTGCATGAATATTTTGTTCGTACCTGGAAAGATATCATTAACTGGGATACAATTAATGACATTTACAGGGTAGATATTATCAGAAAAACTATATCTAAGCATAATGGTACCTCTTCCCAAGTGTCAGTTAGAATCAGAAACTTTGCGTTTTCGAAATCGTTTTCTTTTCTTACCAAATGCATTTTAAGATAATCACAATCTTTATGAAAATTCTGTTTGCTAGCCTTGCAAAATTCCTAATCATCTTCCGAATAAATTAGTAATTTAAAAAAAAGTAAAGAAAATACCGAAATTGTATGTTAAGAAATAGTACACTCTAAATCGAAAAGAGTAAGTAACCATTGAGAGCAAAATAAGCACGCTTAGGAGTGAAATGGTTGTTAAAGCATCCAATTTTTAAAAGAATAAGTAATGAACCTTGTTTAGGTAAAAAGTTGGGAAAATATGTCTTTATAAAGTAAATTTTGATAAAGAGTCAGTTTCTTCACGCTCAAGAATTCAGTGTATTCACATATCTAGGGAGCAAATGCTTTAGCTACAATTTCACACCTTAGAAGTAATCATTCACTCTTTTATGTGAGAGTAAAAAGAATAGACTGCTGTATCATTTCCTTTAAAAAAAATTTAGCTCTTCTTTGGGTGTGCAAAATCGATGTGTGTGCACTGGGGGTGGCAAAATCGATGTTGAGAAGGCCAGTGAAGTTTGTACACTATTTATACACTTGCGGAAGAAGTGAATTGTTCGTGCCTATAAAACGAAACATAACTGCAATAAAATGAAACATATTAGTTTGCTTTTATGTTTATGTTGTTGTTAGGGCAAACCTGCGCAAGGACTATCTGTCAAGGATTTGGGGTGACTGAGGACGTTTCATGGGGTCAGCCCTTACACTTCAGTCTTCATACTTCAGCCCTCACACTTCAGTCCTCACACTTCAGCCCTCACACTTCAGTCTTCCCACTTCATCCGTCTACCGTTTTCAGTATAATATCCATTCGGCCATGGTGGCTGGTAGGGATAAAATAGATTAGAGGACTAAAGGTAAAAGACAAACAACTGCACTGGCAAGACAGATTTCAGTTAAACATGCGAAATCAGGATCTTTTAGATTATTTATATCACGGCGCTTTTTACACTCGTTTGATTTAAAATGATTTATTTTAAACTAAATGTTTGATGATCAGGCTTTTATTTTAAACAAACATTTAACTAGAAACTTTAATTAGCAAACAACTTTGTAAATTGAAAAATCAAAAGTTCTAGACAACACACCATTAAAAAAAGAGGGATTCGTTCAACATTTCAAATTCGCATCAGATCAAAAGCTTATATATTCAACAATTTAGCAGGAATAAAATATAAATCAATAAACATACTTCTCATGGATAAATCAAGGGAACAGTTTTTATTGTGAAATAAAAAAAAAGATTAAAAATAAGTATGTAAGTATGAATTAAAATATTTCCATTTATGCAGCACTTATTCATGCATTAATATTTTTCCAGAATTAAAAGATAGAGAGAGCGAGGAAAAAAGTTTTAAATGTCAGATGGGTGAAAATTTAATAAATGGTTAATGGAAGCATTGCATTTTTAAAAATCATATTATTAACTATTTATTTATACTGCATTTTTAAATTGGAATTTTTAAACTGCAAAAATGTTACTCCATTTTTTACAAAAATGTCTTATCTTTTACAAATGGTAAATGTTTTTCACTTTAGTACGATTCGACATTTTTTTTCAAACTATATTTGCTTTTAAGATAACTTTACAGAATATTTCAAAGCAATATTTTATATTTCATATAAGTCGTTAAACAAATTCTCAAGATTCATCTCAATTACCAAGAAATATTTTCTGAAAATGAAAGAGCTCTTACTTCTTTATAGTTACATTATATATACATAAATTGAAATATTTCTCTCTAAAATGAATTTGTGAATGCAGAATATCACTAAATTTAGATCACCGTATACATTTGAAAGAAATAATTTATTAATTTCTAAAGAAAGTTTATGTGTTATGTTGAATTGCTAGAAAACTAACATACTGCAATAATACTGCTTAAGTTATATCTGTAAACTAACGGATGAAAGACTTAATAGCAAAACTGCAAGAAAACGATCGTTTAGCATGCCATTTTCAAATTTTCAAAGAATCTAGACAGTGACTTTCTTGTTTACTACAACTGAAATTTTTCTTAAAACGATTTTCATTTCGCCATCTTTGGCATCTGAAACGAGATAAGAACAGTTAATATGGAATGCAATGGGATCTTGAAGATTTTCATGCAGGTTAGGCTTTGCAGTGAAAATTTTCTGTCCTCAAGGTTAATATGTGCAGCGGCGCTTTTCGTACGCGTTGTAACTTCCACGAAATCGGCGGCCACCCGGAAAAGGTTTAAAACAAATATTATCGAATTAGTAAATTTTTAGAAAATCTAAAAATGACTTTTAGGCATTTCTGTTAAGAGGAAGAATGTTATGACTAACTCTATTTCCCTTTCATTTAAAAAAGGGAAATGTAAAAGAACGTTGTGGCCTACCAACCTCGTTTGGGTTCGATTAAAAAAAATTGCTTGTTAAATGACGTCTTTGAGCACTAAAGAAATAAACTCCTAAAATTTCAAGTCTGTATGTCTAACAGAAATAGTTCGATGTTGATGAGTCCTTCAGCCAGTCATTCAATCAGGACATCTTCCTTTAAATAGATAGATTTCTTTTTATAATTCGAAAAAGTTATTCAAAATACTACATATATGCCTAGTGGTGTAGTCTCTTTGAAGAAAACAAATGGAATGATTGGATCGACAAAATAAAAGGTACATTTACGTGGCCAAAGCAGCGATCAGTGGCCATCTTTCGTCATGCCACCAGGCATGACTACCTTTCTAAGCTTCAACACCGCATTAGCATTGACCTAATTCCCCTTTGCAAACTTTGCAAGCTTAAATGAGAAAATGGACGTCAGCCATTTAGAGCCGCTACCCAGCCCTTAGCTCAAGAACTATGTGAGAGTGGCATTGGGAGGCTTGGCACAAAATTGATTTACAGACTTTACTGCAGACTTTTTTGCTTTATAAGTCTGCTGTCTTTTGCTTTATTGTCCTCTTAGCATGTCAAAAATTCAATTCCATCGTGTTTTGTTGCTTTTATTCTACTTTATTCTACTTTTTTTCTGCAGTTATCTTTATGGTCTGTCATTCAAAAATAGCAATCTACTGTAAACATTTTAATTTGTTAGATCGTTAGTCTCAGCATATATTGAATAATGCCTTTTCCTACTTCCAAACAGCAACATAGAATTTGAATAGTATCCACATAAAGTGTCACTTGTGTAAAAACGCTCGAAAAATCAGAAAAAAATTAAACAATACAAACAAGCAGACAATATACACAAATACCTTCATCGTGCGACCCGGGTTGTGTAGTGGCTAGACAACCCTTCTATCACGAACCACCATAATGAGTTTGGCTTTGATTCCTAGCATGGTGTCATTTCGTCTGTCCTTTCATAGGAGGCAATGATGTTCTACCTATTAGGTGCCTCCATAATAACGCGACCAGTACTCGGCCCTTAGTAGTGGCGAATGACTGATGGTCAAGTGCCGGCCCTTAGAAAAAAATAATGAATATTATATGCACAGGGTCGTTATAATTAAAATTCTCCTTTAAAACGGTCAGAAAAATGAAAACCACTGGACCAAACGTTCTCAAATTTGGTAATCGTGTAAATGTGGTCATGGGAATTTATTACCCGCGGAAAAGAAAATTTCAAAAATTCACCACCAGGGGGAAATGGCGCCGTATGCATTATTGGTAAACGAAATAAGACAGGAAGACATCAGTTTAAAATGTTCGTAATCATTTTTGAATCGTGTTACAAAGAATGTTTGTTCAATGTGGCGTCCACCATTGTCCGAAAGCAATTTGAATCGTATTACGGCATTCTCAGCAGCACCTCTTAGCATGTCAGGAGGAACGTTAGGGACATGCCAGTGTATCGCACCTTTCAATTCCGCTAAATTATTTAGATTGTCACCCTAAACAGTGCTTTTGCGATAATCTCGCACCCAGTTCCGTTTGGGAAACTATAACAAACATTTTGAACCGATGTCTTATTTCGTTTACCAATACAGTGCCATCCCAGCCCCCTCTGGTGGTGAGGGTTTTTTTTGTTATTCTTTTGGTGGATAATAAATTCTTATGACCTACTTTACACGATAACCAAGTTTGATAACATTTAGTCCAGCAGTTTTCCTTTTCTGACCGTTTCAAATGGAAGTTTAACTATAACAACCCTGTATTTCTGTTTCTAAGTATCATTGTTTTGAAGTTTCGAAATCTAGATTGTAACCGTTTTGCAAGTAATTTAAACGTCCTTTATACAGCGAAAATGTAATTTTATAAAAAATGTGCTTTTTATGCAGCATTAATGATATTGATCAATGATTTCATATCATCGATCGACAAAGAAAATATTATTAGAAAGTAATAACTCTGAAAACGTGTCAGTAACTAGAGCAGATTTAATATTCACTTAACGAATATTCTCTAACCACCATACGACAAAAATTAAATTCTGGAAACATCTCATAAATATTATCGATGCATCTTGTAAATATAAATCTGAAAAAAAAAAGAAATATGCACAAAAGAAATCATTTTAGTGGAAAATATTGTTTTGATAAAGTGGAAAACTTGAATATTAATATGCTTTGATAAGCCTCGACATGGATGAATATCGGAGCATATGCATATTTCCACTCAGAAATCCATGTTCCCGACCATATCTTGCAAAATTCAAGACAACTTTCCTACTTCCACAAAATTTTCGGTGATACAATATTCATAGATGACGAAGCAAAATCTAAATTCGAATTTACATAATGAAACGAAGCTTTCGGGAGTACGCTCTTAGTAGTGGCGTACTCTGTCAATCGATTCTTCAATCTACATATATTTTATAGAACGTTTCCGCCCCGGCTGGTCCCTTGGGGCTATGAGGGTGCACGGTGCAGTTCTGAAACTTTTTAGGCCCTCTTCCCCCTACTCTAAATTTATGCTGAATTATAGTAAATTTTTATTTCTGAATTTTTCACGCACTATTTCGGTATTTATATATATCTATCTATCTATACATATATATATATATATATCTTTTGATCTGAGTTTTTCAAAGATAGAGTTTATTTTAGCGTATGAAACAAAATAACATGCTGGATTGAATATTTAAAACTCTTATCTTTAGTTCCTAATCAAAAGAAGACGATCTAATTTAACTTCTACATGTATGGAGATTTAATTTAATTATTTCGCACTAGCAGTATAAGGTCTTGACTTAGCTCCATACTTACTGTATGTACGGGACTTAATTTAGCTTTTACTTATAGGTATGGGAACTTTATTTCATTCCCCCAAAAAACGGAAAATTGTTTTAACTCTCTATAGGCTTGTAGCGTGGCTAAAGAAATAGACAGGCTCCGGTGGTCACGCCTACTTTTGAAGTCACGTGACTCTAAGACAGTGAGGATCTGCTCTTTTGATACACTAGCGCTTACTCAGCGAAATACATATGCACTCAGATAATGTTTTAAAACAATTTATTTTTAGACTTACCTTTGCTAAAACATTCACATTTTTTAAAGATTATCTCTTCTCGCTAATCAAATGAACACTTTTTCAATTACTTGAATATATCCCCGCACTACATTCTTGAATATATCCCCGTACTACATTCTTGAATACATCCCCACGTTACTTAATTTGGTGATTGCCCCATTTTCAGAAAGTAATACTTTTGCTAAAATTTGCTATAAATACAAAATAACTTAAATATGTGATACATAAAATTGAAAGAAAGAAGGAAGGAAATCACAAAACAGATTAATAAAAAATTCATTTTTTTAGTCTACAAAAAAGGGCAATCACTTTTTTTCCCTTTTAGTTCTAATATTCATAGAAACTTTGAGAAAAATTAATTATAACCTTATCAGATAAAACCGTTTTTTCTTAAATCCAGTTTTCAGTATAAATTTAAGGAGCATATCTGCAATAATGTATCAGCAGTAAGAATCGGTGACTCTATTTCTAATGTAGTACATAAATTATTCTTATGTACTAACAAAATAATCGAACTTTTATTTGAGAAAAATAAATAATACATCAATATAAATAACGGCAAATAAATTTATAAATTTATAACAATAGAAACTTTGAGAAAAATTAATTATAACCTTATCAGATAAAACCTTTTTTTCTTAAATCCAGTTTTCAGTATAAATTTAAGGAGCATATCTGCAATAATGTATCAGCAGTAAGAATCGGTGACTCTATTTCTAATGTAGTACATAAATTATTCTTATGTACTAACAAAATAATCGAACTTTTATTTGAGAAAAATAAATAATACATCAATATAAATAACGGCAAATAAATTTATAAATTTATAACAATATAAGTAAATTTAAGTATCAGCAATAAGAACCTCTGAATCTATTTTTAATGTGGGACATCGAGCCCTGCACCACTGTAATCTGGCTCGGCAGTGTGCAGGCGTGAGTGGCAGGTGGCTTAACGGTCGGCGCGAGCGTAGATTTCGCTCTCTCAACCGTCTGTGAATGATTATGATGGACACTGGTGTTTTGGTTGAACGTCTGATGGTTGATAGAGATGAAGAAGGCGCTGTGACAGCTGATCGGACCATCACTCTGTCCTCACGATCTGTTGTAGCTCTACGTTGACCGCTACCATCCTGACGCTGCACTCTGCCATTTTCCACCCATCCTTGCCAGCATCTTCGAATCGTGGCATCGCTTCGACTCAAATGACGAGCGATTCTCCGATTAGCTCAACCGGCCTCTTTCAATCCAATGATACGACCTCTGTCAAACTCTGACAGTTGCTCGTAATGAGCACGAATCCTGCAGCGAGGCATTTTTTAAGTTGTTGAAAGGTCATCTGAATCGCAATCAAACCGAAAGTTTTAACAACCGTTGAAGAACTGCTCCTTATATACGTCGGATGGGACGTATATAAGGATGCGCAGTTCCGATGCGCTAGAGATCAAGTATTCATTCATTGGACACCAAATTTGAATCATTTGCATATCTGTTCAAAACATTCATGCATACGAAATTTCAAAGCAATCGGATGATTGTTTCTTGGTGCGTCGATTTTTTTGTTTTAGAGTGTATTTTATATTTAAAAATGTACGGCTCACAACCTGACAGACGTTTAGAACTATTTTTACTCTTTATTATTAATGTACGACTAATGTGAAGCAGGATTAATGCATTTCGAGAGGTTCATCAAGGGGGGCCTGCTACTCACTTTTGCACTGAGGAGAAAAGAACTCTGAAAACTTTCATTAGACAGCCCTGCAAAAGTGTAATAAGAACTATTATAATAACATTGCGTCTCCTTGCATTATAGAGACAATGGCTCAAGTATTCGTTTAACAGCAGAAAATATGAATGAAATGACTGGATCAAAGATCGCATTATTCCTGTTGCAAAAATTTTTTTTTACAACAAAAGACAAATAATTCTCTTCTCGAAATTTCTACAGATATGTATACGAAGTTTCTACAAATGATTTTTTATCCTCTAAGGTATATAAGAAGATGACTTTTAAGAGCCCTTTCAAGAAAAACTGAATGTGCCGTTTAGAGCTTCTTGCATTCTCTCAGGCGATAAGTCATACAGAGGGGGGACTCCAGAAAATTGGCCCCATCGGAAATTGCTAAGGACAACCATGAAGATATCCAGCACCACGGTGGTTATTAGGAATTTCCGATATACAGAGTGATCAATTTAAGAGTACCCGTTGGTTTTTCTTATTACTCTTTACTGTCACATTCGTAAGATTACTCTTAAATCTTACGGATGTGGCAACTATTCTTACACTGAAATATAATAAATAATATTACCTCATTCATGCCCAATGTAATCACCCCATTATTTTTTTTTGTGGGATTGTCTCAGAGATTGTGTTTTCCGGAGAAGTCTTGCAAACATGGATGAATTAAAACAAACCATAACTGAAGGAATCTCGTCAATAACACCAAGAATGTTGCGAAGTATGCCAAAAAACTTAGTTCGACGTGTTCATTTTTGCATTCAAAATGGTGGTGAACATTTTCAACATTTGCTGTAAAGAATAATAATGTGAAAATTTTGAATTAAGCTATGTTTTTTAAAAGTAAAATTATCAGAAGATTAAATAACATTGTTTGTCTCCATTTCTGTTTTAGCTCACAGATAAAATTGTAACAGTCCCACAGTTATGGAAATATTCCCCCACACTTAAATAAGGTTCAAACAATTATACTTCAGTGTTAGAATAGTTGCCACATCCGTCGGATTTAAGCTTAATAAGAAAAACCTAAGTGTACTCTATTAAACTGATCACCCTGTATATCCGATATTTGCAATTTCCGTTACAGATTGCTTGTATGACACGCATTACGACTTAAACTATCAAAATTATGATGATTTACATGAATCTTTTCTTTTAAAAAATCATTAATGAAATTCGCTATAAAAACGGTACATTTCGTACGCCGAGATCGGATCCGGAGTTCTTTCGTACACATACACTTCCACAGTTATAAAATAGTTCGACTCGCGTAAAAGTTTGAATTAGGACTTATAAAAAAATATGTTTAACAACAGCAATAAACATATAAACAATAGTTTGTAAAAGCTTAAGGTAGTCAATATTAACTTGGCGTTGCATATGGACATTTTGGGGTAGAAAATGAGCATATAAAGCATTTTTATTAGGAACGATCGAAACAGACATTCACCTAAAATAAAACTATTGTATTTACAAACTACCTAAAAGTACTATATGAAATAATTTGATTTATACTGTACTGCTAACTTCGAATTTCAGTCATTCATTTTAATAAAGCGGCCCAATGAAAATCGATCGCAAGTAATTGTAACTTAAAAAAAAAATCTCTGAATGAATGTAATTCTCGATTTTCTAAATCTTTATTTGTGTCCGTACTGAGATGAATGAATATATTTTTACTAGCGGTACCCGTGCGAATAATTCACACTAAATAAGTGTGATATCACTTTGCAAAATTACAAAAAATATTTATTTTTTACAAGCTGGCTGAATTCTTGTGTAATGAAATCAATCGCAAATCGCAACAAACAAAACTTTTGCACCCATCTAGAGAGCGGTTCTACATTCACGAGCGATTTCACTTGCAAAGCGTAACAATAACATACGAACATTGGTCTTACACTAACAGCGAATTTCACTGGTAAACTGATGCTAAATGTACAGAAACCACTACTTC
Organism: Cheiracanthium punctorium; assembly: GCA_038373885.1. Classification (NCBI taxonomy): domain Eukaryota; kingdom Metazoa; phylum Arthropoda; class Arachnida; order Araneae; family Cheiracanthiidae; genus Cheiracanthium; species Cheiracanthium punctorium. The sequence goes on along the minus strand of JAWZYV010016590.1, from coordinate 690,744 downwards.
GTAACTCATAGAATATGTCACGCAAGTGTTTCGCAAATCGCAATACTCAACAGCTGTGACGTTTCTCTTCATTACGAAGAAAAACGATAATGGTTGCTAAAATGGTGCGTTATAGACGTCATTTGGCATGGGCACCACTTCTGCATTCCACCCATTAATTTACAAAAACAGTAGCAATAACACATTTTTTAATTACTGATGCCAGTAGAGCAAGCAATTCTCTATAAAATGATATAAAATTTATGTGGAGTAATTGTGAGGTTTTTTCTAAAAAGGGAGGCAAACATCTTAACCATAGTGTATTAATATATGCTATGATTTTAAAAATCATTTTAAAGCTCCTTTTTTATTTCTAGCAACTCGATTTAATGGAAAAAACACTCAAAATACTGGTGTTAAATGGTAACATAAATAAAAACTTTGTGAAAAAACACGCATAAAATGCTACTTATGAAGCGATACGATCGTTTCGACCAAAAATTCCATCGGTCTTCCTCAGTCAAAGCCCTGTAGCATTTCATGTGTGTTTTTTCACTAAGTTTTTATTTATTTTAACTCGATTTAATGTTAGATTATTCGATAGGCTTGGAAAAAAATAAGTAATAAGATTCAAGAAAAAAGTTTTCTCTTTGCTCTGTTTTGTTCAGTTTTTCGTGTAATAAATAAGTAGGAAAAAAACCAAAAAAAAGTATACGAGCACCAAAACAAAAATTAAAATAGCAAACCGATTTTGGCATGATATGCCGTCGCCTGTACTGGAATAGGAATGTCATTTGGTCCATTCATACTAAAAAATGTAGGAATTCAGAATAGTGTTTAAAAGGGCCAATAGGAAAGCTGGAATTCAAAGAAAGGTATTACGAGGGTCAATGAGAAAGCAGGAAATTAAGGTAACTGAGAACAGATGGATTTCCAACAGAAAGAAAGGGGATGGGATCAATGAAATCATTAAAAATGCTATTTATATTTTTATGGATATAGGAAGCTTCAAGAAAATCTAATTTACAGGGAAAACGAGGTGTGCAAATTGTGGTGAAGTGAAACAGCAGTAAAATATAATTTTGAGACGGTTCCCATGGGAAGACCACACAAGTGGACCGTAAATTAGAAGAGGCGCCAGGCAATGGACAGTCTGGACACTATAGCACAATGAACTGTCAACGTTAAAATATTTATGGCCGAAAATATTTATGGCCGAAAATGATATGCAAATTTGGCGGGATATATTTCCGAAGGATCCACCTACATGCCTGGGATTCGACGAGAGGATGCATTAATTCCCCGAGACGAACAAATCAGAAACTCCAGCCAATGATGTAAGAGGGGGTAAGAAAAGAGGAATCAACCCCGTGGGAGAAAAAAAAAAAGAAAAGAGATGACAGAACGAGTGTGCTAAAAAAAAAAAGAAGAGAGCAGAGTTTGAAAAAGGTGTGAACGGACTTAAAAAATCAGTGTGTGCTTCGAATCAATATGATCAAGTTGTGTTCAAAAGAAACATGGAATCAGAGGCCAGATGAGGGCTTAAGAAAAAGACAGCGGTTCCAAGAGGACACGCGTCGATCGTGTCTTGTGTAAAGACGGCTACCTCATCAGAATGGTGAATATTAACAGTAATCTATTTATTATTTGCGTCTCAAAACTTTTGTGGATACCCCTTATCCTCCAAAACCACATCTCCCCCAGACATGTTTAAGTTTAAAATTATGTCAATATCGTCTGTTAATTAATATTAGTGGAATGACTAAGAATAAATGGTATTTAGTTGCAATTCATAGAGTCTTTAGTTTTTTTAGTGTTTTGGTGTATGTCAATCATTTTTCAATTTTTTCAGCGTAATACTAGGAGTACTTGCCAGGCAGGTTATGCGCGGCATAATACCACTGTACGATCATCTTAGGCTTTAGTTTTCCTCAAATTTTAACCACTGCTGCAAAAAACCACCACATAATGGTGCCGTAGAAAAAAGGCAATTTTATGTACTCCTAGTAACTCAAATGATAGTTAAATTAATGATAATAATAATAATAAATATATATAGTAGATTTTTCAAAAATAAAACAAAGTCTGGGAGAGAAATTATGCATCATAATAACGAAGTTACTATCTTGTTTCTCAGTTTCAACAACAAAAAAAAAAAAAAAAACATGCATTGACATTCTTTGAATATTTTATTTGTAATTTGTAAGTGTTAATATACTGCTGCAAAAAAAAAAAAAAATATATATATATATATATATACGAAAGAACTTTGATTTTAAAGGTGACAAAGAAGGTATTTTTGTTAAAACAATTAATTTCTCTAATAGAAAGAATGTTGTGAATAAGATAGTTTGTAGTCATTACAACGTATTGACATATAGAAAAATTAAATTAAATAAAATTAAGTAAATAAATAAAATAAATAAATAAATATTTTATTGATGGAATATTATGCAACAATCAGTAGAACTGAACAATTGAATTAATACTTGCTTAATATGTATGTATTCATGTACAATATTTTTAATTTATGGGTATGTTGAAAGTGTCAAAGTGCATTTTGTATATGTATAAGGTAACGGAACATATAGTGTTAAAATAGGTAAAATATTATCTGTAAATATTTAAAGTAAAAAAAAAAATGGGTCGTCCCAGAGTTAGACAGGAGTCGCCAGAGTCTCTTAGGAATCGAAATACCCAAAGTTCGGCACAAAGCCAGCATAACAAAACGCCAGACACGGGACTAATCCCTCTATTGCCCCGATATTCGGCCGATAGTCTCGAGAACCCAAAGCAATTTTTCAGCGAATTTGAAAACGTAGCTGCTCTCACCGATTGGTCAAATGAGCAGAAAGGCATAATTTTAAAGACATGCCTCAAAGGTAAGGCAAAAGCATTTATACTAGGCCTAAAAGAGACGAAAGACGGAAACAATTACGAATACCTGAAAAAAGCGATTCTCCAAAGATTTAGGGAAATAAAATCAGCTTCGGAAGTGCACGCGGAATTCAATGCAATTAGGCAAACCCCGAAAACATCGATTATACAACTAAGGGACATAATCTCTGAAAAGACTGAAGCATTTTTAGGGATCGATAAGCCGTCAGAGGAAACAGATAAAATAAAGGACCACATCATGCTCGCGAAATTCACGGAAGCGGTACGTCCGGAAATTAGAAGAGAAATTTTAAAAGAAAACGTAAAACACTTTGACGAGGCGGTTGAGTTGGCAATCAGACTGGAGAGAATTTTTAATGAAGAAGAAGACATAAACAATATTGACGTACAAAAATCAGACGTTACTGGTCTATTGAAGGACTTAGAAATCGCGCAGTTAAAAGATAAAATAAAACAGTTTGAGGATAAAATTCAGGCACTCGAGATTTCTCAAGTGAATGAAAAATCCAATCCATTGAAATCATGCTCTTTTTGTAAAAAACAAAATCACACAGACACAGACTGCTGGTTCAATCCCCGAAATAGAAGACAACCAGTTAATCAACATAATAGTAGTTATACACAAGTTGCAATTATCTGCCAAATATGCGGAAAGTCGAACCACTCCGCTCAGACATGCTGGGAAAGAATTCCCGCGGACGGTCGACAGCAACCAAATGTCCGCAGAACGAACAACAATGGAAACAGGAACTATAAGAATTTAAACTCATACAGGGGTCCCAGAGGCAACAGATAAATAATAATCAGAGGTTGGGATCCCATAGAACGAAACTCGAGGCTACCAAAGTAAATATTGACCATAAAAACAAGAATAAAAATCACATGATAGAGGCACAAAATAGTACGAAAGAAATAAATGATAATAAACGCAAACAACAAGAGAACCATAAGTATATAATGTCGGTGAGTGACAACGAGCAAAATGTAATTAAATTACCACTAGTAACGCTTAACATTGGGGATGAAGAATATGCTGCACTCATTGATTCAGGAGCAGGAATTAGTTTAATAAATAACGAAATATTTGAAGGAATAAAAAGTAAAATAAAAATAAACTTTATTTCCAGACAGGTAACAATAAAATCTGTGACACAACAAACTGTACCTTTTCTAAAAGCCGTGAAGTTTTCATTTAAAATAGGGCATAAAAAATGTAATAACACCTTTTTCGTGGCAAACTTCAAAATGAACCCACAATACCCAATCATACTAGGTTACGACTTCATGATTAATAATAAAGTAATTTTAAATACGAAACAAAATAGCATAACAATAAATAATGAAGAAATTCCAATTAATAAATCAGAGACCAAAAATACGGAGCTAAGGGAAAAAAATGATAAGACGGAGGAGATTAATAATTGCATTCGAATAGCACGGAAAGTACTGATTCCGCCCGCGGACACAAAAATAGTAAATTTAAAAACAGATCGACCTATTGAAAAGCAACAAAATGAAAGCAACATTCAAGTGATACCCAAATTCCAAAAGGAACAGATATGCATCATCCAACAAAAAACAGATAAGTCGTTACAAATGATTTTCGAAAATAACACCAACACCACGAAACATTTACAAAAAAACATGAAAGTCGCGAAAATCATAGAACCGCAGAACGTTCGGCAAATACGGGAGTCATCACAAGGTACAGAAGTAGGAATGAATTATTGTGCACAAACAACTAATGATAGGGACAATATCCTAAACTTGAGAAAAAAGGAATTCGAAGAGGCGACTTTTGATTTAGATCATTTACCGGAAGACCAACAGCGTATATTTAAAAAAATGCTACAAGAAAACTATCAGGTATTCTCTACGTCTTATAAAACATTAGGAGTGACAGACGCTGTGAGACCGCAAATCAAATTAGCCCACAATTACCCTATCCAATGTAGACCGTACCCAATACCGCAAAACATGAAAACGCTCGCAGACCGCGAAATAGACGAGCTATTAGAAGCGGGTATACTCGAACCATCCGACGGGGGTTACGCGTTCCCAATAATCTTCGTTAAAAAACAAACGAGTGAGGAAAATAAAACCCCTAAATACCGAATGGCGACAGATTTTCGATTATTAAATAACATCACTGAACCTTATAAAACATATATCCCGCATATTGAAGATATCTTACAAGAAGTTGCCGGATTCAAATGGTACACGACTATGGATCTTAAATCTGCGTTTTTTCAAATAGCATTACCGGAGGCAGAGCGAGAGAAATGTGCAATAATTACCCACCGAGGAAATTTTAGACACACGAGACTACCCTTTGGCTTGCGTAACAGCGCCAGTTACTTCACCCAACTCATGAATACGGTGCTGGGAGGTATGAGAGAAACGAAGATAAATTTCTACCTAGACGATATAATCATACCAGCTAATTCCCTCGAAGAATTACGAAAAAAAATGACTTTAATATTCCAAAAGCTCAAAGAGTTTAATTTAACATTGGACCCGTCAAAAATCAAAATAGCCCGAAAAAATATCACATGTTTAGGATTCCAAGTGGACGAAGTAGGGATTTCCCCAGACCCAAAAAACATCGTGAAAATCACAAAATTTAAAACACCTAAGTCAGTTAAAGAGATTCAATCATTTTTAGGGATGACAAATTACTTCAGAACGATTATTCCACAATATTCCCAAATTATTGCACCGATTGTGCAGCTCACAAGAAAGACCAAAAAATTTGAATGGTCGGAAGAGTGTCAGACTAGTTTCGCGAACATACAACAGATCATTTTAGAAAAACCGAGAATTACCAAAATTGATTTTGCAAAACCATTCCTGTTAGCAACCGATGCATCCAACACGGCCATTAATGGTATTTTAATGCAGGATCGGCCAGAAGGCAGAACACCAGTCAAATTTTTTAGCAGAATTTTAAAAAATGCGGAAAAACGATACTCATCTCTTAAACTGGAACTAATGGCAATTTATGAAGCGGTGAGACATTTTCGCAATTATTTATGGAACCATGAATTTGTATTAATTAGTGACGCGAAATCATTGAAATACCATTTAGATCTAACGCAGCAATCCGATATCACTGCAAGGTGGCTATTATTTTTAAGTGAATTTGCGTTTAAATTTCAACATATAAAGGGTGAGGAAAACCCCGCGGATTATTTGTCCCGATACATCTTACAAGAAGAACAGGTAAATAACATAACGGCACAAATCTTCGAAGGGAAGAAGGATTTAACGACCGAAAAAATTAAACAAGAACAGCAGAACGATGAATTATTGAACAAAATAATACCACACGTCCGCGAAAAGACCCCTAAAAGTCCTAAGTTCAAAAATTACTATCTCGATGCACATGGAATTCTTCGTTATAGGGAAAAAGCCACACGAGAGAGGGCAGGAATAGATGTAATAGTGATCCCGCAGGCTTTAAAACAGTCCGTGATCAAAATTGCACACGCAACGCATTTCGGCAGACAAAAAACGATCGATTTCATTAAGAAATATTATACTTGGGGCAACTTATTTGATGACGTAAAGACGTTTATCGATAACTGTCACAGATGTGCACAATTCAAAAACAGGCACATTCCCCCTACGGCGAAACAGAAAATGGACCGAGCAATACTGCCCGGAAAGTGTCTACATATAGATATTGTTGGGAAGCTGCCTCGCAGTGTCAGAGGCAATTGCTTTTTTTTTTCCGTAATTGACAGTTTCTCAAGGTATATAGAATTATTTCCATGTAGAAAAATCACTGCGGATCAAATAGTTCAATGTTTACAAAGTTATTTTTCTCGTTTTGGGCTTCCAGATACGATTATATCGGATAACGGACCTCAATTCCGATCAAAGGAATTAAGGAGTTTTTTAAAATCTCTCAATATAGAGAGTCGTTTTTCGTCGATCTACCACCCACAATCGAATGGGACGGTAGAGCGAGCACAAGGCACGCTTCAGCAGTGTATTCGATGCATAGCAGAGAACACTTTTGAATGGGAAGATGCAAGTGTATGGGCGCAGCTCTATTACAACGCCTCTAAACACAGGGCGACGAATTTCCCGCCGGCGTTACTATTTCTGGGTCGTGACATTAAAATACCCCTGGACAATACAACTGACGGACAGGGACAAAATATTTTCGAATCAAGATGGTCCCAAGAGGAAATACAAATATTTGTGGACAAATTAATTAAGCAGAATTTAAATAACAGACAACAGGCCTGGATATTCCAAGAAAAAGCGGCTAAACCGCAGAACTTAGAAAAACCCGCTAAACATACTCCAATCCACATAGGGGATTTGGTATACATGAGAAATATGCACAAGAAGTGTAAATTTGACCCCATTTTTACCGGCCCTTATAGGGTAATGAAACTTTTGCGAAATAATAATTTGTTACTTAAAGAAGTGAATAAACCTCATGGAGAAGCAAAAAAATTGCACAAAAACCTCATTTTTCGGGTAAAACCCCAGACACAAGAAACAGACCCTGACGAGTCAAAAACCCCCACCCATGGTTATTGGTTACGCAACCGCTCCCGGAAGGGGCGAGAAACAGCACAAACATAAGAAAAGAACAAAAATTCAAAAAAAAAAAAAAAAAAAAAAAAAAAAAAAAAAAAAAAAGGGGTTCTTACCAGCAGCCGAGTTGTGAGGTCCAGAGTGTTCCAAGTGTGTTCATTCAGAGTGTTTTTCTTTTTCGGTTGCATCAGTAGATGATTAAAAGATTGGAATTTCTGTGAAAGGATAACGAAAACGAGAATTACAAAACTGATAGGAAAAAGAGAAAAACGCGACCTGGAAGGCAATTGAATTTAGCTAATCATAACAGTACTAATAATAAGAATTATAATAATAATGACATGATATATATATAATCAAAAGGGATATCCCGTTTAACCTTGTGCACTGCAGAAAAGCTAAGCTGAAAATGAAGGAAATGTTAACAACCAAAAAAAAAAAAAAAAAAAAAAAAAAAAAAAAAAAAAAAGAGACGGACAAAATATAATAATGTTGATAATAATAGCAAGCAATAAGATAACAGGCACACACATACGTAGGTAAAAAATAAAAATAAAATAAAATAAAAATAAATAAATAAATAAATAAATAAATAAATAAAAAAATAAATAAAAAGTAAAACACAAGTTAGCAAGGCATCAGCTGGTCTTGTCGTTTGGCTTTTTCTGTTGGTAAACAAACCGGCAGGGAGCCATTCGCATGGGGGCGAGTCGTTCGTTCGGATTAGAGTCGTTCGTTCGGATGTCACGCATAGGATGCAAGAGAAGGGCAACATGAAAAGACAAAAATATGCATATAAATAAATACCGGACATACAACTATAGGAGAGACAATTACATAGTACAGTAATTTTACAAAAAATTTTAATTAATACAAGTTAGAATAAAATTATTGAGTTGCGTCACCAGAGTACCTGGGACGGAAAGCTGCAGATTTCCCCTTGTATTTTGGTACTTATCGGGCAATTGCAGGCAATAACCACGATGAGTAAGACGCGCTCTAGAATAATAGAAGACTATTTATTTTAAAGTAAACATAGGGAGTTCACAGAATAATAACCTATCAGACCGCATGGACTCGACATGCAGATCGGCGCTATACAAAATAAAACGTAAGAACAGTAACGTTAAGTTTGTTTCTCTTTACAAAATTACAGTTAATAGGGCGGCATAAGCTTTCATTAACAAAATAATTAAATAACAATCACTTACCTCTACACGACGTTGACATCCTAAAAAAAAAAAAAAAAAAAAAAAACACAGGCGAAAAAGGTGCCGAGTCACTCCCGGCGCAGGAGATAAACCGGTTGCTTACAGCGCGAGTTGAGTCGTCGAGCTGCAGTTTCCCCCGTTTCCAAACGCGCGGATGTATTATACGCAGTGAAAAACCGGAAATTTCAACCATGAGTTCCGATTGTCAAGCGACAAACAGTTTCGCAGCCGGAAGGATCTGCTTAAAAGGAATACAAGAGGAGAGTTCCAGAACGCACGGGTTTAGCGGTGAAACTCTTTTAATGAATTGAATGAGTAAATAAGAACGCATCGATGATTATGGCTAGATATTTTGAAACAGTGGTACGTGAGGTGTACCGTATAAATAAAAGGGTGTGCAATATAGGAATGAATCCCCTGTCTGAGCAAAAAATAATAATAATAATAATAATAATAATAATAATAAATTCAAAAAAAAAAAAAAAAAAAAAAAAAAAAAAAAAAGGGAAGGAAGACGAGTATTTTTTATGATATGCAGATAAATATATATGTGTAACAAGTAATAGACACACATGATATTGTATGTTATTCTTAATATATATATAATATAAATATGGTACTCTAATAATATAAATATGGTGCATGTTGGTACAGAATGTGTGATCAAACATAATAATGTGTGTACAATCCCATTGGTGTACAATATATTATTTTGAAGAAATTGAGAAACAAGATACAAAGGTAACTCATTAATGTTATTAATGCAAAGTGGTTCGGAAACATTATCGATACTGCCAGATTTAACAAAATCTGACAAAACAAACCCGCAAAGAAGAACGAAAATGTTCACGTGAAACCACAAAATGCTTGAGACACAACGGGAGAACAAATGTATCACAACTGAGACTTTTGCCATGTGTAGCTACGCGTGACGGACTATATGGACTAAACTCCAACTACTACACTGTAGAACGTAGCACATAATTTGCTACGTATGATGGACTATATCGCATGGACTATACAGGACAAGTGCCAAATTTTAAAACGTAGCACATGTGTAGCTACGTGTAATGAACTAGTAACTGTGGACATTGAATATTTTTTTTTCTTGTTTTTTTTATGTACACGGGGGAGAGATGTGGTGAAGTGAAACAGCAGTAAAATATAATTTTGAGACGGTTCCCATGGGAAGACCACACAAGTGGACCGTAAATTAGAAGAGGCGCCAGGCAATGGACAGTCTGGACACTATAGCACAATGAACTGTCAACGTTAAAATATTTATGGCCGAAAATATTTATGGCCGAAAATGATATGCAAATTTGGCGGGATATATTTCCGAAGGATCCACCTACATGCCTGGGATTCGACGAGAGGATGCATTAATTCCCCGAGACGAACAAATCAGAAACTCCAGCCAATGATGTAAGAGGGGGTAAGAAAAGAGGAATCAACCCCGTGGGAGAAAAAAAAAAAAGAAAAGAGATGACAGAACGAGTGTGCTAAAAAAAAAAGAAGAGAGCAGAGTTTGAAAAAGGTGTGAACGGACTTAAAAAATCAGTGTGTGCTTCGAATCAATATGATCAAGTTGTGTTCAAAAGAAACATGGAATCAGAGGCCAGATGAGGGCTTAAGAAAAAGACAGCGGTTCCAAGAGGACACGCGTCGATCGTGTCTTGTGTAAAGACGGCTACCTCATCAGAATGGTGAATATTAACAGTAATCTATTTATTATTTGCGTCTCAAAACTTTTGTGGATACCCCTTATCCTCCAAAACCACATCTCCCCCAGACATGTTTAAGTTTAAAATTATGTCAATATCGTCTGTTAATTAATATTAGTGGAATGACTAAGAATAAATGGTATTTAGTTGCAATTCATAGAGTCTTTAGTTTTTTTAGTGTTTTGGTGTATGTCAATCATTTTTCAATTTTTTCAGCGTAATACTAGGAGTACTTGCCAGGCAGGTTATGCGCGGCATAATACCACTGTACGATCATCTTAGGCTTTAGTTTTCCTCAAATTTTAACCACTGCTGCAAAAAACCACCACACAAATGAGTTTAGCCGAATCTTACTGTACCGCCATTTTGCTTTTAATAAAATACGTGCTAAGCATGAAAGTGCATTATTATGTCATTGTTTTAAAGGATTTTATATTAGGGGAAGGTGACCTAAAATGATTCCCGTAAGGGGAAAATATGTATAAATAACATAAATTTTTAAATAAAACTTTGGCATTTTACTAGTATGTTTTACACTATATTTTGAATTATAAAATATTTCAAAAATATTGTCAACCCACACTGAGTAAATTAAAAAGTAGAATTCTCAGAATGCAAGAGGAATATTTTACCCTCAACCAAAAGGCAAAATGATAAATGATCTTTAAAAATAACTGTAAGTTTATCGGCTGTAACTGTAAGTTTATCATTTTATCGGCAAAATAAAAAGATATAATGTAATTATGACTATATATAATGAAATAAAGTGTCACAAAAGTTAAATAGAATATTTGAAAATTATAATTTAAAATTATGGCCTACATTAAAAAATTATGGCCTACAATAAATGCAGAAATAAATTAAATCATCTCTTTTTCCGCCACTTCAAAAACTCGGAATATTTGAACAAATATCACAAAACTCACCATTCTAAGGTATCCCAGCGCATGCATCATTCAACTAGCTAGGCATATGTGCACTGCATCTAATCTAGATAAAAATCTAAAAAAAAATATACCCCATTCAGTAAACCAAACTATACTTCTATACATCTATATGAATATCTAAAAAATTTTTTTATCTAAATAAATAGGAACGTTAATGCTTACCTTATGGCAAATGTTATAAAATCCAGTTTTTGAAAGAATTCTATTTAGACGCCTATTACTGTGATCAATTTAATACCGCGATTGCTTCTTCTTCACTTGGGACAACTGGTTTATATGTTACCCGGTAGATAGAAGTATGGAAGAAAACGCATCTGGAGGTATGTGGTTCATTTTACCTGTTAGGATCATTTCAGAGCACCTTTCCCTTACTTCTTTTTTGTGAGGGAATGAAATCAATGTAATCAAAGATATATCAAAATTGCTATCTCATACACACAAAATCTTGAAAGTAACTTGTCGTATTTTATAACCCAATAAAGTTTATCACTTAAACTCTCCCTATTACTCAGAAGTTCTGCCTAAGTTATAATAAATTCATTAGCTCGAATAATGATGTATACATCCGTGCTGCATAATTTCCTTATTTTATTTTCAACATAAGTCTCTTTCAGCTTTCATCTTCCACTTTGAATGAATGGATGTATATATATATAGATATATATATATATATACATGTATACGCATGCACATACTGAGAAAGAGAACGAAGATTTGGAAAAATATTTTTAAGCGTTTAAATTTCCTATTCTATTGTCGACTTCACGTTTGGCGAATTTCGAGATTCCGCTTCAGTTCACCCAAGAGATGCGGGTTTAGTTTGTCACAAAAGGAAAAGTCTGAATACTCAAAACCCTTATTCACTTGTACAGTAACCAGAGAAAACAGTTTCTAACGTATAAATTCGGTAAAAATGTTCAAATAGGGGTAGAGAATTTGAAAGGTGTTTATTTTAAAAGAGTGTTTGAATGTTTAGTTTTATGTGCCTGCCGATTTCTTTACTGAAGGGTTTGTGTGATTCGTCTAAAATTTCTAGCTATGCCTGGGAATCATGTTTTGAAGTTAAGTATTAAGTAAGTTTAATAGTGATTATTGTAAGATTGTTTACAAGCATAGAACTGTGAAGAGGGAGAAAAAAAGGTAAAAAGGAAGTCCACAACAGGGGGGAGATAAAGACACGCTCACTCTTTTTCCCTTTGATGGGCGGTTGTTCCACAGTGAAACCACCTTACTTCAGCTCTTTCACAACTAGGTGCAAGAAAATATGGTTAAATAATCCCAACATTGAAAAAGTGTAGCCGTTGCCATTGATCTATTGAACTACCAGCAACATGGCCCATCGAATAGCCCATCTGGCGCCACAGAGCTAAAGAAGTTTTTTGACACAGCTGTGATTACTAAAAAGGTAACAAGGTTAATAGGACATTAGAAGGTTAGACAGCCTACATTAACTATAAATAGAATATTAAATTTTCGTGCATGTTTGTGTCTTAAAATCTAGAGGTGCTATATAGATAGGGGAGATGACTCATCCTACCTTTTGGTTCACGATCTTTGGATCCAGTCATAGACGTTTGATATAGAACATATTTTTTTCATATTGGTTCAATGTTGAGATATCAAGTGTCCCAACAAATCTGAAATAAGTAGATAATGTGTACATGCCCCCAACAGATTGAGAAATAATTAAAAACTTGATTAATAATTCCTACGAGATGATTGGATTCACTATGTTAATTCAAGATTCTGTAAAGTATGAGCTAAATTAGTTTGAAATATAGATTACGTACTCATTTATGTGTACAATTCTGTGACTATAGCATTTATTTTATTTCACATTATATTTGTACATTTATATACGTAAGCAGGCTCAGCCAAAATGTCTGACAAGTCTGTCTGGTTTTAGGGGCTCTATTCAAATCGAATGAGCTGGAGACAAGTTTTTGAAAATGCAAATTGCTAAAATTCCGAGTTACTCTAAAGATAATAAGAAAAATACATGCACAGTAATTGATATATATTACATTTTTTTACATGTAACAATAATTGAAATGTTTCGTAAGGGAAAGTGCGGGTATTGGCTTACCTCAGGTCTTCTATCAAATGTAGTCTTACCATTTAAAATGAGTTTCACTTACTTACTATGACTCTACTATTACGTAACTGTCAAGCAGTGCAAGTTAAAATAAGATGTATTTAATGAAAGTGGCGGTAAGCTAAAAAATTTCGGTGTCCGGTTGAAAACAGTTTAATTATCTAGTCAAACATTGGCGTAACAGTCCCTGTGCCATGGCCTGCACTGCCCAACCGCGCCTGCGCGACCATGGGCTCTGGGGTGCGGATGCATATGGCTCTGCCAGGTAGTCAGCCTTATTCGAATCCCCAATGTTTGACTCAAGCAAGCTTGGTTTTCTTTTTATCGACGCACTCAAGGGATGAAAGGCTGAGTCGACCTTGTCCAGCCCGGGATTTGAACCCCAGACCTGTGGGACGGCAGCACGGTGCGCTAACCATTACACCACAGGGCTTCAGTTTTAGCATTTACTCATTGGTATTTTAATATCAAGAATACATTTTCAAAGCATAAAAAAATAAATAAAAATATTTGTGACTGAAACGTTTATGACAGCGTGAATCATGAAGGAAAGAGTGAAAATTAATTGTACTCCACTCCCTTTTAAAATACATTTTCTCCATTTTAAGGCCTATTCAGGCATATTTTTCATTCCTAAGTCTTGGCTTAGTATTTCACTGACTGCAAAATTACTTTCATTTAAATCCGGACGTGAGCCAGTGCTGTAGCTCGATTCAGTCTTTCGAAAGTTGATAAAATAGTTTTCGAACTATAATTTAAAATCTTGACGTGAGCTTTTAATATCTCACTTGCATCAGAATATTTGGAATTCATACTCAAAGAAATGTATAGTGTCCAATAAAAACACAGTCGGAAAATTTATGGTTTAATAAAATAGACGAAAACATTTTCCCGATGTCACAAAAAGGAGCCAGTGCGTATTTTGACTTTTCCATTATGCAATATGTTCGGAAATAAATTCGAAAGTGGGGCAGCTGCCAACGAATATTTTTACTCTTTGAAATCTAAATGTTTGAAAATTGCAGCAAGATATTATTTGAAAATTTTATGGTGAAAAAACTATAGTAAATTTTGGAAAGTAAAAATTATTCACCATCATCTAAAATAGTGCAGTTTTGAGGGGGGGGGGGGTGGCTTAATTAAGGGCTTTTTTCCTTCAAAATTTTGTTTTGGAAATTTTTATTTATAAGAATTCCTTAAAACAGGTACAATTTCAGGAGAATTCAAAAATTTTTTGTGAAGGTAGATATCTTTGTGACACTCTTAAGCCACAATTCTACTGAGAATTGATATATATGTATATATATATATCTAATGTATAAAAAGGTAATTTGGGTTTTACTAGTTTGGGTATTGTTCAAGCGGTACTTTCACTGTAAGTTATGCTTTCCTGTCATACTTGCCACGCGCGCTCTGGAGCTATGTTTTACTTATTTTGTTATTTGTCAGACATCAGGCCGTCGATTCTGAGTTATTTAGAGTCTACACGTGTCCCCACGCCTTTGTAGCCCCGGATGCGGGTCATGTTGGTAAATGTGTGTGGTTCGATCAGAGATAAGAGATAGGCGGAGTTATGTCTTCGCAAACCACGTGGTGTGGTAAGCGTAAATACTCCCGCACATCGAAAATCGAGAGACTTCTGCCACTGGAACTGCTTAATTTGTCCACGCTGATTTTTGTACCCGTCTCCCCCTCTCCTCTTCTCACTCTATATTGTAACTTAAAGATAATGTTTAATAAACCGTTTTACCTGTCTTAACTCTGGAACTTTACTGAAATATCTGACGTCTCAAATAGTCGACAGGATGATTGCCTGTGTGCCAATTAAAAATTTTAAATTGTAAAAAATTAACGCTCAATAGTCCGGGAGACGGGTTCATCGCCCACCGTTCGCAGGAGATGCAGCGCGCCCCTTCGCCGACCAGCCGATGGCCTACTCCCTTGAGTCCGCTCTCCGCCGGCCAACTTCGTCGAGCCCTGCTCTGGAAGATTTCAACACCGACTGATGAGTCAGGTAATCTTCTGAAGTACTTCACAGAACATCCTGCACGTTCTACGCCGTTAATGCCGAAATGGAAGAACGTCTGCATTGATGAACAGCCTATGCCGTATTTCTGCAGCGCTCACTATACAGAAATCGGCGCCTCCTAATTCATTTTTTCTTCTTCGCACATTCGCCGCAAACCAAGAGAAACTCTTGTCATCATTACTTCTGCACCCAACAGGTCCCCACGAGAAGTGTGTGCAACTGGTGAATTATTTCCCCCTTTTCTCCGTGCCGAATATATTTGTTTTTGTGCGTATAACTTAGGTTGACCGAAACTCCCCTGCCTCCATTGAACTTGTGAGAGAAGATTTTTTTTTGTGTGTGTGTTTTGTTTATCGTTGAGGGATGATGATTTTAATTTGTGGATATCAATTTCTTTCGTAAAAGTAAGCGAATTTTAGTTTCAGAGTTGAAGTGAACATTAGAGTATTATATTTAAATGATTATCAGTTGTGTGTGTTATTTTAAAGGTGCTATTTTAATGTTGATAAAAAAAAAGAAAGAAAGAAAGAAAAAAAGTTTGTATTGATATATCCGCGCTTGTTTTAATTAATATAGTATTTCATTAAGGTAAGTTTACAATTGAATTGTGTTATTAAATATTTTATTTCAATTGAAGTTTTATACGGGTCTTACTATTATTAAATTAATGCTTAAATTACTACTGCATTACCTATATTTCCTGAAGATTTGAAATTTGAATTTTTGTTATTTGCATACTATGACGTAGTTTAGATTCATTTGATTATTTACTTGAAATGACTTACCGATTGGGACTCTCAACTTGAGACAAATTCTAATTTACTTGAGATTGTGTCATTTTATTCACTGAAAAGTCACTTGAAAATTTATGACAAATTCATTCACCCGGGTACGATAACTTAAATGAAAACAACAAATACTTATTGTGTTAATGTAAATAAAAAATTTTCTTGTATTATATTAGGTTTGCTTAAATGTATATGTTTTATTTTGAATAGTTACTGTGTAAAATTTTTGTGTGCCAAAATGATCGTATATTATTTCCTTTATTGAATAATGATGCCAACCATTTTTTTTTCATGTAATAAAATTTAAATTTGCCTAGACCGTTAACTAGTAATAAAACCTCTGAGGAGAGTATGCGCCCTCAGATTGTTAAGAAGTACTAGTAATAACCAAATAAGAAAGTACAACAAGACATTGCTAGAAATAAAAAAAATGTCAGGTCACATAAATGCAGTACCTCATGCAGGCTATCATTTATTGTATTACCTCGAAAAATTCTTCTAGCAAGCGTTCCTGTTAATACTGCTATTTCACAGCTATGGTTTTCGAAATTTTCTACACACTACGCACATTTTTACATTTTTTTTACATTGCCTTTACACATAATTTACTCCATTTTGCCAACTCCATTTTTCCAAGTTATTTTCATTCCATTCACTGTATGCCATGCAAGCCAAAGCCATAAGTATTTGCCAAAGAAAATAAATGTCAGCCATGTTTAGCCATTTTGTTTAATTACATTACTATATTGTTGTACAGTATTATTGTATCCCACCTAGGTTGTAATTATTTTACTTGTGATATTTTGAAAAAAAGATTGTGCGCACTCATTGTTTTATTTTTATTTTAAGATTTTCGTACTATTGCATCATTATGTTTTGTCAAATTTTAGAAACTGCATCCTGCCCCTCAAGTGTTGTACAGCATAACTCCAGAATTCTAGTCACAAAAATTTTAGATGTCTAAACTTGAAAATTAGATTAGTTCGCAGTTTTAAGATTAGGATGCAAGGACGTCTGACTCGCAAGTGAGAGACTGGCCACCTCAATGATATTGCTCGTCAGACTTCTTTTGCCGGGGGGGATATTGTAATGTATAAAAAGGTAATTTGGGTTTTACTAGTTTGGGTATTGTTCAAGCGGGTACTTTCACTGTAAGTTTTGCTTTCCTGTCATACTTGCCACGCGCGCTCTGGAGCTATGTTTTACTTATTTTGTTATTTGTCAGACATCAGGCCGTCGATTCTGAGTTCTTTAGAGTCTACACGTGTCCCCACGCCTTTGTAGCCCCGGATGCGGGTCAAGTTGGTAAATGTGTGTGGTTCGATCAGAGATAAGAGATAGGCGGAGTTATGTCTTCGCAAACCACGTGGTGTGGTAAGCGTAAATACTCCCGCACATCGAAAATCGAGAGACTTCTGCCACTGGAACTGCTTAATTTGTCCACGCTGATTTTTGTACCCGTCTCCCCCTCTCCTCTTCTCACTCTATATTGTAACTTAAAGATAATGTTTAATAAACCGTTTTACCTGCCTTAACTCTGGAACTTTACTGAAATATCTGACGTCTCATATATATATATATATATATATATATATATACACGGTGTGTGAGAAACTTCTCCCAGGTTTGGAAGGCTTATGAAAAAATAATATATTACCAATACAGTAACAAGTTGACTTTACCAATACAGTAACAAGTACACTTACAAGTACTTTACAAGTACACTTACCAATACAGTAACAAGTTGACTTTGTTGGAGAAAGAAACATTACAACTCTTGTTCTTCCTCGTCGTTGGATTGGTCGAGGTTCTGACGACGAAAATCGCCTTCTTCCGTGGCCATCTTGCTCTCCGGACCTACCTCCATGCAATTTTTTATGGGATTACATAAAATATCGTGTGTCCGTGCCCCCTTTGCCTCATGATTTAAAATATTTACGCCAGAGCATCACAATCGCATACGCTGCCACTGATCGCGAAAAATTCAAATGAACTTTTGGTACTTACGTATTATAACGGCGGTCCGCCATGATGAGCGATTTTTCGCCAATATAAATGTCGGGCACATGAAATTATTGATTGTTCAGGATACGATTGGCAGCAGTTTGCCAGCTTACTTTACGAAAAAATATTTTGGCTAAAATGACCACTGTGATTATACGTAAGTACCGAACTTTTTTAAGATAAAATTTCGTTTATCCATAAGGGTCCTATGTAAAGATTTCTTTTCTATTTCAATGGTGTTCCAAGCGATATGCGTATAGTTCTAAGTGATAGGTAGTAATATATAAAACATACTTAATAACGCAAGATATGCATAAACTGAGACTTTTCTTTTCTCTCTCTCTCTCTCTTTTTTTTTTTTTTTTTTTTTTTGTACAGTGATTCAAATATTACAATTCTGTAATTTCAAATAAATTCTTTCACTGGGGATTCAAAAAGGACCTGCATAAAAACGTTAGTCTGTGACGCTTTTTACTTCTTTCATAACGTTAAATGTCGCAAACGAATAAAGTGAAGGTTGCATGTCACTTAAGAAAGTAGGCTTCTGCATTTTGAGATTTTGCGTAAAGTGTGTAAGTTGAAAAAAAATTAAATGATCAATAAAACTTTTTTAGCATTGGAATGCTCTTCAGACACGAATTTTTATCTACTCAAAGAAATTGCGAATCACTTTTTAATGGTTGCCAGATAGCAGCGGAGTAAAAAAAAAATCGCCGATGTTGGTCATTTTTTGGCGATTTACTGCCAAGTTTGCCGTCAAAAAATAAGTTTCCCAAACGGAACCCAGCTTGGCGTTATCTCCTCTATCTGGCGAGAATTATCCAAACCCTGCCATTTAATAGGCTACTGCCTATTATTAGGAATATTAAATAGTGCCTTAAAGTTGTTCTTGTAAATGAAGGTGAAATATAGTTAGAATATGTCTGACGAAGATTGTAAAACTGATTTGGTAGGCAATCATAATATAGATTTGAAGTACAAAGAAGTGTTTTGTGGAACAAAGAAGACAAATGTATCACACTCATGGGGTATCATGCGCTTTTTCACGTAATGGAACCAATTTTCTTGCAATGTCCCAATTTTGCCCAGTTAGCAAAACTGTAGGTGTAAGACCCGTAAGAACTTACTTTACTTTAAATTACTTTTGCATACTAAATTTGCATACCCAGATTTATAAACAGTATCATAATTAATGTATTAGTGACTTCTTTTTAATAACAATTATAAAATTTCTAAAATTTTATGTTAGTGCATGTAGATACAATCTTTTTACATCAAAATACATTTCTTTAAGAATAATTTAATTTATATACATACTTTTTCTTACTATTAGGTGATTGAGATTTTAGTTTTAAATGTGACTTTTTTGTATTCATTTAATTATATGTAGAATTCTTTTAATCATTCATAAGTATGACAATTTTTGAAATAAATCTTTTGATTTTTGTGCTATTTAACTATTTTAAGATTTTTTTTCATTATCTGTACCGTTCATCCTTTCTTCTGCAATACATATATACATTTTTTTCTCTAGAATTTCGTAAGAATTTTCTATAAACGAATTTCCTGAGAATTCAATCAAACTCCGGATATCCTCAAATGATTTTTCGAAGAAGAAGTTCTGCTGCCAACAAATATTACTTCCTCTCTCGGACCCCCACCCCTCTAATCTTCTGGTCATCGCTACCCCCGCTTGCACCATGCTTCCTCCCTTGATCTAACTTGGGTGAGTTTATCATCTTCCTATTGATCTATCCGGCTGAATGAAAAATCTCTTCATTCAAGAAGCGAGAGCGGAGTGAAAAGGAAACGCATACAGTCGCTGGAAAAGATTTGGCTCTGAATGGTCCCATTTGGCGAGTTTGAGTTTCTTCTTGAAGACGTTGAAATACTTTTCGAAATAACAGGGAAATTTCTCGGGAGTGACCAGCCTTCGTTCCGCGAAAATTCGGTCGTGAAGTGAGGTGGTCGCTCAAAGAAGTATAAACATTTGGTAGCCAAGGAAAAAAAAATCTACAAACACTGTTTGTTTTGTTATTCATGGAATTGCTACTGATACATAAATAATTATACAAGCATATTTTCAAAAGTTAAATTTTAGCAAAATATTTAGAAATTTTATATTGTTTCATTTTGTTTTCTATCTCCGAGAGTACTTCTCTCTCTACTCTAATTTTTACATCTGACGAAGGCGCATTTAACCTGATATTTTTCCTATATTCTGAATTAGACATAATAAAATCTATTTGCTTTAAAATTTGCTTTTTGGGTTCTCCTACAACAAAAAGTAACCGCCAACTTCCTCTCCAAATTTCCTTTTTCGTGTGACTCGAAAATTTCTCATCCCGAAAACACGCCAATGCGCTCCTCGAACAGTAAAATACACTCGTTTCTTAGACATGTTTCTTCTGTAACCTACAAGATTTGTACGTGATGCGAACGTGTACTTGCACATGCTGTCGTACACGCAGTAGAACGACTGGTTCGGAATGTGATTTGTGTTTGCTTTTCTTCCAAAAGAATGGAAGAAAATTTTCGGACAGGGAACCGGGTCCGGTCGCTTATAGAGGGTTTTCCGGTCTCCTCTAGAGGATCTTTATACATTAAGTAGATAGGTTAAGAAATCGATGCCTCAAAAAATGAGTCGTTGAAGGGGCTGGGTCGCTTAATAGAGGTGGTCGCTCATAGAAGTTTCAATGTACAGCTACATGTAAACATTTCTATCTGTTAGATTTCAGTTCTAATTTAAAAGAAAACTGGAAAAATCTTATCCTAGTTACCTGATTCTAAATCTGTAGTCCGGGGAAAGCTGCTATAAAATATTAATTAATTAATTAAAAACATAGTTTTTAATTCGGAGTACAACGGAGATTAGACTTACGCGAGGGATACGTTCGAAGACCTTTCGTGTAAGAGAAAATTTCCTCTTGTGAAATAGCGTATATAGATGACTTTTTGAAACACACAGTTACTTTAAATACTTATAAAAACCCTTCAAACTGTTTTAGATCATTCCCTAACTATGCATATTCCCATTTCTTACATAAGGTAATAAATAAAGCCAGGGGGATGTTTGGGTACTCCCTTTGAATATCACTATATAATATCACTATCTTTGAATATTTTTTTCTTAGTTTAATATGCCATCAAACCTGACATGTGTATTATTGGCTTCGTTTTAGGTTTTTGCTGTATAATTTTACATTACATTCCAACATTCCTTCAGTCTGCAGTAAAGCAGAACTATCAAAAATGTTTTTTTAAACTGAAAATTGAGAAAGGTATTTAATGCGCTGGTTTTACTTGCTGCATTGTAGAACATTAGCAAATTTCCTCAGGATCAGATTTACTCTATCACGGAGTGAAAAGTATTTATATACTGAAATGGGAACAAAAAATTCAAGTTTTCCTGTACAAGTAATACATCTTTTAAAGAATCTCAAATTTCATTCAAGCGTTTTAATTGAAATAATAAAAACTCTGCCGAGTAGAGTTAGAGGTCAAAAAACCGTGGACAATCGTTAATTCGAATTCGTTAATTCAAACTAATCCAAAAGCCCCCCGAAACTTGTACTGCGATTAATGTAAAAAATATCGCATTAATTCGAACTAAATTTTTATCGCTTCGGTTGATTCGAACTAAAAATTTGACAAAAGATATGCTTTTCCCTGGTTTAACGGAGAAAGTACACTCTGCGTTTACTATTTTGTGTGTCAGAATCTTACTTTTTTTTCTATGTGAAGAGGCACACGCCTGCATTCCTAGACAATTGCTTTTCAGCTAAACGTTAGCGGCTATTGCCCTACTGTCCATTTCTTATCAATGCTTAAAGCTGTTCTTTTAGATATCATGCAACTTTTGAACTGGTTAAAAAAAAAAAAAAATTAACTGCGCTAGAGACTTGGAAAATTTTAGAATGTCTCTTTATAAGTTGTACTAAGAAATAATATTAAAAATGAACCTTATACACTGAAAAAAATATTTTCCTGAATTACAGCACAGCGTGTGGGTAAACGCAACGCTAGCACGTTGTATGTAAAGACTGTGCCAATTTGCTGTTCTAGGTTCTTTGCAATTGGCTAATCAACGCCATTACGTCATTTCGTGAGTGGATTTAGAACAAACAGTGCTTCCTTCCAAAGCTGCAGCACTTGTGCTGTATTATTTTACAACAATATCTGTGGTAAAATTACAGGTGTTTCTTACAGTGTAGGAGTTCCAATTTTTGAAGGCAGTTTTGTGCTTATGAATTTCTGAAAGTTGCATGAAATATACTGCTGACTGCTAGTTTTAGTCATTTGTTAAGACTAAACAACATTCATGTCATTTGTTCATTTGTTATCGATTTTCTTAGAATTAAAAAAAAAACAGTCTTAAGTTATATTTTCTCTTAACATCGGATAATTCAAACTTTTTACCGAAAACGTTTAGTTTGAATAAACGAGCGTCCTGCGTATATACTAGGTGTACGGGAAAATAATGTCGTTTCTTACGTCAAATTTAAACAAATATATTTTCAAGAAGATTTTTACTACAAACAAGCTGTGCCTAAAAATGGGATTCATATTTACTATATTTTTGCAGGAATACTATAATTTTTTTTTCTTCTAAAAAACATTTGTGAATTACAGGAAGTAGATCCGTCTACCCTACTTGGAGGACAAATTTCGAAATGTCTTGCAATTGGTTATTAGGTATTCTTGAGTGCTGCATTTTACAGTAAGGAATTTACGAATGTTTCTTTGTCTTTCATTTTGAGAGACATATGTGAAAAGAAAATGTTCGACCCCCTGCCAGCTATAGGTTACGGATTTTGGAAAATGCCGTCTAATCTAGCACCTTCACATATCTGCTAAATTTTGTTAAGTTAGCGTCAGCAGATTTGGCTAAGCGAATTGTTGAGATATGAAAAAAAACGTCATTTTCTGACTTCCCTAATATGCAAATACTTTTTTATATCAAGAGAAAATAAACCATGTGTAGAACAATGTATTCTCATATTATAATGCGGATAACAGAAAGCATGATTTTTCAGCAGGTGCAATAAATGCAAAAGAATTTAATAAGAAAATTATAGTGCCATATTAAAGAAGTTTCATAATGATATTTAATGTCTTTTTACAAAATCATACATAAAATGTACTGACTAGATATTTTTTTTTTATAAAAATAGCAAAAAATTCAAACTCCTATTATCTAAAAAAATCACAATAAACATAATTAATTGCAAAATATAATATAAAGAAGTAGCCTAAAGAAATAAATATTTAGCCAGCAATATTTAACATAAATCTATGGGTACTTTAATTTTATCGGTGAAAGAGAACCTCTCCTTTCATCTGAATTTCAAATTTAATTTTTATAAAATCAGCTTTTTTTTCTATAATCACCAAAGAAAAATAAGATAGCCTCTTGAAAAATTAAAGCTGTGTTTATGGAAGGTGTATTACAGTGAAAAGAAAGCACTTTTGTACTAGATGAAAATATTTTCTTAGAGAAACTAATTTATCTAGAGGGTTTTTAAAGGTACGCGAAGCATAGAGTATTTTTGATTTTTCACTCATTATAAATTGATAAACAAATTTGAAGGTGGTAGCTTTCTTCACCAAAGATTTGACTGAGCACATTCCGTTATTATTATTATTATCTTCACTATGGCTTTTCAGAAATTTCTTTAGGAAAGAACCCAAGTAAATAAACGTTAATATCTGTGGGCATGATCACATGATCTATAAGTTGGACGCACAATTTCACCTGTGTATATTTTGAGCTGTAGAAAAGTTTGTTTTACTTACATTGAAATGTAAGAAGAAATTATTTATTATTATTATTATTATTATTATCATTATTATTAGTTGTGGATAAGACACAGAACATTGTAAATGGTTGAAGCGTGAAGCTCCCGGATTCGGGCCTATCCGCGGCTATCGATCGAACGGTCTGGAGTTTTCGTCGGCTTTCTGCAGATGTAACGTCAATACGCTATAGAGCCCCCTAAAAATTCCCCCCAAAAAGATACCCCCCTCGTGCATACATACATCTCGTGCAGACTTGGAGTAACAGAAAAAACTGTAAATGAAACTCAAATATACTTTTCATATTTTGAAGCACATGGGGAAATACAGTAAAGGTTGGCCAATAAAAGAAAGAATGTGTACAGATGTTTCGGTTCAAAGTTTTGTTAATTGTGAGTACTTCTCTTATAGACATTTACCACTTCAAAGTACGAATTGTCAGCCATTTTGTTATGAAAATAGGCATCCAACGTTACCCCCCTCCCCCCCCCCCAATGGAGAGACGGGCGAATCAACAGCCGAGCCTAAATCGGGAGTCGATCCCGAACCCGTAATCATAAAAATCCATGCGCTAAGCACCGTATAATCTCGGTCTGCCTGGTATAAAAGTAATGACAAAAAATTCAGATAAAAAAAGCCAAACAGAAAGTACCCCTTGAACATGGAGGCACCAAAGAAGAGACATTTAAATATCAAAACACTCAAAATATGGTGTTTAAAACATGCATTAATAAAAAACTTTGTAAAATAACTGGTTACGGCTTTTATGATTGCTTGCAAAGGTGTCAAAATCATATCCAATAAGATTTTTTTTTTACCTTTACATAGAAAGCACGAGAGAATGACCAACGTACATACTTTACGTATTTTTGCATACACGTACAGCTGCGGGAAAAAAAAGCCCGCCCACTTGCTCTTTATTTGGTCGTTGTTCGTCGTACAGCAAAGTTATATATACCATTCGTTTGCAAGTTATGCATATTTTAATTTACTAGCAATTTAATTTGCATAAGGGGCCGTCTTCATATTTAATTCTGCATCAACTTCGTTTTTCTCAATTGCAACACCCTATTTGACTTTATTAAACGAAAGAAAACCATCAAACTACCCTAAATATAATTTTTTACCAATTTTCTACGACAACTTCCGAAGATATTGCGAATTATTTTTTGCGCAATTTTAAGGGACTTTCTGAAAATTGGAAAACGGAATTTGTAGGTTCCGAACTTTTCATATTCCGTTAATTTCGCTCGTGATAGTTAAAAGAAATACATATTATTTAGAGAGAAAATACTTTTTAAAGTTTTTTTTTTTTTTTTTTTTTTGTGAGAATGTCAGGGGGAAGAAATTAGAATATTTTGTCAGTAGTCCAAATGAACTGTGACTCCAAAACTTCCTTGGTCTATATACTTGAGTTAAAGAAAAAATTCAAAACGATTGCTTACGATTTTGAAAATCGTTCTAATTTCGAAATTCTTATTGAGTATTTAGAAGTTCTCCTTGAAGGTTCTCTTTACTGCCAACATTTCCAAAGTTGAAATCTTGGCAGTAAGTTGGCGATTAAGACTTTTGGCGGTATTTTAGTTTATAGTTTGATGAAAAATTAGACAGAAAAATGTGATTTTGAATGTTTGATAAAGTATGAGGAAGTTCAAAGACCTGATGTTTCAGATATTAAAAAAGGATAGAATTCATGCCTAGAATGTTGCGGATGTTAGTTTTCCAGAAATAGGACGTTGTACCGGAAGACGTGAATCCACTGTATCGAATACTATAAATGAAATATATTTTACTTGGAGGGGGGAAGGGGATAGCAGCGGACGATCCAGTAGATGCTTTATAGAATCACCATCAAGCTGTACGAACCTCCAATTTGTTTGCTTCAAAATTTGCATTTTTTTAAATGCCGCTAACTGGTACTATTTTTGTGCAAAAGAAATCTATTTTACGCACACTTTACGCAATTTTCAAAAAAGTGTCACTTAATAAATTTATATACGGTGTCTTAACTCATGAAAATAACACATTTTATTTAATAAAAATTAAACTACTGAAGTTAAAAATTTGAAATTTCGCACAGCCACGTAATTTTTCTTTCTGCATCTATTTCCAATGCAAGTTGACTAGGTCTCTATTCATACTGTTTTTGAATATTAATTTAATAATCCGTAATTTATATCAATATTTATTAAAAGTTATAATAATAATAAATTATGTTTGGGTCTTTTAATTCTAATAGTACGAATAAAAATCAGCTTCTTACTATCAATATTATGTGAGATATGAATTAAAGTATGAAAAAATATTTTAACATAGGGGGAGGGGTATTTTGGCTGATCATAACTTCCTCAATGTCAGTTCAAATATATTGAAAATTAGTATTAAGTGTTGAAATGAGCTAAAACTTTGAAATATGAAGTGAAATCTAGGGTTTGCCATTGGGAAAAAAAGTAGGTGCGAATTTTAATATGAAGGTAGCCCCTTATGCAATTTTTATACAAAGCAAATTAAAGTGTACGTCAATCGTAAACGATTGGTATATGTAACTTTGCTGTATGATGAACGACGCCCAAATAAGTACAAGTGGCCGTTTTTTTCCGCAGCTGTATATATTTATTTTAGGAAGTACGGCGATATTTCTGAACAATGAATTTCCTAAAAATAAAATTAATTTGTTAGAAATACGCATAAATAAAAAAACATAAATTATTTACGTATTAAGTTGTATAAAGGGTCAACCCTTCATTAGCTATGAGAATACCAACCTAAGCACAAACAGAACGGCTGGGAAAATGTGTGAAGGCCATCTCCTATCGTCCTTCGTATGTGTATGTTGGTATCCCCACAACTGATTAACATTTTATGCACATTTTATTTTTTAAATTCTTTTAAATATAATAATAAAAATGATGCTAAATTGCATTGTTACAATTGTTAATGAAATCAAGGTATGCTGGAACCATTTTCATGTGTTATAAACACTCTGGGTCTTCAAATAATCTACATAACTCTACCCAGTAGTTTTTGTATATATTCGCAGACATCAGTGTGTGTTTTAATATCAATCCACGATAGCCAAAGATAAGGAAATGCCCTTAATTTTATAATAATATTTATAACTTTTCCCTGTTTTCAATTAAAAGATCAGAGTGATTTTCAGGGTGTTCATGCTTTTTTTGTCCTAGGATTATAGATATGAAGCCAGCTTTTATCAGAAGTAATGATAGATGGGAATCCCCTTTTGAATTTTGCTATCGGAATTTACAAACATGGCTTTATTTGCTCAGTTAATAACACTTTGATATCCATTCAGTAAAAAAAAAATAATTAAAAAAAATAAAAAAAAAACATATCTTCCGGCAAAATGGGTAAATTTACTGCAATTATATATATATGTGCCATCTTTATGCTGATCAAATCTTAAAATTTTGTTTTCTATATTTTAATGTTCTAAACATAATTTTCCAAATTTTCTCTTATAACTGAAGGTATTGAGTCCATTAGTTTTAATCCTTTACAAAACAATATATATATATATATATATATCATGGTGACTTGATGTCTGGAATTGTAGGTTATGCCAAAGAAAGTCATATGGTAGTTAAGGTAAGTCTCCCGAAAGAGTTGTGGAGTGATGAAGGAAACCAGAAGCAGGAAGGCAGGCACCATAACCCAAAAGCACAGATATATTTACATAATCTCGCAGATATTGTAAATTTTAGATGTTGTCATGCACACCTGACCTTATATTCCTTATCAGTGCTTGTTCGTGATAAAAAATATTTTTCAGGAAAATAAAAGACATTTCGGAAGATATACCTCAAGTATACCACACCATTATTTTTTAAAGTTGGTCTTCATTTAAAGGCATGGTGAAAAATAAATGTGTTTTTTAGTAATTGTCCAATATTCTAATATTGTTTTTGTTTTTATTTTATAGTTGCTTATTAAATTTTTCATGACTACTTTTATGCTTTTATTGATTTATCGTAGCTTCTGTGTTTCATTAATGTGGTCTGCGAAAATGAAAGTTGTTCTAAAAGCGGTTGTACTGTAATACTCAAACAGTGCCCTAATTAATTTTTTGATTTTCACCTCAGTTGAATAATAAGTCCTGCTACAAATTTTAATGTTGTTATTTTATTAATCTAATTACTACTTTCAGAATTCTGGAGTATCTACCATAAAATTAACGGTTACTTGTTTTCACATATCGGTACATTCGGTATTCTTTAAAAAGAAATTTAGAAAGTCGAGGAAAAAACTCCATTGTCAGAAAAAACTGTGTTCCAAGAATTAGGCACGTGATATTAAATAATGAGGTTTATTAATCAAATTACTTCTGTGTATTAAACAAATTTCTCCAAAGTAAATTTTAATCAAACCTTTAAAAAATTTAATAAGAATTTAGTTAATTGAAAGTATTATTTTCTTTTTTTTTTCGTGTATCAATCCAATATTATAGAAACTTATCATTAATTTAAAAGTTTACAAAAAATCCAGTTTCAATTTACAATCCTAACAAAAAGGGAAGATATTTAAAAATTTTCATCTTTTGCTACATTAGTAAACAAACTTTCTTATTTGTTACTTCTTTTCGTTTTCTAATACATTTTCCTTTTACATCCATCTGTAATTATTTTTTCTTTCAGATCTGTCTCATTTTCAGATAAATTGCTTCAAAAACAGTGAAGCGTAAAACAATCTGATTTTTGTTTTTTGTTTTTTGAGTGCGTTTTGGTAAAAAAAATAATTATGATATCGATCTTTAATACAGCTCAGCATGCATTGTTTGTGAAAAGATTTTCACAAATGGAAAACATTTTAAAAATTAAAATGTTAATTAACGGACGAATCTTTAAGATCTTTTTTTTTTGTGGGTGAATATCCTTTTCTTGAATTCGAATAATGGTCTAAGAAAGTTTAAAGAAAAATGTATACGCATAATGAGCTGGATATAAAATAAGGAAATTTTTCATTACGTTAATGATGTTTACTAAACAAAAAGTAGGCAGTTTTTCTAGTTTCACAATGTATGATTATTGTTTTCCATTTAACACTAGTCTTGAATTTTAAATTAAAATACATATAAAAAATGAAATATGTATTTTTCACAGCCAGTTTCATAATTATATTTTAGTAGTGTTGAAATATATGTAGTATTTTCTGTTGAAAAACGCAAAAATATTACTTTTCATGATTTAATCACTTAGTAAAAAATAATCTGATGTGTCCAACACATGACTTCCTTGCACGTCCATTAGATCAAAAATATTTTCGACGCACTTCCTCTAAATTTATTTGTTTGAAAGAGATAAAATATCAATAATAGCAAGGTTTAGCGATTTCCAGCCAAATATTTCGATATCGCCAAGCTGAGATCAATTTGAAAGATTTCCTTCTGACACTTTATTTGGCGATATTTCACCAAAAGCCGACAAACTTGAGATAGTCAGCGAGATTTTGGGGATAGCCAAAGTGTCTGTTAGTCATTGACCACAGACTTTCAATGAATTGAATGCATCCATACACCTCAATGTATTCAAAGTCATTTGGCTCACCCTGTAAATAAATTCTCAGTCGATTGCTGTCAAAAAAGATATTGAAAACAGTTAGATATTACAATAGTTCTAAATACAAAAGTTAAAAAATCTACGGGTTAGTTTTAGAGTTATACAACATACGAAATAACTTTTGGCGCCAAATTTGGTGATATTTCGGCGAAACTCGTCAATGTCGACGACATTTGGCGAGATTTTAAGCATGAACTAAACAATGACAGATTATCGCCAAATTTGGCGATATTTCGCCAAAACTCGCCAAGAACGATGACAAATGGCGATACTTTGGGCATGGACCCAATGACTGACTATCGCCAAATTTGGCGATATTTCGCCAAAACTCGCCAAGGTCGAGGACAGACGGCGAGATTTTGGGCATGTACCAAACAATGACTATCTACAGTAGTATTATATTGAAGATGTCCATAGACATTAAAGTACTGAAATTCTTTCCGGTGGTCCTGTAAATAAACTCTCCAGTAGATTGGAACCAAAAATCGAGATGCACAACTAGATGTTACAACATTCTTATATATGAAATTTCATAATAGTTTTTCAGATTTGAAAGTTAAATATGCACACACGTACACCAAAAGTCGCCAAGCTTGGCGACTTTTGGCATAGTTCTTGAGGGAGGCACGTGACCGTGGTCGGACCATTACCTAACTTATGTGGTAGGACGGTGTTGTGCTTGAAATGGATGAATGCTCCTAAAATTGCCATTGACCGTAATGTATTGGAAATCTTTTGAGTGTTCCTGTAGCAGAACTATAAATGATAAAGACACTTTTTCTAATGGAGAAATTCAGTTTCTAACTCTTTACAGCTTATATCACTTCTGAGTCGTTTGAAATAGCCCAATACCTCTAAAAAACGCTTTGATGAATTTCGGCCCTTAGAGCGTAATGTATTTCGAATCTTTTGGGCGGTCCTGTAGATAAACTATTCAGTCGAACGGAACCGAAAGGGGAGGTACACAACTAGATGTTACAACAATCCTAAATATAAAGTTTCAACATTGTACGCCTAACAGTTTTTGAGATATGCGAGTTTAATGAATTTCGGCCCATTGAGCGTAATGTATTTCGAATGTTTTGGGCAGTCCTGTAGATAAACTATCCAGTCGAATGGAACCAAAAGGGGAGGTGCACTACTAGATGTTACAACTATCCAAAATATGAAGTTTCGACATTCTACGCCTAATAGCTTTTGAGTTAGGCGAGTTTGTCCATAGACATTAAAGTACTGAAATTCTTTCCGGTGGTCCTGTAAATAAACTCTCCAGTAGATTGGAACCAAAAATCGAGATGCACAACTAGATGTTACAACATTCTTATATATGAAATTTCATAATAGTTTTTCAGATTTGAAAGTTAAATATGCACACACGTACACCAAAAGTCGCCAAGCTTGGCGACTTTTGGCATAGTTCTTGAGGGAGGCACGTGACCGTGGTCGGACCATTACCTAACTTATGTGATAGGACGGTGTTGTGCTTGAAATGGATGAATGCTCCTAAAATTGCCATTGACCGTAATGTATTGGAAATCTTTTGAGTGTTCCTGTAGCAGAACTATAAATGATAAAGACACTTTTTCTAATGGAGAAATTCAGTTTCTAACTCTTTACAGCTTATATCACTTCTGAGTCGTTTGAAATAGCCCAATACCTCTAAAAAACGCTTTGATGAATTTCGGCCCTTAGAGCGTAATGTATTTCGAATCTTTTGGGCGGTCCTGTAGATAAACTATTCAGTCGAACGGAACCGAAAGGGGAGGTACACAACTAGATGTTACAACAATCCTAAATATAAAGTTTCAACATTGTACGCCTAACAGTTTTTGA
Organism: Cheiracanthium punctorium; assembly: GCA_038373885.1. Taxonomy (NCBI): domain Eukaryota; kingdom Metazoa; phylum Arthropoda; class Arachnida; order Araneae; family Cheiracanthiidae; genus Cheiracanthium; species Cheiracanthium punctorium. The sequence goes on along the minus strand of JAWZYV010016590.1, from coordinate 659,313 downwards.
GATATGCGAGTTTAATGAATTTCGGCCCATTGAGCGTAATGTATTTCGAATGTTTTGGGCAGTCCTGTAGATAAACTATCCAGTCGAATGGAACCAAAAGGGGAGGTGCACTACTAGATGTTACAACTATCCAAAATATGAAGTTTCGACATTCTACGCCTAATAGCTTTTGAGTTAGGCGAGTTTAATGAATTTCGGCCCATAGAGCGTAATGTATTTCGAATCTTTTGGGCGGTCCTGTGCATAAACTATCCATTCGATTGCCACCAAAAGGGGAGGTGCACAACTAGATCATAGAACAATCCTAAATATCAAATCTCAACATTCTACGACCAATAGTTTTTGAGATATGCGAGTTACATACATACGTACGTACGTACGTACGTACGTACGTACGTACGTACGTACATACGTACGTACATACGTACGTACGTACAGACGGCATGCAAAAACTGGCCACAGTAGACTCGCCGCTGGTCAAAATGAGTTGCAGACGCGTTAATATGATCGTGCATGCTAGCCTACGATGAGATGCATCGAAAAAAATTTTTAAATTAAATTTAGAGGTAGTCAAAATCGGTTTTTTTGTCGAAATTTGGCCCCCAAAATTTTTCGGGATCACATTACTTCCTTATACTACGTACAAGGAAGTAATAAATTATATATTTGTTTCAATCAATGCGTCAGCAATTTCAAATCTCCAATAAATTCATGCACTACAAAGAAAAAATATTATAGCAGTATTATAAATGTAGCAGTATTATAATATAGCAGTATTATAACTTTAATTTAAAATTGTCTATGATATGTTTCACAGATGAGCTTTCCACCTAAATTAGGAAGAAGTGCGAGCGTAATTCCAAACAATGTGCTTGCATTTACCTTTTTTAAATGATTAAATTAAGTACATTACTTCTTCATGAATGTCATCTAAGAAAATGAATTTTGCTATCCTTAGAACTTTACTTTAAAATAAAATTATATTGTATACCAATAACTCCAGTTTTGTTCGTCTCAAATATTGAATTCCATTTAAATCTTAAGTTTCTTTTGCATGCAGTATTTTTCCAAGTGTAATTCCCTTAATTTAGAAAGATGAAAAAAAAAATGTGAATTATAATAAAATATTTGGAGTTTAGCTTGCCATTAACTACCGTATATTATATTAAGAAAAGGAAAAAAACTATTTTTAAAAATGTTTCAGTAAATATTGTATTCATTAGATGACATTAACCTGTACTACTTATTAAATAATTTTATTTTCTGCAGTATAATTAAATTAAAATTTTCAATCAACCATACTTTTATATATTTCCAATAAATACATATATATTATTTCCCATAACTATTGGCACAAAATTTAAGGGGGTGTAGGGCATATAATATGGAATAATAATCACCTAGTAATGTGGGGTCGGAAATGTTAATAATCACTCTGGAACATGTTCTGAAATAATAGTGAACTTTCCGATCACTGTTCGTCAAAAACTACAATGCCTCTTTCACACAAAACATGTGATTAAAATTCATAGCTTAAAAATGCAATGTCATGTCATGGTTGAAATTTTTGGATACAAGCCCATTCTTAATGAAACTTGGTTAAGAAATTAGATGAACGTTTCAACACTTTTCTCAAAGTGATTATTAGTAGGTAAGTGAAAATGGCGTTTTTGACTCTACAGTGCTATGCGATTCAGATTCCTTATTATGTGCCCTATCTCACATTAAATTTTATGCCAGTAGTTATAGGACACCCTGTATATTTCTTTATCTTTGCACTGAAATTCTGAAAACTTTCATTGTAGAGATGTAGATCATAAGAAACAACTCTTTTACTCTGTGTTACTAAAAAAGAACACTTCTTAGCTTGTGATTCTTGAGGTGAATTGCTCATTGTAGTGGGCTTAAATCAAGCATCCACGAATGGTATCTAACTAAGGGAGGGTGCCCTATGCGGAGGACTTTTTAAGGGGTTCTAATGTGTATTAAAGTTGCATCTGGAGAAAACTGCTTAAAACTCCAGACCGTTAAATCGACAGGCAAGCGGCCTCTTGGGCAAAAGAGAAGCTGATCTTTATTCAAATATGTATTTTTCCAAATTTCATTTCATTCTTCGGTCCAAAATTTTGTAAGTTAATTTTTTTCTTCAGAATAATTATTATTTGTTCACGTTTAGTTTTTTTACAAACTTAAAAATAATGTGAAATATATCTCTTATATACAGGGTGAATCTAAACTCTTGGGCAAAACTGTAAGGGGTGATAGGGCACACAATGAGGAATCGTAATCACACAGCAATCTGGGGTGAAAAACGTACTTTTAACTTATCCGGTAATAATCACTTTAGGAAAAGCATTGAAGCGTCCGTCTAATTTCTTAACCAAGTTTCATAAACAATAGGCTCATCTCCGAAAATTTCATCCAAGAAATAAAATGAACTTTTTAAACTATCCATTTTAGTCTTCTGTTTTCGGAGAAAAATACATTAGTTTCTGGCAAAACAATGGTCGAAAAGTGCACTGTTTTTTCAGCACATTTTTCTGAAAAGATTATTAACAGCTATACGAAGATGACGTTGCCGACTCCACATTGCTATGTGATTCTGATTCCTTATTATCTGCCTTATCACCGCAAGAGTTTAGATTCACCCTGTATATATATTATTTATATGTTTAATAAAAACATTTTATATAATACATTTATACCATCATTTACTATACCACCTTGTGTATTTAATCAATGAATAGATAAGTACCTTGACAAATCCTTTCCTTTTTCCAAATCCGACAATCGCAGAATTTTACCAGATCGATTTTGATAAATGGCAACAGCGTCGTCTAACTATATTTGTGACAAATACAAAATTACTTCGCTAAACTTGCGTGAAAGAATTTTTCTCCGCTGCACATTCGATAAATCCCGGCGGGACACTAAAACAACCATGCCAAAAGTTAAGCTGTGCGTACACGAACAACAGCGTTAACGCGCAAAGCATGGAAATAAAGGGCTAATGTTATTCAATCCATTCTCGAAATTAGCATAACGACGTCTCTTATGCTACGCTGGAAGTCGAAATCAATAATTAAACACAAATGTATTTTGTTACTTGCAACAATTAGAAACAGTAAGTTGAAACTGTGAGAAAACGACCCATTTGATGCATCTAGTCAGGTGAAACGGGTATATATCGGTTAATTTAGTACTGTATACGCATGGCGAAACTCTTTAACATTAACGAAGCTGAAGGTTGATTTAGTAGATCAAGTTGTAATAAATTGAAAATATGAATATATGTATAGAATATAGAAAAAAAAGATGTACAGTATGTCCTAAAATTGAACAGTGTTTCATGAAGGAGCCCTAACTTTGAAAATAAATAACTCCAAAGCGGTGATAAATAAAAGCATGAAACCTGCAGTTTCTCCATAAAAAAAATCTAATTAAGAATTTCAAACAGAAGGTTACTTAAGCCGATAGATGGCGCTGCAAGCGTATGATGGATCTAAGGAAATCCATATTTGTCCCACACATGACCGCTCCATTGTCCAAAACGTTTCGTTTGGGCTACAATCCCTTGCAAAGGCACAATTAGACCTTTTTCCTTTCGAAATACGATAACGACTAATGGTATATTGCTTGTTTGAAACACCAGTCGCCAATATACCACTAGCCAATAACCGTTGGATGATCTACCGGCTACGAAAAGATTTATGGAAGATGGGGCTCGCCTATACCGTACACAAAACGTTTTTGACTTTCTGGAATAATAATTCAATGAATAGGATGATAGAGTGGTTGCGTTGAACTATATGACAGTTAAGAAAAGGCAAGGATTGACTTCGTATTCTCTCGGCCTAACCCCTTTCCCAAAAATCTCGAAATTGTTTTCCTGGTTATGGCCCTGGCGTGTAGTCTGGAAGATGCGAGGATTAAATCAGTTTATGTGATTGTTTTCGTTGTCTGAATTCTCTCTCTGGCATCTATCGGTGCAATTTGTAGCTAAAATTTCGTGGCTTCAATATCAAATTCATACTTTTTTTAAAAATTGCCATACCACTGGTTTTATGCTTCTATCTATAAACGCTTTTGAGTTATTCATTTTCAAAGTTAGGAGTTCTTCGTGAAACACCCTGTAGCAACAAATTTTTGGGGGTGCTATAATAAAAATTAAGAATCGGATAGCAAAGCGTCAAAAATGTCGTCTTTCTCCGATATATTCGTATAATTTCTTACCCCAAATTTCACAAGCAATGCTACCGAGAATTTTATTAATGAAATAGAATTTTTAAAATATCAATTTTGGTTAAGTGCTTTCTGTGACAGATCTATTAGTTTTTGAAAAACCATGATCCGAAAGACGCACTATTGTTTCAAAACCTTTTGCAAAGTGATTATTATCAGATTCATGAAGACGACGATTCCCCTCCCACATTGCTCTGTGACATTGCTTTGTGTGCCCTACCTCCCCTAAAATTTACCGCTATATTTTTGGGAAACAATGTAAATAATTTTTAAATCACCCAGAACAATACACATCATATTTCTAAAGGGAACACGTGACATGTCACTAAGTAAAAAGAAGCAATTTTTAAGCAACGTTTGAGAGTGATACATCAAAAATGCTTCGTAATACTTGCATTATTTCTTAATATTTCATCATTATACACAATAGTTTTTTAAAGTAAATTTCGATATTTCTTTCCCCTTAGAGTTGCACACATTTCAATCCATTGCCACTCAATTTCGAGAAAAAAAATCAGTGATTTTTTAAATTTTCCTTTCTTGAGAAAATTTCGCAATAACGTGCTATTATATATAGCATTAGCGTACATAGTCTCTTTTTATGGTATCGGTTATAGATGAAATCGTATGTTAATTTTTTAAACTTTATGGACATTTTGTTGAAAAGTTTACTGTGCGGGGTTCAAAGTTCCCCACCCCCTTTATGTATCATATGCAGATGATGCCCTGAAATGCAGATGCAATTTATAACTGCTATGTAATTACGGGCCATAATCAACCCATCTCACCTTTATGTCAGATCATATGTAGAACAATCTCGGGTGTGATAAATATATAATCTACATATACATATTAGATTTCTTGTCATTGTGTATGATTGTCTGTTCACTATAGGAGCATAGACTGTTCGTCTGATCTGTACCAAATTCGGTACGCTGACTAAATAAGACAAGAGAAAGCTATTGCTGAAAAAAAAATGCAAATCGATTTTTACTTTTTTAGTTGGTTTATGTTTTGTTAAGTTTTAGGCTATTTTTGGGGCATTTTGCGTATCGTGAGCTAAATTTTGATCGGAAAACTGTATTTATTATATTATCGGAAACTACAGATATTCTTTTTCAAATAAGTTTTGTTCAATAAGTATATTATTTTCAAGACTGCATTAAGATTTTTCGAGCTCTGGCCAAAAATTTCCAAAACCTAGCTTTTCTATGCGTGGACCTTTACATAAATTTTTTTAACTATTCCAGGTTTTCCATATATTCCGTGAGTGGTAGCAACTGTATATATTCAATACCGATTGTAAAAAATAGTTGACAGAAGATGGAATTCGTAATAAATGTTTTTTTTTATTATTATCATAAAGACAAAAGGCAAGATTTAATTCTTTTGTTTGCCGTTTCTTGAACACTCTAAAACATCTTATAAAAGATTCAGAAGATTTAAGAGCATCTATAATTCTGAACTTTCTCTCGCTCCTCGAAAGCAAAACTTTTTACTCTGTGTAAAGCAAAGTAGGTTTCTCTTATACCGCCATCTTCGCTCTCTTTCCTTTTGCATTCAAATGCCGCATAGCATGTCATTTACATAAAATTCCTCTTCTCGAATAGTTTAAAGGTGAGGGACAATTTGGGTAAGAAGTTCGGGAGAGAAGAAATAAAGTGGCGGCTGAAAAAATAAGTCGGAAAAGGAATGATTTCTAGTTAAAGCTCTTAAGGAGTTTGTAAAATGCTCATTTTAAGAGAGTCTCGCACTCTGATTACATCAACGCTTAGTTTTATTCTTTAAGGGAACATTTTACTCAGGAAATTTATTAATTCAATATTTTTTATGAGTAATAATTCTGAAATTTTATTGTATCATTAAAAATAGCTTTTATAAAATACTGTTTTAATTCTTTAAATAGCCATTTTCAATATTTTCTAGCAAAGTTAGAAGGCATTTGATTTGTCGGTGATCTAACTACAGTAAATATTCATCTATTTTCACGAAATAAACATTTTATTTTTCTGGAAAATATCGTACATCCGATTGAAAATACCATTACCTATGTATTTATCAATTGATATACAGTGAAGTCATGACTTAAAACGAGAGTTGTATTCCAAGACCTCTTGAGTGAGTGAAAATTTCGCGTTGTGAAATAGGGTATTTATAGAGCTTTTAAAACACATGAACAGTTATTTTAAACACTTATAAACACCCTCAAACTGTTTTAAACTACTTCCTAACTATAAATTACCATTTCCCACATAAAGTAAATAACATATCTGTTCTGTATTAAAAAATCTGGTGTGATTCCACTCGACTTTCCGAATACTTGATATTTACCAAGCGTTTAAATAAATTTCATTGAACTGAATCGCATCTAGTGTTAAGGCGCAAGTGCACTTATAATAATTTGTAGCTCTGAATAGGCCACAGTGTATAAGAAACTTTTTTTTGTACTTCTATACAAAACTGTAAACCGTACAATCACTAAACTTTATGCAGTATGTAAGACAGTGACCTATAATATGCGTACCTATTTTCAGCTCAATCGAATGTATCATTTAGACACTAGCTTACTTAAAAGATTTTCGTCTTTAGGGTTTAATATATAAGAATTGTTTTTTGCATCCCTGTGAATAAACTGTTAGCTCTACACACACCAAAATCTATGCAGGTCATGAGACTGTCACCTATAATATAAATACCCAATTTGAATTCAAGCGAATTCACCATACATATAACTAGCGTACTCTTTGGAATTTCTGTCCATGGATCATGATGTAGAAGAAAGCTCATTTGTTGTTCTATTAAAAAAAAATGTCCTTGTCACGTTGACACAACGTGCATATTCTTTAATGAAAAATTATTACTGAATACAAATCCTAATTAATGTTGTCTAAATTTAAACTAATAATCTATTCTAAATTTAATTTAAAAGTTTTTAATAATAACTATATTTTAAAGTTTTCAATTTTCCTCTTGGCCTTCTCAATTACAGCGCATTAACGTACTTCTAAAGCATTTCCCTCTTATCAGCTGCTTTGAAATAAAATAACAGTTGACGCCGGCTAAAAGAATAATCATAACATCCCTTCGCTCGCATATTATTTCTCTGCTCCGCTGAAACAGATGTGTCTCTCTTGCGGTTTTGCCCTGAAGAAGCATATAGCTCGAAAAACACCTGCTAAAATTGTTCCAGAAAAATCGAGCTCCATTTTTCTATAGCAATAGTCTAACGGTCAATTTTTAGCAGTTGCGGAGTTGGTACTTGAGTGGCGAGGTCCTCACTTTTAAGTGGGGAACCTTCGCCACCGGAACGTAGGCACGAAATGCCATGCTCGCCATAATAATTTTTAGAAGAATGCTTCCCCAGTTTTCCTTTTTATTTCAGGGTGTATTGTAAAGTTTCAAAATGTTGATCTTCAGACAGTGTAAAAATAAAAAGATATGACTAAAATGGAGATGAGCCCTGCCAATTATTTATAGTCGACTTAATGATTTTTGTTCGCAAAGTTTGTGCTTTGTGTTCCAGTTTTCTGCGTGCTCTCCTCAAAAAGAAAAATGAAACGACGAGCGCTGGGAAGACGGAGGCCTTTCCGTAACAACATTATGGGACAACAATTAGTTGACCACCTCCTTCTTTTCTTTTGTGAACCTCCTTTGATGTACCGCTATCTGTGATGATTCCCAGCATTCTCGTGAAATCGGATTTAGTTTCCTGGCGTTCAAGAAAAATGAATGTGGTGTTGTTTTAACTGAAATTTTCTTTTTACAGTGCTACATTTCGCTGACGTATATCTTTAATATGCAATATGGATGTCGACACTTTTTTTATTTTTAATACAGTGACGCGATGCTCTTCACGATTGTTCATACCAAATGTGACAACGATTTACATACCACATACCTACCATCGTCTCCTTACGATCACCGCCTTCCACCATAAATCTCCAAGACAGTCCTATACACAATAAAATATATGCATGTTGTGTGACGGTGACCTATAATATACACTGCTGGCCACCCAAATTGCAACACCAAGAAAAACAAGAGATATCACAACAAAATTTATTGTGTAGATAACATGTTGACCAAGTAACAAATGATTAAATTTACAGCATTCTATGAAGCGTGGTTCCTGCCAAAATCAGTACCCAGAGTAGCCGCCGTTGTTGGAGATCACAGCTGCCACACGCCTCGGCATTGATTCAAAGAGACTTTGAATGTGTTCTTGGGGTACAGCAGACCAAGCAGCTTCCACACGTTGCCAAAGTTGATCTGGTGTGACAGCTGGGGATGAACTCTGGGTCAGTCGTTGAGCAACCATGGACCACATGTTTTCTATCGGCGAAAGATCCGGAGAGCGCGCCGGCCAGGGAAGCAATTCAATCTGGTGATTGACGAAGAACCCTTGGACAATGCGTGCCACGTGTGGCCGTGCATTATCCTGCTGAAATATGGCTGTTGGCAAGCCCTGAAGGTAAGAAAGGACAACTGGCTCCAACACCTCGGAGATGTAGCGCTGGCTGGTTAAAGTACCGGCAATGCGTACTAGAGGAGTGCGAGAGAGATATCCGATACCGCCCCATACCATAATACCCGGTGCAGGACCAGTGTGACGGTGCATAATGCAGCTGTTCAGCATCCTCTCTCCACGGTGTCTCCAGACTCGAATCCGACCGTCGTGGTGTTGCATACAGAAGCGTGACTCGTCAGTAAAGAGAATTTCATTCCATTCTGTCGTCCACATCCTTCTTTCATCGCACCATTGGCGGCGGAGACGTCTGTGGTTCCGCGTCAGAGGTAGACAAAGCAACGGACGTCTTGCGGACAGACATTTCTGCTGTAAACGACGCCGAATGGTACGCGCAGACACTGGATGATGCGTTACAGACTGAATCTGCTGTGATATGGTTCGTGATGTGACTGAGCGGTCCGTCACTGCCATGCGTACAATCTGCCTGTCATCACGTGACGTGGTGCACTGAGGTCGATGCGGTCGATCACGTCTGTCCGTCGTACCCTCCTGCACCCAACGATCACATATCCGCATCACAGTTGTTTGGTTTCGTCCAATACGACGACCGATTTCCCTGAAAGATAACCCACAATCTCGGTATGCCACTATCCTTCCTCTGTCAAACTCGGATACTTGATCAAAAGATGATCGTTGTTTCCTACGAGGCATAATTTATCGTTTTTTTGAAAAAAAAGCAAGAAAAACACAATTGCTGTACTTGAAACCGTCGAAATCTCCAAGCCTTAAATAGCGCTTTGAGGTGGCGCCACAGGCGCGCTTGATGTGCGTCTGCGCTGAAATTCTAATCATTTGCATATCTCACCTCAGCTAATGCATGTTGTAAATTTCATATTATTTGCATGCTTCCTTCAGGGTGTTGCATTTACGATGGCCAGCAGTGTACATACCCAATTTGAACTTACGCGAATGCGCCATTTAGACACTAGATAATTTAAATGATTTACGTCCATAGGCCGTAACCTATAAGAATTATTTTTTGCAACCTCGTGAGCAAACTATCAGCTGTACCTACACAAAAATCTTTCCAGATCGTGTGACTGTGACCTATTATATACATACACAATTTGCGCACAATCGAATTCACCGTTTAGACGCTGGCGAATTTCAAGAACTTCCGTCCTTAAACGAGTAAGAATCGTCGCATTGTGGACCATGTGAATCCATTTCATTGACACTGATTCATTTGCAATACCTATGTATATCTAAAGGTGGACATTTTGAAAATATTGCATCGTGACTGCTTGCTGAGAATGAGTTTATTGTTATATATCACTAGCAGGGCGTCCCGGCGTTGCCCTTGCAATGGAAGAGAAATGCGCATTGACCGTAAATATAGATTGTAAAGAGAAGGAATGTGAATCCTCCTGCTGCAATGATAAAAAAAGTACATCCGACTTCCCGCTGCAACGAAAAAATAATTGAATACGGCACCTGATAGCGTACAGAGGTTACCGGGAATTGGACATGCCTAGGCCTCTCCCCTTCTAGATGTCTGTATTCAGTCATTTATCGCTAATACCTACTCAACAACTAAAAACAAATAGAGTCCAGTCGTCGGTATGAGATTGTAAAGGGAAGGGATATGAATCCTCCCCCTTTAATGAAAAAAAAAGGATCTGGGACTTCCCGCTGCAACGAAAAAAAGAAAGGAACAGGGGACTTGCCAGCGTACAGAGGTTACACTTCAGTGTTTTATTTTTTTGTAATGTCTGCTGTTAATTATCTAATAATGAGGAGAGTAGCAAATATTAGCAACTACAATTAACACAGACATTAAGCTACGAGGAATTTTATTATAACCTTCGTAACGTAATCTGATTCTAATGAATTTATAACTTTATAGCTCACTAAAGTCAATCATTACATGAAATTTAACTCAAAGATTTGTTTTATTCTGTTTTTTGAAAAGAGAACTAAAAAAATAACTACAATTTAAATACACAAATATGTACCCTCAGGTTCACAATCCATTATAAAAGTTACATCCTGCATGATATCAGAAATTCCGCCAGAGTCCCCCACCCCCACACCTGCACGGTTCGAGCTAGACCGAAGCTTAACTATCGCCGCCTGTCTCTGGCGGAAAGCTTCCTAGCAGAAAAGCAAACCGTACAGGGACAGGGATGGACTCAAAAGATTTAGTCTCCGCTCAACTTGCGCATGCGTACTAATCGTTATTCTTGCTCTCGGGAGGTATACCGCGCGCTCTTCATTTCGTTTCGTGCCTGTCGCTTACACCTAATTGCTATGGCAACGCTCTTCATAACATAGCTAGTCGCAATCATAGTTGAAGCGCGCCGGAATGACCTTGAGAATGAAGAACCCGAGAGAAATAAGCGTTTTCCCCCTTCATTCAGGGGCGCTTCCGAGAAGGAAAAAGTGGCTGAAAATTGCACAAAATATAAAATAACTCAAAAACTATTAATCCGATTAATTTAATTTTTACGACATTAGCTTTCTCTTGTCCCATTTACTCAGTGTGCCAAATTTGGTTCAGATCTGTCGAATGGTCTGGACGCCTTTAGCGAACAGAGAAACAAACTTTCCTCTTTTATATATATAGAAGAAGATGATCGCCGATCGATTTTGACGTGAAACGCCATCTGTTAGCAGCGACGTCCGCAAGTCAGTTTTTGGGGGGTTCTAATCCCATTGTCATAGTTTTTTTAACATAAAGTAATTTTTTTTTAAATTTTCAACATTAAGATTACGTCAATGAGGTTCTGTACCCTTAAAGTATGCACCACTGTTTGTTAGCAGCTATAGTAATTACTATTTCGAAATACCTGTATAAAATTTTTGCAAGTTACATAGTAAACATACCGTTTGTTGCATTCTTCTTTTGGCCCTTGTTTTTGAAATTTTCAGTTTTGAAATCAGGATGTTGTTTACTGGACACCTCGTATGAAAATGAATGCCTCGCAGGGCTCATAGTTTAAATACCAGTACATTTACAGGACGATTGTTGGCATTTAAAACTTATTCCAAGAAGCACAGAAAGGAAATCTATGCTGTTTGTAAGTATGGGAGCGAATTAGTTAAATTTTTGTTATAGTAGTACAAGGACAAGAAATAATCCGCCCACTTCAGAAGCCTCTAAAATGCGTTCTGTGAGGTCCAAATGCAAATGGTCCAAATGAGATAGAGTTTGAACTAATGATAATTCAAATAGGGCGCTTGACATTTCATTAAATAAGGAAACGTAGAATCAAACTTTATCAGTTATTGAAGTTACAACACAAGTTTTATAATTTCGATGGTTTGAAAATCTGAAACAAAGTATGCTTCACAGGGTATGTCAATTAAGATTACTCTTTGGATAAAAGGAAGGTGGATTCTGTAGGACCACTAGTTACTTTTTTGCACTTGATGCCATGTTGCATGGAAAAGATTTATTGGTAAAATTGTTCTAGGACGACTCTGCAGCAGCTGTAAAAGAAATTCCGTAGTATGAAGAAGTTACAAAGAAGTCTAGTGTCTCCATTTGTCCTATGTGATGCTACAGAAATATGGAACACTTGGGTAACTTGACATTCTGGAGTAACTTGACACATGGAGAGAACGAAAGAAAACCAGTCTTCTAGTCAATAAATTGCAACTACGCTGGTCGTGCAAGTCAGCAGTCAGTTGCCGCTGATAGCGTGAATGAAGTAGCTCAATCTGTAGCTCAAATTATCTGTAGCTCAAATATCTCATTTGGACCAATCGAACTCTAGAATCCTTTAAAGCGGGAAACTGATTTTTTGCTAACCTGTGCCAGTTGTTCAATGTGTAACGAAATGAATGTTTTTATAAATTTTACAGCGTCTTCTAACTGCAGATTTTGGAAGTAAATTTTATAGTTTAAAAAATTTCACTCACATGTTTTGAGTTACCTGCTTTTCGAATTTTATATCATTTGGACCAATAGAACGCATTCTAGGACCCGCTGAAGTGAACAGCGTATTTCTTGCTATTCCTGTACAGCACAACTAGTCCAAAAGACGTTCACAAGACGTTCAGTCTGTGTTATGAGAATTCAGGCTGAAGAAACTGACGGGACAGGCAGCTCCCTTTCTTGCGTAACACAAGAAATAACGATAGGAGCTACTCGTACACTTGTCTGGTGCCAAACGGAGGGGATTTTCCTTTTGCTGCAAGATGTTACATCTAACTCTAAACTGCCGTAGTATGTAGCTATACCTCTTTTTCTCAGAAAACCTTCAATTTTGGTTATTGATATAAAGGCACGGAATAGCTGCAAAGTACACTAATATATAAAAGTAAGATTTTTTTTATATCAAATGTGACATACTATTTAAAATATATGCTTAGAGCATGCAAAAATAATAAAAAGTTTTGCATTACCTAAAATATTACAAATAAGACTATTATTCTTTTCAGTACGATAATAACAACTTTCCTCGACGAATAAATTATACGTTTTGACGTCTGCAGAATTTATTTTTTACAGCCGTTGTTAACAAGATGATGAAATACAAAGCTCCAAGCCTGTTTCCTCCGACCTGACGAATCACTAATGCAGTGCCGCTTCGTAAAAAAATATCACAAACGCTTGAATTTTTATTGAATACATTAATATTAAGCTCTTTATTGTTTTCGACAGCGGCTAGTTTCAGCTGGAATCGTCGGTTGCGTGAGGACAAATGCTTTACGACCCAGGACTAAATTGATATAAGTGGACATTCATAAATATCGAGGTCTGTTTTGTGTACTGGAATACTAACAGGGGTAGCACAAAAGAGAGCTACGAATATGCAAAGAGATTGCTAAGAAACAAACGACCACCACGAACGAAAACACGTACTCGTAAGTAATCGTAAAATTGATAAGGGCAAAATGTTCTCAAACGAAAAAGATAAATCATTCCAAACGCATATTCTTTGAAACACTGTCCAACACATTTGTTTCGCTTAACCCTTTGAGGCGCAACCCTTTCCCAATGCTGAAAAAAGGGCAACCGTTGCCATCGCTCGACTTAACTAGCAGCAAGATGGCGGACGATCGAAACGCTAAGTAACCGCTGACGACAGCTGGCTGTGCCGGCACATGTTATATTTTGTAAATGCGTTCGACACCCTCTTTACAATCCCTTAGGAGTTCTAGGCTTAGTTGTCCCTGTGAGGCGCAACCCTTTTCCAATGCTGAAAAAAGGGCAGCCGTTGCCATCGCTCGACTTAACTACCAGCAAGATGGCGGACGATCGAAACGTTCATCGCGTGCCACAGATCTAGAGACGCACAGCCAGCTGCGTCAAAAAAGGGTCTCTAGATTTGTGGCACTCGATGAACGTTTCGATCGTCCGCCATCTTTCTGTAGTTAAGTTGAGCGATGGCAACGGCTGCCTTTTTTTCAGCATTGGGCAATCTATCCAGCTGTTCTCGCATTCTTCCATTTTTCAGCAGATGTCAGTGCTGTTAAAAAGAACCGTGACAATTTTTTTACGGGGAATGACGTGCTAAAAAGTAAAGGATTCTCGTGGAGCTATGTCACCCGCAACTATTTTTATAGAAATCCAATCTATTCTTCGTGACTGGCAACAGTCAAAACGTCAGAGTTGGGTGTTCCCACAGCGAGAACACGGAGCATTAAAGGGTTAAACATATGCAGAGTGTCAATCAGTTCAAAACTCAAAAGTAATAGCATTAGTAGCTTCACAAGCATAAAAAGTTTCCAAAATAGCATACTTTTTCTTAATGTTAATAGCCAAAACAGTATCATTTTCTCCATAGTTTAAAAATAAAATTGCTAACATCATGACCCCCCCCCCTCCAAAAAAAAAAGATTACGTAATCAAATTATTTTTTTCTTTTTACTTGATCTTCATATTATCTTGTTTTCTCTCACATACAGAATTGCACTTCTCATGCATCAGACACTGATAGCAAGTAACATTATAAATTTTCTAGTGATTATATTTTTTAAATCTTGTATTTACTGTATTTTCTAGGTGTTTCGTATGCAGAACATTTTTAATGAATACGAAATATATAATGATGACCAAATTACTGATTGGTTCCCAAGGATAACAGTGACATGCAAATAGGCAATCTTGCAGTGCTATTCACTGAACGCTATGGTTCTGCAAATCGGGTAACCTGAATGGACAGTTTCACTGTCAGAGAATATGCGCAAACTGTATTAGTCAAATATCATGCTAATTCTTGTATTTGGCGTGTGATACCTTGCATTTTCCATGCTAAGCTTTGAAGTAGCTAGCTCTGCAGAAGCTTTGAAGTAGCTATGTCTGCTTACCAAACATCAAGGGTTTGATGTTTGGTAAATGCGCCTATTAGGCAGGCTTCTAGGAATCTATCAGATAGCGGATAAAGCTTGGAAAACAAAAAAAAAAAAACTTACAAAGAAAAAACTTGCTTTTTTCAATCATCAAATTAGTTGTTTAAAGTCAAAGAGAAGTCACTGAATATTTGAAAATAGTATAAAAATAGCGCTTTATTAACGAAGAAAATACCCTATGTAGCCTTTTATTTAGTAGCAAAAGTCTACTTTTTGCTGCCGCCTAATGGGGCTGATGAGACAAGTGAGTTATTTCACGAAATAATACAGCTATGTGTCCATAATTTTATCAATAAATGATTGTACCAGCCTTCTTTCATTAGCAATTTGTTAAAACATGATGCAAAAGCTTTCAAAGCATCAAATTAAGTTTTTCATTTTTTTCCATATTAAGTAAATGTATGTTTTAATGCCTTTTTAACTCATTCGACGAATAATTTCTGTCATTATGAAGCTTCAAGCAAATATTTTTCATTTAAAACCATTATTTTGGGTCAGTGGTCAATAATTAATATGCAGTAACGCTAAAAGCAGTCATATGTGATATGCGGTTCAAGTGGATTTGCATAATGTTGTTTAAGGGATATGGCACATTAAGTAACTCAGCCCATGTCACAAAATTAAGCATATGAAATTCAAAAAATTATTGCGTATAATATTTATTTTTAATAATATATTTATATTTTGTACAAGTAATTTAATGTGAATCATTCTTTTATTACTTTCAATTTCGTACCATTTTAAAACTTCACATTCAATAAAAGAACAAGATATTTATGATCTCAAAATTTAATTGTTTAGTTTTATAAAGACAGATTAATTTGAGTTATTTTTATTAATTTATAATACAGACTTATGTAGAAAGCTAGGTAGCAGACAAAATGCAGAATCCTTAAAGGTACGCCGAAAAAAAGGGGGAAATGAACTTTAAAAAATGCATAGAAAACTTTTCGACGAAGTCAACTTGAAAAATATTTGAAAACGTAAAAGATAGCGACGCAGAACACAGGGACATCACATCTCATATGGCTAATCAGCGGACGGAAAATGTCATTTTAACGTTAAACTGAATAATATAGCATTAAAACAATTTTTTAGGGAACAAATTTACATATTTTTTATTGTTGAAGAAATTAATTTGCCAGACACACAGAAAAAAATCTGTGTTATTGTATTGGAACATAAATGACATAACATGATGTTTTATATTTAGAAAAGAGAAATGAGTCTTAGATAATGTTAAAATTATTTTAATGCCATTAGATGCAATCAATTTCACTGAGCGAGGAGCATTTTGCGTGAATTTTCCCAATGATACTTCAAGGATACAATATAGAACAGTGTCCGAGTTGTAAATTTTGAAGCTAAGTAACAAATGTTAAGTTGGTAGTATACAGAGTTGTCTAATTAATATGTCCCATTAAACTCCCTGGAAGCCCCATCAGATCCCAGAGTTCGGGTCTAATGAGATAAAATTTCATTTCACAAATTAAGAATGCTTATCGTTTAATAATAGAACAATGGCTTGGATTTTTTTTATACAGTAATAGAAAATTATTTAAATTAAGAGATTTGGAAAAAAATGTGAATTACATTTTTTCTAGCAGAAAATGTAAAATGTGTCCCTATTACCGCAGAGTCTCCCCTACATAGTAATGAAAATTCGGAGGAAAGAAGAGCAATCTGCGAATGCAATTTTTCGAGCCTTGTAAAAAAGTTACGAATTCTCATTGGATTTCATTTGTTTTTATTTTGGGAACACGGCCGATTATGTACATGAAGGACTTAGGCCGCAGGGGGATGCTCCTCCATGGGGGCCTTTCAAAGGGATCCCAACCCGAATTTTCACGAAATTTCTGAGAAAAACACAGAAAACTTCGAAAGGCTAGGTCGATGGACGCGACCTGGATTTAAACCATTCACTTTCCGTCTCCCAGTGTAAAAATGAAATTAAATGAAAGGTGGGATTACGGTCGATTACTTATGCGAGGCATCTAGTCCAAGGGGAATTGCCCTCCGTGGTTGACTTTCTAAGGGGTCCTAACCCGGTCTCCCATTTAGGAGCGCCATGTGCTCGGCAACTAGTCTGGCCTACGAAATCTGCGTCTGCAATTTTTGATAGAAAGCATGCTGTCATAAACTTGAATAATGTTGTTATATTTATTTAGCCTGAAATTAATCGGTATCTCTAAAATCAACTTTAAATAATGATCGTGCATACACTATAATAACAAAATATGCAGTGTGTTTCAAGGATAAAATAATTAAAACTTTGTAAAATAACACATAAGTTCCTTTGTATCTTTTTATGTGTGCTATTTTACAAAGTTTTAATTATTTTTTCATGTACTAGTAAATTAAAAAATATTTTCAATGCTTCAGATTAAAACTATAAATGCTGCATGCACAGTTCTTGATGAGGAGAATTATTTCCTGAACTTCAATAATATTAACAACTTTAAACGTTCAACAATATTAACAACAACTTTAACGTATCTAAAAGGCAACAGTGACTGACTATTCTATGTCCGATAAAATAATTATAGTGATGATGATGCGTTTTATGTATGCTATTATTTTAAATAATGCGTACGTAATACGAGATAACATACATACGTTTTCGGGCAATCGATCTACATTTACGAAAATTTAATCACGGATAGGCAAGTATATAATAAATTATATTCTCCTAAACAGAGTTTCATTTATGAAGGCTTTGACTTTAGTGTGGTTGAACTTTTATAAAAGTATTTTTAACTAGATAAATATTGAACTACAGTCTTTTTAAAAGTTTGCCCCGCTAAGCCAATTTTTGTATTTTTATTTTACTCCTTGCAAATTAGTGTGAACCACTGACGTAAGCACTCGCCATTTTAATTTAAATTTTTAAGCACCTCACAGGAATTCGCGGCAGTTTAAATTTACACTGCTGGATGCAGTTGATATAAGTTGATTTTCTTTTAAGTTACATAGTGGTTTGTATCCAAAATGAATTTGTGTAGTTTTGATTTTATTCCCGACTGCTATTCAGCAAAGCAGTCGAGAGCAAGCAAATGTTGCTTGCTCAATATTTTAAAAGCAAATATTGGTTAAAAAATTTTATTCTTTAACGCAGATAGCATGAATTTAACTCGTTCAACAGTTTCGAATAAAGCTGAAAAGTTTTCTTAATTTAAGTTCGTATTTTTGTCCATCAATGCTATAATGCTGTAAATATACATCGATTATTAAGATAGTATATATGATCAGTGTAATACAGTATACTTTAGAGCTGTAAACGTGATGATTTACATTTTTTCAATGTAAAATTCGGAGCACTTAACTGGTAACTACAAACGCAGCTATGTATAGAATAAGTCTGGAAAATAGTTTTGTACAAAAACAAATAATGAGGCCTAACAAACGTTGGACTTTTCCATGTAATGCAAATTGACAAAGTTAATAAAATTGTTTAAAAAATTATTAATACTAAAATATATACAATTATTATTTTTAAATATGTAATATTATATTAAACAAATACTATGTATCACTTATATACATACATACGTGTGTGTGTATATGTGTGCAATTACTTAATATAACAAAAAATATCAAAATAATCTTTTAAAGTTTAAAATATTTATTATTCCCTCGAATGGTTAGTTTTTCATACATTTTTAACTAGTCAATTTTTATACAAAACCATATTTACTTCCAACATTTCTATACATATTAAATGTCACTGCAATAAAATAAATTCATAAATAAGGATTGCCTCTACACGTTTCCTTTTCAGGAGAAGTAGCAATAATAGATTTATTTCCAAATGTCGACAACAGATGGCAGTACATTTAAGAATTTTTGATAACCGGGTTTATCTCTGTGGGTTTATCATACTCCATTCAGATTTTAATATGCATTAATCAGTTTTAAAAAAGAAAACCTTATCTTATGCTTCTGTCGGACAGAAAATCTTTTGCGTTTACATATTTTAATGGATTTTTTTTCATTTAATGGTAATTAAATTTAGAAAATGTTACAATTAATATTCAAGTATGTAAATCAATAAAAAATTATTTTCCTATAAAATGAATATTCATTAGAATTTGTGCTAAATGGAAATATTCGGCAACGTGAATGTAATAAATCTAAATTTAAACGAAAATTTAGTAAAATGGATTGAAATTAATTTTAGTATGACTAGATATGTCTTACAATATAATAATGAAAAATAGGTACCTAAGAAAATAAAGTTAATGAAGTTCAACACGTTTTATGTAAATTTCGCAATAACTACACAGTGAATTCAAATTTTAATTATTATTAATCAAATAAATTCATGTAGTTTAAATATTTTTCTTGTGATGACACAAGACTGAAGGAAAAGCATACGCTCTTCTTTGTTGGTTTGTAAGGTTATAAAGTATAAGTTTGTTGCTGCTTTTATTTAACTGAAATACGTAGACTTTACTTTCAAAGTACTTTACTTCAAAAAAAAAATCAATTTTATGTTCAGCACACAGTTTTGAGGTATCAAATTGCGAAAAAATAACTAGCACACAGATTTGTAAATATAAAAAAGTACTTTAAATAACACTTATTTTATTTAATGCTTAAAAGATCAATCTAAACTTGTTCATTTTTATAGCTGAACGTTTAACGCTACCTCGGATTAAGCGAAGCTCGGATTAGTGACTCTACTGCAGTCATTAACACATCAGTCCCTCCGTCCTCCCCAGATATTGAGGAATAAGAGTCATTTATGGAATCGGGCAAGATGTAATGCCGAAAATACTTAATGTCGTATTCAATTACTCCACACATTTGTAAGTTGATTTATAAATAAATTGATAAAACAAAGAGGTAGGTCAGAACATTCTTAAATATAATTTACTCTCCATGAAAAAATGCATTCCTGTTTTGCCCTGTGTTAAAACAGGGAGGGGACTGCTATACTACATTATGTTATGCTATACTATACTACTATAAAATGTCGCTGAAGACAAAATGAAGACAATTACCCATCCCTCTTCTATGCCTGTACGCCCTTTGAAGCTGGATTTTAGATTTGCAGGCTTTCATTAAGAAGAAAGTTTCACTATGCAATTATTATTCAAACATAATACCGAACATCTATGCTACAAAGATTGAGGTCTTACATTCAAACATGTACTTTACATGCCTGTAGTTATTGTTACTGAAATACTCTTATTATTTGGCGGAAAGTTACTTTTCAAAAGGTTGTTTTTATGTTCTTGAAACTCACAGTACAGATACCCTGTGAGCATCTTGGAAATGGGCAAATAATGTATTGTTGTTTTTACGGCAAAAATTTTATGTTTCGTTAAAATTATAAAACAAATAAAATTTTAGTAGGAAGATTTGTAACTATTAAAATATGAGCTTTTAAATTATACATTTTTAATATCAAAACATATTTAGTGGTGCCCGAGAGAGATAAATAATTTAAAACTACTGATGCATTGCAGTGAAACTTGGAATGAAGTATACGTGATTTTACGTCGCTGGCCCTTAGAGAGCTGATGGAAATCTGCTCTCTAAAGGAGTAAAATAAAGAAAACAAGTTTATTTAACTTTTTAGTGGAAATACATTAAACCAGTAAAATTATAAAATTCATGTTCGTAATTTATAAAATTTATTGACACACCTTCAATTTCAGTGAAGTGAAATATATAATATCTACGATTGGTAAAAGATGACAAACTCAGACTTTGCATGATAGGTTTTACCTACATGATAGGTTTTACCTTTTTGCTTCATCATCCATGGGGAAGTTGGAAATTTCATTTTCAAGGATTTCTATGAAACTTTAAAGCATGAGCAAAAGCATTTAAAGTTTCAACAATTGTGCAATGATTTTTTTTTTTACTTTTTAGCCAGATAGCCAACAAGCACTCTGTCTGCTAACACTGGTCAACAGGGATTTGTTAAATATATAACTATAAATGTTTCTTATATCCTTTGCTATGCTAAAGCCGAATATAACCACGAAAGTTGACCATCGGGCTCAGGTTTTTTTTCTTTTTTTCAAATTTTGCACATATTAAAAAGATATATATTTCGCATATAGAAAAATTGTCTAGTTTGATGCAATTCTATTTTAATAAGGCTCTATTAAAAGAAGGTGGTCGCCAATAATGTGCGATAATGCGAATTCTCATAAGATATCAAATGCATACAAATTATCAAGATCCCTAGATTTGTTTTGACAGGAGAGAGCGCCCAGAATCTCTGCGTGTCGTTTAAGTAAGTTCCTTCCGTTTAGTTTGCAACTTCGTATGGAGTTAGACATTTATATTATTTTATAGTGAACTACTCGTCTTTAGTGAGTATACAAAATATTATTTTTGTACGAACGTATTCCTTAAAATGTCCCGAAATTGTGAAAACTACCCAAACAACTCTTGTTACGTGTGTGGAGAACTAACTTTAAAATCCCAAAGAAGGATTATTTCTCCCTTGATAAAAAGGCATATGAACTTTATTTCCGGTATCAATTAGAGTTATAGCACTCTTGTTAAGTCTCCAACCTGGATATACTAAATTTTGTTGTTTCCTATGCGAGTGGGAAAGCAGAGATCGCAAAAATAATTTTGTAAAGAAGCATTGGCCTAAAAGAAATCTGATGCCTGAACAAAAAGAACTTAACTTATGAACCCCTTGTAAATCCTGAACACGCATATCTTTCTCCATTGCAGATCAAGCTTGGATTAATTGAAAAAAGATTCAAGGTGATAAATAAAAGCGGCCCTGGTTTCCTGTACTTAAATAACAAATTAAAAGGTTTGTATTAAAAGGTTATATTTATAGACCTACAAATAAGAGAGCTTAATAAGGATCCATGACTTTCAGGAAAGTTTGAATGGGATTGAAAAAACTGCATGTGTGTGTGTGTGTGTGAGGAAGTCATTTAAAAATTAATTTCTTGGCAATAGAAAAGCTGAGAACTATGTAGAACTAGTTTCAGAACTCCTTCTAAATTATAAAGCTCTAGGATGCAATACGCCCTTAAAAATAAATTTTCTGGATTCACACTTCTTTCCTGAAAAACTAGGTGCTGTGAGGGACAAACACGGTGAGCGATTTCACCAAGATATTTCAACACTGGATAACAAATACGCTGGCAGACTATTGTTGGACATTAATGATAGCGTAAATCAGAAGAGTACAGTGTATTGAGGAGGTCTCAATTATAAGACAGACATAATGAACATAAGTTTATTGAACAAAAATTAAAATCAAATACATTCTGACCAATTACAAAAATTTCACCTGGCATTACCTCGCGCTGCAACTTCCATTTGTTGGTGCTTTTTTACATGTATTCATTTGCATATGTCTTACACAAATGACAAAACATGGAGGAAATTTATAGCATGCATGTCGAAGCTTCGAATTTAAACAAAGAACGGGAAAATGTCTGATACTTAACTTCTATCCTTCCGCTAGAAAGAAGGTAGAGGTCGTTAATATTGTGAACGAAAGAAAAAAAAATAGGGTCGGAAAATAGTTAAATCTTTCAGAGAGGGAACTAGCCTAAAAAGTAAGTAAAGTAAAAGTTAATTTTCTTAACAATTAAAAAGATGTTCCTCAAGCAAAATGCAACAGAAAATCGTTGAAAACGACATAATGATTTAGATGAATGCATATAAGTAAATTAAATAGAACTGTTATTTAAAAAACAAACCATGCCCGGTACTGAAAAATGTTCTGTAAATTTCAAATAAGAGCAAAGTGTTCCATAAAGAACATCCATTATAACACATTTAACAGACGAAAATTTAAATTTTGTAGATCAGTGCAATTAGTGTGCATGCTGAAACTCAATTTAAGAAGCATGGAAATTTGAGTTGTCTAATTTTAAAATTTTTTAAACGGTTTTCTTTTCAAATATTTCCTTAAGTTTTTTTTTGTCTTCTTTTTCAGGTCAAAAGTTAAAATTTATCCTACTGCAACTCGTATTATTTCCCTCTTAGTCTGGCTAATTTTAAATCTGTACAGGATAATGCAAAATATTTCATTATCCTCCAATGATAAAGTTCGTCCTGACATTCATAAACTTATCAGAGTTTCATAAGGTAAAGAATATTTCAATAGTGTACTTTTCTAATGAAAATTTTCCGATAAATATCTGAATGCATCTTGCTACCTTTGACAAATATAGTCAAGCCTGTTTTTGGAAAAAATCATAAATTCATAACTTTCCTTAAAATTAATGCCATTAACATATATTAAAGTTAGTTTAAGGAATTAAGGCAATCATTTATTAAGAGTCTTATTGATTATCGCAAGGTTAAGGTTTCTATAATACAACAATTTACTGCTTAGAAAAAAAAATTATAAAAATTAGAAATTTCGACCTTTAGGCAGCTAAGCTTAATCTTATGCCCATTGCACCGTTAGAATTTTAATGTATTTTTCAAAATGAACTTCATTTTTACAATAGTTAAAAGACACTCTACTTCACGTTTCCATGAGTTCCTGGTAAAGCATGGCATGGCAACGCTGCCATAGCCACTTGAAAGTTCCCACTTTGCTCCAATTGAATTCTTTTTTTCAATAAAATACAGAAAAGAAGCCGTTTTAATAGCACTGAGGCTATCCAAGTGGCTAAAATAGATTAAAACGAAATTCACTTCTAGTGTATTACCGGGCATGGGACGGTCTGTGGAGGAATGTGTAGATGCTCATAGACGGTACAATAAAGAATAACAAGTCTTTTTACACATCTTAGTGATAAATTATCTTTTAAAAAAATAAATAAATAAAAATTTATGAATTTCCGGATACATCTTGTATAAATTTCTTTATATTAGTTTAAGTAAAACAATTTATTGTATTTATTAGTATGCCTTTCAATAACTTTTTGATCATTCGTTGACCTTCTTTTAAAACATTTTAAAATTTACTCAATCAACAATTACATAACTTTTTAGATGAACAACCTATTTTTAACATTTCTTTTTTTATTTCTCCTGCATGTCACACATAATGAATTAATACAACTGCATGTCATACATAATGAATTAATACAACAATATTTACATTCACGTAAATAAACTTTTAATAAAGTTCCCATTAAGAAAGCGTCTCGCAAAAAGTAAATAATTAATTAAATTACGTGCTATGAATGATGTAATGATGTATGCATGTTACACTTACACCATTCTATATAGAAAAAGTTTAGTACTAATTTCATACATGTACAGCTGCGGAAAATAAAAAGTCCCACTTGTACTTTTTTTGGCCATCGATCGTCGTGCAGCAAAGTTACAGGTACCAATCGTTTTAGATTGACGTACAGTTTAATTTGCTATGCATAAAAATTATATAAGAGGCCATCTACATATTAAAATTCACACCAACTTTTTTCCCCAATAGCAACCCCCAGATTTCACTTCATATTTCAAAAATTTAGCTCATTTTAAACCCGGATACCCATTTTCAACAAATTTGAACCGAAAATGGGTGAGTTATGAGCACCCAAAATCCCCCTCCCCATATGTTAAAATATTTTTTCATACTTTAAATCATATCTCATATAATATTGATAATCAGAAGCTGATTTTTATTCGTACTGTTAGAACTAAACGACCCAAACATAATTCACTATTATTATGATTTTTTAATAAAATATTAATATGAATTATAAATTATTGAATTAATATTAAAATAAATATGATAGCGACCTAGCCAAATTTCGATGAAAATAGATGCAGAAATTAATATTACATGGCTGTGCAAAATTTCAAATTTTTACATTCAATAGTTTATTCTTTTTAAATAAAATGTGTTATTTTCATGAGTTAAGGGACCATATATAAATTTATTAAGTGACAATTTTTTGAAAACTGCTTAAAATAAGCGTAAATTAGATTTCTTTTACGCAAAAGCACAGTAAAAGATAGCGGTATAAAAAAAATCGAATTTTGAAGCAAATAAATTAGAGGTTTTTAAAGTTTGATGGTGATTCTATAAAGCTTCCATTGTTGCGTCCGTTATCATATCCCCCTAAATAAAAGATTTTCCAGGTATAGAATTAGATGCAGTAGACGTATATGTCTTCTAATACAACATCCTATTTCTGAAAGACTAATATCCTAACATTCCAGGCATGAATTTGACCTTTTTAAATATTGGAAACATTACGTCTTTGGACTTCCCCATATTTTCGCAAACATTCAAAAAACATTCAAAATCACGTTTTTCTGTCTAAATTTTCATCTGACAATAAATTAAAGTACCACCAAAAGTCTTATAAGAATATTGCTCATTGTAGACAATAATATTAATTGAAGAAATTGAAATAATAAACACAGTGATAATGTTGGCTCAGCAAAAAAATAACTGCGTTTTTTACATGAAATTCAAAGAAATAAATTTTCAATCATGAAACCGTTCTTCTAGTTCGACCGTAGCTGGGTAACATTCATGCTTGCAGTCAGAACAGCAGAGAACAGCATCTCACTCCTGCCAACATTTCACCTGCCATTTCACCTGTCATTTCACCTGTAAGAGAACCATGAAGGGAAATACTTAATAACAATTTCAAAATTAGAAAGATTTTCAAAATCGTGAGCAGTCTTTTTGCATTTTTCCTTTAAGTCTTGAGTACGAGCCAAGGAAGTTATGAATTCACGGGTCATTTGGACCTCTGACTAAACTTTCTACTTTCTACCCTTGATATTCTCAGTACAACAACTTTAAGAGAGATGGTAACAATATTTTCCTTGAAAATAACATTTATTTCTTTTAACTCTCTCAAGTGAAATGAATGAAAGGCGAAAAGTTCGGAACCTACAAATAGCGCTTTTCAATTTGTAGAAAGTCCCTTAAAAACGCGCAAAAAATAACTCTCAATATCTCCGGAAATTATCGTAGAAAATTGGTGAAAATTTATATTTAGGGTAATTTGAATGTTTTCTTTCGTTTAATAAAGTCAAAATACAGTGTTGCCATTGAGAAAAACGAAGTTGATGCATAATTAAGTATGAAGACGGCCCCTTATGCAAATTAAATTAATAGTAAATTAAAGTATGCGTTATTTGAAAACGAATGGTGTATATAACTTTACTGTACGACGAACGATGACGAAATAAAGAGCAAGTGGGACTTTTTTTTCCGCAGCTGTACATACTCCTAGTAGCACAACTAGTTCAAAAAACGTTTAAATTACGTTGGAAACACGTTTTTTGACGTTAAAAAACGTCTTTTAAACGTTTTTTGACGTTAAAAAACGTCTTTTAAACGTTTTTTGGACTAATTGTGCTACTAGGGACATGACATGTAATGAAACCATTAAAAAGGTTTAAGAGGCTGTGTCGGGGTGATGGAAAAATATAATTAGGAGCCTTCTACATTTCACAAATTCGCTATTGTCTTCAGAAATATTAACATAAAATCCTCTCAGATTTTAAGATGGCTCGAAGATTCATTGAATATATAATTTAGTTCTCCTCAAGAAGAATTAAATTTAAATGAAAGAAAACAGAAGACGAATAATCATAACATCTCCAGAGGATCGAGAATTCACATTTAACTTCGTCTCATATAAGAATTTAATTAAATGGGGTTTACTTCAAAAGGCAATTAAAATAAAAATAAAAATAATATTTATATAAATGTTTTGACTAATGGAAACTACAAATTCACAAGGGATTATAAAGAATTTTTATAAAAATAGTTAAGTAATCCTTACAGTTTTAGTTCAAGTATTATTTTCTTAGCTATTTAAGAGTTCTGAAGAGCTTAATCTCTTTGCGAACGAACTCAATTACTTATTTTCATCTTTATTCTTTTAATAAATGTCATGTTTATTGAAATAAAAAATTATATATTCTGAATGTTTTTCTAACAGCATATTCGCTAGCAGTATTTAATTTGCTTGTTTAAGATACGATTTAAGTGTGTACTATTTTTGGAATACAAAAATCTTACGATATTTATTTATTCCATGCTTTAAGAAAGCGGAAAAAGAAAAAATCAGTTTATTTGCCCATGTTGTTTTGTTTCCCATATATAACTTCGCATTAAATTAAGGAAAGCTTAAACAAGCGAAAATAATTTGAAGGTATGAAAGCTAGTTACTAAACTTCTAGCACGGAAATTTAGTTCACTTTTTTTTTAGTTTCTAAAAATTGTCAAAAGAATAAGATAAATGTGTGTATCACGTAAAAAACGGCTTCTGTCTCAAAGTAGAAAATTGTTGCAGGTTTAAGATTTCAATTTTATTTAATACTAACTGAAGTACCCGTTTTTCGCACAAGATTGGAGGATATTAAAATATTTAATAAGTATGAAAAGTAAATAAGTAAATTATATATTTATCTGCTTATCTCAGAAAATTTTTCTCTCGTGAATAAACTATATCTTCGCATGTAGATCGATATTTCAAGTCTGCGAAACTATCTTGATCGTGATGCAATTTTTTTTTGTCAAATTTGTTAAATATAATTAGTAATGCACTTTTGAACACATGACGTAAGATTCCTAATTATAAAAATTATTATTTAATCATCATGTCAACAGTATCCATTGTTTCCACTCAGGTTGATAAATGCTACAATTAAGTGGAAACTGAAGTGATTTTCAAAGATATTACGATTTGGAAAATAGAAAAACATGAATTTAGAGCAAATAAAACATCAACCTATTAAAACACTGGGATTTTAAGGCTATTTTATCTACTTTGCATTTTATGCCCTTCGAATAGAAGGCTACATATCTTCCAAATTAACAAGAGCTGCTCATGCGCACTATACGGTTCTACATTATCAAATGCTACAACGTATGGTACCGTCGACAAAAATCTAGACATTTTGAAAGTTCCTCATACGGAAAATAGCGTATTTCGTTATACCTTAATCCATGGAGTAATTAATTTTATTTTTTACTTTCAACATTAAAGTTACCACAGAAACAACGTCTTTGTTGCCACTCAAGCTAAAATTGGCAATTAAACTATCTTTCACTGATTACTTTATGTTAAATAGGAAATATGCAAGTGGAAAATAACAGTGAATAAATATCAATCAAACAGGAAATTATGCACCTGGAGCTATAAAAACAACAATTTTAAATCTACTACCGGGAGCCGTAGATCTGCACGTATCCCCAATTTAAGTTCCAAAAATATCTTACTGATGATGCAATTTTACTGTCAAAGTTTTTCAGCAGTGAACTACAAAGCAGCTAGCTACAAATTTTAATGCATTATGTAAAAGGGACATGAATTGCACTTGAAATGAAATGCAGTTCACTCAGAATAGATCACTGAAATGCTCAATATAGTAATCCTTGTTGGCTTTTCCCTGCATATCGGAATCTTTCCGATGCAATAAATTTCTATGAACGCACTCATAAGGAAATTCCACGCGTTTTCAAAGCGCACATTCCGATCAGCAAACTTGGATGATTTTTTGAAAACGTTCAGAATCTTTCTAGGAGTGAGTTTGGAGAAACTTTCAGCATTCAAAAAATTTCGTTTTGCCGAGATCAAGCCCTCTTCTATGAATACTTCATGGAGAGGAAATCATTTTATTTGTGAAAACAAGTTAAAAGCTGTAATCTAGAAAGCTATTTCAAATGAATTGGAATCGCAATTTTCCTTCAAAGGAATCAAATGTGGAATAACTGTGGAATAAAAATCAAGCCAATCTCACTACGATACCTAAGTTTGTTACTCATTTGGTTTACGTTTGTACTCTAAAAAATCTCGTATATCTAAAAAACCTGAAAATAACGAAAAACCCATAAACATTCGGGAATGCTAATTGTATTTTCAAATTTCTAAGTAGAACAAAATCTTTCACTAATTTTTTGTTAATAATTAAGCCGATCGGTCCAATGGTGTCAATTTGTATGCAATCCGGACAAGCAAACATATTTTCGTTTTAATTTATGAGACCTGGTAATTATTTCAAAATTTTGATAAGCGTAAAAACAAGTAGATTGAATACTCGCCTAAAAATATTAAAGCGTATAAAATATTTTGTCATATTTTATTTACCCTTTAGAAATTCGATCCTTAAGCTTAATTTTGATCTGGTAAACAATTACAGAGTTAATAAGGAGAATGGAATGTTCTAGAGAACCTGTAAAATATGCAGTTTACTAAAAACAATATGAAATTTCCAGTTAGAACGCAAATTTAATTAAATTATGATTTTTAAAAAGTCTTGTTTAATGAAGAAAGTTCTTTTAGTTTCAATGTTACTTTAAAAACGCGAAATCTGGTAAATCCTAAGTTTTACCGGTAAAACCTAGCTTTTACCAAAATGGCTTGGTCAAAGTCCACGAAATATGCTTTAATATAATCCCATTTCGGCATTTTATAAAGCTTTTATGAAGAAACCTAACTTTCTTCAGCTTTCTTTTGTTTGGGGGGCAAGGACTCAAAAAAATGTAACTGTTCAAAGAAGTGCAATACGAAGATACGTTTGTGCATATTGGCTGATCTACTTTGTAATTGAAAATGTCATAGCAGTCAGTCTTATTTTTTAACAAGTAGTAAGAGGCATTAAAATAGTAATATTAAGAAAAAAGATACTGCACTTTTAAAACAAATTCTAAGTTTTCACCTTAATTTTTTAAACTACCACCAAAACTATTTTTAAAACTTGTTAATATCTCTTCAGTAGTTATCTAGAAAATCGTGCATTAGTTAAGTTTTTCACATGGAATCATGTTTGTGAAATGACATAAACATTGCAGTACTTTTCTTGTAAGTTTTCGAAAAATAACTGTGAAGCTGTTCCATCGACATAATCTCAAATTATGCCTCATTTTCATCACTTTTGTAACTTATATTATCAGTTAAAAATTATAGTATTTTAACATTTTTAGGACACACTGTATGCAATATATCTGCGAGTGGAAAATCCTGTCATAAGTAATCCCTCGTTTTGTACTTTTACTGAAAGGCGTTGTTAATGCCTACGTTTTAATGGAAAGGCTTGGCAAAAGACATAAATAGAATCGTATTAAAGCATATTTCGGACTTTTACCAAACCACTAGCCAAAGCTAGGTTTTACCGGTAAAACCTAGTATTGAGCAGACTTCGGACTTTTACAGTAACATCAACATATTACTCATTACTAGTGAGTAATATTGAAGTCAGAGAGAGGAAAATAAACAAAATTAAAAACTTTGTTTATTTTACTTAAAACACCGTCACTGTTAGATTTTATTTTATCTCGCGCAATTATTCATTATAATCACATCTATTTTTTGTTTGTCTGAAACTTTAATAACATTTCTAAGTTACTCCATTGTAAATAATTGCTAAGTTAAAAAAAAGAAAAGTGAACATCAGATTTTGTGTCACTGCTGTGCATTTAAGTATTAGTATACTGAAATTCATGTTGTAAAACAATGGCACACAAATCGTTATCTTTTAAAGAAACTTGCGTGAAAATAAACGTGGTTACTTTATAGAATAACTTAAAAATACTAACTGAATATTTATAAATAGATGGCTATAAATTTTAGTGGAAAACCTACTTTTTCAGTTTGTGTTATGTATACATTAAATTTATTGAGGGAAATAGTCTCACGCACCTTTGTGGCAAAATTCCAAAAAATAAGTTTAAACCGTATTATAGCCCTAAAATTTATCTTTATGATCTTTTATGACTTATTTTTGTATCACGCAAAGAACTATAACTGTAATGATCAGTACACTGTATCAAATAGTTACATTTCAAATTGCTTAAAATGGATCAGATCTGTAATTTTCAACTTTAAAATTTATCATTTAGTACTGTCACAATTCTTATAATAATGGTATTATAAATTATTTGTCTTTATTTGAATGCATCTGTAGAAAGAAAAAAGATAAGACTTTATTTTCTACTTATTGCTAATAATGAAGATTATGTATTTAAAAAAATCAATTTATTACATTATAACAATAGTCTACACTATAGTAAAAATTAATAGTGACAATATATAGTAACAATAATAGTGTGAGAAGTCGCAATTCACTAAGTGAGTAAACTTTCTATTTTAAGCAAAACCATTTTAAAGTATGGAAGGAGAAACGTCTGAAAATTTAACGTCCTCACTTAAATGAATGATTTAAGTAACGCTTTAACCCTCTCGTCACCCTGAACCTCATATGAGGCTCCTACTTCAAATAGCAATATTTAGAGAACAAACAATTCAAACAATTTTTTTTCTTTCTTATTTCTTTTTTCTTTCATTTCTTTCTTTTCTTATATCAATATCATTAATTCATGTAGAAAGTATATGAGGCTCTTAACTAGATGCATAAATCGTGCCTAGATTGCAGTACTAGTCAATTTAGGTCATTTTTTACAGTTTTCGCTTATTGTTTCAGGAGAAAAATTGAGAAAATATTTACGCTGCTTTTTTACCATTTTCCTTCTTTTTAAGGTAAGTATAGTTTTTTTTGTTATTCCTCAACCTTTACCTAATATGTGCATCCTTTTAAATTATAGCATAACAAAATGCTTCGAAAATGCAGAAATGAATATTAGAAAAATCTAATATTAATCGACATTCGAAAAAAAATATTTGTGCATGATTTCTAATAGTATTTCAGATGCATTAAATGCTAGACAGATTTATTTTCTCTGATTTTTCATAATTCGGTGACGAGAGGGTTAAAAGTACGTAGCCCAAAATTCGCATGAAAGACCTGTATTATCATTAATTTGTATTACTCTCAAATAAGCATAGCATAAAAGTTTAAATATATTTTCATCTCAAAATAGATCATTTATCTAAATTAATGAAATGATTAATTATATGTGTTAAATTATAGTAGTTCAAGAAATGTATTTTCATAATCATTTTTAATGGGTATTTTCATAGTCATTTTAATCGGTTGCTATGGAAAACAGAAACAAGTTGTAAACTCCTACCGATCTTCATCTTGATTGCAAATGTCATGATTCATATGAACAATCAGTACCGCTGGCGTCATTGAAACTGCCAATCGTGTTCTTTGTAAACACCCAATGTGTCACATGATCTGAAACAATGTGTGCAATTCTCCGACGAAAAACAGGGCTTTTTCACTCTTGTCTTGTTGAAAAAATTAATATCAAGGAGGCAGATATTGAAATATCTGCCTCCCTTCCTCCAAACCCTCTCACGTTACATTTAGAATTCCACTACTCTAACTACTTTAGTTGTGATGCAGATTAAATAAAGATTTTTGGAAGTTAAATTGGTCTTCATCTCACTCTATACCTGCAATGTTACATGTATATATATTATACCTGTATCTTTACCATGTTTCTACCGATATCGGAATCGCATAAGCTGGGAATATATTCCTTCGGAACTGAGAGCATGGAAGAAAATAGAAGAGCAGATTTCATAATAGCGAAAGAAAAATAATCTCAAACTGATATTATCGAGTTCTTTTCTGCTAGCTTGTCGCCGTCTATCTATTTCACAACGTTGTCGCTACCTAAATCAGCATTTACACTTGAAACAAGGCTGAAATAAAAGGCGAATTTTAGGCCTGAATTCAAAAGTCACATTTTACAACAAAAAAACTTCACGACAGAAATCTGCAGTAAATGGAAAAATAATTGCAGGAAGCGAACAACGGTTTGTTTGTATTCAGAAGTGATAGTCCAGAACATCACTCGGGTCCTTTTGGAAAAATGGTGACGAAGTCGCTGATTGTAATTAAATTAAAAACAAAATAACTTACAATTAAGTTAAAAATAACTTGCAATTAAGTTAATAAAAAATTAAATTAATAAAATGGTCAAAAATATGCTTCGTAATAATTGTACCTTACGAGGGGGGGAGAGGAAGACAAGAAAACAATTTGAAATATGTGGCCAATACGAGGACACTTCCACCCTAGTCCAGTCGCCTGGCTAAGGGATTGGTCACTTGCGATAACGATTTTCCCGTCCTGATTCTTTTGATTTAAACTTTAACCCGTTTTATCTCAATTTATTTATTTTGTTCAAATTTGAGAATAATCACATCTTCTGAGGTATATTTAACCTAAATAGACTAAATATAAAAAAATTTGAAATTTTTGAATTTTTTATTTTGGAAATCTGACCCGTCCTCTACATAGGACACTGGGATAAAGGGGATAAAATTTGCACTTAGCGATCTCAGTGCTTTCTTCATTAGTGAAAAGCGATTTATGCCTACAAACTTTTACAATGTTTGAATAATACTTCATTATTCACTTTAAGAGTTCAATTTTCAATTGAGTATAATACTAAACTTGGTGGAAAGGTCCAAAGCAAGCCTGACAAAGTATTTTATCTCATTTCCCGCAGTATGTTTTAGGTTTTCCTTTGCAGCCCCCTCTTTGACAACGGCGCTGTTTCTCTCTCTTCAGTAAAAAATGGCCAATTCTATCTTTGGAGATGTTTTCTTTTGCACTATGAGGTACGGAAGAGATCCTGGGTCTACCTTTTATTCTACTCTTCAGTCTTTTTCTTAGATAAACAGTTGTTATTGATCTTCGGAACTCTTTCAAGGTTAGGGCATCACTTTTTGTTGACAGCTTTATGGATTTTTTACCACTGCCACTGCATTTACCACTGCCATGTTCAGCGTACAAATGAAAAGTGGCCAGTACCACTTTTTTCTTATGGCGTATAGTCCAGCCAACCAGTCGTGGTGATCCACCACGACTGATTGTTTGTTGTAAGAGTTTATCAAATTAGGCATCTTCACATTAACCTTATCTTTGTGTCCTTTTACTCACCTCTTCACATCAAAAAACGGTTCTAGGGTGCTGAAATTTGAAGCAACAGTGACAGTACTATTATTATTCCATCGCACCAAGAAAATCTCAGAATTTTTGTCAAATGAAAAATCACATTCGCCTCTTTCTTTCTTCTGCATAGACTTAGATTCTTCTAAAGCTCACGGTTTATCCGATTTTCTCGTATGGTTCCTGTGGCTCGATAACCTTGTTCACTAAGATTTCTCAAAAGATCAATGCTGGTAAAAAATTATCAAAGTATAGCCTGAAGGATTCACAATGTTCTCTGTCAGTTTCAGCACAACATGGGTACCAAGAGGAGTATTCTTTCTTGAATCAGATTCTTTGCCGCAGTAGAGGGAAAAGTTATAACAATATCCCTCGCTTCCACAGATAGCCCAAAGTTTATATCCAAAGCGTATTGGTTTGCCTCGAATAAATTGTTTCAAACTATTCCTACCGTAGTACGCGATAATCATCTCATCAATGCTTAGATTTTCTGAGACGTGTCTAAACGTCATAAAATTATTATTCAGCATTGCAAACAAAGGTTTTACCTTGAAAGATCGATCCTCGGGATACTGACTTACTGTTCCATTGTCCACGAAGTGTAAATAAGATTTCAACTTTTGGAAACGGTTTCCTGACATGGCAATTTTTACCAGAGTAATGCCAGGGTCTTCAGCATCTGACCAGTAATCACGTTCCCAGGTATTTGAATGATAACCAGTTAGAAGCAAAATTCCTAGAAACACGCGTATTTCATCAGCACTTGTCCAGAAATCGTTTTCGTTTTTTACATCTGTTGCGTATCGCACAGTTTCTTTTACTATGTGATCCTAAACCTCATTGGAATAAAACTCCTCAAAAAGCTCTGCTGAAGATTTTTCTTTCAGTGTAGTTTCCACCTGCTTGAGCATTTCATTTGCAATTGAATCAGCCGGTGTTTTCCATTTTGTATACTGTGGTGACTTCGTCTTTATCCAAGATGACTCCTGTTTTTTAGCTTTTCGTTTCCGCTTTGTTGTCGAAAGACTAGAGCTAGGTGGTAACACAGCAATTTCAACATCGCTCTCATCTGGATCTAAACTATTTAATATTTCCAGTGCTTCCTCTTACTTCAGAAACCTTCACACCGACATGACTGTGCAGGGTAAAACACTAGGTAGGATTTTTTTTAAAACTCTTAGTTATAAAGTTAGAAATAACGCATCAATTGCATGCGTATCGTCCCACTGTCCTATTGGGAGGACAGTTAAACAATAATGCACTACAACTTACCTATTACAAATAAAGTTTTAACTAACCACCAGGATGATAAATAAAGAGTACTCTCACATACAAAGTGCTTGGCCAAGTGTCTGAAGTAAAATGAAAAGGAATTCTGCAACCGCAAAACGAAAATACAAACTATGCCCACTAACGAAGGAAATAAGTAGCGTTTCCAGACTGTCGCGAGGGATAGGCGAGAGATAACTATTGCTAGCAGAAGCTTAGACATGCCTCTACATGTTCCAGCTGATAAAATATTCACAATAAATAAATACTGATTTTCACATGCTATTTTCCAGCTGTCCTCTGGATAGGACAGTGGGTTAAAATGGATTAACAACGGTTGTGCTAGAATTATATCTGCTTCTTCCCGTACAATGATCGGACACTCATATATATTTATGCAAAAATAATTAAGAAATATTTTGATATTTTGCGCAGTTTTTAAGAATAATTTATGCGTATTTCATATCCGAAAAGATAGAACATTAAAACTTCAGTGACGATGATGCTCTATTCATCTCTAAGAGAAAGCCACAAATATATATATATATATATATATATATATATATATATATTTGTGACTTTCTCTCTCTCTCTCTCTCTCTCTATATATATATATATATATATATATATATGTGTGTGTGTGTGTGTGTGCGTGTGTGTGTGTGTATAATATATATAATATTTAGAAAATTTATATTGAACCCCCCCCCCCCAAGCCAGTCATTGTTAATACATCAAAACACGGTAAAATGCATTGTCCTCATCAGAGGGGGAAATGCACAACTATACACCATAGGTTACAGACTCACAGCCTGAGATTTTGCCAAGGTAATGTATTATATTCAAGGCTGTAATTTGCAAAGATTGATTTAAAAGTGTTAAAACAGTTTAAAGATATTTATAAAAGTGTACTATATTAATTCAAAATATAAACTGTAACAGGCAAATCTCAGAGGTGTGACTCCCCCTTACCTATGGGAAAGAAAAGAAATTTTATGACTTACAAATCAAAAAATCGAAGAACAATCAATGCAAATGTGCCTCAAAACCAAAGAAACACGTTGAACTGTAGTTCCAAAATCCTGTAATTCATTGTCCATTGCCTGTCCAATCCGCGTGTAAAAGATCTGTTGCCATTCATCAACTAAAAGCACGTCCCTGAGGTTCTAGTCTGTATTAAGAGCACTCTGTGGGCTTTGGTGCAAGTGTGTCATTTGTCAAGAGATTTCTACAACGCATAAACTAGTGAAAATGTAAAGGAAGGATTAATACCAGGTATTCAGGCTATTATCAAAACTTTTTAAATATCTATTGATGAATTCAAGTGGAAAATTATTTGTATAAAATAATTTGGCTGCTAATAAATATATATTATAATTTAAAAGATGTTTATTACTGCATAAGCGAAAGTATCTGATAAGTTGGTTGATCAAAATGTTAGCAAAGACTTTTTTGTGAATATTTGATGACCAATGAGGCAAAGATATAGCCTCAAAATTGAAATTTTTTCTTCTATCAAAAATGTTTATGTGTAAAGTATCGTTAAATAAAGTTATATCTAGATCTAAAAAGGTAACAGAATTAGAATTAGAGTAAGCTGGCTTGAGGTTAAGTGTGCTGGGATAAATTAAATGTTTGATATCATTAAAGTTTCCATTGACGACAAGAATGTCGTCAATGTAGCGGAACACTGCAAAATTTAATGGATTGTTACTGAAAAAGTTATATTCATAGAAAAATAAATAAAGATTAGCAGCAGTACTTGAGTAATTAGTGCCCATTCCTATTCCTTTAGTTTGGCGATAAATGATTGAATTAAATAATATGAAGTTATTGTGAAGACAAAAATTGGAAATAGTAACAAAAAATTCCCTATTAATATTTAGTTCATGTTCTATGTTAAAATGATCAAAAACATTTAGTAAAGTTCTATATAAATCATCAATTGGAATGCTTGTGAAAAGATTTTCAAAATCAAAAGCCTGTAACATAAAAATATTCATATTTTTTAACCAGTGTATAAGAGAAAAACTATTTTTAATGGACAAAAACCAGTATTAATAGAAAAATTTGAATCCAGGAAGTCATAAATTTTACAAAGAGTTTTTTGAAAAATATTATTAATATTATAACCTATTGACCTTCTTGTGTTGCATATGTATCTAAAAGTAATGGGATTTTTGTGAAATTTTGGTAAGGCATATAAATTCGCTAGTTTATTGTTTTTATTTATATTGAAATTAATTTTTTTGGAAAAAGCAGAAATTTTTTTTATAATAGTTGAGAGATTATTATTTACTTTTGTATATACATTGCTATTATTAAGTTCATTATGTACTGTGTTAAAATAAAAAAGTTTACAAATTATGGCAAAGTTATTGGAGGCTTTATCAACAGGACAAAAAACAAACTTTTTTTTGTAATCTTTTATAATGTTAGAAAATTTTTTATTGAAAATTATATAATCATCTGTTTTTGTATTAGCATAACTATTTAGATTTTTCCTATTTATATTTTTCCTATATAATATATACATATATATATATACGAGGTGTGTCAAAAAGGTCCGGTGAATGGTCCGATATCTCAACGGCAATATCTGCTACGCGCAGGCGCTTGCACATGACGATCCAGAGACATGTCAAGGAGCGCCACCGAGCAAGAAGCCTCGTGGCTGTCATGGAAAAGACCGCTACTGGAAGTCGAACGTAGTCAGTGTGAGAGGTAGTGTCACCGTGCAATGGAGCATTACAAATTGGGAAAAACGGCTACGGAGACACATTGAATGCTGGTGCTAGTGTACGGGCCACAATTGAGCAGGACTGGGCAGTGGGTCCTGCTGCACGATAACGCGCCCACTGACTCTGCAATCCGCGTGCGCCAATTATTGGCTCAACGTGGCATAACTGTTCTCGATCATCTACCGTATTCCCCTGATCTGGCACCTGCGGAGTTCTTTCTGTTTCCCCGCATGAAGGAGCTCCTAAAAGGGCCACGTTTTGCGGAAGTATCGCATCCGTTCTGCGATCGATTCCGAAAGAGGCATTTTCTGACAGTTTTCAGAGATTTATGAACGTTGTCAAAAGTGTGTTGTGTACAATTAAGATTACTTTGAAGGCCAATAAAGGAAATTTATTTGTTTCTTCTGTTTTGTTTCTTTTCTAATATCATTCACCGAACTTTTTAGACACACCTCATATTCCTATGAATTCATTTCAGACATTATCGTTATAACGGAAAAATAAGTGCATTTTTAAAAAAAATCGTATTTATTTTTGAAATGCTAAATTGCTATTTACTTCTCTGAATTTTAAAAAAACTCTCTTCTCACTTTGAGAATAATAAAGGAATGGACATTTTGAATTTTATTCCTATCCACAGGAAAAGCATCCAACACCACCCCACCCTCAAATCCATTGTTATCGGAAGCATATCCGTAATTTTTAACCAATAATTAAATTTAGAAGCACAGTATCTTCCTTAGTACTTTTTTACGCACAGGCACACTCACCTTTTTCCTTTCTTCAAATCCACTCTGTATTTTTTCATGCTCTCCAAGTTAACTTCTATATTTTCTTCCAAAGAATATTTTCCACACTAGCGAATCTTTGCAGTTGCAATGCCGTTGAAACGAATTCTGGACTCACTCTGCTATCTTCAGTTTCACTTTAAAAGAAAAAAATCATAATTTCTATTTGCATAAAATATCAATTCTGTATGTACGTATAACTTAATCAGATACATGAAAATGTAAATATGCCTCCAAAAGTGGGTAACACGCGTAATTTTTTTTATCCATTTGAGATAAGTGGGCAATGCATATTGTAAAAATGTTCAAAATAAGGTAAGGGAAGATTTCTCTTGTAAATTTTCAAATAAGTTACACTTTTCTACTTTTCGAACATGTACCATGTAAGGAAAGTATTGTAATTATGAAAAAATTCGACTTCGAGATTTTGGAGTAGTTACACGTTTTGAAGTCTTCTGAATTCATCTATGCTATTTTTATGAGAAG
The DNA here is from genome assembly GCA_038373885.1 of Cheiracanthium punctorium. Taxonomy (NCBI): domain Eukaryota; kingdom Metazoa; phylum Arthropoda; class Arachnida; order Araneae; family Cheiracanthiidae; genus Cheiracanthium; species Cheiracanthium punctorium. The sequence continues at coordinate 620,230 of JAWZYV010016590.1, read as the reverse complement.
TATGTGTGCATGTGTGTGTATGCGTGTGTGTGTGTGTGCATGCGTAATTATGTGTATGTCAGTGAACACTATAATTCCTAAACGGGGCATTGGAGTGAGCTCAAATTGGGTATATATGTTTTAAACCACCATTGTAAGACCAGTATTGATTTTGATGTGTATAGGGCTTATAGATTTTCTATAGGGCTACGACAAAGATTTCTTTTACATTATGGCATATGGGGAGAAATTCTGGAAAGTGAGCTAGCGTTTAAACGGTGCATTCGATTGAGCTTCAATTTGGTATATATGTTTCGATTATTCATCGATTAAAATTTATATAAATTCTTGGTAATGATCTTAATCGTAATTGATTGGAAAGTCGAGTAGCGTATATAGGAACAGCGTACCAAAAAAAAAAAAATCCTAATTTGTGAAATACTCCCCATAAAAAACGTTTAAAATAAATGTTTACTGCCAAAAAGAAAAAGAAAATTTTTAGTTATTTGTGTTCGACCTCTAAAAAGTGATCATCCCATGTGATTTTTTTTTCTTTCGAGAGCCACTGAAAATTTGTTTAAATCAGCATACACTTATCTTCATATCTCTGACATTTTCTTGGATATAATTCTCAAATTTTGTACATTTCACGATTAGTGTATGGGACCCAATTTATTTGTGCGTGTTGTCTTATAGAAATTTAATAAATATCACAAAAGAGTAAAATTTTACAATGAAATGCTGAAATTTTGTATATCACCTCATTAGTAAAGTGGAAACATTTTACTAATTGGGAATTTATTCGTATGGTGTTAGTATACAAATTCATAAAGCGTAAGTTTTTTTTTTAATTAAAGACAGACATTTATTCTTAAAGTAATTTGTTTCGCTATTCTATTTTGAACAAATTTTTTAATTTACGTTGTCCACTTTTCTCTATGAGATAAAGAAGTAAAGCGTGTTACCACATTATGGGACACCCTGTATATGAGTGTGTTTGCGTTTATTTATTAATATATGAATATATGAATATATATATATATTTATATATATATATATATATATATATATATATATATATTCTTTCGAATATTCATAATTTAAAAGCAATTATTTACATCAATTACTAACATATAAATTTTAATTAGTTTCGAAAGCAGTAATTTTGAGCGGAATAGAGAGGCAAACAACAGTTGACAGCTGAAATAAATTAGTATATCACTAGCTTCACAAAATTTTGCGAATGCTTTTAAAATATGATGATTAATTTTAAGTGACGTTCAATTCCCAACACATTCAAAATGCTCAAAGGCAGAAATATTCGCCGTTTGTCTTTATAAATTAGCTTTGAAAAGCATCTATTCATTTCTAAATCAAAGTATGATAATAAAATATTTGGTGGTTGTTCTCGAGTATCCCGATGAAATCCGAGAAGTAGATTTAAAGCTGAATATTTTCTACTAATTATTCATAAACATATCGCTGTACTTTGAAAGCATGCAGTAGTTTGATCTTTTCGAAGAGTCTTCAGATTTCTTTTCTCTCCTCAGACGTTTTGTGCAAAACGCATTGACTAAAATTCGTTGTGGTTTTATGTAGTGCCTCTCACAGACAACATAATTTAATGTGACCAAACGTCCTCAATTCTGTGTTTTTTGCGATTTGTAACCTAAATGTAAAAAAAAAGCAGTGTGGACAATTTTTGATTATATTACATTGTTTTTTAATTGGATGACTGCTAATTATTTCATTAATTATAAAATATCCCCAATTTTGTTTCAGAATTTGGGACATGCCCCAATTCTATGTTCAGAAAATCTGGTCACCTTAACGTAAGAGCGACCTCAATGAATCCGCTCCGTGCATGTAAAATCAAGAAGATAAAGCATGACAAACACATCGATCATAAACATTTTTCAACGCAAGTTTTTCTTACACCAAATTCGGCGATGTATCGTTGTCAAACATGGCGAGATTTTAAGGATGACCTCAAATTAGCTGTTTGGCTCTAATAATATAATTGTGGGAGTCCCTGCAAAAGACTTTAAATGCTATTTACATTCTTTAAATGAACAGTAAGCAGGTATAATCGTTCATGCAGGCTGATTCAAAACTTTATGTTAAAAATGTAAAGGGTGATACAGGGGGACCAACAAGGTTCAGAAATCATGCAGCGATGTGGGGTCGGAAATGCCGTCTTCATGTACCTGTATAAATAAGTATGAGGGTGGTTCATGTCTTTTTCGTGAATCTGTTCATAATCACTTTGGAAGAAGTGTTGAAGTGACAGTGAACTTTCTGATCATCGTATGTCAGAAACTGATTCACCTTTCACAGAAAGCACTTAACCAAACTTAGTAGTTTACAAACTCTGCTTCATTTCATTGTTGAAAGTGTCGGAGAAAAGCTCATTGCTTATGAAACTCGATTGAGGGTTTAGACAAACACTCAATCAATTCTTTCAAAGTGATTTTTGAAAACGACATTTCCGACGACACATTGCTATGTGATTCTGGACCGTCATGGCCTCCTACATCACCCTTTACATTGCTGGCATAAAGTTTTGAACCACTCTATTTATTGAAATGTGCTTGAGTTGGATTAATGTATCTTAAATGTTGTTGGCTGTAATGCATTGGAATACTTTTAAATCCTCTTGTAGAAGAACTATAAGTGATAGACATACTGTTTTTGCTTTATTTTGTAATCCTTGTGATATCTTGTCAATGTATACTGTATGTAAAATACTGTAATCGTGCAAGCACTTCACGTTCATCCAAGAAACCCCCTATGAGGTACGATGGGATACTAGAGCAACACAGAAGTTCTCAGTGGATGCATGGCTGTCATATAAAGTACTTAAAACTCCTTGATTAGAACAACAAAGGGGGAGGTGGCCCAAAATGATCACCTCTAGGGGAAAGTTTGTATAAAATAACATAAATGTTAAATAAAACTTTCGCTTTTTGCACAAAATATTTTACACTATAGTAGGCATCATAAGCATACTTTAATAAAGCTTTAAACCCAAATTGAGTAACGAGAAAAACAGAATTTTGAAAAAGAGTCCAAAGGATCATTTTATCCTCACCCAAGGGCAAAATGATACTTCAAAATAATGGGTTGGCAAGAAAGTAATTACGTTTTTTTACATAAAATTCAAACAAATATATTTTCAACAAGTTTTTAATTTCAGGCAAGCCGTGCCTAAACATAGATTTCATACGTCCTCCATTTTAAATCAAGAGTTTAACTGGTAACACTTTTTTTCGTCCATGGAAGATGCCTCCCCCCGTCCCCTTTTTTTAATGTCTATCCTCCTTGGAGGACAATATTCAAAATTTCCTGAATTGATTTTTAGGTATTCGTGACTGTTGAATTTTACAGCAAAAATTTCACGGATATCTCTATTTTTCTTAGAGATCACGTGGGATGTGTGAAAAGGCCTTTTTGGCAACCTACACCTCCTAAGTTTACAAATTTTGGAAAAAGCTCTCTAAATTAGCATCTATCTTAATGAACTCACGTATGTGCCAAATTAAGTATCATTAGCTTCAGTAGTTTTGGTCAGATGAAATATTGACATACGTAAAAACGAAATTACTTTGTTGCCAACCCAATAATTGTATATTGTATTTTATCTTCAAAACAAAATATGTAAAAGTAATTATGCCTATACATAATGAAATAAAATAAGTTTTACTATCATATAGAACGCATAATTTGTTTTACTAAAATTTTAAAATAAAAAAAGTGTCAGAAATAATAAAATGGAATACTTAAAAACTATAAATCAAAAATCATAGTCTGCAATAAAAGCAGAAATAAAGTAAAAAATCTGGAGTGACTCCACTCGACTTTCCGAACACTTACGATTAAGATCATTACCAAGCATTTAAATAAATTTTAATCGAATGCACCGTTTAAACGCTAGCGCACTTTCAAGAATTTCTCCCCATGGTCCATAATGTAAAAGAAATTGTCGTAGCCCTGTAGAAAAACTATAAGTCCTATACATATCAAAATCAATACCGGTCTTACGATGTTGGTTTATAACATGTATATCCAATTTGAGCTGAATCGAATGTACCGTTTAAACGCTAGCGCACTTTCAAGAATTTCTCCCCATAGGCCATAATGTAAAAGAAATCTTTGTCGTAGCCCTGTAGAAAAACTGTAAGTCCTATACACACCAAAATCAATACCGGTCTTGCGACGGTGGTTTATAACATATATACCCAATTTGAGCTCAATCGCATGCCCCGTTCAGGAGCTATCGTGTTCACTCACAAACACACAAACACACACACACACACACACACACACACACACATACATACATCTCGTAAAAATAGCATAAATGAATTCAGAAAACATCAAAACGTGTCAATACACCAAAATTTCGAATTCGAATTTTTACATGATTACAATACTTTCCTTACATGCTACATGTTAGGATTGTAAAAATGTAATGGCGAGTCATACATTTTGAGAACGCCTGAAAGGCTGCCGTTTTGACTAGTGCCCGGTACTGGAGATTCTTCAGTCGATGGATCATTTTACTCGGCAGTATGGCTGCCCACTTTGGTCATATTACTGGAACACGCAGAGAAACCTAACTTCTAAACAAGTGTAATTCACTCCTTAAAACAGACTTGATTCAGTAAACAGAGTCCTATTTCTGTATATTAAATATTATTCTGTATAAAGTATTTCTAAATACGAGTAAAAAGGAAAGTTAGTGCTTACCTTATAAGAGATATGTTAAAACCCAGTGTTTTGAAGAAATCTACTCAGACACGTAATACACCCATCGCTTAAATATTGCCATTGGTTCTTCTTGACTTGCCGCAACTAATTTAAGTGTTGCATAGTAGGTAAAGTGCTGCCTGTATGGAAAAGCATATATGGATCGTTTTGCCGTGTAGGATAATTTTGGGCCACTTCCCCCTACTTATTAAAACTATAGCAATGTTTCATACAGGTTTCTGTACTTAGAGATGTAAAATGCTTAGTATGAAAAGTCACGACTAGGGGAAATGTTGGTGCTGTTCACAGTATCAGTTTGCATATTTTCAGCTTACATGAGATGCTCTTTGCATTTGAATGTGCGTCTTCCAATCAAGAGTCCGACTTCCATCAAAATTGAACAGATACTATCGGTGAATATCCTAAAATACGTTTGTACAATTTTCACTGCAGATTATTTTTTCTTTCACAAAATTATAAAAAATATGTATAAAATCTAACAGATACTGTCGGTGAATATCCTAAAATACGTTTAACTGCGAGTACAATTTTAACTAATGATTATTTTTTCTTTCCCAAAATTATACAAAAATATATAAAATCTAACAAAACTATCATTTAAGTAAAGAAATTGTATATAGATCCTTTGTTTACATAAAAATAGTGTACTTTCTTTCTAATGGCGTTTCCATAATAAAAGAATTTAGGGAAACAATGTCAAGGTGAAATGAACATCTGCTCTTCTCCTCTATGACTAGCATTTTTGTAAAGTGATTGTCAACAATTAAAGATGAAATTATGTTACTCCATTAAGTTAAAAAATAAATAAGTAAATAATCAAACAAACAAACTCTCATCTTATTGAATAAAAATCTCTTAAGATAAAAAAATTTGTCTGTTGAGTAAGAATTTAATTTCGAAACTCAAATGCATTTACTTCATGGAAAAGATCCCTTTTTAATTAAAAACAAGAAAACACAGTTTCCTTTTGATAAACATTGATTTTCATTTGAAGTCATATCTTCGGATATTCAAATAGAAAATATCCATAGTTCATTACGCAATAATGATACTAAAAAATTATATGTATGTATATATATATATATATATATCGTCTCGATTATCTATCATAGCGAATGTCATACTGAAGGAAAATGAAATTCCAATTTCATCTGCTTCCCAAAATTTCAAGTTCTGACTCTATTATTCCAATTGATATTGGAGTCATAGACGTCAGCTGGTTTGAATCAGAGTCGCTAACGTCAGATCGTTTGTCATTTTGACAGGTACTGTCTTTTTCATTTTTTTTTTCATCTTCATTTTCCGTTGAGAAATTTATTTTAAAAAAAGTTTATTGATTAAGCGCATTCTTCATAACATTTTTTTTCATCTGTTCCAGTGACGAAATATTTTTCATAACTGCATTGCTAATAAAGCACTGGGAATTAAAAAAGAATAATATTTTGGATTCCCGATAATTTGCATATAGATCAGTATTTGTCGATGAAGGCGATTGGATTACGTGACTTTAAAAAAAAAAAAAAAAACTTCATTTTCTATCGCAAGCTATATTTCTTATATGTGGATGTATGATTAATTTAACGTCTATCTATGTATATATAAATACGCTAAGGAAAACCTTTGTGTCCCTTTTGCAGCACATTGCGCGAACGTATGAGCATGAAATTCGGCATAGTTAAAGTTCGTATGGAGGTGGTTGTGCGGAACTTAAAATTTTTGTGTAATATGTTAATGCACCGAAAAAAAATTAAAGAACTAATTTCGCACGTAGCATTATTTCGCACCAAGTTGGGAGATGGTTCCATTGTTGTGTCAATTTTGAAATTAAAACACTAAGTTTCAGCAGTGGTATAGGGTTATAGTATTACAACAAAATTTGCAAAAAGTGAAATTATTCCCCACTTTGGTGAAACGCAAATGACTAAAATGTACTTTAGCCCTGTTCTTGGCGAATTTTTTAGACGATAGATAAGTGCGCGAAGTGTCGTAAATTTCAAGTTTTAAATCTGTGGAAAAACGAACCAAACAGGGCAGGTTGCAATCCAAGTGATGCTCTACAGAAACGCGCCAATTAGACAATTTCTTCACAATTTTCCGCCGCGCAGTATGCTAAAGCAAATTTTCGCCGAAAACATTATTGAAGAAATACCTCAGCACTTAATAGGGTATGAAAATAATATCATTAATGAAGTGTATAGAAATATTTCCGAAAATATACTCTCAGATAACATATTGAAGTCAGTTATAATGGAACCTAAAAATGATCATTGAACTTTTATTAATGTCGACTTAATCGAATATCTAATGAATAGAGAATATATCAATATAGCTACGATAAAATAATTTGCTTTGATGACAATGAAATCAATAACTATCCAGTAGAGTTTTTTTAATTCATTGACTATAAGTGGTTTGGTTTTTCTTTCGGTTAGGTGAAAGGAAGCAAGTGAAAAATTGCGGAATAATTGTGATCTGCACCAAATGCTACAACGATTTCACTCCAGTTCATCGACGGTTGAAATGTATGGGTCTCCAAAATAATAGGCTAGTTTTTGCATCTACGTTAATGATAGTGCATGAGAGATAAATACTCGAATTTACACGGCAGTACTGTAAACAGACGCACACTTGAGTAGACACCAAATTCTTCTAAGAATCACACTTTTTTCTCCATCGAATATGTGGACCTTCGCGCATACCGTGTGAAGTGTCTGAAAAGAAACAGCCACCAAAGATTGCTGTGTGTGTACATACAAGGACCACGTCAAACAAAACATGCCGGCCTTTTTTTTTTATCCAGTTTGATGTTTTATTTAAATAAGACCATGAGACACCTCGAACAGATCGTAATGTACTTGAGTGTCTTTCAGAGCAACTAAACTGTAGTATATTCTCGTTCTATTCACATGGTAATTAAATTGAAAAAGTTTAAAAAGAAAGCAAAAGTCACTGTGTTTATTTACCACCACAGTTCGATAAAACCGAAAAACAATTCACAGAAACGTGCTTCTAAATTAAAGATAAACTAATGTACATACATATAAGTATATATATATATATATATATATATATATATATATATATATCTGTGTGTGTGTGTGTGTGTGCGTGTAACAAATTTCTTAGAGTTAGTTTCTACGGCTATTAATGAAAAATCATTATGGTTCTAATAATTCGGTTTTAAAATTACTTTCACCGGCAAGTAGTGAAAGATTCCAGTAAACCAGGAGTTTTAATATTTTACATACTCAAATCATTAAAAAGATATTTAATGCAAATTTTACGAATCACATTTTGGCGACTGAAAACCCAATATTTTAAACAATGCATTTTCCCTCCTAGTAACTTCTTTTGTACGAATATGATACATTTGAAACTCACATAAGTGAAACAAAAGCGCCATTGTTTTAAAAAAAGAAATACCTCCACAGATAACATTGGTATTAATGAAAATAACTGTCCAGATAGACTGAAAAATAATCCCCGTGACATCAATGAATTACCTTCTAAATTGAAATTTTTGTTCCAAAACAGGAAACTAAGGCTGGTATGGAAAAAAAAGAAAGAAAGAAATCACTGCATGTCAAAATGACAAATGATCCGGATTTAGTGACAATGATTTGTTATATGTGATATATATATGATTCCGATATGAATTAAAATGATAAAAAGACTGTAAAAAGCTCGGATTTCATTTTCTGCTCTGTCGCATCTATTGCAGAAGAAAAGAGAATTAATAATAACAAGCTCTCTCTCTCTTTCAGTAAACGAGATTTTTTTCAGTACTGCATTTCGATATGTTCACAGTTACGTGGGAAAAATCTTTAAAAAATCAGTCTTTTGTATTATGATTCATGGTGAAGTAGATTTTTTAAAATACGATTTAACGATATTCTAGGAAAAATTTAACAGAATTACTTTTTCTTAAAAATTATGAATTATTACTTTCTACCTGCGTTATATCTATTTACGCTCACATTATTGGAAAATAATTCAACAAAATAATATCTTTTTTTATATCTACCGAAATACAGGTAAAGATAAATATTTAATTATATTGGAAAGCGTGCTATTTTTTATGTTTCAGGAAATGTGCATCCTTAGATTCCAAGTAGCCAGTAATTACTTTCAGTAGTTCCGCGAATTAAATTTGCATTGACGTGGGAAGAGGGTGAGTGCGCAGGAATCTTTATTCGCAATAGTGTAAGTAGAAGCGAGTGTAATCACATAAACAAGCGTGTTTTCAGCTCTCTCAAGACACTTATTTTCATCTTTGTTATCTTTTATTTATCAGGTAAGATGACTTCGTCATGTTAGCATGTGATTTTTTTGCAAAGAATTATTATTATTATTATTATTATATTATTATAACTTTTTGTAAATAAGGGGTATTCTGAAAGTAAGTACCCTTTTGAGAAAAAAAAAATAGTATTTTTTTTCTTTCAAGCCAATTTTATTTTTATATGAAAAAGCATACCTTAACCTATTTTCGACATAGTTTCCGCAAATGTTTAAACACTTGTCGTAGCGGTTTACCAGCTTTTTTATACCTTTTTTATAGAAACTTCCCGCCAGTGACGATAACCACAGCATTTTTCACCTTATCCTCGGATCCAAAGCGCTTGCCGCCTAGCGAAGAGCCGCCAAAGCGCTTGCCGCCTCGCCCTTCATGCGAAGGAACAAATGGTAGTCGGACGGCGCTAAGTCTAGGCTGTACGGCGGGTGATCGAACTGCTCCCAATGAAACTGTCGAATCATCGTTTGAGCGCCACCATCAGTATGCGGCTGAGCATTGTCATGAAGCAAACACAAATCCTTTACTGAGTTAGGCGGCAAGCGCTTTGGATCCGACGATGAGGTGAAAAATGCTGTGGAGTCGTGGTTTATTAAGCAAGATGATCTTGATTGGTCACATCGATCAGTAATCACTGAAAAAAAAAATTCATACGTTCGCTTACTCCTCCGAAACTGCTAATTCCATCCTACCAAATTTGAAACAGTGATAGTGGCAATGCCGTAGATTGTACCGAAGCCAAATGGTAGTGATCGATTATGACGTTGAGGAATAATCACACCACTAAATCTGATTGATTGAATTTTGTAACTTTTGTTATCGAATTCCTCCGAGACTGCTCATGTGATCATGACAAAATTTGGTACAATGATTTTGGCCATGGCATAGATGTCACTGAAGCGAGGCGATAGTGATTAGGCATGTCGATGAGGAATAATAAACGAAAATTGCGATGGGCTACGTTCGCTAATTTCTTCGAGATGATATTTATCAAATCCCCACATATGGGATCTTGATAAATTTTGACAAAATGACTACAGCCACTGCGTAGATACTACTGGAACAAGATAGTAAATGATCAATCATGCCGTTGAGGAATATCATTCAAAATATTTTCCCTATAATCACTGAATTAATCTACATAATCACTCAATTATCGTTGAAATTATTTTTCCATAAACTTAACATCGTCTTCTTGTTTTGTATTGTTGAGACTTTATACGCGATTTTTTTTCTGTCTTAATTCGGAAAAAGAACGCAGCTATCTCTAAATATCCTCTATAACGTTCACTAAATCTTAGTAATTATGAATGTATTTAAGGTATGAATCTACCTTTGGGGGACTTTAAAAAAAATCTAAAATTTCAATGAATAATCTATTCTGAATTAAAATGGGGTATAAAACTAAAAATCTAGTTTCAATGAAATTCTATGTAAATTTAGGTGAAAATTTGGGAAAAAAATCATTTATATCACACCTCCTGAAAACAATTCTAATCAATATTTTTAATAATATTTATACAGTAGATAACTAACATATTTATCTGTGTAATGACCAAAAGACTCGCAATACGTTCTAATAGTTATGGAACTATTTCAATTTTTATAAGAAAACTTAGTATTTTTCTAAAAACAAAATCATTTTTGAAGGGGAAAAAATGATCATAAAATAAATAAATAAGCAGAGAAATATTATATTCTCTTGGCCAACGAGGTCGCCTGATTTGAATCCTTGCAAAATTTGAAAAGCGTTGTGTATCGAGTAAAGTTACATATCAGACGAATAAATTCCGATATGCTGCTGTCTATCGTTGAAAATTTCGTGTACCATGTACAATTATTGGTATATTAGGATGGTGGTCACACTGAGCCACATTTATAAGCTGCTTTAAAAAACGTTTAACGTTTCTCATTGATATTTAGCGTGTTGTTATATACTGTTTCAATTACCCTTCATTGTTTACTTTTCCTATATATTGTGCACTAGCAACGGCAAAATATCTCCTACTGACGATTTTCCATATTTTTTTTTCCCTTCACAAATTGAAACCACATACTTTAATGTATATGGTAGCCAAATTTTTTTCTATTTTGCCCAGCGCATAATTTGCTAAAGTGCTCCGAAAACCTCCTAGTTATTTTTTGTTCACAATACAGTTTAGACTTCCCCTTTTCAATAAACGGTTCGGTATGTTTTGGAAGTTTGTCACCGTAGCAAAACTAAATATTTCGCGGCGTTTAAGTTGGTTCAAAATTTTTGAAATTCCTTTAAATAAGATAAAAATTAATAATTTTATTTAGAAGACACATATATTATAGCAAAATAGTGCAATACATAAGTTTTTGATGGTACAAAAAAAGTTGCAATGTCCAGATGAAGGAGAGTGAGTACGAAAGTTTTCACACTTTCCTGGTTGTGTGGAGGTGGAAAGTTTACGCAACTGAAGAAGGGATAGATCTTTTGTACCGTTAGAATAACCTGTTGTGCAATTTTTAGTATATGTGTGTTTTATGCATCTTTATTTATTTTTACTTTTATATTTACACCAGATTTTTTGATTGATTTTAATATTTCCATCGTTCTAAAAAACTATTACTTAGTGCTTTGGTGGGTGGGAATAGTTTGTGTTGATTTTTTTGTAGATTTTCAAGTATTTATATTTCGGTATTTTGATTTTTCTGTCAAAAATTCTGTTTTGAAAACCAGCATTTTTGCAGCAAAACCTTGCCGACACATGTTTATACAAAACTGTTTCACTTTCAAAATAGACTTGGGTCTGGACGTCGGCAGTCCACTCATTTCGAGTAGCTCTTCTCTTATAAAGTTCATGCATCTTTAATTTATATCATCCTTCGTCTGATTAAAAAAAAGATTGAAAATCTCAAATACATTTATATTTTAAATACTCACTTAAGTGCGTATTAAAAGCGTATTATAATCCCTTCGTCAGTCCTGTTGGCTTTCCTTGCTTCATAAAGTTGGAAAGTTCATCATTATCCCTGTGTCGGCCCTATTTGCATTTCTTGCTTCATAGTGCTGTAAAGCTCACCATAATCCTTGTGTCCTTTATTCGTCTTTCTTGTTCCGTTATGTTCGAAAGTTAATCACAATCTATGTGTCGCCATATTTGCCTCTTATTTCCTTTAATTTGGAAAGTGCATCATAATCCTGACGTATTGGTCTTTCTCGTTCTGTAAAACACTTCTTCGGTACTGAATTCTATATTAAAATAGCCTAACACTGAAACAGTTTTACAGACTTCATCAGACATATTTTACTATACTTCAACCTTCATAAATAGTTTGATGAGTGACTCAGTGTTCACAACTCAAGTAGACAAGAACTCAGGATTGAAAGAAATAGTACTCCAGCGCCAAAAACAAATTCTACTGAATTTGGTCCCTTGTGGTACTCAGTACAGAAAACGTGACTCTAAAAGCGTAGTAATTTGAACAATCTTGATGTGCTCAGTTTGAATTTTTTCATTCATAAGGCGTGATAAATCCTCTTCTATAATTTCAACCTAAAATTTCATTCCAGGCAAACTATTTACTTCATGTCAAGAATTAATAAAAAAAATAAAAAATCCGCAAGTGTTCATCAAGAAGATATTTCAATATCACTCACGGAATCAAAACTGACACGGTAAATATAAGGAAAAGTATTTCGAAAGCGATGTTCCTGAAGGTGCGGGGGGAGAACAGGGGATACAGTGGGAGAGGGGGGGGGGTATGAAGAAGATGCTCCGTTTTATTTCAAGTCTTAAAAGTGGAAGCGACTGAAACATAAATTGAAATGCAACGCGAATGGAATCGGAATTTCATTTTATCGCGCGTTGCATTCATTGGGTGCTGGAGATAATGGAAAAGAGTTACGACACGAGACTCTGGTGCAGTTCTCCCTTCACACACGAAAATTCAATAGTTGGGAAATGAGCGCGCACCAGTAAAGTGTGATGGAATTTATTATTGGATTTAGGAGGATTTACCGAATTAGAGGTGGAGTTTACGCTCTGAAAATGTGTTGACAAGGGAGTAATAATTAATGGGCTCAGTGGTTTACGTATTTTGGCAGAACCGAATGCTTTCAGGAATATTACCGGCTTTTCTGAAAAACAAAATCGTCCCTTTCCGTTTTTCAAGTGGCATTGATTCATTGCTATGATGGCACATCATTCGATTAAAAAACGGAGCTGTTGACTTGAACACTCTCTGAGGTGACAATAAAAAATGTGATGCGCGCATTCTGTGATGCGCATAAGACAACACCTATGGCAGCAGAAAACTTCTGAAGTTGTCCGTATAAACGGTGACATCTTAATTTTTTATACACAATAATAAAAATTCTGTTTTTTTTTTTTTTTTTTTTTTTTTTTAACTGAGATTAATGAACAAATTCTAAACACGCACACGTAAATCTTAAAAAATTGTTTAATAGTAAGTACTTAATTGTAGAATAAGTAATGTTAAAGATATAAGTAAAACTTGTAAGTGAGACATTCAGACGGAGAAAGTTGACGGATTTTCGATTCGGACCGACCTTGCAGTTGTATTTCCACACAAGTCGAACAGTTTATTTGTGCTAGCTCAGCTACAAAAATTAACACTTCGCATACGTAAAACTTTGGTTTCCAGGGAGGAGCGCCGATTTGAAGCGCGACGCTTCACGTGACCAAAACGCCGAAATTGAGAGACAGCGCAGCGCTCATCTGATTTCCTAGAAACGGGCGAGGACGCGGACCTCGACTATCTTTGCGTGGGGATATTGGAGGGAGAATTCCTTCTCAGCTAGTCAAATTACATTTTTATTTCAGTGACGTGCAGTTATGTTCGTTTACATCCCTCTTGGATGTAAGCCCCAGCAGGAATCAATAGTTAAATCAAAGAAATGAGAGTTTCAGAAGCATTTTTATATTTATGGGGCATTTTTAAAATGAATTTGTGAGATTTTTTTACTTCTGTTTATTCTCGTAAAAATCAAAATACCAGATAATTTCACTGCATTTCTGGAATAACGGACTACTAAAACTTCACAGAAATTATAAACAAAGTAAATTAAACATAAGGAGAAAATATTTTCTTGGGCCATTTTTAAAAATCTGGTTCATTGGAAGCTACAATAATTTTTGAACTCGCAAGTTTGATAAATTTCGAATCATTTATATGTAGTTGAGATTTCACTTTTTGAGTTAAATCCAACACTATTATACTCATTTTATACCTGATTTCAAAACAGATTATATGAATATAGTACTTGAATGCAACCTAATATGTACACTATTTTAAGTAAATATGCGTTATGTTTCTCTTTTAAAAATTTCCAGAAAAACTCATTTACAAGAAGGAACCCAAATTCGGAACACTAATTTAGGGAGAATGTATCTATCATTGTTTCAGAAAAATTCAAAAATGTAAACTGAAATATAAGTAATAAATATTTTAAATATTTAAAAGGATTTCACTTTTACCGAATGTTAAATCTCATATTAATGTTCATATTAATTTTATACGAGTGTAAAACGTTTAAGCTGAGTATTAAGCTTAAATAGTAAATACATTAGTCAAAATGGAGACAGAAGCTGTTCTATTTTTACTATCCATCGCGAGGATTTACATCGGAAATACTAGTACATAAATATGTACAAAGAAAGTAACTTCCAATTTTATTCAATAAGCCACTCTGATTTTCATAAACAAAAAAAGTTAAATTGATTTCTAAAGAAATAAATAAAAAAAATTAAAATATGGGACTCGAACGCGCAATCATTGGTTCTGCAATCAAAAACGACACCATCTATATGATGATAAGACGATAAACTATAAGATGTTGCGAGTATGTCACTATAAATAATATAACACTAATTCTTAAAGAATTCTTGGAAAATACTCAAGCGTTGGAGTTTAATTTTTGTGGCATTGAATTTGTTAAATTAATATGTTTTTAGTATTATTTGACTTTGCAAAGAGTCGTCTAAAACCTTTCAATATTTTATCAAAATCGATGATCCCACTGCCTGAGCTTTCCCTTGTTCATCTAGAAACAACAGAATTTTTGCTTATCGGCAATATTCAAATTTTCTGAAACATCCTTCCAACAACACTCCTTGGCCTGTATATCGTTATAACCTCTATTTTTCACTAGGTATAAAATGGGATTACATAGAAACGTATCTTCCGGACTTTAAGGAAAGATATTCGCCGCCATCTTGTTTTGAACGCAGTAAACAGGCGCCGCGTTCAAATCCAAATATTTGGATATGGGCGCTGTCTCCAAAAACGGCAATGTCTGCCGTCATAGGCATGCGCGAAGGGGAAAGAGCGCTGAAATGGATCGTAAAGGGCCACGTTTCAGCTCGGCGATCCGCCTTGGAAACCATAACTTTACAAGACTGCGTCATATAGCAATAAATCGGTAATGCATTTTTTCGATTAAATTTCTGTCAGCTCATAGAAACTTCTGGATTAATAAGTCGAAAGCCAAACAAAGCACGCCAATCAGCATGAGAATATCTTTTAAAATTAAGATCAATTCTAAATTTCTGGTTGTTTACAAAAAATTAACCTCATCGTTTGATCTATAGATACTCACATTATTCACTCAAACCACCACTTTGGAAAAATTTTTGAAGTCTGGAAGTGTCCTGAATACTACTAACCAAATATGAAATAAAAATCTACTTTAGTAAGAAAATAGGTAAAGAATTATTTGATTTAAGAAGCCAATTTTATGTTAAATTTGAAGTAGAGAAAGTGATTACTGAAAATTGTTTGAAATTTATTGGAATATTTTTCAGTTATCTGAATATTTTACTGCTATAAGTAATGTTTTTATTCTAAAATCACATATTAAAACTATTTAGTTTTAAATTATCACATAATTCTTTTACATCTTTATTTTTATCATTTTAGTAAATTTTTAAGCAGTTAATTTTAACACGCAACAACTTTTATGTAATGTTTCGAACATCAACTCAGCAACGATCAGCAACTCAGACAATATCCAAATTGTCATTTTTTATATCCCCCCTCTCAAATCAGTTATAGCTAATGATACACCTAACACTTATTTGTGTTCCTATTTCATATAAACATAACTATAGAAGTTTTTTACATTTTATTAAACGAAATCATGTGAACCGATTTCAACAAACAGGAAACTATAAAAAATATTTGAAAATATCTTTAAATTACATACTACTTTCGGTATCAGCGGAAAACAATTACTATACCTATATTATCTAAATTGGAGTAGTTCGTGATTAAGGTTTGGAATCATTGTAATAAAAAATAAAGGTCGCACTTTTCATAATTTCATATTTTTCTCTCGTATAAATGCATTTGCAATATCCTAGCCACAAACGGCTTTTGTTCGAATACAACAGCTATAATAATGAAATAAAAATATTATGATTAAAAAAATATTTTAAATATCTATTTTTAAAGAATAATTGCATAAATAAAATATTGATCGTATGTTAATTTTGTATGAAATTAACTTCTCTTTGCATCTAAAATATTAAAAGAAAATCCGTAGTTTTAGGAAAAGTATTCGGTCTATGGAAACGTATATTTAATTTAGAATGGAACAATTAAGAAACAAAACTTTGCGTAAAGTTTAGCGTTATTTACAAGAAACGTGGAAACTTTTAAAAACTTGCTTTAATGAACAAGAACTTTGAAAATTTTCAGAGTTTTAAGTGCTTCTGAAAAGTCATCATAGTTTTGCTATTTAATAAAGAAAATGTTTTTGCATGATTAATAATGGAACAAAAGTTTTGATTTTAAATGGTTTTTCGTAAACTAATTTGATTAATTTGTTAATCTGTTGTTTTTTTCCAAAAAGATATGCTAATAGATAAGTAAAATTTATAGATTTATTTGTAATTAAGATAACACTGAAATTTGCCGGCATTGTATTGAATAAATTGAAACTAATAGAATAATGCAGTTGATCTGCCTTATCCGGGAGCTGATTAACAGAAAGTTCTTCGCCAAAAAACAATTAATTATCTATTAACTCTGTTTGTGGAAGAGGACGGTAATTATTTTTTTACATCTGGCAAGAATCCGACATTATGTTGCGAGGTACATTTTTTCAAGTAATTTAGACTTAAAATATTAAAAGCTCGAGAACCCTTATAAACAAAGAGAAAAGACGTAGGGCTAGCTTATAAAGACTACTGCGTGCTATTTAAATTCTGTTTCTCCAGTACTGAGTTCGAAAAGCCCTGTTTGTAAACTTTACGCTTTATGGTTATGCATGAGACCTATGTTACGACCTGCGACTAGCGGGTTGGTCTTTACTTGACTTGGCACTACTCATGGAAAAAGGAGGTAAAGCACCTGGTTCGAATAACTTAAAGAAATTTCTTTAAATAATCAACAATCAGAATTTTCACCAAATTTGATTCTTCGTAATGTATTTGCTCGATCCAACGCTAGGATTCCAAAGTATCTTTAAGATTCCAAATTTAAGTGAAGTTTGGCAAAGCTGCTTCCATGTAGGGATCGTCGAGCTACTCAACAACTCCACTCAAAATGTTAGCTATTAATTACGCAGTAGAGCACGATTTCATATCGTTCATTGTCATTTCATTAGTTTAATCTATCTCCATTCTGTAAATAAGGCTTTGTATTTGCAATTTATATAGTTGATATTGTTGCATCTTTCGCCAAACTGTCGGGCTCGTAAAAGGTGAGATTTTAGTAAGAGTGCGCGAGTAGAAAGAAAATCCTTTAAAAACAAACCACGCTTTAATAACTGAACATAAACATATGGAGTTGTAGAATTTTGCGAATCAGTCTTCAGTTCACAAGCAGTATTTAACTGGAAGAAGAATTAGTCAAGCTCATTCCAATGAAACTATTATACAACGGTGACAATTATGGACTGTATGAAATAACAATCAACTAAAAAAGATCTTTTGAGTTAAAAAAACAGTAGAAATTTTAAAATTAGCTACAGACATTCGAATTTAGTTTATGTATTTCATATGCTTGCCATCAATGGCTACGATCGCACAGAAATAGCTTAATTCTGCACTACTCTCTGAAGGAGTGATTGTTCGCTTATCTAGTTTCAAGAATGAAAATCATCTTTGAATCAAATTTTTTTAGTAACACTCTAACCAGTTATATTGATCGTATACCCGCATAGCTGCCAATCCTCCCGATTTTTTCGGGAGATTTCTACCACTAATTTTCACTTAGCAACTTATGCTTAAAATAAGGTCAAAAATTTAATGAAAAATAAAATTATTTAAAAATTGTGGTGGGAAATCTCCCGAAAACATCGAGAGAGTTGGCAGCTATGTACACGGTTGCAAATTTCCTTTCAGACCCAATAGGGCTGTTATTGACCGAACAGTAGGTCTTAACGTTCAATATTCTTTTAGAAAAGCTGTGAAAATAGCAACAAGAGTCACATGCAATAAGAGTACATATGCTCAAACAGAAAAGCCCCACATTATCCTGCATTCAACCGCCAAGTTTTAATTTAATCTCTCCAAAAGCGAAAGAGTTAGAAAGGTATTTTTTCACATATACACTGGTGAAATAAATTAAGAGAATTTAGATAGTTAAGCATGCACATTGCACATGTGTGTAGGTGAAGCCAGTAGAGAACAGGCTTTATAAGCGCGCATAAGTTAAGACGCATTTTGTTCGCCAGCACACCGCGGCAATTTCTTGGTGTTATTTTGCAGCAATCGGTTAATTTCAAATTGTAACAGTAAAAATGAGTAACCACCAACATTTAGATGATGGAATGAGGTGACGAATTGCGGGGAGGCTAGAAGCAGGCCAATCTCAAGTCCAGATTTGTAGAGAGTTCTATTTAACGCCCAGCGTTGTGTGTAACTTATGGAAACAGTTCCATTATACCGGATACATCCAGAGAAAGCCTAGGCAGGGTCATCCAAGAGCTACGATAGCCACAGAAGATCGCCATTTGTCCATTATAGCGAGGAGTTACAGGAGTGCTACTGCTTCTCAGCTCTCTCGTGACTAGTATGCAGCCACAGGAACCCGTGCATCAAGGGTGACTGTTTCCAAAAGACTTCATGAGAGAAGGTTGTTTGCAAGAAGACTTGCTGTTTGCCACTTCTACGAACCCGTTTAGCATGGTGGGTATGGATCAATGGGCGACCGTTCTCTCCACTGATGAATCCCGGTTCAGCCTAAACACTTATTCTCACCGTATACGTTCATATGGAGAGAACCGCGGACCCGCTACCTACCTTCCAATGTCCGTGAAATCGACCATTATGGCAGAGGAGGTTTAATGGTCTGGGCAGCCATCTTGTTGGATGTCCGCACACCTCTCCATGTCTTTGAAAGAGGCACTGTGACTGATGTGAGATATAAGGATGAGGTTTCGGAGCCTTATGTTCGCCTTTTCAGGGGTGCAGTTGGCCCTTTCATTTTAATAGGCGATGACGCAAGGCCACATAGCGATCTTCTGGTCGACGAAATTCTAGAGAAAGAGGATATTCAACGGATGGATTGGCCAGCCAGATCTCCAGACCGTAACTCTATAGAGCATGCCTTGGACGCTCTGGGGAGGGCAATTACAACTCTAACCACCCCCCCTCGAGAACCCTCCATGGAATGAAAACAGCGGAGCTGAACGAGGGGGGACAATTGCCACGTGAAATGATAAACTTCCTCATTTTAAGTATGAAATCACGCTGCGAGACCTATATATCTGTAAGAGGGGACAATGCCCCCTATTAACCTATCTTTTTTCTGTTTGTTTGTTTATTCTGCAACCGCTGTTTCATACCTTCCGATTCCAACGTGTGTTACGCACGATCATGCGTGTGTATTAACATACTGTAACATTTTATTCTGTACGGAAATTAACTCATTTAAATGCAACAAAACGCAAACTTCAATAATTTAACGCGTAGAACTTGATTTTTAAATAAAAGTTCAGAGGCTTATCAATTCGCAAATTTCTAAAAGTAATTTAAAGGAATAACTGATATTAGCAAGGAACTTGAATAATTGTCCACTGAGGAAACATCACAGCTCTGCAGTAAAAGCAGCAACGTAGAACGTAGTTAGATAAAGTGTGGACCACGAGGGCTTGGGCACCTCCCAAAATTTGAATAGTTGTTACTTCTTTGCCAATAATCAAGCCTTTTGTGAGAATTTATAATTTTTCTCCTTATTGTGCCCCACCCGAAATTATTTTCTGTTACGTGTCTGATTCGCAACATTCCCTACGTCAAATCGCACATTGTATGACAGTGGTACATGCCAATATACAACATTGCTTCTTGATGAAAGTAATGATTAAAAAGAAGATTAAACTGTAGTGAGGGAAGGTGAAGGTAGACAGTTCGGAAGTTAATTCATCTTCCGGTAACATTTAGGAACGTTGAATCTGCTAGTGGTGTTGAAAAAAAACAAAAGAAAGAAAGAAAAAAATGTAAATAGCATTATTTACGTAAGTAACGAAGTAAGTAAAGTACGTAAATACGTAAGTAAGTAAAACATAAGTTACATTAATGCATGTAAGTTATGAAAGCCCTGTCAAACTTCGCTTTACTGATGGGTGTCAAAAATTCTTACAAAGTATTTTATCAACCTATAATATTCTAGTGGAGATTACACTTAAAATCATACCATAACTTGATGATAAACATGACAATTTTCAACTTTATTAGGATTACATTATTTTTTAAGCTGAAGCATTTCTTTCTGAATGTATATTTACAGTATGCCAATATCTGGCATTAACATTCAGGGTGAGTGCAAATGATGGACCCTATTTTAAAAAATTGCATTTTTGAAATTACTGTGCATATTACAATAAGTGATACATGAATGTAAAGAGAAATAAACCAAGTTTTTTTCAGTTAAAAATGTTCGATGTGTGACCCTCTTGTTACGCGGTATTCGTTCAATCCGAAATCCAGCTCGTTTCATACATTTTGCAGCATCACTCTATCAATGGTTTGTAATGCTGCACAAGAGCGTTTTTTAAGTTCTGGCAGTGTTTCGACATAAGTGGAAAACAATGTCTTTGACGTAACTCCACAAAAAAGAAATCACATGGTGTTAGATCTGGGAATTTTGGTGGCCATCTGATTAAGGATAAATCTATTTGTTTAAACTTGATCATACCATCTCGGAATGTTCTTGTCGGTCGGTGCTTCTTTTCCGTGGCAATTTCTAAATGCACGTTGCACCAAAATAACAGGAAAAAAAAACACGTGCGCACTCTAATATGCAAAAGCTCTTGTCTGTCAGTTCAACTATCAGTTTTCAACTTTACCAGCAACGACAGCTGGCTGTGCCAGCTGCATCAAAAAAGGGTCTCTAGATCTGTGGCACGCGATGAACGTTTCGATCGTCCGCCATCTTGCTGGTAGTTAAGTCGAGCGATGGCAACGGCTG
Organism: Cheiracanthium punctorium; assembly: GCA_038373885.1. Lineage (NCBI taxonomy): Eukaryota > Metazoa > Arthropoda > Arachnida > Araneae > Cheiracanthiidae > Cheiracanthium > Cheiracanthium punctorium. The sequence goes on along the minus strand of JAWZYV010016590.1, from coordinate 598,782 downwards.
CCCTTTTTTCAGCATTGGGAACGGATTGCGCCTAAAAGGGTTAACAGTATTTCGTGCATCGTGCACCTTTGCACATGAATTTACATCAAAAATGTTTTGATACATGTTTAAAATTACTGGGCACCAAATATCATGAAACGTACGATAATTGATATTTTTAGAGATCTGTAATTTTAAAGAATCTTTGTAAGCATTTTTATATGACATAATCTTATTCATTGCGCGTATCACATAACTGCACATAAGCGTATTTGTTTAGGAAATTTCTATTAAACTCTAGCCACATTCAGAAGGAAAAATATTGAACAGTTTTACTAGCACCAAAGTATTTTATTTGAACATACTTTAGCCGTCGTTTAGGGTACTTTTATAAAATATATTATTTCGCTTTGATATAAATAATGTGAATACGCTTAAAGCGTCTGAATTTATTTTCAGTCCAATAGGATAACTATGCCATGCTGCCACGCCTGATGGAAAGTCAATAAGGAAATGTTATTGGCAAAAACCGATAGTTTAGCTTTTTGAAATACGATAAACAATAAATTCTAAATATTTTCTCAAAATATAGAACTTTTTTTGTTGTTTTATCGCTTCGATATCAATCGCATTTTCAATAAAGTTTGCCCATATTACTAAATTCTTTGAACTCTGTTTCAAATTTTTATATTTTTCTCAATATTTTAAAACCATGTTGTTTCAAACATACCGTATTGTGATATCTTTAGATAAATGCACATTTAATGAATCACAAAATACTGAAATTGAATTTTATGAGGATGAGTTTCTTGCCCTCAAAAGCTTTATTTAAATGAAATGTAAAATAGGTATATTCTAATAGAAAAGTAGATTATACGTAATCTATGCATTTTTTTGCAAATATTTGTTCATTTTCAAATATATAAAAATACATAGCTGGATATAAAAAACATATCGCGAGCACTTGCCAACAAAATTCAAATATTTGCCTTTGATTTATTTGCCTAACTGTATATACCAATGTACGAAGTCTAAAAATAATGGGCAAACTTTTATGGAAAACAGAGCAAAAAATAAGAATTGAGAATTACATAGCAAACAATGACTGGAAATACCATCCTACGTCGCTAGATGGTGCTCGAAAAAAAGTGCTGTATTTAAACATGATGGTGTATTCAATCAGCACAATGAGTATGTGCGGCCTGAAGCCAGTCTAAAAAAAGCGCTGTATTTAAACGGGATGCAGCATTCAATCAGCACATGCACAATTTCAAAGTTAACTTTTTTAGATTCTTCTAAGCCTTCAAACAGAGTCAATGGATCCTGCATTGAGAATCTATTTTTTTTCCCTCATACAAAAACAGAAAATAAAGAGAGAGAGAGACCGAGAGTATTAAGTTTCAAAGGCAAATTACTTTCCATAACTTACTTTCCATTATTTTACATAAATAAATTACTTTCAAGAAAACAAATCTTCTTTTAACCATCTTTGATTACACTAAAAACTATAAATAGCGAATTTACATATCAACAAAATATCAACTACCTAAGGTTAGTTAATAAAGAACTTATTATAATATAAGAAAGTAATTCTCCCAAAAACTTGCCTATGTTGTGTTAAATTTACTTTTTTTAAGAACCAGTGTCCTACTATTAGAACGCATGTTTATGTATTGCTATAGCATAAATTGCAATTATTTTTAAGGCAAGGACTACATCACACACTAGTTAAAGTAAGCTTCTTAAAATAGATACATTTAAGTGGTACTTAAATCTGGTTATAATATTGATAACAAGCTCAAATAAAAGTGGCTTAACTTGAAACACGTGAATTCCTAGAGATATCCATTTTAAAGGAACATTTGTTAAGCATCGCTCTCTTGCCTTAAAAAATAAAATAAATATTTGAAAAAAGTGATTTTAATATAACACGGATCTTTCGAGGAACATTTTATGAACATCTACTGAATAGAGCCAGTTCAATGATATGTATTATTTGTAGGACGCCAGACCTGGAAGGTTTAATGCTAATGCTTAGTTATCCGACACATTTTTTCTGAAAGTTTTAGCACCAAAGCTTGCAGTAATCTGAAATCTCACAATATTTTTTTTAATGCAAACCTCATAAAATATTCGGCAAGATATTCCTCATTATTTAATTTTAACATTTTCTTCTAATAACCCTTTGTATAATTTCTCATTTTCCATGTACGCTTTTTGAATTACGCAAGCTTACCTCTTATCTTCTAAATGTTAAAATTTCCAAAAATGGCTTTGAAAAGCGTAGCAGATAAATACAGTTTCATTCATTCACTTCTAAAACCCGTGAAAATTCGTTTCAGAAAGGAATATTGTTAATGTAAACAGAACGCGAAAGGAAGAACGTACTTCATAAGGAAATTTTAAATGTTTACAGATGATAATAAGATCGGAAATATTTTCTGGTCGGAGGGAAAATCTTCTTGAAAATATATTTTTATAGTGGAAAATGTCAGATTTAAATGAAACAAATATCACAAATCGGGCCATGTCTTTATTAAAGAAATGAAATGCAAAGTACGGATGAAAGATGGTTAAAACGAGGAATGAAGATGAAAATTATTACATGATAAATGCAGATAATGCCATACATATTTCAAAATATGCTGGTTAAATAAATGACGTCGAATACTCAAGCTATATGCTAAGTAAACTAATAAACGCTTATAAGTAATGAAATGAATAATAAAGTATTTTATAAATAATACCCATAAATTCTGAATTCCTTTGCTCGTTACTTTTAGGAAAATAAATGTATTGTAGAGAGTTAATGCTACACGTATTTCTCTATATTAATCATATTTAACTATAAGATATACATTGGTGATGGACGGAAGTTGCATACACTCCTGGAGATTACTTCAAGGTGAATTGTATACCATTCCCGTCTTATCAGAAGAAAACGTATGAAAACTCTTGGAATTCAGCTCAATCGACGCCTATTCCGAATGAACTTTGAGAATGGATCCAAAGAAATTCATTCCAGTAAACTTTAATCTTAAGAGCCCAATGAATGACTCAAACCAAGCTTGATAAACGTTATGCAGTTAGGGATGGACGCGAGACGACTTTTTGCGAGACGAGACAGAGATTTACAGCTTTTTTGCGAGACGAGACAAGCTTTTCGGCTGTTTTGCGAGACGCGAGACACCAATTTTTGTCTCGCGTCCATCTCTATATGCAGTCATCATATCTTCTAGCTATAAAATAATGTGAAGATGCTGAACTATTATAACTATCAGTGGCGGATTTTAGCAGAGGCGCATGAGGCACGCGCACGTCGAGCCTCATATATACGGGGCCACAAAATTCAGTTTTCAAAAAATAAAAACATTTTTTTTCATAAACATTTTCCTCTTTATCACTTTGTGAATAGCAATTCTTTGAAAAATCATACAGTTTTATCGGACCTTTCTTATACAGGTCATAAGCGCATTGCGGTGAAAATACACTCATGTCCATAAATTAAGGATAATTCAGAATCACGCAGAAATTGATCTCTAAAATAAAAATTTCACCTGTGGAATGATCACACACATCTTGAAGAATATGCAAATTACAGGAAACCACCAGATGGCGTGGATGGTACGTCACAATGACGAGAGTGTAAGAGAGGGGTATATAAGGAATGGTGGCAAAGAAGTAAAATTGTTCACAAGCGCTGTGAAAGCCTTTCAGTGCAAAAACCGCATAGTTATGGCACAAAGGAGGCATTTGGATGATGTTTTACGTGGCAGAATTATCGGACGACTGGAATGTGGACGTACCCAGCTGGAAGTATCCGAGGAACTTGGAATCGCCCAGAGTGTCATCTCCAGGCTTTGGCAACGATTCCAAGATGATGGTAATGTGAGTAGACGTTACAGCACAGGTCGCCCCCGAGTTACAACGCCGAATGAATACAACGCTATTTGGCAGTTACTGCCAAAAGAAACAGACGGAGTACAGCATCAGACCTGTCTCGTCAGCTCTCTTCAGCTACCGGTACGACAGTTTCAAGGCAGACCGTGTACAGACGCTTAGGGCACATTGGTCTATATGCTCGTAGGCCTGTCAGATGTGTTCCACTTACCGCAACTCACTGTCGCCTGCGATTAACCTGGAGTAGAGAGCATGCATTGTGGACACCGCAACAGTGGTCTTGTGTGATGTTTTCCGACGAGTCCAGGTTTTGTTTGGAGTCTGATTCTCGCCGGACATTCATCTGGAGAGCGCCAGGTACCCGTTACCACCAAGAGAACACCATTGAAAGACACCGTTACGGTGGTGCAGGATGGCTCGTTTGGGGAGGAATTATTCTTGGTTCCAGAACTGACCTGCATGTTCAAAGTGTAACGATGACAGGCCACATCTATCGGGATGTCATTCTGGAACAACATGTACTTTTGTTACGTTTGTTTCGGGGCACCATGTGTGCTGAATTTGTGTTTATGGATGACAACACCCGTCCTCACCGTGCAAACATTGTAGACGAATGCCTTCAATCGGAGGATATCACCCGTATGCATTGGCCAGCATACTCACCGGACTTGAATCCAATAGAGCATGTGTGGGATATGCTTGGCCGACGAATTGCAGCCCGTTAACACCCTCCCACCTGTCTACCGGAACTTCGGAGTGCATTGCTTGATGAGTGGTGTAATATTCCCCAAGATCAGATTGATCATTTGATACTCAGCATGCCTAGGCGTTGTCAGGCCTGTATTGCATCGTCCGGGAGACATACTCCGTATTAACCATCCTACTAACCATGTTATACTGTTTTTTGTAAATAGGTTCTTTTTTGAAATTTGGTCAAGGGAGTAAAACTTGCAATTTTTATTAATTATGTCAAACATATAGCATCTTTTTTGCTCTTTACTTTTTGTTTAATAAATAGACTTTACAAATAAGTCAAATTTGTTTTGCTTCTTTCTCTTTCTTTGCCTGAATTTCATTATCCTTAATTTATGGACATGAGTGTACATTATTAAGGTAGTTGGTCTCTTGCAATTTTTTCATCCAATTTTCCACAGACGGAATTCTTCCTAGTTAGCTACCCTGCAAGCTCCTGAAGTCAAGGACATAATGAGTATATCAGTTTGACGAAATTTCGAGCCTTTCAAAGGGTAGGAACTCAGTTCATACACATTAGCACTCTGACGTCGCAACATGACTTCATGGGATAACATGTGCATGTCACAGAGAGATTGTTGTGACGGACAAATGGCCACCAGAGCCAGTTTTTTGGGACGTGACAAGGTAACCACCTACACTTCATCCTACATGTAACGCCATTCTGACACGTGACATGTTTGTCAAGAAGATATGTCACTGTCCATGAATTGCTACGCGGATTCCTTGAGAGAACTGAACTGAACTGAAGTACGGTGTGAGTGGAGCGCCTTAGCAAAATTGCTTTATCTCCAGTGTGTAGTATTGTATCCTGTGGTACTTAATCTTGCGGTAGGGGGGCCATGGGTCCGGATCAGATCAGATCAGAAGGGACGTGCAGAAGAAAGGAAGGCACATTAGCGGGGCGCAAACACAAAGAGGACGGCCTTGGGCCTTTTCCTGTTGTGGGGCTCAGAAGGGTCGTAGTCCGGGTATTTGGCTACGATCTCGTTAGGTAGCTGGTTTAGGGTGCTGTAGTAACGTACAACCAGTCTGTATATATATTGACGTATATATGTTGTCTGTATATGTGAATGTTCAAGTCTCGACGAATAGCCTCGCTCTTTAAGAAGTGGTGTCCATTATGGATAGCTCGTAAGATGGCATTCTGCTTGCTTTCGAGCAAATCAATGGATGTTCTTGCAGCATACGCCCACACCGGGGCAGCGTACATAGCCGTTGGTCTAGTATTGGTAAAGTTTTGTATTGGAGAGCCTTGTTCTAGGGGGAAAGGTTTCTGTTTTTGATAAGGGGGAAAGCTTGTGGTATACCAGGGCCATCTTGGTTCTGGCACTGCGGATGTAAGGTTTCCAGCACAATTTCTTGTCGATGGTAACACCCAGGTACTTGACATGGTGTTCCCAGTCGATCGGGGAACCATCAATTTGGATTCTTGGCGGCTTGTTTCTGTTGGCGAGGTACAAGTCCTGGCACTTGGGGATGTTAAGCAGCAGTTTCCAGCTCCTGAACCAGTTGGCGGTGTCGTCAGCGTAAAGAGCCAGCATGGTATCCGGGTGAGTAGGGATGTCGTTTATGAAGATATTGAAAAGTACAGGGCCCAAGATGGAGCCCTGCGGGACCCCGCTGCAGATGGGGGAGGTATGAGAAATGGCGTCCCGGACACGTACATGATAACATCTGTGGACCAGATAATTATTTAGGAGCTGCACGATGGAGCCCTAGTAGCACAATTAGTCCTAAAAACGTTTAAACACGTTTTTTAGCGTCAAAAACGTGTTTCCAACGTAATTTAAACGTTTTTTGAACTAGTTGTGCTACTAGGGAGTCTGGAAACCTGAGCTGGATGAGCTTGTATATGAGGCCAACGTGCCAAACCTTGTCGAAGGCCTTCTGGAGGTCAAGCAGCAAGAAGGCCGAGTGATTCTTTAGGTGGATCTGGGTGGCAAGGGCTTCGACGACGCGATGGACTTGGTGAACCGTAGAATGTCCTGGCCGGAAGCCAAATTGTTCTGGGAGCAGCAAGTTATGCTGGGTCAGGTGGGCCATTGACTCTGTTCAGAATTACTCTTTCCGCTATCTTGCTGAGGCAGCTAAGCAGGCTGATTGGTCTGTAGGCTGTTGGGTTGGCCAGGTCCTGACCAGACTTGGGAATTGGGACTAAGGTGGCTAATTTCCAAGCAGGAGGGAAGTATCCCGTGTTCAGGATGGCATTGATGATTTTAGTGAGGTGAAAGAGAATGTTGACCGGAATGTTTTGCAGCATCTCGTTCGTAATGCGGTCAGGACCAGGTTTTTTGTTTTTCTTTGTGTTTTTAATAATATTGACAACTTCACTCGGAGGAGCAGGGCTTACTCGATGCTGCATAGGCTGCAGCAGAAAATCGTAAACAGTCCTATGCACATGATAGTCCCAGTCCTGGGAGGTGAAGTTGACAGAGTTCGAGTATTGGGTCTCGTAACATGTGGCAAGTAGATCAGCTTTATGCTTGTCTTGGTAGTGATAGCTACCCCTGTGTTTAAGAGGTTGTTCTGTGGTTGTTTAGAGGTTGTTTCTGCTGTGGTTAAGTGGTTGTTAAGAGGCAGAAGAACATTTCTGTTATTCTGCCCGTGATACGCTTCACGGCTTTCCAGACAGAGCCGTCATCGGGGGCTAAGTCAGTAATGTAGTTTGTCCGTTGTTCATTCCTGTAGCTAGCGATTTCAGTTTTGACGGTAGAACATAGCTGTAGGTAGTGCTGTTTATCAGCGGGGTTCCTGGTTTGGTGAAAGGTCTTTCGAGCCCGATTTCTCCGTCTTATGATGGTTCGGATTCTTAGCGGGAGTTTGAAGTGGTCTCTGCGTGGCACCGGTTTGGAGCTGTCTCTATGGGCAGTGATAATGGTTTCGGTTAGGCTGCTGATGGCCGAGTCAATGTCTTGAAAGGAGCTTAAGTTATCCATCGGGAAGGGTGATGAGCCACGAAGAAGCTCAGTCAGTGGCCAGGACTGAGGCCGGTCACAGTGCCGCTCGTGCTGCAGGCAGAGTTCGAAAGTGACCGGGTAGGCTCGCCAGTCCTACCGGACCAAGTGTAGGCACGCCAGTCAGTGGCCAGGAAGGGCCGGTCACAGTGCCGCTCGTGCTGCAGGCAGAGTTCGAAAGTGACCGGGTAATGGTCCGAGGAGAGGCAGTGAATTACCGAGCATGGCGGTGCAACAAGAAAGTTGTTCGCGATCGCCATATCAATGGTGGAGAACACCGGCCCAGACAGCACAGCAAACTTGCATCAAACTTGCAGCAAGCTTGATTTATCAAGTCAATAAGCTTGAATTAAGCTTGAAAATATCAAGCGTGTAAGCTTAATGCAAGCTTGAATCAAGTGTTCTAGTTTACACTTGCCCAGCTTGCATTAAGCTTGACATTTCAAGCTTAATTTCAAGCTTAAAAAAATTTTCTAAAAAAAAATTTCCTAAATACACGGGGCGCCGGCCGGCGAACTCGCCCCACATATTTTACTTTGCCACGCATTTTCCCCCTCTACGCTGAAATTTCAATTTAATTTAATCTGTTTCCATCAAGTGTTCGTGGATGGAATAGATCCCGGGACCTTTCGGTTGGGAGTCGAGCTCGCTATCCGTTCAGCTACTACACGCAGATATGACTAAAGTTTGAAGTGACTTATCACGCCGTTTTCTCGCCAGATTGATAAGTGGGCGATGTGTTATTTGTTTCTTTTTTTCCATGGAATGCATCAAAATTAAAATAATGTTATGTGTGATTTAGAGACTCTACTAATAGGGAAATAAACATAATATAAACTTAAGAGCAGCACACGTTTTAAAACTTTCAGTACCGCAACACTCATGAGCAATACTACTGGCCAAAATCGAGACAAACGACTGATTTTGAAATCAATTTCGTAGTATAATTGTCGCGTACTTCGGCATGTCTATTGGTAAGGACTCGATAAAAATAAAAAATCTTCACCTTACCATTTATTCCCGAGACGCGTCGTCGACCGTCAGAAGAGGTAGTGTTTCAAGGATTACTTGAACTTTTTAATTGCACACATTTTATTATACTATATACAAAAATTTACACGCAGGTTAAGAATAAAGGAAACAGGTCATCTCTGGTTTACATCTAGGTTCAATCAATCTGAAAAGAAAATAAAAAGTTAGAGTTCAGAATTGTCCAGCGAACTCTAGTGGTGAGGCAGTCAGAAGGCCCCGGCAAGGGATAGTGTGAAATTCACGTAACACTCCCACCTTGAGTATGAAAGTTTACTGACATACTCAAAATAGGCGAATACACACTCCAAGTTTAGCTGATTTCAATTTTCGTCCAAATCTGGAAGTAGGCAAAGTCTGGGGATCTTCAAGTTCTAAAGGGCATAGACGTTGACATGTTCGCAATAATTCACCTCTCCGATTGCAGTTTTTAACTTTGCCACTCTAGAATGTCCGTCCTTACCCGGATAAAGTTTCAGAATTTTCGCTATAGGCCAATCGATTTGTTTGGTGTTATCATCTTTTATCAGCACGATGTCGCCATCCTTGATGCAGAAGTTTAGTCGTTTTATCTTACTAAATTCTCTTAGAGTTCCCAAGTACTCATTTCTGAATCTTCTTCTCAAGTCGTCTTCTAACTTCTGCGTGTACGCAAACCTTTTCTTCATTCTAGTGAAATCAATCGAGTCTAAGTCAGGTAGGCCTGATTCCCGAATCTCTTTGATGGACATATCTGAAGTCAATGCAAGTAAATCATTCGAATCTTCGGAAATGCATGTTAAGGTCGTGAGTTAATTAAACTTTCAGCATCACACAAAATTTTGCTTAATTCTTCATAGTGTACGCAAGATTTTCCTAGGACCTTTTTAAGCGTAGTTTTCAAGATCCCTATTAACCTTTCCCAAAAGCCGCCCGACCATGGAGCCAATGGAGGACTGAACTTCCATTCGATCTTCCTTAACGCTAAGTATTCTTGAATATTTTGCCAATTAAGGGAATTCAGCTCTTTATTAGCTGAAACCAAATTGGTGCCATTATCGCTGTAGATTGTATGAGGTCTTCCTCTTCTGGCAATAAATCTTCTTAAAGTTTGAAGGAAGTCGTCCGTCGAAAGCGAAGTTGTCAGCTCCAGGTGAACAGCGCGGTACACGGCGCAAGTGTAGAGGACTACCCAGCATTTCCTTCCGTTTTTCAGGTACAAAGGTCCACATAGGTCAACTCCGACTACTTCAAAGATTCTTGCATCCCTGACTCTGTCTTCGGGAAGAGGGGCATTCGGAATTTCTACGGGTTTTGCAGAAAACCTTTTAAAAGTCAAACATTTCTTTAATACTTTCCGTACTGTTTTTCTGCATTTAAGTACCCAAAACTGTTCACGTAATGTTGACATAAGTGTTTGTTTTCCAGCATGACTCAATTCTTGATGTTTGTAAAATATTAATCTATTAGTAACATTGTGTTCGGAAGGCAATAAAATTGGATATCTAAAAGTTTTTAGATCTTTTCTGATAGCAATACGGGTTCGTACGCGAATTAATCCTTTATCGTCAATCAACGTCTGTATTGAAGGAAAGTTTTGATTAGATGGATCCGGAAAACTCCGGTTTTGAACATACTTTAGACTAACAAGTTCGGCATGTTTGAGTTCTTGTGCAGTTAAATTACTGAATATTCTGTGGCTTTTATCAATTTTTGCATTTTCGTAAAATCTAAATATCCAAGCTGTGATTTTAATCATTTTCTGATAACAAGAAGTGTTTTCATATAGATTCAATTTTTCTGAAGTTACATTGACAGCGGTTATTACTGATTTTCTTCTTTCTGAGTTAACTATTTCCACGGGAAAACACTCGGGGAAACATCATTTATCGGGAAAACACTCTTCTTACGTCCAAAATTCTGGAGGATCTCTTAACCACTTTGCTAACTCCCACCTTCGGGACTACGCAAGAGTTTTCGCAGAACACCCTCGTGAAGGTAAATCTGCAGGATTGAGAACCCCAGGTAAATGATTCCAATCATCTGGATTGCTCAGTGCTCTAATTTCTGAAACCTGATTATACACGAACGTAGCCCAATTTCCATCGTTTTTTTCCCAGTGAAGTACGTTCATCGAATCAGACCAAAAATATGTCTTCAAGTTTTCTAATTGCAGTCGTTTGATAACTGTTGCTGCTAATCGTGCTCCGATAACGCACGATAACAATTCAAGCCTAGAAATTGATGCAATTTTCAATGGAGCTATTCGATTTTTAGCCTGAATCAATTGGCACGTTATTCGATTGTTAAAATCAGTCCTAAGAAAAATGCAAGTAGCATAGCATACCTTTGACGCATCGCAAAATATGTGAATACTATTTTCACCTTCAATCAGATTATTTGGAGAAAGCATGCGAGGAATTTTTATTTCTTTCATTATTTTAAATTGTTCTTTCTATTTTTCAAATTTTTCTCTCATTTCTTTGGGCAATTCGGCATCCCAAGTTAGTTTCATCTTCCAGCAATCTTGAAGTAAATGTTTGGGTATTAAGGAGACTGGAACAGTGTACCCAATCGGGTCAAAAATTTTGTTAGTCGATAAGACAAGCCTCTTTGATATATGTTTTGTATCTTTTGCATCATCGATTTCCATCAAACTAATAGTATCGTCAATTTTATTCCACATTAATCCTAAAATGAGAATATTAGGATCTGAATGTTCTACAGAATTTTGATTTGTTTCCTCTACAAAATTATTGTCAAACACGTTCTTTCCTAAAATTGAATTGAATTGCCAACCACGCAGATCAAATTGAGCAGACGCTAAAATCTGTTTAGACTCTTTTATTACTTTAGACTTGTTACTGTGTAACAAGTGTAGAGACGGACTCTACACTTGTTACACAGTTATCGACATAGAAACTGTTCTTTAATTTTACAGCTGTTAATTTTAGTGGTTCTTCTACTCCACTTAATAAATGCGCGAGCGTGGCTGCCAGCAAAAATGGACTGGCATTTATGCCAAAGACAACTTTGCAGTGCTTGTATATTTGTAACCGAGTACAATACCCGTTCTCCCACCAGAGAAATTTAAAAAAATTCCTGTCTTTCTCTTTTAGACTTATTTGTAGGAAAGCTTTTCTGATGTCGGCACTCACTCCGATTTTCCCTTTTCGGAACCTGTGTAGGATAGAGGGGATGAGTTCAATAAAATTTGGACCTTTTGCAAGGCAATCGTTTAATGAAACTGAATGCTTCTGTTTCGCAGATCCATCAAGTACGGGACGGATTTTTGTAGTTGCGTTTTGCCGCAAGACAGCCCTGTGTGGCAAATAATGACCGGCGCTCGCATCATCGACACTAGACATCTTTTCTATTATCCCTTCATTTTCCCACTCCTGTAATACGCTCTGGTAGGCTTCCAAATTTCTATTCGTCTTCAAATTGTTAATAGTTCACTTAAGTCTTTTTTCAGCTAACTCACGATTAGAGGGCAGAGGAGGGTGATTATCAACCCATGGTAAGGAAACTACGTATCGACCATTCATCTCTCTATCGACGGTTGCGTTAAACAAGTCTAACGTTTCTTTATTTAAATCATCCGCTTTTTTACTCTCAATGGGACATGCAATACCAAGCAAGTCAAGTTCCCATAGATCTTTTATCTTTTCACTGTGTAACGAAAGGCAGTCAGGAGGCCCCGGCAAGGGATAGTGTGAAATTCACGTAACAATAATTGTATTTTATTTTGAAGAATTTCCATATTTGGAAATCTAGAATGGGTTTACTTACTTAACACAAATTTTGTGTTAAGTAATCTGAAATCAAAGAAACAGATAGTTAAACGTTACTTCGAAATGCTATATCACAGTTGCTAACATGTATGGAATACAAACACTTTAGTCATTTTTGTAAATATTTCTTAAAATAACAAATAATTGAAAAATTTTGCTATTTTTTAACGCTAAAAATTCTCTTTAGAAATGTGGTTAGTTATTTTCCTACATATTAGTATGCTATATCGATATAGATAGAGCATTTCGAAGAATTAAAAGTAAGTTTAAATTAATTTATACAAATGTAAATTTGAATTATTTTCATTGTTCATACATTATAATTAAAAAAATTATTTAACTTCTGAATTTTTTTTTATCCTTTGTAATTTTATTTTAAAACTACAAAAGTGTAAGATGTAAGATTTTTGGACCCTAAAATCTGTAGGCTCTGGGCAATTGCCCCGTTTGCCCTGCCGGTAATATGGCACTAGTAATAAAATAAAACACATCTTTTACGAACTTTCAGCAAATTTGAGGGCGCTAGACAATTAATGTCCATTCTCTTTCACAGATGGCGCCATCACTGCGTACTTTGAAAGCTAAAATCAAGCTAAAGCCAAGCTTGCATTAATACGTCAAATTCAAGGAAATGTCAAGCTTGATTTAAGCTTATGTGCTGTCTGGGGGGGGCGGTTCCGTTATGTTGGCCGGCGTGCGTGAAGCTCGCAGGGAAAGACAGCTTTAGATGGTCCGAGATCAGTAGTTTTAGTAGGGCACCACCACGGGCACAGTTGCTGTTGCAGTTCAAAGCGATGTGTCTGGTGTTAAGGTCTCCGGCGATGAATCTCGGGTGATCTCGACGAATCTCGATGACACATCGCAGAAGTAATCATGATATTTTCATTGAGTCCGTGGACAAGAATCGGCGTGGCCTCGAGAGAAGTTAGATTTAAGTTCGTTACAGCAGTGTGGGGGATGTTCTTTCTTATGTACAGGGCGGTGCCACCCGAGATTTTCCCACCAGGGCCCCTGGGGCGGTCGGTTCTATACATGGAATAGTTTGCTATGTTATATGACAGATTGATATGGAAAAAGGTCTCTTGAAGAAGGATTATATACTCGTTATGCACAAGAAAGTCACGAAGCTCGTGGAATTTGCCATGAGCTCTGTGCGCGTTCCAGCTAAGAATTTTCAGTTTGGTTGGACGACCCATGGAGGATATACGCTGGAGTGTCTGCTATATACGCTGATAAAGGCAAAGGCTTTGTCTAGCGGGTTTGTGAGATTCTTGGCTTCCTCGGTGAGGGATTTTATGAAGTGTAAGACTTGAGCGAGGTCCATGACTTCGGAGAGCTCCCTCGTGGCTTGGAGGGTTCCTCGTAGCACTAAGAGGCTGTTGGAGGACGACACAGGTTGGTCTGTTTGGGATTTGATGGTACTGCTCGTTCTTGGATTAGAAGCGGTGGCAGCTGATCCAGTGTGGTTGTTGGTTTTCTTGGGTTTACGTTTCTTACTGGAGGCCTTTTTAGGTGCCTTTGGTTTGTTTATGACAAGATTCTGGAGGGTTTTATCAGTTTTGGTCTTGTCCTGATTAGCAGTAGCGTCGTTACTTGGTGTAGACGGAATTTAAGTGACAATTGGTTCGTCTACTTCAAAGTCGCTATCTTCATCTTCGGACAGGTAGGTAGTGAGCTGGGTTAGATTCTTTTTTCCCGGGCCCACGAGGATCCAGGCATTCTTGGCGGGCTTTGTAGCAGCATTGCTTTCAAACCCGCCAAGAATGCCTGGACCCTCGTGGGCCCGGGAAAAAAGAATTTAACCCAGTTCACTACTCTGAGCAATGTTCATAATATCATAAAGAATTTCTAGTGTTTTGGTTTCATCTTGTATATTGTGTTTGCGGGTGAAAGTATAAAATATGTCTTTCAACAAACAAAAAAAGTTCTTAAAACTATATAATACAGGATGAAATGTTTTTAGCCAAAATAATTCTTTTTTCTGTTTCATGTTATCTTCAAAATTTTAGTACCGGAAAACGTTAAGTATATTTTTAAACCTGTTACCATATAAATCGCATTTTGCAAATTTATCGAGAGAAAGTGTTTAGCGCAAGCTGTTTATACTCAATTGCGCTAATTTTTTTAACTTTACAAACCTTACTAAACCTTTCTCTAAAATGAGTTAACCTCGAGCAGTTTCTCTGATAAGCAGAAATTGTCAAAGACGAAAAAGCACATCTTGATAAAATGCCGAAGAATTGTTTTTTAAGACGATCCAATAAAAATGATTGAAAACGTGCCAAACGTTTAATCGTTTGAAATACTTTTGAATTGCAGGAGCACAGATGGGGATATATAGACCACCGAGAATTTGAAAAATAAAATTTTTTTCTCAAAAGAAAGCCACCGAAAGACGATGACATCTTTTCTATTTTTGCGACAAGGGTTTCAATTAGAGAAAGTCCATCTCCTCGTTTTAAAGTCACTAAAAACGCCCTTGGGTTAACGATATTTCCTGGAGAATTTTCTAGAGCAAAGCCATTTTTATAACGTGCGTGCGAATTCTCAAACCAAAAAAGGCAAGTCCTACAAAGCGCCGCTCTTCTAAATAGCATAAGTATCGACTTTGTCAAGTGCAGCTAGTCTGATTTTTGCACCTAAAGAACAACAAGAAAAAATCAAATCGTGCAGGAGCATAAGAACTTTTTTTAAAGCATTGATTGCAAGAGGAGCAGTGAGCCAAGATTTCATGTAATAGTTCACAGCAAAAATGCAAATATTTCGAAAGCCTGCAAGCATAATGCGTTCAAGCTTTATCTGAGAAAAAGAAGTAATAATAACAGTTAACCCTCTCGCTACGTACTTCTTTTATCGAGATATGTTCCAAAATTGCGTACTTTTTGAAGGTAGCTTTGAAAAGCGCGCACAAAATGTTGCAAAAAATTCTGGTATATTTTTCAGAAACTAACGCCATCTGTTAGCCACATATAAATAAACAATTAAACATCACAGAAAGCCGAAATGAAACCATGAATGGGGAAAGAGGAGGTTGCACAGTTAAATACACGGCAAAAATGCATTCCCGCGGAAATCGCGGGTTGCGCAAATTTTGCTACTTCTTCATTGCCCGTGGAAAGCGCGGGATGCGCAGAGAGAGGGTTAAACATTGTATTTTCCGAATAATAGATACCAAAAAGTCTCCTCAGATATATATACCAAATAATACACTCTAACAAAAAAATCGACGCACCAAGAAACAATCATCCGATTGCTTTGAAATTGCGTATGCATGAATGTTTTGAACAGATATGCAAATGATTCAAATTTGGTGTCCAATGAATGAATAGTTTGATCTCTAGAGCATCGTAACTGCTCATCCAGCAGACGTATATAAGGAGCAGTTCTTCAACGGTTGTTAAAACTTTCGGTTTGATTGCGATTCAGATGACCTTTCAACAACTTAAAAAATGCCTCGCTGCAGGAATCGTGCTCATTACGAGCAACTGTCAGAGTTTGACAGAGGCCGTATCATTGGATTGAAAGAGGCCGGTTGGACTAATCGGAGAATCGCTCGTCATTTGAGTCGAAGCGATGCGACGATTCGAAGATGCTGGCAAGGATGGGTGGAAAATGGCAGAGTGCAGCGTCAGGATGGTAGCGGTCGACCTAAGGCTACAACAGATCGTGAGGATAGAGTGATGGTCCGATCAGCTCTCACAGCGCCTTCTTCATCTCTATCAACCATCAAACGTTCAACCCAAACGCCAGTGTCCATCATGACCATTCACAGACGGTTGAGAGAGCGAAATCTACGCTCGCGCCGACCGTTACGCCACCTGCAACTCACGCCTGCACACTGCCGAGACAGATTACAGTGGTGCAGGGCCCGATCAGATTGGAATGATGCCGACTGGGGACGTTATAGTCTTTAGCGACGAATCCCGCTTCCAACTGTGTCCTGACGATCATCGAAGACGTGTTTGGAGACGCACAGGGCAGAGGGGGATCCTGCTTTCACTATTGCACGCCACACCGGCCCTCAATAAGGCATTATGGTCTGGGGTGCCATTTCCTTTGACAGCCGGACCCCTTTGGTCGTCATTAGAGGTACACTTACTGCACAGCAGTACGTGGACGACATCCTAAGACCTGTTTTGCTACCGTTCCTTTTGCAGTGCCCTGGGCTGGTTTTTCAGCAGGACAATGCCAGACCACATACAGCTCGTGTTGCTCTAAACTGTCTGCAAGCTTGTCAAAATCTTTCTTGGCCTGCCAGATCGCCAGATCTCTCTCCCATCGAGCATGTCTGGGATATGATGGGGAGGCGAATTGAATCTGGCACGGACTGTTGATGACCTCGTTCGACAATTGGAGCGAATTTGGCAGGAAATACCGCAGGAGACCATCCGGGAGCTTCATCGGTCTATGCTACGCCGTGGGGCAGCTTGTATCCAGGCTAGCGGCGGGTCAACACCTTATTGAATTTGTTACTGTAACTCTGAAATAAATTATTCAATTGTTCTGAAATTTTAATTATTTACTATTCTGTACATTGTCTTCCTATCCATCAATTTTCGTCTCAATCGGACACCTCCTTCTTGGTGCGTCGATTTATTTGTTATAGAGTGTAAATACCGAAAGTCTCAAATAATGGATATGATACCAAAAAGTCTGTTCT
Organism: Cheiracanthium punctorium; assembly: GCA_038373885.1. Classification (NCBI taxonomy): domain Eukaryota; kingdom Metazoa; phylum Arthropoda; class Arachnida; order Araneae; family Cheiracanthiidae; genus Cheiracanthium; species Cheiracanthium punctorium. The sequence goes on along the minus strand of JAWZYV010016590.1, from coordinate 581,731 downwards.
TACCTAAGATTCCCTTACCTAAGATCTAAATAGAAATATCTTAAAGGGGTAGATAGCTTGCGATATGAATCCCTTTGAATATACACCTGTGGAGCCAAAACGTAGCACCTCGCGGTGGAGTTGCACCAAGAGATAGTTCCAAAAACTCCATGTAATGGTCTCGTAAGAGCTTTTTCATTTTTTCAAAAGAAACACCCCCCCCCAAAAAAAAAAAAAAAAAAATTAGTTCAGTTAAACATACAAAAATAAGTACTGTAACATACGTTAAAGGTTGGCTACTCACCAAACGCTTCAATGCACCGAATTTAATTGCTGTTTCAGAATGTTCCTAGACTGCTTTCGGAACGTAAGGATCAGCTATTCCGGTCTGATAATTCTTTGTATCAGTATTACAGTATTTGACCATTTTTACCGATAATGAAAAAAACATATGTTAATCTCGGTTGATGGTACTATTTAAAATTGTTTAAAAAAAAAAAAAGAAAAAAAAAAAAAAGAAAAAGAAAAGAGGAAGAAGGACGATTTTGAGTACATGATGGTGGCATGTCAGATTTAAGAGCTCCCACTGAAGAAATTCTTCAATTTTGATGCAGGCACCAACATTGATACCAGTGTTTTTGATACGGTGTCAAAACATAATTAGATTCCATTTTTTCTTTTCCAGGACAGAGTAATTATTGTCCTAGCTTCAGATACCTAGTTCCAATGAATTTTGGAATCCATAAAATCTGATAGGTCTTGATTTCGCTGACTACTACTGGAGAAATAGTCTTTAGCTTTATACAAAATGCTGAGGTGTTAGCTTTGATCTTCTTCCCAATAAACGTCCGAATTATTAACCAAATAATTGCTGGGATCAAATCGTTAAAAAAATTTTACTGGACACTAATTCCCTTTCTTTAATACTTTTCCTCCAGACATTGGCGACGCGTGAGTTAAATGGAGGTTCACAAAATAAATTTCGAAAATTAAATATGCAGATACAACGCACCTTACAAATTAAAATATATTTGAATTTCCAGCAGTTAAAGGAAAACAATGCATGCAACTGAAAGGAAACAAGCAATCTTTGGTCTTATATTTCGTCACCAAGATAACTTTTAGCATAGGTTTTGTCTTGATTAATTTTATTTAAATTTTTTTCAAAGGATAATATTGAAAAAATATAATTGCTCTAGCTCCAAAACACTTATTTTACTCCTATCTTAATTATTTACTTTAGTTTGTAAAAAATATTGTAGCGAAAAATGATAGAAATAAATAACATAATAAGAAAATGAAAAAAAAATCGGAACTAACTGAGCATAACAAACCAAGGGAGAATCTGTAACCGAAAAAAAATGGTCCGTGCTCACTGAAAATGTGTGAAAGAAATGATATGATCAGCGCCTTACTTCTCCCAAAACTGTCTCCGCTTCTGTTTTCAGAGATCAGTTCAGAAGGGCATTTCTCCGATCACGTGTGCGATCGTGGAAATACTGTGCTGTAGCAACCTACAATACAGTGCGTTAGCTATAATAAGTGTATTTAATAATAGTTGGGGATGGGGAAGAGTAAAACTTACGTTTTAAATTCACAAAAATGTAGAAGTGTATATAATATTTTTTTTAAATTTAATTTGTCAATGTGTTTATTTTTTAGTTTTTCCTACTGGGGGCTCATGTGCTCAAATCGAGGAGCCTCCACCGCCTCCAGATAGTGCTAGGGCTTAATGATCGTTACGTTGTCTAGAGTGCAGTCTAGAGATTGTGCTATAGCCGATACAGTTCTCATCAACTGTCCTGAGTTCACTCCAGTGCGATCCAAGGCTAGCACAACATCTTGATCAAGCAACTGAATTTTCTCAGCTCGACTCTACTGAACGCTAGGCTCAACTGGTGGGTCATGCCCCGAAACTGTCTAAATCTTAATAGTCGACAAACGACAATTTTTGCTAAAAAAAAAAACAAACAAACAAACATGGAGTATAATGTTTTAAAACTGAGCCCAGCTTGACGATATCTCATATAATTGGCGAGATATCGCCATACTGTACTATTAACGAATGAAAATTTAATGATCTATATCTCGTCTATGAAATTTTTGATTTGCTTAAGCTGTGAAACATTAATTTTAGACTAAATTAAAGTTTAGAAAAGTAGATCGCCCTGTATATTCATTACTCTAGCTAGCATTTGACTTGATTTCTACAGGAATTTAATAAATCGAGATTATCTCAAACCCAAACAATTCACTGCTGGGTCATCAATTGCCGACTCTCTAAGCTCATATTTGCATCAAATCTACATCAATCCACAGCTCAGTAACCGAAAAGGGCAACCACCACCACCTTCCTCTTACCCCGCCGTGCCACTACAAAATTACCATCATTTCCAATACACGTCCTAACAAACGGTAGCTGCCCCACCCCTCTCTGCAATGAAGATTGCTGGACAAATGAATATTTGCACTAGGGCACCCCTCCCAACGGATGAGATATAAGAACCTCCCGGCAAAATGAGGAAGTGTAAATCCTGAAGGGGGAGGGCACAGCAAAAAGTGTGACATTCCCTTCCAGTCTGATCTCAGAGTCTCCGCATTCCTGATTAATTAAAAGAGATTCTGGCGGTTGTCGATGAGTTCTATTCTCAAAAGGACAACGTTATCTCAGAGGGAAAGCAAAAACTACCATTTAAAATAAAAGACAAGAAAAAGGGGCAGGAGGGAGGGACATCGAGCGACTTCATTGCCTTCGGTGATTTTTTTTTTCTCAGTTCGTAATTAACGAGTCGTTAAGAATTGTTCTCACCTTATTTTCCCAATAAAAAATAAGAAAAAGAAGAGATAATGTTTTATTTAAACTGTATTAAATTACTTGAAGATATATTTCGAGGAATTTTCGGTATAATCGGGGACACAGAATCAGAATCATTAAAAGTATTTTAATAACAATATTATCATTATTATTATGAAACATGTGTACTTATATACGAAATGAGATGTTTGTGGTCATTATATGTGATGCTGTCTTTGTCTCTCACTTTACACATAACTCGATTATTTTAATTTCTTTCTTGTTGAGAACTGATATTATGTTATTCTTTACATGAATTCAGAATGCTTATTTTTTCTTTTGTGCTTTTTTTTAACTTAAAAAAATAAGATGAATTATGATTGTAGAATTCTTTTTTAATGAGATAAAGTAATAGACCGTCTAGATTGTATTAAGAGACTATGGTTATCTGTTGCCAACTAGCTGGTGAGTTATTGGCGGTTCTCCACCAGCCTGTAATGCTCAAGTTCCAGCGGGAGTAGGTCCAGTATAATAGTTCCATTATTCAAATTATCCAAAACCTCAGATCTTGCGCATGAATCAAAGAGGCAAAAAAGTCCTGGTCGTTCCGAAAAGATATCCATAATCATTCGAAGGACAGTCTTTTGTCTAGAACAGTATTTCTAAAACTGCACCGCGAAGGTAGCTAGTGCTATGCAAAAAGAAATACCTTGTTCTTTTATCCTCCAGTTTTCAAGTCTCAAACTTGTACAGGATGCTCTTCAAAACTTAAATCTCCAAAACGCCGAACCAGAGAAAAAGTCTTCTAGGAACCCTGGTCTGGAAGAAGAGGGGATGACTGTTAATAACCATACTGTGTTAACATAAAGACATTGGCAGCTGGACTATCATCTATAGATGTTGCACACCATTTTCATGCAGATAACACTATACTAATCATCAAAAATATTTGAATTTCATAACAATTCGAGACACTCAAATCGAAGTACAACACAATTTTGTTAAATGCTGTTAATATGTATCAATAAGTAGTATATGCAGTAGTAAAACATTTTTTTGAAAGACTCAGTCATATGTAACAAAAAGGAAAAGAAAAGAATAACACTTAAATATATATATTCTTAAGCATATTCTTAACATATTCAATCCTTTCTATTTCATACACACGTAATCTTTCCCCAGAATACATAATTTCAATGCTGCTAAATAATTCTACCTGTGTAATACACGACAAATACGGAAAATAATGGATATTCAACAGGGGAAAGACACACGCATACACACACACACATACATAAAAAAAAGAGAAAAAGTCTGCCTGAAAACAACGTACTTTCGCAAAAGTGGAAATATAATGTTAGTATGTTATTTCAGGGCTTTAGGTCGCGGCAATACATCACTTATAACGGCCGGAATCTCGGGGCTTATGACAACATGACGGATTATGGATTACTCTCATTTCAATACCAGGACTTCGATCTAGTACTTTGCTCAGCAGAGATTTTTTTTCGCCAGAAGAAATTAAAGAAAACGGTTTAAGGTGGACTTTTTAGAAAAGTTTGAACATGCTTTATGTACCTAATATAATCGGCGGAGGAAAAAGGGTGGTTTTATTTTCTATTCAAAATATGCAGGTGTTTGTTCACAGTGAAATTCATACTTAATTTATCATTTAATGTTTTCACCACTTTCTGAGAAAATTTAATGTTATTATCAGTACTTTCTTTTAAAATCCATGTTCCTTTTTCTTGCTTTGTATTTCACGTTCCCCCCCCTTTTTTCACCTCAAAGTGAATTAGTTCAACTAGGGATTTTTTTTCTCTGATACTCATTGGCCATTTTCTAAAATAAAAACATACTTATTTCGTTTTTCTTTTTTAAATTATGCACGACTCTTCTCTTTAGATTTTACTGGGTATTAACTTTCTGTCACCATGAAAGTCGTTCGTTCTGTCACCGGCGTTTAGTTGATAATAGAACATACACGTATCCGTGAATGTTCTATTATCAACTACATTCTGTTATGAAATATAAAGTAATTTCTGTTCAATAAACGAATATAGTACTGTGCTGTCGCAATTTTTGTCCTCAGAAAAATGCCACTCATAGGCCATGCCATTCATGGAAAAATGCCAGTCATGGAAATGACATGTTTGATATTCTTGCTAATTTTCCCCGTATAACAAATTTATCTGGAATTCAAATGCGTTCCTTTCACAAGTATTTACTGGGTAGTGGCTCCGACTGTTGATTTTTTTTTAAATATAGTTTGATTCCAAAATGCCTAACTGCTTTTTTCGCCACTTTCTTTGACTATCTAGGCGATTTGTCTACATAATAGCATTCTGCTCTTGGAGCTTTACTGACGTTAATTCAAACCACTAGTCCTATAATGAAATGTCGTTTCGGTGGAAAAAAAAGTATTTCTAGAACTTTTCACTCACATACGCTACAACCAGAATAACCGTATTTCGGCAACCGATATACTGGTTTTATGAAAGAGCAGTCTTCATCTTTTACAAAACATCGTGTAGCTAAAAAGTTAGAAATACCACTATTGAAAGTAAAGTAGCCAGACAGAGTTACGTAGAGCAAAATAGCAAGTAGCAGAAGCTCAGTTTCAGACAACGTATTTATCGTGGACGTTAATGTCAAAGTGGGTAAGACGAAAGATTTAAACAGTTTTGAACGAGGCGTTTTCGGTCATCGGTTAAAGAAGGGCTGGTGCCAGCATCTCTGAAACGACGACCCTTTTAGGATTTTCTCGTCCAATAGTACTTCATGTCTTTAGAGAATGGCAATAGAAAATTTACTATCACGAACGTTAACGTCAAAATGGATAAAGATTTGCATTTGCAAGAGGGAATCAGTGGGGTCATCAGTACAAGAAGAGCTGGTGCCAGCATCTCTGAAATGACGACTCCTCTAGCCCAACTCGCCCAACAGTAACTTGGGTACTGTTGGGCGCTTAGATAGTGGCTGTAGATAACGGGGGAATAAACTTCAAGCGATAATGACAATCCTAGTCGAAAAGGATGGTGGACCAGAGAGGTACTGCAGCAAATAGAAGTATAAGAACATGACAAATTACAACACAGTTGCGTATATAAAGAAAGTCAGCTTTAGACAACGTAATTATCAAAGTTAACGTCAAAATGGATGACTAGAAATTTAAGTATTTTTGCACGAGGGACGAGAGTCATCAGCGTAAAAACAGCTGGTGCCAGTATCTCTGAAACGACGACTCCTCTATCCCAGATCCACCTAACATCATCTTGAGTGTTTAGAGAATGGCAGTAGAGAAGGTTAAAAAAAACTCCCCAAGCTATAATAAGGATCCTCTCGGCAAAGATGGTGAACTACAGTAGTGCTGCAGCAGTAGAAGAGCAAGTATACGTCTAGTTACAGCTGAATTCAAAGCAGGTGCATCACAAAGAACAATATTAGAATTACCACAAACATCTCACTGTGTGCAAAAAAAAAAAAAAAAAAGATGAAGGGGTGAAAATAAAGAAGGAAAAAGAATGTGACTAAAGACTAAATTTGAAATTGTTTCAACAATTTAATCATATTTCTTTTTGAAAGTCTTTTATCACAATGCAGAACGATATACCACTGTGTCTGTGATCTACGTGAGTAAACCATACTTATTTTCCAAAGCTGCACTCACAGAACGGAGTAAAATTTTAATTTTACGTGTTTCGAAAAACATCTTTACTTTTGAAAAAGTAGATGTAATGGCCAAAGCAATAGAATTCCAAACAAATCCTAACTAATATTATAAATGCGAAAGGGAGTTTGTTTGTTTGTTTATGACGCTTTCACGCCTAAACCGCTGAATCGATTAGGATGAATTTTGGTTTAGATATAGATGGGGCCCTGGAGATGATTATAGGCTACTTAGAAGTTTAGATTTTTAATTACTTTTTAAATTATTAATTAAAAACCGTTTTTACGTTGCCGTGCTTGGAGTGTTTCGCCCGTATCAAATGATTCATGTTTTGAGCTAACAGGGATGCTATTACTTCAATGAAGAATCACGTGCATCTGAAAAACATTAAATACCACGGAAATTATGCCAGTTTTATGCCAAATCTATCTATCCGTAATAATAAAAATAAATGTTCTCCAGAAAAATCTACAGAAAGCAGAGCTTTGAAATTTTGAGAATGACTGAGCCCATAACTTCGGTAAAGTGCACCTGAGGCTCAGAATTTTGAAATTTTAACTACTTTTCTAACTATTAATTAAAAACCGTTTTATCGCCCGCACAAAATGATTTATGCTTTTGAAATAAAGCAGAAATTCTATTTGAAAAATCATACGCATTTGGAAAACATGAATTGGTATGGAAATTATGTTTATTTTACGCCAAATTAAAAAGCATAAGTAAAGAAAAGGGTACTTATACGTATTATCCCGGCGGTCAGCCAAGACGAGCAACTTTTTGCTGAGATAAATGCCGGGCACATGAAATTATTAATGGTTTTGAATACGATTGGCAACATTTTGGCAACTCATTTGACGAAAAAACAGTTTGGCGGGAATGACCGCCGGGATAATACGTAAGTACCAAGAAAAGTCCAGATGTTTTTCTTAAAGCTCATAAATTTCCAAATCCTACCAATAATATAAATGTGTACATCTGTGTGTTTGGATGATTTTGACTGAATCACACAAAAAATGTTGAACGGATTTGGAAAAATTTGTAATGAAACTAGCTTACGCCTTGGATTAAAGTACAAGCAACCTTTCAAGCATATAGCATAAGTAATTCTTTTACAAAGACACTCAAAATAATTCTAATGCATTGCGCTCTATGGAAATTTTGCAGCTTCTAAACCGATTCTACAACTTTTTTCACTGATTGAAAGTTACATTATTCCTGAGTATTATTGTTTGCTTTTGGATTAAGACCGATTGACTGCACTAGGGTCCTAGGTCTATACGGGGACTTTCTAAGGGATCCTAGCCCGTATTTACGCTAGGTGTTTTAGAAAACCACGGAAAACTGGGAGCGTCTAGGTCGACAGGCGCGACCGGGGTTTGAACCTGGCACCTCCCGCCTTGCAGTTTTGAGAGCAGAACTTCTTAGACACTGGTGGCATCCTAAGTGTTATAGGCAACCTTTAATGCATATATCACAGATAGTTCTTTTACAGGGATGCTAATAAGAATTACATTACGCTCTATGTGCATCTCTCTAAGTACTGAACCGATTCCTAAACTTTTTTTACTGATAGTAAGCTACACTATTCATGAGTATTATAGGCTAAAATTCATGCATGTAGCGTAAATAGTTCCTTTACAAGAACACTGAAAATAATTCTAATACACTACGCTCTGTGGGTATCTCTGTAACTACAGAACCGATTCTAAAACTTTTTCACTAATAGAAAGCTGCTCTATTTCTGATTAACATAGGCTAAAATTCATGCATATAGAATAACTATTTCTTTCACAAAACAGTTCGCAAATACTGTTGTAACTGTCTCTATTCGCCAAATGCCTGAAAAAATCTAAATTTAGTAACTGCATATTCTCTTATTTTAAATGAAGTATACTACCATGCATTATATTTCATTTGAAACAAGTAAAAAGCAAATAATAGTTAAATGCAGTTTCTTTTGTCGCAACAATATTTGTTATTCACACATGCTACATTTCTCTCGGGACCTAATTCTAAAGCCGACGCGGACGAAGTCGCGGGTAGCAGCTAGTTAACCATAAAAGAAACTAATTACTTCATTTAAAATGTCATTGTCATCACAAAGACGATTCCAGTGAGTACAAGAACATAGTATTGAATCAAATAAATCTACTGAATGGATGAATGCATAAAAAACATGGGCAGCACCATAAGAAACCCTTAATTGATCAGTCTTACTGGTACAAGAAACATATTCTGTCCATAAAAAACAGCCTCGCGTCCCCTCACCTCAACGCCCCATAGCTTTTATCCTTACTCTTGGGGGTGTGTCGATTTTACCCCAACGGCTATGTCATCATTACGCTTTCACAATCTCCTCAAGGCTTTTATGTCCCCTTTTCCTTTTAGATCGAGGGTAACATAATGTAAGCTTTCGTCAGCAGGCACACATACACATCGACGAGAAGATGTCAAGATGGATAGATACATTTTAGTTAAATATTCACGGAAAATTACATGGATACGGGGAGCAGGCATCGGGAAGTGATTCTTCAAAGGTAAATAGTGATGGGGGAGGAAAAAGCGGGAGAATAGAGAGGGAATACTGGAGAACATGACATAGTCTTTTCAAGATTTTGCTGATTCCGGGAAAATAGAACAAATATTTTAGGATGGATGTAGAAATTTCATGCCATAAAGGCTTGACATAGACGACATGAAACGAGAGAACAAACAAAAAAAAACTAATATTTAAACTGTTTAAACGATCAAAGATGGTAATAACTATTTCAACAGTTATGTAGTTAAAATTTAATCCGGTGAACGAGTTCTCACCCCTTTTCGGTATCTTTGAATCTGGATAACAGATCCTTAGCAATGAATACTTGTATTTTTCTCGGACGTTTATTAACTCATCAAATTACGTTATCTTGAAGTGAATGTTTAATTCCCATCATTAAATGATTTTTCATTCGCGCTTAGAGCTTGTCTTCACAAAGAGTTTTATGTTCACCGATGAAAAATTGACAAACAATACATTTTTTTTTCATTAAAAAAAAAAAAAAATATTTAACAAGCAAAGTCTTTTAGTTTTTCTGTAACTCCCCTTAATATTCTCTCAATGGCTTAGAGTTACTTTAAAAAATGAAGCATTTAATAAGCGTTGCATATAGTTAATAATTCAACATTAACTGTATGCAATGACGCAGAAACGCATACAGAGAAAGGTCTTCAGGAAAGAGGAGGCTGCCGATCCCGTAACTTTGTTAAGAAATACTAATTAACTTTTCCTAAAAAATTCTGTTTTTTGACTTTTCGAGTCCCGAAAAACCCATTATGGCTATGTGTTTGCATTGTGTACCCAGGGTCCAATTAAGACATTCGGAGGTCCTAGGCATCGCACTTTTTAGCGCCCCTGTATGGTCATACAGTGTTCGCACTTACAGTGACACGGTACAAATGTTTGTTCCTAGTGGTATTCATAAGGGGACGGGCTTAAACCAAACCCCCCCCCTCCCTCTTTATAAAAAAAAAATAGTCCATAGATTTTAAATTCTTAATGCGCAGAAGTTGTGCTTCAAATAACGTCACATCAATGAATGCTTCATGGTTCAATGCTTTGGACTTGAGTATGACGTTTGTCTCATCCCTGAATTCAGTAAAAGCAAACATTTTTGCACGGCAGTTATGTGTGGTAGAAGTACATATCTTTATTTACTGTTATTACTCTTTTTTCATGCTAATGTTTTTAAGAATATAACTTAAATTATTTTAATCATTTTAGAGGCCCTAAGCTGCGGGCTAGTTGGCCTGTTAAATGATCAGTTCCTGGATTTATTTCATGTGAGGTATCACATTTGGTATAAATGACGTGTTTTTTCTAGCGCCAGCAAAAATATAAGCAAATACAAGCTTCTTGTAAATAAATACGCAAATAAAAACTTCCCGACTACTTAATTGGGTTTATTGTGATGAAGGAAGGATTTTGAAAATTTCATTTTTATCTTAATTTGTTATTTAATTTTTGTACCTCATAAAGAATGCTTTCAAAATTTCAATTTTCAAAACTCATTAAGAATGCCGCAAAAAGAATTCAATTTTCGAAATTCATTTTAGCATTCAACGCGCTCTTGGAACGGCATGTGCAGCAATATGGTAAGCATGCTCATCTTCAGTCCTTCTAGATTAAAGAAATGTTCTCATAAATGTTCCGATCATTAGCAGTAGATACACAGGCTCAGCTTACTAGGGGGAAAAATCCCCCCCCTCGAAAAAAAATTGAGAACTCCGATATCACCTATTTAAAAATGATTTCTACAACAGGAAACATTTGGGCCGTGGTAGCCCAGTGGTTAAGGCTTTGGACTCGTAACCGGAAGGTTGTGGGTTCGATGCTGGCGTACCACTAAAGACCACCTTGTACGTGCACGTTAAATCCGTGGTTCCGAAAGTGCTCTCGGCGGTCGCTAGCAGATTCCGAGGAGTGCCATTATTCAGAAGCCCCGCACTTTCTGATGAGGCTCCAAATTGTGGCGGAAAATTCCGGGAAGCATGCATATGTAGCTCTAAGCGATACATTTAGTCACGCCAGCTGTCCTCTCCTGGCAAATATATAAAATAAATAAAAAACATTTTCCCCATACTAAAGGCACATGCTAATTTACACAATGAGTAGATGGCAGTACTCAAAATGTATGTTTTTCTTTAATTGAACATGTCTTATCAATTTTTTATTGGTACTTCATCGAATTTCGACTATGAGCTTATTGCCCATATCTCATCGACCTCTCTTTGATATTCATCGAATTTCGATCATCGGTTTATCGGCTAATGCGGACACAAAACTAAGTAATCCAATCCTAGTAATCCGTATTATATATTCAGGTCATTGTGCAGCATCTGATCATGCGGTCGTTTCATGAATTCTAACAAGACTTAGTATGCTTAGTTATTGATTTTCAGAGCAACTTTCAATTATTTAATAACTTACATATCTTCAGATTTCAAGGCATGTCGAACTTCTATTCCAAGTTCCGCTTCTAGTAATTTTTGTTTGGCCTCGTTGGTTATATTCCTGCGTTGTAAACGCATGCCCTCAGTAGCGAATTCATGTACCAAAGAAATATGAATTTTTATTTCCCGTGCTGAAATATTTAAATGGGCAAGTATGGTGGAATTATTGTGTTGACGTATGTTCTTGAGGAACAACGCTGAAATATCGGAATATTCTTGTTATGAAATAAACCTTAAACTAAACACATTTTTAAGTGTTTAAGCAGAGTACATGAGAATTTTTAGTATCTAAATTGTGGATGCAAAACCTTTTTAAAAGCCTTTTGCTTATAAGTAACATTTAATGCTGGTTTTTTTTTAAACAAAATTTTTATTTATTTTACCTTTTGCTAATCCCTAAAAGCGCGTTATTTTTCCCTCCCGTGAAAAACGTAATGCTAATTTCGTCACACTTTTAGGCGCTGTTAAAAAATCAATTTAGCAATAATAATATTATTATGCCAGTAAAAGTATAAATATTAATATAAAATTAATGAATTTTTTGTGTCTTTATAAATTAATAAAAATGTACCAAATATTAGTACTTTTAAAATTAGAAAAGTAACCAACTTATTTTCAACAAATGATTTATTTTTTCCTTGATATAAGTATGCAACTTTCAAAACTATAGCTGATATTAAAATTTCGTATGCCTAAAGAAACTGGTTTTAATATAAGTTATACAATATATTTTGACTTGATTATATTTCCCAAACCAACACAAAAACCTAATTTAATTTTAAAACTGAGAGTTTTTCTTTTTAGTTTTCTTTTTTTTTTCTTTCTTTTACTTTTTTCTTTTCTTTTCTTCTTCTTCTTATTATTATTGTGGGGCGTGTTGCTAGGTTGCTCATGCCATATGCACAATGTAACAAAAATTGATTCTCTTCCAGTAGAAGGCAAAATCTATGGTAACGCGATTCTGTGTTTAATTATCAGTCATAATCTTTTCGCTTAGGTATTTTTGAACTATCAATACCAGATTAATTTATGAATGCGGTTCTTCATTTTTTTTTTCCTCCAACACTTACGCTCACCTGATTAATCGTCTACAATTTATTATTAGCACTTCTGTTAATATTTAGCGATTTTTAATAGTACATTGTAATATCGGAACAAGCCAGGGCTGGACATTTGCCAAAAATTTGATCAAAGTCACAGGCTTTTTTTTATCGTCTGTGTTTAAGAGGAATTAAGCAGTAATATATTTTTCAACGATGACAGACATTGAAGCATATTTTCAGCATTGTTTTCTACTTTGTATCTGATTTATGATAGATTATTTTTACTACTGACAAGTAGATTTCTTTCATTACTGACTGTATTTCTTCAGAGAAAACGGTTTTCTATTTCAAAATGGTTTTTCGCTTGGCTACTTATAGGATTCCCTGATTGTAATATGAAATATCTGGCGAAGAGAGATCAATAGAAGAATGAAACTGAAAGCATGTTTGTCCTGCAGTCTGTAAGAATGTGCTATAGCAATTTCAAAATTAGTTATAAATGTCGCCAAAAGGTAGTACTATCCGCTATCGTTTCTATATAGAAGCCTTATAAACTGGTATATAGTGCTCAAACTCCAAACACGTTCCTACAATAGAACTTTTTGGACATTAGAACTCTTTTTTTTTTTTTTTTTTAGATTGGAAATATACAATGGCACTTGTTGGCGACATTTGTAACGATTTTGCAATTTTTATATCATGCTTTAACATATTTTAAAATAATCACACTTTTTTATCTATTCATAATTTGATCTATGTGCTGAAGTTATTTAAATTTAATTTTTTTATACACTGTACAAGGATTATCTAGTATTCAGGAACAAAATATTCATCAATCCCTTCCTAGGTAGGTAGTTGACTGCAAGCTGCATCTAAGAATTTGTGGCATTCTGTCGATATTGCAACTAGATGTAGAACAAACGCACTTACAAAGATTGCAAAATATGCAGCGAAAAGAATGTCTTCTATCATGGAGTTTACAGAATTTTATCAGATTCTGGATTCCAGTTCGCTCAGAATAGCCCCCTTCTACCCAAACAGCAGAAAACTGAAAGCAAAACTTCAAAAAAACTGAACAGGAAAAAATAGGAATAAACAAAGCCATTATTATAAAAGAAAGTTTGAAAATTACCGATAAATATAAAAGAAGGGAAATAATAAGCAATGACAGTTGAAAGCATGAAGACATGAAAGTTAACAAAAAAGTAAGTTTCAAGAGTTAAATAATAAGTAACTGCGTTAACAACAAATATACAACGTGCCGCTGAAGTCCGTTGTTACCCCAGTAATTTCTTGAACGGTAAGAGCTATAGTCATACAAGTGGGATCTAGGTTAGTAGAGTTGTTATGCGCTACGCTAGAAAACCGCTCCACCTGGAAGTTAAATTTGGAGTTAGCGTTCTTATTTCAAGCACGGTGCGAGATACAGGAAGAAGTCAATCATTAAGTTGTTGCGTATCATCGATTTAGAAAGAGAAGACACCTTGCGTATACTAATGTTAAAAATAGAAAACGTAAAATGCAAGGGATAAAGACGTATTACTTATACTTGCGCAAGCTTTCCACTAGCCATGTTGTAGAATGTGCCGCAGTAATTGCAGACCAGTCCAGATGTGGATTTTGCTGACGGAAATACTTAGAGCATGAAAGATGAACGAACTTTATGTCAGGCAGACAAGTGTAGTTCTGGAAAATCATAAAAATGTGAGTTTTATGCCTTCCATTTGTAGCATTACTGTGCCCATTATTGCGATCACTAATGTGAGCATGATATCCTTCTTCTTATATCCATTATCCAGAACAACTTTGAAAATGACTTTTCCCATTATCGCTTACCTTTTTTGAGATCAAAACGCTAACTCCAAATTTTGCCGCCAGGTGGCTGTCTAAGCAGTTTTCTTGCGTAGCGCATGGCAACTTTACTATACCTAGACATCACTTTTAGGACTATAGCTCTTGCCGTTCAGTAATTATTAGGATGACTTAGCGGTCACCCTATATGAATAAAAATGTGTCGTTTTGACAGTGGCAACGAAAGAAAGAGCTCCTTTAAAGAAATTATTATCTCACCCTTTACCCCATTACCGTAGCGGTGAGATGGACATCGTTTCTCAAACAGGAATATCTTGGCAGTAATATCAAAGGCAAGACTTTTGGTAAAATCCGGGGGTAAAACTGTTCTTGCACGAAGGAGTTGCTTTCATGGCCAATGTCTAAAACCTATATTTAAGTAATGATTTGCAGAGTAATTTAGAAATAAAAAGCATATTGTATCAACCTTTGTTCTCAGTATTGTATCAACCTTTGTTGTTGCTGCAGTAATACTGAGGTAACCTAAAGATTTGTTTGGATGAGGGCTTTCTGGGCAATATTCATCATCATCAAAATTACTGTATGTTTAGACTGCTGACCATATTGTATTGAAATGAGGTCGAAAATCAAATTTGAAAAAAGAAAATTAAGCTTTTGCTGCAAGAAGCTGTTCTAAAATATGGTTATCCAGTACTACAAGTGATGAACTGGCCGTCATTTCTCAAACAGGGATAACTCGATAGTAATGTCACAAATCTCCGGAGAAACGGGAGGAAGACTTTTGGTAAGTTCTGGTGATAAAATTGTCTCTGTTCGAGTAGGAAGGAGATTTTTTTATCATTCCAAAGCCTGAATCTAGTGTTTAAACAATAATTTCCTAGGTAGTTTACACATAAAAGCCAATTATCGGCTGTAATAATACTGGGATAACCTAAAATTTGTTTGGAAGATGGCTTTCTAGACAATAGTGATTATCATCAAAATTCTCATGTATGTTCAGTTTGCTAACCATACAAATAAGAATCTACCCATAAAAATACGAAGGCATATATATATACCTCAACAGAATTTCGTTTCCTTATTACTTCTGCGTTAATACTTTAACAAAACCGATGCAATCATGGGGGACACGATTTCGTGTCCAATATCTCAATTGGTAAAAATGAGAAAAAACAAATAAATAAAAGAAACATTCTGTTATCCGCAGGATTACAAAACTCCCCCTCATTTCGGCTTTTCTTGTTCACCCCCTCCTCTTTCGGGATTTGGACCTACCGGGGTTTTGAAAGAAGGATCTGTCCACAGATGGGTGTTCAATAGAGATAGATGAATTGGAAAAGCGACTTAGTCGGATTTCTGCCGATATATCTCTCGCCATTCAAACTCTCCGTCTGTGAGGTTTTAGTGCCTCCTATGAATGAAGTCCATGTGATGAAACTTGTAATAAGATCTGTCGAAACACAAATTGCAAGCACTTTTTCTGCCGTCATTTCATCGATTTTTGCGAATAGTATGTTTATTTTTATGTGTTTTTTTCTTGTATCTGAAGAAGTCTTTAGTAGTAGGCTGCAGCCTTATATTTCCTTTTTTTTCATTATTTTTTTAGGAGGGTGATTAAATCTATGTATATTATAGAGCAGGACAAAAATTTAGTAAAGAGATTTTTTTTTAACAAATTAACTTTAGTGATGAGCTTTCCTCTTGTGAATGTTAAATTGTAAGGATATCTGATGAAATATAAATTGGGAGCAGTGCTTTGCCAATATTTTACTTTGCGAAAGATTGGACATTTTGTATCCGTAAAAAATTAAATGCAATGTTAACAAGAAATGAGTTGACCATTTCCGAGGGCCGTAATCCGCCGACTTGTGACGCTGTAGTACACACAAAAATAATTAATTTACAACACAGAAACAATCACGCAATCGCACTACCATGCAGCAACTGACTTTTTCAGTAATTTCATCATAAATCATTAATTCAAAAATTAGCAATCTAGTAAATTACAAAATGAGTACCTTACGTATAATTATACAGTATCTAATACGGTATGGTGAATAATTATTATGTACAAGATGTCAGAGAGTGTACACAACTAAATACTAGCATACAAGGAGAGAAAAAAATACCGCTTTCATCTAGAACGCGTAGATAGATAATTTTTTGTGCCCCAGAACCAGAAGAATAGATCGTAGAATTATGCGCGTTGGTGATACACACTAGAGATGAGTTCGGGCTCATTTTTTTAAGCCCGAACCAGCGAAATATTATTTAAGTCTGAGCCCGAGCCCGCCAGAGCCCGAAATTTCAGCTAAACATAAATAAAATTCAGTTACTTCATTAATACAATCCGATAAATTTTGCGGTTTGTGCAAATTAAATACAAATATAGTTGCAAACTCTAAATGAACTTTCTAATTCTTTATAGCCATGTTTATCAAATAACAATCATGTTTCAATTTTTATTAAAAATTCCGTTCAGTAGTACCATCAGTGTTAAACATTCGTATGTACTTAGATATATTAGATACAGAAAAATACAAGTTATTAATCTCGTATAGTGACATTAAAAAATGTTATATTTAAAACACGTCCAGAAAAGAGATTTTGCATAATAAATTTAATAAATTTGCATATTTGCATAGAATTGCATAAGAATATATTATTGCATAAGAATTTAGTTGGTAGGAACAAAATTACTTTTAAAAAATATTTTATGATACGATGTGAATATATGTATTTAACTAAGATAGACCAGTAAATAATGAGGCCAGAATTTTGAATTAACAGCTTTTTAACACACATACGCAAATGAAATAGCACAACACACCATTTAGTAAATTATGTGAAAAAGCTAGCTTTTTACCCATCAATTATTTTGTTGCAAGTCCTAGCATCACATCAGTACGTTTATTTTTCCGATGAATCGCTTTTTAAAATCCGTTTCAAGGAGTATGTTCAATAAAGGAGACTTTTTCACGACCCCGAGCCCGAACGAAATCGTGAATTATAGGGCCCGAGCCCGGTTCGGGCTCGGGCTTTCGGGCTCGGGCTGAGCCCGTCTCCAATACACACAACTGGAATAAACGAAATGGTCAAGAATTGGTTTGCAGTATTCTGGTTAATCACAGCAGAATGACTAGTTGTGTGATGAGAAATTATCGTTCGATTTTCAGAACATTAAAATTACTGTTTGTGAGTCTAGCTGTACGCTTCCGCAGCCATTTACAGATATTTTCTTCTGGGTACAAGCACCATTTTATAGAGGAGCGATCTAAAAATTGGATAAGTGGATTCAGAAGTGTCTCGTTCTGTGATCTATTATTTATAGGGAGAACACACACTCATAAATTCAAGTTCCACCAATTATGTTCTAGATTTTAATAGGATTATTTTTCCCCTAATTCAGAATATCACGTAATATCCTCATGAATATCCGCATAACCGACTGAATAAAAGTCCCCCATGCTGTGTTCTTTAATTTCTTATCAAGAGATGAATAAATGAAATACGCTTTCACAATTGTGAATATTGAAATTTTTACTAAAACATCACGCTATATTTCTTAAATTAATAGCAGACGTTTAATTTCACGACGCAAGTTTAAATTTAAACGCCAGTCAACTAAATAGCTAACAGATTCTCTACCCAGTAGCAAAATAAGTCCAAAAAACGTTTAAAACACGTTTTTTAACGTAAAAAAAACGTGTTTCCGACGTAATTTAAACGTTTTTTGAACTAGTTGTGTTACTAGGGTACCAGTTTAATTTTTTTGAGTCCTCGCACATTCCTCAGCTCTTACGTGAAAGAGGACCATGGCCGAGTGGATAAGACACTGAACATGGTAGATGGCCGAAGTGCGGAGTTCCAGGGTTCGGGCTTTTCGCAAGGCAATCGATATAACCTCTCACAGTCTGAAGTTTTCGGCGTGAATACGAGTTAGAACCACTTTATAATTATACCACCCAAGATATCCCTCCTTGAGGCAGACAGCCGTCGTGTACCTTTGTCTTCCAGATATCTACGTAAAAAATCGCTCTATTCACTTTATTCCAGCACACATTCTCTCCCTCCCCCCCCCTCTAAACAGCTTGCTCATCTACTAAAATACAATTTTTCAAAATTTATTGTTTGACTATTGTTCAAGGTGCGTTCATAAATTTATACGATCTTTACAAACGCTATAAGAACTAACTTCATGAGATAGCATTATGATTCCCTGTAGGAACAACAAAAATATCATCCAATGTGCTAAACCTATGTTTATATAGCTTAAAACTTGCAGTCATAAAAGAATACTGTAATTTAAAATAGTATTTAATGATATTTTACAGCCGTTTGATTCGATCTATGAATAAACTTTTAAGTTTGACTTTTAAAATTTGAAAAAATAAAAAATGCTATAGAACTGTGGCTAACACATTCAATAAAATATCTTTAACCCTGTAAAATCATTCATTAATCATGTCGCTAACCATTGTAAATTTAATGATTGATTCTGTTTTTAAAAAGAAAACTGAACTACAATTCCAACATATAAATTCTATTTTTTTCAATGATATTTTTAATTTTCAGTGTAATTTTTAAGTAACTGGTTTAAGAAATGTAGACGGAATATTAAAAAATATATGCAATTATACAAAAGAGAATTTCCGAAAGTGCACACAAGTGGAAAAAGAAGAAAAAACTGAGATAATTCATCATTGTGAATGCTAAATTGTGAACTAAAATAATCATAACGTGGTAACTCTCTCAACTACACTGAAGCAAATATCAAGGCAGCTCAACAAGTTCTTTGGGTGCCTATTAACGTTCACTAAGGTCTTCTGAACGTCAATAGGCGTTCAGAGAACATTTTTGTGCTGCTTGGTTATCGATATAAAATATTTTAACATTTTTAAAAGAATAATTATTATTACTATGCATTTTAGTTTGCCGCGAAATCTAGATATTTTTGTTATGCATAGTTAGAGATTTCAAAGAAGTTTTCCTTGTTAGAGGAAGGTGCGCAAAAATGATCCAAGCGGGCAGAACGATCCACATATATTTTCTTAGATACAGGCAGTGCTATCCACCCGGTCACACATAAACCAATTGTGCCAAGTCAAGAAGAGGCGATATTTAAGCGATCGGTGTATTACGTGTCTGAGTAAAATTCTTCAAAAAATTGGGTTTAATTTATATCACTTATAAGGTAAGCATTTACTTTCCTATTTATTTAGAAATGCAGTCTGTAATGTACAGAAAATGACTTGGTTTACTGAATAGAATATGTTTTAGATGCGAACTATAGTTGTTTAGTTCTTTATGTTTCTTGGCGTATTCTTGGGTCCAGGAATATGACCTAAAGTGGGAAGCCATACTGCCGGGTAAAATAATCCACCGACTGAAAAAACTCCAGTACCGGATCCTAGGCGTCATGTTAGCCCTTCGGATGTTCTCAAAATGCGTGAATCCCCATTACATTATTTAATTTATTTTCTACGTTTATTATAGGACATAATTTTTGAATTATTATTTTGAAATATTCTATTTTATTGTTTGTGATATTTTTTTATTTAAATTCATAAAATAAATTATATAATTGTAATACTTACTTTATTTCACTATGCACAGTCATAATTATTTTTACATCTTTTATTCTGACGATAAAATCAATTTACAATTATTTTCAAATGAAGAATCATTTTGCCCTTATGTGAGAGGAAAATCTTTTGGACTCTTTTTTTTTTAAGTTCTATTTTTTTTTTTTTCGTTACTCAGTTTGGGGCTTAAAATATTATTAAAATGCGTTTATGATGAAAAATATAGTGTAAAATACTGTGGCAAATGACCAAAGCTTTATTTAACATTTATGTTATTTTATGAAAGTTTTCTGATTCAGGGGATCATTTTGGGTAACCTTCCCCTATATTTTAAAGATTTAATGGAAAATTAAATTTGAGTTTCTCAAGATTAATAAAATATTAAATATGTATTAAAAGGTGAATTATAATTACTGAATATTTAAATTATGCATGTCACCAATAATTGTAAAGTGCAAAAAATGTAAGAAATAAGCATTTATTATTGTTTACGATAACGAATAAAAAAATAATTTTCCTCATCCATTAACTCCGTACTTCGCACCGTCATTTTGAATGATATTGACTGATAACTCAGCAGGTTTTTTTGAAGATAATTAGTCAGAAAGAAACAGCATGGTCTACATAGCTGTATGATTTCTTGGAAACTTCATGTCTACAAATTTTGGCCCAACCTTTATCTATGGATAATCATTTAGTTAATGAAATTATGGACAAAGTGTAGTATCCTATGTGTTGTACTTCATTTATCTATTTTGTTATAATAGTACTCCGGTACTGAAAGGCACTTTCAGTACTATGCTGACTTAGGAGAGCAGTAATGTACGATAAAAGAAAAGGAAAGAAAGAAAGAAACTAAGCGAAAAAAGTATTTTTTATAAAGTATTTTTTATTGATGCATGTCACATGGATTTACTTTTTAGTATTTGTTGACAGATTACTTTTATTGCGTATATATATATATATATATATATATATATAGATAGATAGATAGATATATATGACCGATAAAATATAAACCATGAAATCTTTATTTTTACAAAAGTTGAAGAAAATCCAGCTTAAGTTATTTTTTCTATCTTTCGCATTAAATTTATTTGTGACGACTAATCATTAAAGTTTACTAAGGCACCTCTAAATTACTTTTAAACTATATTTCTAAAATATCTCGTAAATCAAATTTAATGTTTCAAATGCTATGAAAACTACTATGTTTAAGCCTTAAGTCTTGAATTTCATCTAGAGGATTGTATGCTATAAACTAGCTGATTTATTTTTAAAAGAAACTTTGATAAAAATAATTACAGTTTATTGCTTAGTCATTTCATGACTTTGAAAATTATCTTTGTTTGTTGAAAGGGAAGGGCATTAATATGAGTGATGAAAAGCATGCTGTCTTCGATGGATATTTAAAATTTTTAAACTGTAATTGTTGTATTCCTTATTTTGTTGAGCAAATACATTGAGTTTAGGTGCTTAATTTTCCAGAACTCACCAGTAATTTTGCATCAAATAACTGCCTGAGTAACTTTTAAAAATATTAAAAACAAACAAACAGAGAGAACATTTTTTTTACTTCCTAACAAGTACTACTTAATAAAATTTGCGTACCTATTGTATTGCTTGCAACTCGTAATAAAATTTGCAACCTATAAATTGGCCACATCTTTTTATATATCCACGTTAACATGAAAAACCAGGAAACATAATCAGGTTAGGTTGTTACATTGTTGGTGTTTGTTGTCTCATAAGCCTACTGCACGGAATAATTTAAAAATTCTTTGCAAATGAACTTGTATTGATCTCTAGAACTCGCTGTTGCACCATTAGTAGAAGACTTAGTACTGCATGGCTTAAGTCTCGGTCGTAGGCATAGTTGATCTTAAGGAATGCAAAGTGATTGGTATACTCCTAAACAATCAGGGTGAAATGGGTTGGTACCGTCCAATTGAAATACACGGTATCCATAATGCGATCACTTCTTAATTATGGCTCCAAGAATTACTCACACATATCAAAGGACATGTTACATTGTGCACGTGATGTGAAAGTTGGACACATTGAAGTGTACTAAAACTATGTCTTGATTTGGTCTAAATTTGATTTTTAAAGCAATTAATGTATTAAAATGTGACTGTCGCAAGAATGAATAGTTAATTTATAGTCACTAAAGTCATAATGCTTATAATCACTAAGTTATTTCTTTAAGCATTCATTGTAAAAGTAAAAATCTAAAATTCATCAGAACCATGGTTTGTATGAAGTGATCAACTTTTATATTCAAGAAACTGCTTAAGAAAATTAAAAAAATGGTGTTCGATTATCGACTTGAAACAATTGAAGCAAATGATTAAAAATCATTTTTGTTAGATGAAGAATTGGAGGTTTATGTACTATAAATACAAATTATACTGTGCTGGACTATTTATTTTTTGTAATAGTGATTAATGAAAAATGTACTATGTCATTAAAAACATAAGAAGCACGAGAATCATGTTACAACCTAAGATTTCGAATCATATGGCATATGCTGTCACCGAGTAACACAAGTTTACAAATAAATGATACAGAACATTTCTTTTACTGACACTTTGTACAATATATCTTCCATTCTTCCACTTATTTTATTTCTAATGGTAACAAGTACTTATGTTGGAATAATAACATTTTTTTCTTCTCCAAGTGCCTATATACGAAATTAGTTTTCTTACGATCAGCAGTATTTATTTCTCAGTGTTTTTTGTTACGTGTAACAGAAGGCAAAGATAATAATCTGAAAATTCTGCAACCGAGCAGCTTCTCTGATAGAGAACTGATTTTCATCAAATACGTCATTAAATACAGATTAAAGTGGGATTCTGGAAGTAATGTTTATTATTATACAATTATGAATACGTTGTAGATCTTTTGAATTTGAAATCTCTGAATTTCACGGAAAACGGCAAAGTTGTTTTTACCACAAAATATGTTTAAACAATGGAAGATATCCGACACTTGTATACAAAATTAAGGTTACAAGTACAAAATCAGCAGTTAATGAAAATATACAGGGTTTATTGTAACAAATTTGGGAAAGAAACAAACGTATTATTATTATAGGAGAAAGCATATAGAACATAGCAATTAAAAAACCGTGAATTCTTGGTTAATATAAAAATATAAAAAATGTATAATCGAGATGATCTCGATTATACATTTTAGGCCACACATAACCCAAGTGTCTGAATCTTTAAAAATGTTGATTGACAATACAATCTTAGCTTTTACTATTAATTTTCCCATTATATATTATTATTAAATCCCTGGTACTCAGATTTACACGAAAAAGAAAATTCTCTTCAGTAAAAATTTCACAGTACAGCCGTTCACAACAGGTGGGGCGCGCATTCCTTTTGAGGCGCAGAGTACTTGCAGGGAAGGGGCACTAGAAAAACAGGCAAATAGCAACTAATAATACATGTTTTAAAAAAAAACATCCAGTATTCTTATTTTTATTCCAAAACGTATCTATTTTCGACTAAAATGTTTATTTTAACATAACCGGAAAGTAGAAAAAGAGACTAACTATTGCTGAATAATTCTGAAACTACTATTATAATTATAAAGCAGTTTACCCATAATGCAGGTATTTTAATAATCTACGTTATCGTGCGATTAATAATGAACTAATAGTTTTGTTTTAACAAATCTCGAAAGCATTTTTCACTTGCAAAAGGTTTATTTAGAAGAGAAATTAATGTACACTTATATAAAATATTAAGAAAGTTTAAAATGTTGTAATAGAACTATAATTGCAAATAATGCAAGACTTTACTAATGAATATTTGGTCGATTTTTGTAGTACATGTGAATGTGAGTTTTCTGTAGAATTCGGAAATTTATTTAAACTTGATCTGCAAACAATTATTTCAACGATATTTACGAGAGTTATAATTTTTTAATTAATATTTTTTAGAACAAAATAATGTTTTTAAACTAATTTTTGGTGTGCTTAAAGAAGATAAGTAGAAATAATGCTGTAAAAAGTAGACTTTACTAATCTTTAGTAAAATAAAAATTATATTTATTATTTTAAAACATTTTTATTTTAATTTCGTTAATCTGTAAACATAGTCTAATTTATTTTCAGAACACTATCTGAATAAGAAAGTAATAACCAGCAATTAAACGCTCGGTATTTGAAAAGAAAAAAAAATATAAATGCGTAATCACCAGCAACTATTTATCCAGAAAATCCTGTGTATATATAGGTAAATATATATTTTTATTTTTCAGGGAGCTTTACGGCATTTAAACAAGATAAATAAAAAGGAAAAAAATAAATCTGAAAATACTCTCTAAACAGCCTAATTAGATAAATTATTATAATTAATTTGTTTTGATAAGCTTTATTTTTCATAGCTGTTAATTGCCGTAACAGAAAATAACTCTGATCACCCCTTAATCCCCACAGCCTCACCTAGTTAAGAAGGATTACTGGACCTCTGTACATGCCTTTTCCCTGCTCATCTTCGAGTGCTGGAAAACGGGCATTTTTCACAGAAGAGCCGCGCCAAGTCGCATCATTTTGGCGCGTTTCTGCCCCGTTCTGCAGCAACCCCCTGGCAACCAAATTTTCCTACCGGCGCGGACCTAGAGCTTTTGCTAACATTCTCTCTGACGAGTCAGAACTGAGTGAACTTGCGGAGGGAGTAGTGGTTCCATGAGAGTTCTCTGTCCCGTGTTTGCTGTAAAGCTACCGGGGGCCCCTAGATGCGCTTGCAACATGACAGTGCGATACAGAAAACATAATTTGTGAATCTCTTTTCTTTTCTCTAACTCCTGCTTATGTATGTTGTGCACACTGGGAATAACATGCCTGGATAGAGGCTCAAACAATGTGCTTGTTAGTAACTGAGAGAACGAAATTGTAGTAGTGAATACAAAAAAAAAAAAAAATACTTGTTGTTATCATTTTTTATTTCTCCATCCGCCACCATCAAAGGATGTTCTGGTTATCACACTATTTCCGATCTTCGGAAAATGTAAATGCTGTGTTTGCCTGACATGGTTTTAATACCTCACTTGGAGGATACATTTCAAGGTAGGGGCTTAGATGAATGTGTATTTATGTTTTTATAGATGCATGTGTGGGTTCACTTTAATAATGTTACAGGATCTAACTACATGACTATCATAGACGCCGATCATTTACTACACGAAGTTTAACTTAAGTGCTACGTATACAATCTCTGTAAACACACAAACCACAAATTTGTATTCTGAAAGCAAAACATTCTTAATTTTGAAATAAACTTGAAACACCGAATTAAATTTAATATTCATAATATAAACAAACTGCAGACATTCTGAAATATATTTTTTAAAAATCATAAAAATAAATGTAAAACTTTAAGGGCACGTATGATGAATAGGGCAGAATCGGATTGTGTATTTAAATGTGCATGTGAATCCCATAATTTTGAAGGATAATTTTATGACTTTAATCTTGTAGGCTTACATACATAATACCAACTACTTGATATTTCGTTTCATTTAATGATGCCTACATCGTAAGATGTATCAGATAAGTACTCACACTGGTTTTGCTTGAAACAGAATGGAACTAAAAACACATAGCTTTTCTAATCTCATCTATTTGAAAATAGAAATAGTACACTTACAACGAGCGGATGTTTTTTAATGAACGCACCTAAATAAATAAATAAAACTAAAAAAACTAAAAATACGTACTTATATACTAAACGTATATACTAAAAAACGTAAATACTAAAAGTAGTAAACGTATATACTAAAAATAGTATATACGTTTTACTTATTTATACTATTTTTAGTATAAATAAGTAAAAATCTCAAAACAAAAAAGATATAGTTTAGAAAATAACATTCATAGTAACTATATTTAATTAATAATATATATATATATTATTGGAAAAGTAATGAATAGTTACGAACCAACATTTTCAAGTTTGACAAGATATTTGTCGATTTTCTTTTTCGAACTCCGGGTGACTACACTAATAACGTTATATCTAGCGAGATTTCAGGCACATTATTGATACTGATATACGGAGAGAAATAGTTTGAAATTAAAAATTGAATATAACACAGTTGCGAAGTATTTGAAAAAAATATTCCATGGAAATAAGTAATCTGAAACTAAATAAATAAGTAATAATAAAATAAAATGGTGAATATTTTAAAACGTATATCAAACATCTAAGATATTTATATGTTTTTAATTTAAATAATCTATGATATGTGTTTTTATTTTAAGCAAAATTATCGTGACTAAAAAGAAAATAAAAAAACCGTGTTAGTTAATAAAAACTGTAAATATTACACCGGTATTCATTTTTTCCCACTTAATAGATTATCTGTAATGCTATGCATGCCGAACATTTCATGAACTTAATACATTTGTGTTTATATTGTATTTTTGCAAACAAATAAACTCATTTTATTGGTACAAAGTAAGAGTACATTTTCAGTTAGCTTTATGTGTTCAAAATGTTGATGCAATGATAACACGTATTAATATTACTTCTCTCTATATATCAAGTAATGAGATAGTAAAAGGAGATATTCAAATGAATTACTCTCAGAAGATCATTCCCTTTAACTTATTATTCATGAAATGACAATCAGATGTGAATGTGTAGTTCCGCATTTGTTCATTTTTGGTTACATAAAATATTGTTTTTGAAATAAAATTAAATGTAAGAGTATTTTTTAAAAAGTGACATTAGTATTCTTATGATCAGAGCATTAAATAATTATTATTATGTGATGGATTTATAAAAAAGATGTTCATTAAGTACGATATTTTCAAATCTAAGTGAGTTATTTTTAATTTGTTGCCGGTAAAATAAAATATAACGGACATTTTTCCATAAGATATTAATTTCCAGAGTATCTTTAAAATTATTACTTATATTCATAATTATTATTAAATATTTAATAATTTTTAATTATTTTTAATTATCACATTATTTATTTATTTATGACGCTTAAAAAAAGCATTTTAACTAATTTTAATGAATTTCTATATTTAATTAAGATATATAAAAGGTATCTGTATTAAAAATATATAGATACTATCATTACAGTACGTAGGTTTGTATAACACAGTGAGCAATACTTTTCGCTGAAAAAAAAAAAAAAAAAAACCACTTATAAAATGCAAGATGTTAAAAAGTGTTTTCTTATATTTTATTCATGTAAATGATTATGCAACACAATTATTTTTGATTTTATATAATTTATTCAGACGAAAAATACTTTTATTCATAGACTAGTTGAAGTACCCGTCCTCGACGGGTTAGTGAATGCAAATTTCCAAAAAGCAAGAACTTTCGTCAGCATTGTAGGAGTACACAGAATGGATGTAGTATGTTGCCAAAGTAAAGAAAGCGAAGTTATGATTTTTATGTATTGTTAAAATATTACAGGTTAGAGAGTAACTAAGTGATATCATTTCATTCGCTTTAGTCGTAATTATGTGATGCGCGAACGAATATTTACGCATATTGAAATAATTTTCGCAAAATCTCAAAATTTAATCAACATTTTTGAAAAATTTGAAGCATAGAATTTAAGTTGAGTGACAACCTATCATGTCACCCAAATTCGTTTTCATTCCCTGCAGTTTTAATTTTCGTGATGCTAGAACAATTTTTCATTTTTACGTCATTTTAAAACGATTTTCGAAAAATCTCAAAATGTAAGAAAAATATTTTTAAAATTCAACGCCTATAAATTAAGATTAGCAACTACCTATCATATCACTCAATTTCGTATCATTCGTATTAGTCGTTATTACGCGATGTTTGAAGAAATATAAACGTATTTTGAGAGAATTTTCACAAAAGTCTCAAAATCTAATAAAAATGTTTAAAAAATTGGACTCCTATAGTTTATGTTGAGCAACCATCTATCGTGTGACCAAATTTCATATCATTCGCTTTAGTCGTTATTACGTAATACGGGAACAAAGATTCACTCAGTTTTAAACGATTTTCACAAAATCTCGAAATTTGATGGATTTTTTTAATTAGATGCTTATAGTTTAAGGTGAGTGACCACCTATCATTTCACCAAATATCATTTTTTCACCTTTGCAGTTATTACGTGATGTGCGAACACAAATTTACGCAGTTTGAAATGATTTTCGCAAAATTTCAAAATCTAATCAGGATTTTTTTTAAATTGGACGCCTATGTTTTAAGTTCAGTGACCACCTATCATGACACCCAATTTCATATCATTCGCTTCAGTCGTTTTTGCGTGATGCTTGAACACAAATATACGCAGTTTGAAACGATTTTCGAAAAATCTGAAAAATCTAATCAAGATTTTTTTTAAAATTCGACGCCTATGTTTTAAGTTGAGTCCCCACCTATCATGTCACTCAATTTCATATCATTCGCTTCAGTCGTTTTTACGTGATGCTTGAACACAAATGTACGCAGTTTGAAAGGATTTTCGCAAAATCTCAAAATCCAATCAAGATTTTTTAAAAATTGAACGCCTATGTTTTAAGTTGAGTGACCACCTATCATGACACCCAATTTCATATCATTCGCTTCAGTCGTTTTTGCGTGATGCTTGAACACAAATATACGCAGTTTGAAACGATTTTCGAAAAATCTGAAAATCTAATCAAGATTTTTTTTAAAATTCGACGCCTATGTTTTAAGTTGAGTGACCACCTATCATGTCACTCAATTTCATATCATTCGCTTCAGTCGTTTTTACGTGATGCTTGAACACAAATGTACGCAGTTTGAAAGGATTTTCGCAAAATCTCAAAATCCAATCAAGATTTTTTAAAAATTGGACGCCTATGTTTTAAGTTGAGTGACCACCTATCATGACACCCAATTTCATATCATTCGCTTCAGTCGTTTTTGCGTGATGCTTGAACACAAATTTACGCAGTTTGAAACGATTTTCGCAAAATCTGAAAATCTAATCAAGATTTTTTAAAAATTTGACACCTATGTTTTAAGTTGAGTGACCACCTATCATGACACCCAATTTCATATCATTCGCTTCAGTCGTTTTTACGTGATGCTTAAACAAAAAAAGCGTCACGGACAGAATGACAGAATGACAGAATGACAGACAGACAAACTTTTTTTTGAGGGTCGCATCGGATTCCCGGGTGCTTGAAACGGATAGAAATCGCAAAATTTTTGAATTCCAAGAAATGTACAGACAAAAGTCTAATTTTATTTATATAGATTATAGAAGCGGTACACTAAATTTATATGTTTTAAACCCCTTAATTAATGTAAACAATCTCAGCGAATACTTAATTTAGCTTTCTTACTAGTATAAAAAATCTCATTTAATTATTTTAATATTAAAAATAATTAAAAATTAATTATTTATAAATGTCTTTACACGAATTAATAAATTTCATGATTGAATTTTATTTTTTAATTTCAAACTCACAGTTATCGGTGTACTGTTATTTAAATCATGTTATGTAATTCATTAAAAAATAAGTATAAAATGAACTTATAGAACTTATAGCTTGAAGAAATAGCTTCGCTTCTAAAGATAATTGGACTATAACCATCGTTTGCTGTAAATTTAATTTTATCTTAGCCCTTTATCTACTACGTTAAGGACTTAAATGAATATCGTCGCGAAACTGTTATTTTCGCTTGTCTCTATTAGATAATGAATACTCAATGCAGATTAATGTAGTAATAAAAAATAAAATTAAAAAATAATTAATAAACAGTAGCTGTACGTCTGATGGATGTTTCATAAGTATTTAGAGTCTTTTTCAAAAGAATATATCACAAAAGAAAAAACTGAAGAAGTCAAATCTTTGATTGATACACTAAATTTAACACAATCTTACTTTAACCTTTTAACGCGCAATGTTCTCACTCTGGGAGCACCAAACTCTGACGTTCTGACTGTTGCCAGTCACGAAGAATAGATTTGATTTCTATAAAAAGAGTTGTGGGTGACATAGCTCCACGAGAATCTTTTACTTTTTAGCACGCCCTTTCCCGTACAAAAATTGTCACTATTCTTTTTAACAGCACTGACATCTGCTGAAAAATGGAAGAATGCGAGAACAGCTGGATAGATTGCCCAATGCTGAAAAAAGAGCTGCCGTTGCCATCGCTCTACTTAACTACCAGCAAGATGGCGGACGATCGAAACGTTCATCGCCTGCCACAGATCTAGAGACCCTTTTGTTATGCAGCTGGCTGTGCCGGCACAGCCAGATGTCGTCAAGAAAGGGTCTCTAGATCTGAGGCACGCGATGAATGTTTCGATCGTCCGCCATCTTGCTGGTAGTTAAGTTAAGCGATGGCAACGGCTGCCCTTTTTTCAGCATTGGGAAAGGGATGCGTCTCAAAGGGTTAATAGAACATTGCAGTCCTGCTGCAAGCTGATGATTAAACAAAGCCTTTGGAAGCGGCTTTTCAAAGAAATGGTTAAAATAAATCAAAGGTTTTTAAAAAACAATCGTACGATACTTCTAAGTACCGAAAATAGTTAAGGGTGAACTTAAAATTAACCATTCGAACTAACAAGTTTTTTTTTTGTTTTTGTTTTTTTTTCTCGTATATTGCTAACATACGTCTATGTGATAAAAGTATTGCGAGAAATATTTTAAAATAAAGCCTCTTTAGAATATTTAATTAATCCTTATTACTTTACCTTAAAAAAATATCTCTCCGTCTTCGCAAAAAAAGGTTATTTTGATTAAAAATGATGATTCAAGATTAGTCGGTTATTTTTAATAATGATATGCCTGTTAACTGCTTACATTCAAGAACTTAACTCATTTCATACGGCCGAAAATCGCCAAGTATGGAGACCATGATGCTCTTTTTTCAGTTTCTTGTTAATATATCCTAAAATAATTCGAATTTCGAAATTTAAATCAGCTGACTGAAATGTCTGAATTTTTTCATTTTTAAAAAATATTCATCGCGTGTTTGCATGTACTTCATGAGTAAATATCACGAAAACGTGTTTCGAAGTAACCCTGTAACTTACAACGACATAGAAAAGAAAAAAAAAAGTTTTCTTTACATACGATCATTATGGAAGAACGAACCCTAGTAGCACAATTAGAAACGTTCGAAGCACGTTACAAACACGTTTTTCGATGTCCAAAAGACGTATTTTGTATGTCTTTTGAACTATTTGTGCTTCTAGGATAATCCTACCTTAAAAAAATTAATTATATATCAGTTGTTATTAGCTTTAAATCTGATATAAAAATGAATCTTCAAACAAGACTAATCCCAAATTGTAAGAAAAAATATCCACAGTTTCAAAAATGAAATTGGTGCCCGGAAAATACAATTTTGAAGATTATTTCAAATGAAGGGTCAAAAATAAAACACATTTAGTGATATAGTTCTTTCTTTAGCATAAAATACAAGCACATTTTCAGCATTTATTGAATTACAAACAAGCTGTGCTTAAGCATAGGATTTCATATTTGTTAAATTTTAAAGCGAGAATTTTATAGATAGTATTTTTTTATTCTTTGAAGAAAAATGGACACCCTCCTCCTTTTTTCACGTCTAAGGTTCTTGGAGGATTCTAATCGAGATGCTCCGAAATCAATTTTTACGTATTCGTAAGTGTTTCATTTTACAGCAAGAATTTTATGGACACCTCTTTTCTTATTTGAGAACGCGCAGGACATGTGAAAAGAACATTTTGGCCCCTATCCCCCCATGAGTTAAGAAATTTTGAAAATGATCTCCAATCTTGCACCTACGCTAAAAACCTGACCTACGTTCCAAATTTTGTATTATTAGCTTCAGTAGTTTGGATAGGCAAAATATTGACGTACAGAAATGTAACGTAACGTTCCGATACACCTAATATTTGCATTAGTTAGGAAAAACTTTCCGGTATTAGCATTGCTCAAAAATTTAATTTTTGTTTCAACAATCCCCGAAAGAGCTTACAGGCAACACTCTTGTTCTATGCCGTTGATGGAGTGTACATTTCAGTTTTTTTTTTTTTTTTTTTTCTTTCTTTCTTTCTTTTTTTTTTGTTGGATTGATTTTGGGGTACAAACAATACAAGCGTAATGTGTAAACTTGACAGACATATTTGTTAAATTGTGAGATATTTTATTACTTGCGGTCTTCAGGTCTGACATTAATAAATGGGAAAAAAAACAAGTTTTGCAAATAACAAAAAATTAGTAATTAAATTCGTATATAAATGGAAAATAATTCGCATGCTTTTATGAGATATTTAGCAGAGATAGTTAGCATTTTAAATATTTTATTTTACTGGATATTTTCAAAATATGGTAATAAGTGGTAGCTGAAATTAGATTTGGCGAGTTAAAAAGATTTATTAAAAATTGGCAGTAAGAGTCGAAATCTGCTGTCGTTATTCCGATTTTTGGTATTATATTGTCGAAGGAACTTACAAAAAAAGAGCTCAACATTATTCGCCGATGTGTGTCACTTGAGATTTTACCTACAGTCTTACGTTATATACCTACTTCGGTGTTAAATATGTCATTTTTTGATTCTCAGTTCAGTCGCCTAGGTTGTTGCTCAGTCGCTAAGATGAATGAAGGGTCAAATAGACAAAACATGATCACAGATTATTCGTAATGCCTTAATTGAAAGCAGAATACCATTAAAAATGAATATTCTTTATTCTCTCATCAATTTTACTTTCATGCATGCGTGTAGAGCGGTGATTTTCCTTAACAGAAGGCTGAATCTTTCCAACTTTCTAAATAACATTAACCGTCCATAAGATTTTCTTACGATATATGTATGTTAACAAAGTTATTCATTTTTAATTTGTTCTTAAAATCACATTTTTTGAGTGTTTTTAATAATAATAATAATTAACTATTTCAGATTCGTCTCAAAATGGCAGCACGTTTCTTTCAAATTAATAAATATAGTTAATATTCAATGTAAAGTTATTTTAAAATATTCTCCATTTGCATTTACAAATTAGTCTTATAAAATCAGTTTTGACAATTTAGGTAGAGTACATAAATTATTTATAGACCATATTTATCTGTCAGTTGTTAGATGTTTCTCTTTTGTTTCAATACTAAAAATTGAAATTCCATGTCGCTTTAAAGTTCGTTAGCATTCATGATAAACTAAGCTAAATAAATATTTATGAGTTGCAAATACTTTTTGAATTTGCTCAATTGTAAATAAAAACTTAGTTAATTAATTTCCTTCTTGGTTTAGTTCTACAAATGCATAAAATGTATATTCTACAATGCCTGTGATTTCTAAAGCCTTTCTGTTTATTTTCATTAAAGGTAGTAAACATAGCCATGGAATAAAAAAAGAAATTCTTTGATCATTGCAATGGAGTTAATATCTTAAAATATACTGAAACAAATGTAGAAACTCGAGCATTAAAAATAGAATACTTAAAGAAAATGGTAATGAATCATCGTCAATTGTTATGTAATTACTTCTCTCTTTATTTGACAATGATGTTTGCGACATGGGTAATTTTAAATCAGAATGCATAATTCAAAATAAACATTGTAAATATTTCCTTTTTTACTCTGGACATTTATCGTGTAATTTGTATCACATAGTTAAATTTCAATGACCTTGTATTTGTATTAGAATAAATAAATTTTAAATCGAAAATATTTTAGTGTCAAAAACCAAATCATTCTTATGCTATCTATTCACTGTGATAAAAAATTATGGCCTTCAAAATTTGCAGAAATGTGTTAAAAATTATCATAAATTTCTACGGATTTAAAAATATAGAAATTCATTTATTTTCGATTTTTCAAAAAGTTTGCCCTTAAAAATTCCCGCAAAACCGTTCGAACAACAACTCGAAGTTAAGTATTTGAATATTTTCTACTGTTTTAATTTAGTAAATTTGTTAAATAAATATTATTTAAAAATTATATCAAAAAGAATTATTAACATTAGTTACTCATAGCTTTTAACATAAACAAGCTCCATTAACGTTTATAATAAAACATTAAAGTTATTTCAATGTGATTTTTGTTAAACCTTTGTTATCTGCATCTTAGGCATTCCTACTCTGATGTAACTTCTTTTTGAGTTACTCAACTTTATAAAGCTAAAAATGCTTAATTTTATATTTGCTGCATGAAACTAATTTTATTTACAAAGTAATTTTTAAACAATTCAGTTATTTTACTAAGGAAAAACACACTAAGGCTATCTGCCAAAGCTACGAATGGCTTGATCGAAGGCCCTTTTAAGAGATCCTAAAGCATATTCACGTTACACCTGGAAAAAACTCTAGACCGTTAGTTCAACGACAGGCGCGTCAACTTCCAGAACCCTGAACTTTTTTCACTTCAACCACTACCAATCTCCCATGTGTCATTCTCTCGGTCATTGGTCGGCTAAATCAATTGAGATCAATTATTGGTAAAAGGTAAACTTAGGAAGATTTAAGTTCAGCTGCTTTTAAATAATCCAAACTGTTGTTTTTTATTGGCATTTTCTTAGTAAAAATATAAATTCTACAACATTTTTACTGTAAAAACGATTTTTTCCCCATTATTTTGCTCTTTGTTTTACCGAGGTTTAGATATTTATTCAATTCACGGTTTAAAACAGCGAAAATCGTATAACGAAAGGGGAAAAATATTTTTCAAGTATATTTTTGCGTTTCACAGCATAACATTTTGTAGTTTATTTACTATTTACTGCATGACTGAACCATTTTTAGTAATTGTGCAGATATAAAGGGAAGACGTAGTACAATAAATCATGCATATCATATTTCAGCATGTATAAACTAACATGGAAAGATATTATATTCCTCCTTATCTTTTCACGTTTTATTAAAGGTGTTATTTTACTCTCATGAAAAATAGAACGTATTTCTCTCGAAAAATAAAATAAAGTATAAATGCATGACCAGCGCAGTTAAAATAGAAACTGTGATTTATATGTTGAAAATTTCATTCGTGGATAGCATACACATTTTCCACTAAGGTTATTCCGATTATTCCTAAGATTTTGTGCACTGTTTCAACCCTGTGAGCATCTTAAAATGGAAATGGACTCTCCAGTAATTTTACTCTTGTATATGTTAAGGCATTGCATATGCGCTACTTTAATCAAATTTTGTATACAACTGAATTTTCTTTTCTCGAGTTGGCCAATAATCGCTGAAAGATTTTAACCTGTTTCTATTTGGCCCCTCCTTGGCGACGGGCAACCTATATTTTGAAACAAACCTACACTGAAAAAATTGTTTTCTTGATTCAACAAAATTTTCGTTGGGTTTATTTTAAAGAAATATTTTTATTGAATCAACAAACTTTTGTTAATTCAACGAAATATTGTCTTATTTAACAAAAATTGTGTTAAATCCAACAAAATTATTCGGTTGAAGTATATAAAACCAATTTTTTTTTAAATAAAAAAAAAATTTGTTCGCTTCAACTAAACATTTCTTTTATTGTAGCTGGTGCGACAGCTAAATAGACAGAAATCGCTGGTTTTTTCACCTCAGTTGACGATGATTTATTGGCCAAGAACAGAATTAGAGCAGACTTCACATGAGAAATTACAATTTTAGATATTTTCTGTTCATTCGAAAATTATAAATTGCATTACTTGCACTATTGTACATATAATAATATTCATTTATATAATTTTAAAATTAATGAAAGTGTAGGATCCAACGGATAGGTAAAAATGAAAGCCTGAAAAATCCACATTTTTCTGATTTGGCTAGAGAGGGATAAAAATGTCTCCAAATCTGATAGCGATCAGAGTGAAAATTAATTTGAATTATTTTCTTAAATCTAAATAATTTATCGCGTATAAGGTTTAAATGTGGGGTCAAGTAGATTTGGTTTGAGACGTTCAGCTGCCCGTATATAATTAATATTTGGCCAGCTCTATCGATTTTTTAAAATGCATGTCAGTATTGTATGGGACAAAAAGGGTTCAAGTGTAGCTATGCTTTAATATAAAAATAACTGAAGTCTTCACACATAAAAAACGGTGTAGTAAAATAATAAAATTACAAAATTTCATAAAAATTACTTATTTTTTTCAGTAACGCAGTACTAAAGTATTGCATTGTCTAGATTTTGGTCGCTCCTTATTTCGGATGCCCGTTTGAGGTACACTCCTTGCACGCATACCAGACCAGGCCCTGGGGTCAAGTATTCTGAAATTTTCCAAAATTGTTGAATCTTTAATAGTTTGAAAAACAGAAAGTTTGAAATTAAATAAAATATTGCTTTGAAACCTACAAAAATGAGTGCAGTTTTTGAGATAAGAATGCTAACTGCGAATGTAGCCGAAAGGTGACGGTATAAGTGGTTTCCTTCAGTAGCTCGTGACAACTTTATTATACCTAGATCCTACTTTTATGACTACAGCTCTTGCCTATCAGAAATTATTTGGGTAACAAAGGACTGGTAAATTATTGAACGATAACGGGACCTGACGATTTTTTTAGCAAATAATTTAAGATTTATTTTCAAATTATCATTAAAGGATTAAGCGATTTTTTGTTAGCTTCGTCATATACAATGTTTGAAGAATTGCACACACATGTAGACTAACGTTTTTTAAATTCACATTTACTTAATGCATTAATGGTTGTGAAAATAAGCCATGGGAATAGATTAGTGAGCATGAGCGGATTTTTTTTATCCGAAAATATGCCTTTATACCTATGCCTCCAAGCAACGGGGGGCTACTCAGCTAGTATGTACATATATTTAATTTTGGGGATCGCTTATTGTAATTTTCATACGTTGCATAGTTTCGAAAATATGATTACTTAAAATATGGTCATTCATTCAAGCTCTTCTTGTATATCATACTGTATAATGAAAACTTTGCTGCTGCATAACTTTATTCTTACTCTCACATATATAATAACGTTGCCTAAAAATAACTTTCACATTGATGGACCTGAAATTTGGTATAGCAGAAGACAAACGATATGATCAACTGACACATTAAGCAACTTCTCGGTGATCATGATTGTCAATATTACTCTAAATTGATTAATATCGTGTCAAAATTGGTCGATCTTGCGGTCAGTTTAAATTAATCAGCCAAATCCGCAGCGAAGTCACCTACGGTATATCAAATTTCATAATAAATTTATCAAGTGCCTCAGAGAGGAAAATTACATTTAAACTCAAGTAATTGATTGTAGTATTATCTAGATTCTGCGGAAAGCCAGGAATATATTGATTAGTGCGAAGTTTATGCAAATGAAGTAACTTGGAATTTGTGTTCATGTGTTGGTAGACTCAACACTAAGGTGTGAGTCGGTGCTTCGGGTCTTGAAGAGAATACACCAGGCTTACGTGCCTGCTCTCAAGCGCACTCTTTGCAATTTTTCTGAACTTAAAAGCAATCACGAGGAAATATTTTAATCACTACAAATGAGAAAAAGTTCAACAATTGTAAAGGGGAGGGCTTCAATCCCCATCCCGCCCTCTTGTATCTGATTAGGAGAGTGAGTACTCTAACCATCTGGTCATTGTAGCCTAAGTGTAGCTGTATTCGCTGTTGTGCGATGTTAGCTGCATTAAACTTGTGTACTTGGCCTCCAGGATTCGTTTACCATCCATCGCCATGACTTTTTAAAAATCTTTATCAACAGGAGAATGAAACTACTGAAAATCGATATTCCCCAAAAAGTAGATGATTTTTGGCCGCAAAATTTTAAAATGCAGAATCGATGTGAATGTAGGCTGGTCTGTGGGCAACCTGGATTCACACCTAGTTCTTTTCATTTGGATCTCATTACACACCGCAAAATTACTGCACTATGCGGTGCTTTTACCATATAAAACTCGTCAAATGCAAAAAGTCTTGGATTCCTGGCTCTAAGAAATTCTGTACTATCGTCCGTACAGATCTGATTTTGCCTTTTCGTACTTTTATTTTTTTCAAGCTACAAAAAACAACTGTTTTTTTTTTATCAGATGAAGATGTTAATCAAGATATCAGATTTTTTTTTCATCATCAGGCCACAAATGCTTTCTGCATTATCGTTTGTTTTTTTGAATTACTGAACGATGAAAATCTCAACAAACAAGTCGAATACATGTTTTGATGATTGAACAAAATTAAATTTAAGTTGCATGCGTGTTTGAATTTATTTAATTAATCATGCGCCCGGTATTCCATAGTCATATTAGCTTTACCTAGAATACGCCTCCACCTATCAATTACAAATGTTTATTTATAATTCAATGAATACTGATGAATGAATTTTGAATAAGTTCTCTGAAGAAGTCGTGTTTAGACTTTCTATTAATTCCTCCTTTTCTGAGAATCTGATCTTTCGCAATCTTATACCACGGATGCAATTTTTAAAATAGAAAATTTTATACATCAGAGTAATAGCCATAGCCAAATAGTGGGTGTTGTTTGCGATAGCGTGTATATTCCTCAGTAAGAATAACTTTAGCTACAATACGCCTCCACATGTCTATTTCAAGTGCTTATTGGTAAGTGAATGAATTTTTAATACGTTCTCAGAAGAAGCCTTATTCTTAAATAAAGACAACGTTTTCTATACTGAAGAATATGATATAATTATGAAATAAGTTTCTTTTTATACAAAAAAACGACACATGAATGCCATAATATGCATAAAAAAATGTCATAAAATTACTGTTCAAGAGAACTAAAAGCAACAGAGGTAAGTGATACCAAACTCAAGTCGATTATATGTGGCGCATCTCAGAATGCCTTATTTGTAAAGGACAACTGCACAACGAGCATTTCAACTAAATAAACATCACAAATACTTGTCTTTCAATATTCAAACAATATATTCTGCCAACCCCTGCAAAAGCAGCTACATGTACTAAGTGGACTACGTCGGTGACCATGCAAGTTATCAGTAATATGTACTGAATTCAATTGTGTTTGTAATTAATTAAGAAAATGAAATTTGAAGCCAAATAACGACCGATTGGAAAGAACACTGAACATTTGGATATAGCAAAAGTGAGCGGGTCCACAGTTCTGGCATCTAGCGTGAATACACGTTGAAATCATAAAGGAAGAATAGGTGGAGAGAGCAACTGTAACCCTAAACTGAAACAAGTATATAACCACGGGACGAATGGAAATAACGTTGTAAAAAACATTTATATTTCCCTCGTTTGTGGTTTTGCTTTCTAGAAAATTAAATCCTTGATTTTACGAAACGGATGGCGATAGACAGACAAATGCTTTATTTTTCTTCTGCGACGCTGTTATTTCAGCTTCAAATTTGCTCGGAAAATAATAAGCCACTCTCTCCACCTATTCCTCCTCTATGGCTAGAACCTCTCAAAAAGCACCCCCTCACTTAAGACAGATAGCCTATGTGTAACTTTTCTGTGACTAAAGCCATACAAAAAGTGTACCTTAATGAAATGTTTTAAAACTGTTATGTTGGGTCCTGTAACACATCCATTCATGCTAAATGCACTTGCATGCGGTGCTTGTTATAAAGTTCCTTTGATATTTATGGAGCAACAAAAAAAATATTGTTTCAGATATGCAATCAAATTAAAGCATTTGAATATTTCTTGTAACATTCCATTGCTCTCTCTCTCTTCTGCAAAAACCACAACTACTTACATACATTATTATACTATTAAACTATTAATAGAATTAAATTATATAAACCGTGCTAGATTTATATTATATGTTTACAAATAACTCTTCAAATTCTTTATTGAAGAAAAAAACTGTTCTAGGTATCTAAAGAATGAAATTTCTCCTCTTAAATATCAGAAAATATAGAAACCTTTTTTTTTATAAAATAGAAGAAAAAGACAATAAATTTTTTCGCTACATAATCAAATAATACCATTTATATTGCTTGTCACACTCCGCTGCTCATAAAATACATCATACTGGAAATAAGTTCAGTGTAAATTAGAAACAAAATGAAAATGGAAATATCAGGCTTCGCTTTGGTATCTCAATAAATTCTGTTTCAAAACTTGGAAGCTGGCGTATAAAAGAAATTGCCATAAAGTAAAAAGCATTAGATAAATTAAGTTTATAGCTGCTTTATGTTATAAAATATCATTTAGATTTTATAAATGAATCGAACGTAAGAATAATCTATATTTTTAATGCTACGAAAGTATAAAGAAGATGAAGGTTATCCAAATATAAATTAAACGGGATTATATATCTTAAGATACATAGGTTTACTGACTTATATATTATAATTTCCTGGAATTTTATCGCAAGAAAAGGTTCCTTTTTATTCTCGTCGAGAGATATAATTGTGCATAACATAATAAATACAATAAAAATAAATTTTTAAACAAAATAAATTAAATATTTTCAAATAATACAAAATAATTTCATTTTTAATTTGCCTTTTTGTATGTTTTATAAAAACTATTTAATTTTATACTGTGCGAGGCTGTTATTTTTTATTGCAGTAATGATATAATACTTCACATTCAGTTAAAACATAATTCATAACTAAGACATTTCTCATAGATCAGCAGTTTTCAAAACACAATCTGGAGATTTTTGTAATGTGTGGCTTGAAAATCCCTTCATTAATATTTCATTAAATATCCTGAATTCCGATTCAGAAAAATATTTTTGAATGCAATCAATTCAGACTATCATAACGTTATCATGTTTTTTACTTAACGAATAGCTTAATCAGCGCCCCCCCCCCACCCTAAAAAGAAGTAACATGAAGCAGAATATGTTCAACACTTTCATTTTATATGTTCATATGTTATATGTTATATAGCATATGTTATATGTTCAACACTTTCATTTTGGGAAGTATATA
Source organism: Cheiracanthium punctorium (assembly GCA_038373885.1). Lineage (NCBI taxonomy): Eukaryota > Metazoa > Arthropoda > Arachnida > Araneae > Cheiracanthiidae > Cheiracanthium > Cheiracanthium punctorium. Next base: position 541,051 of record JAWZYV010016590.1, on the reverse strand, counting down.
AAATATAAGTTGATCACTATTCCCTACGTTTTTAAATACATTTACAGCTGCACTTGTTTTAATAAAATTTCGTGTTAAAACATGAAAGTTAAAATATTAAGTTTTATTTTGAAATTCCTTATGTAGAAATTACTTTATCAGATGTTGTTTTATAAATTCCTTTAACTTACATTTGGCAAACTTGTGCTTATTGCTAAACTAAAGCTAATGGATAAAGCTGAATTTTCTCAATAAGCACATGCAACCCTTTCCCAATGCTGAAAAAAGGGCAGCCGTTGCCATCGCTTAACTTAACTACCAGCAAGATGGCGGACGATAGGAACGTTCATCGCGTGCCACAGATCTAGAGACCCTTTTTTGACGACAGCTGGCTGTGCCGCACAGCCTTGTGTTGAATCGTTTTTCACAGTTTTCAGTAAACTTCAACATTTGAAGCTATCTTCTTTTTGCAGCACACCCTTCGTAGAGAAATAGTTTCCACTATATAAATATTTAAAATCCGGTCATTCGTTTGTGCTAGCCTTCACAGTTCTACCACTCTTATCTGAAAATAATATACTGATTTCATTAGACTAGTGTCTAATATTTGGTAAATAGAATAAAATAAATGCATTACCATGCAGGCAGATCTAAATAATTCACTGAGGTAGTAAATTTTTAGAGTGAGAGAAAGAGTGCAACATGCATTGCTGCTATTTAGACACTACTAAACAAAAAGAAGTATTCTGTCTCATCATTACAACTTCCTAAAATCCATTAATTATTCAAATAGTTTTGATTTGTTGGTCTTCAGTCTTACAAACCAAGTTTTTGCTGGCCGTACCTGGAAACTTGATTTGAATAAAGTAATCACTAAAAGCATCAGCATGTCTGAAGTACCGAATGCCGTCAAAAACCAATTAAAAAGACTGCACAGAACATTTCAATTATTCCCTACTCTTCTATGCTAATTCTCTTTGCTGTGCAAAGCTTTGCCGTCTTTTCAAAACACATACACCGAGAAAGGGAAAGGGAAATCTAGGACTTAATAATTCTGCTAACTTTATCATTGCATAATCCTTAATATAAAACAGATGGAAGTTTGTTTAATTGGTGTTTAAAAATAACACTCCTAAATAATAAACTATCGAAAGCTTGATTTCTTGCATACAATTTTTTCGTAAAAATCCGCTTTTTTAATTTTTCGTTTCTTTGGCTGCTATGACCCTTAGTTCTCAAGTATCCTTAAAAAATCACTATGTGTTATTGTATGACTGTACTTGAAAGATTAGGTGTACCGGCAAAAAATAAAAGAAAGTGTTGGGTTTTTCGTCACTAGTTGCAACCCTGTATACGCTAAAAGATCGCCCAGCATCCCGAAGTAATATCATCCCGAAGTAGTAGCATCCCGAAGCATCCCGAAGTATCACGAATAATTTTATACCTGCATTTCATGCAACAGGATTTTTGGAGCACAACTTAAGTGTCAACATCATTATTGCCAAATTTACAGTTAACTTATTTTTGCTGGCACTGTACTTTTTCCCCATTCTTTTTCATGCCGTTCATCTACTTAACTTTCTTTTTCACCTTGTCAATACGATATCTGAAACTAGACCTTTTAAAAAACAAACTCAAAATCATGCCTACGATGAGAGATACATGTGATAAATTTAGATAAAGCAATCTATCTGCATTCGTCTAAAAGCACTGACATATCTAATGGCACTTAATGGGACAGAGACATCAATAAGAGAAATTCAGCGTTCTGCATGTTTAACGATAATTTCCTTAATGGCTGCAGAAAACAAAATTCTGCTAACGAACTATGTTGCTTCTCTAAGAACGCTGTAAATTACAACGGAACTAAGTTTTGATTAGCAAGCATTTTTGAGGCATTACTAACTTGCATAAAGTAATAGTAATAATAATAAATAGAAACGTTTAGGTAGTCACTTTTGTTGAAACTATAGTAGGACGTGTTAAAGTTGGATTAATTATGGTTAAGTTAGTTGTAAAGTGCCCGTTTAAAATGACGAATATAACAAACCCATTTATCTTTATATAAGTGAAATATTTATTTCCAATATACATTGCCTCTGAATTCACATTATTGGAAAAAAATCATTTTCTCTAAATTTCATAATGTTGCCATAACATAACTGATACAATCAAAAGATTGCGCTGGAGTCTGAAAATAAAAGCAACTCATGTGGAATCCAAAATTCTCAATTTAATGAATTAAATCCTCCATGGCTGATAAGAAGAACTTAGTTATTTATTTTAATCCCGTGAAAAGTGTCAAACTGTGTCATTGCTCGAAGCTAATTAGAAACTCAATGATTGCGATTTTATTTTGATATATGAAGTATGTTTTTTGACGCATTTTAATCACTATTACGCAGATTTAACGTTACGTTTTAGGCTGTTGTATAAGAAACCGTAGTTCAGTTAGTTCACCCAGTTGATTTTCTAACACAGTAGTATTATTACTTACAACTTAAAAAAAAATTAAGTTAGACAGTTGTTTGAGAATATAAACTTACCGTAGAAAATAGCTTAACCTCTTTTTAGGCTGCAATTTTTTCGAATTTGCGACTCAAAAGAAAGGATTTATTTTTCGGAATTGTCAACCTTTACGGAATGTAAATAACCGCTTTTTGGATACAGCACATTTTAAAAATATTTTTAAATATTTTTTCACCAAACCAACCCACACACTAAGAATTTTTGCTATATTCTAAGCTAAAAATTAATGCTTCCGAAAAGTGGTTAATTATCATCTGTATAGATTCGGATATGGCATGCGATGCCAACCGTACGGGCACGAAATTCCGAACGCATGAGATGCGACGACCGACCCAGAAGGGGTTAATTGCGTTTCATAATACATGTGTGTGATCGGTTGGATATATCTCTCTCTTTCTTCACTTTTATAAATCCTAATGAATATGGAGAAAGCTATTTTTCCCTGCTTATTTTGTTCCCTCGATTAAACAGCGGGGGTGTGCCAAAACTAAGCCAAGGCAGCTTTTTCTCGCATTCAAAAAAAGATCGCCAGCACCAGTGGCAAATAACAGACGAGAAACATACATCAAGTAGTGAATTTAGACTTCTGGGCTGCTTAATGATAATTCCAATAATGCCTGCACAAGAGCTAAAATATCTTAACGTAGACACTGGTACACAGAGAACGTAACACACCGTGAATTGCAACAAAAATAGTGATTAGTTAGCAGACGTTTAAGATTAAATTCATCTGTAAAAAAGATTTTTTTACCCAGCTAACATTTTAGGATTTTTTTAACGTAGTATTACGTTCCTCCATAACGGTTGTTTGTAATAAATAAATAAAATAAAAATAAATCAACTGTTTCGTATTACTTTGGTAAGGGCAAAGGTTCTCACTAACAGTGATTTCTTTTACAGTAGTCAAAAAGTGACGACATAAATTAAAAATAGCATGAGATTGATAAAATATCACGCAATTTTTACGTCGCATCGCAAAATTTACGTCATATCAAAATAAATCCTCCGTCTATCCTAAATCTTCTCGATATTACGCATTTTGACATTATTTTAGAGATTAAAATAATGAACTATTTTCTTCTGCAGAACCATGCAGTATTTAAATAATTAAATTGAGAATTTCAGATTCCTCATGTTTTTTTTTTTTTTTAGACACGAGCATGATCTTTTAATTTTTGTAATTATGAAATGGAACATTGGGATATGAATCTTATAAAACTGTTTATTAGAAGATTTGTTCGAAATGAGTTATTTTTATCTAGTGCGCCCATGAAATATTCCGAATCAAGTTTACTTATGGATGAAGCTTTTAACTCTTTAACGAGCAGTGATCCCGCTCTGAGAACACCAAACTCTGACGTTCTGACTGTTGCCAGTCACGAAGAATAGATTTGATTTCTATAAAAATAGTTGCGGGTGACATAGCTCCACGAGAATCCTTTACTTTTTAGCACGTCATTTCCCGTAAAAAAATTGTCACGATTATTTTTAACAGCACTCCCTTCTGCTGAAAAATGGAAGAATGCGAAAACAGCTGGACAGATTGCCAAATGCTGAAAAAAAGGCAGCCGTTGTCATCGCTCGACTTAACTACCAGCAAGATGGCGGACGATCGAAACGTTCATCGCGTGCCACAGATCTAGAGACCCTTTTTTTGACGCAGATGGCTGTGCCGGGCACAGCCGGCATTTTTTTCAGCATTGGGAAAGGGTTGCGCCTCAAAGGGTTAATATTGATGTCAATGCGATTATTTTCGATTTTAATATAGATGCAAAATGCGATGAAAAGGTATTTGATTTCCGGAAACATCGCTTTAATTTAGATGTAGTTCCGTCCAACTATTCGAATACACTGGGGGACTCATTTACTGATTTGACATTTACAAGATACCTTACTCCCAATTTATTGACATGTGTATGTGCATGTGTATGTGTTTCTTTCCATCAACCAGTTCTGTATAAGGTCACTACTCATCCTTCTCTGCGTATGTAGGAGTTCTATATAATTTTCACGTGGTAAGCAACAATAAGGTTTGGTGTGATTTGTGTGATTATGGCAACGCTACACTAGGGCAATCTGCGAAGGATAAGCAGCAATAAGTAATCCTGCGTTAACAAATACCGCGGTAATTTCAATAGAAGACACTACCTGAACGTTTTTCTTTTTTGGGGGGGGGATTGCTTTTCCGGTCGGTTTTTCGTGATGTTTTAAAATTTCCTTTTCCCACGATGATTGAAAAGTATCTTATGATCTCGATTTGACTCTCTTTTTTTGATGATATCCCGCCCCCTGCACTGAAGAATTTAGTTACAGTTTTAAATTCATGACTGAAAAGAGTTATAGTGGCATAGCACACAAATTTCATAACACACTTAGTTGCTATAAAAGTTGGAGACATCGAGTTATTGAAATGAAAACTGTTTATTGAGAAGGCAGTTTGAAATATAACATATTAAATTATGGCCTAGTGATTTCCAATGATAACAATACGTGTTACAAGAGCAGTAGAATACATGGGCGCCGGCAGCATAGGGCAAGGGGGGGCATTTTGCCCCCCCCCCTGGATTTTTGTATGCGGTGTTTTGACTTGCTTTTTTGTTCTTTTCAACATGGTAACCATACTTTTAAGTAGTCTTTACCCCCCTGGAGTAGTCTTTGCCCCCCCCTGGGAAATATTCTGGCGGCGGTCATATTCGAATAGAGATGGAGAGAGTGGGAAACTTCAGATGCCAACAAGACTTGACATAGGCGATAACATGCACTTGAACGAGATAACCAACGCCAATTACAGAATTAATATAAAGTTAGACCAATAAAATTAAAGTAAACAAGCATCGATTGAATAATTTTGAAACCGGTGTATGGCATCAAAATAAAGTATGCCAAAATAAGACAACAGTGGTGAATGAGAAACACGTTACAAATTACTAACTGACGAAGGAAAATCTATTTTTAGCCTGAAGAAAAACATCAGTGTGAACACAATAAAAGACTATTGCAAGATGGAAAAAGCGAAATACAAATTTTGATTGCCGAAATAAGGACAAAGAAGAACAGAAATAAAAATTGAAATACTTGATTTAAAACAGATTAAATTTGAAAATCCGAACACAAATGATAGGTATTAAATATGTAATCTACATCACCCTACCCCTCTTCACAAGAAGTACTTTATTTTTTTAACCATTTACAGAAATTGTTTTAAAAGTGTGTAAGCAGTCCATATAAATTTTAATAATCCTGTCATTGTATAGTTCTTCTATTGTCTTTTTCCTTACAAATCCTTTTCTTTGTTCTTCTGCCACCTAAAACCCACTCTCTGTAGGTAACGATGTGAGAAATCGCCTCGCGAAAAGCTCTTCACTTAACATGGAAATGGATTTGTGCTGCACATGGCAAATGTGTACTCGTTGATGTAAACATAAAATGACATTCCTCGGAAATTCCCGCTCGAGTCTGTCATAACGTGTCTGCTACATCGGGTGAAACATGAAAATGCTTTTCTTCCTCAAAGAAATAAGAATAGTATGGGTTTTTCTTTTTTTCTGCTGCGAGTATCTTAGTGTATGGGAAAGTCCAGTATCGTGATTAATTGACTGCAGAAAAAGTGACGGAAAAATTCGCATGTTTTGCTTCATTTTCTAAGTTGTTTTATTTACGCTGAAAAAAAATGTTTAGTTAATTCAACAAAATTTTGTTTTGCTCTATTTCAAAGAAATATTTTTGTTGAATCAATATGTAGTTGTTGCTGTTGTTGTTACATTTAGCTAAAAAGGAACTCGATCCTGAAACATCTGGCCAATCGCATAAACATCAAAAATACAGATAATTAAAAAGATTATCAATAAAATCGGACAAACATCAGGATATCTATAAAATTACAAGCAAAATTAATAAAAAACAATTTAAAAGTCTAGAGGAGGAGATTTCGACTGTTCAGGACATGAGATCCCTGGCGATCCAATAGAGTAGGCAAACAACACTTTTAATTTGCAATATCGGATCAAGGCCCGGGCAGACGAGCAAGTGTTCTTTATTCGTAGTGTCTGTTTTACAGATAGGACATAGAGTATTGGTCAATATGCCTATTATCTTTAGATGTCGTTGAATCAACATAATTTTTCTTAATTCAACGAAATATTTCGTTAATTTAACAAAAATGTTGTTAAAAATTAACAAAATTATTCGGTTGAAATAGCTTCAACCAAAAATAAACTCTTTTAACCAGCAAAATTTTGTTGAAATCAACAAAACATTTTTTTTCATGCAAAATCATCTCTAGGAATGCCTTTTTATGTACGGTGAACTCTCGGTACAGTAAAATGTTGGTACTACGATTTTCAAGAGGATTCAATTAGCAAATCTGAAAAATTCGTTAAGATGAAAATTCATCAAAGCTCAATTTATACTTCCATGAATTTCTCTCAATAGAATATTTCATTCATTACCTAAAATACTCGTAAAATTGTAGATTGCTGTATCGAGATTTTACTGCATAGTTAATTTCCAAGGGCCGAAGATTAAGTTCGTAGATAAAAAAATAGCTAAGAGAAGTTTCGTTATGGTTGATTTAGTACTGCATGATTTTATTTTGACGCAAATAGATTCCAATGAAAATTTAAATATAATAATATCTTGATATAACAAATTTCAAGGAACGGAAAGTTTAATTCGTAATTCTAAAAAATTCATTACAGTGAAATATTGTTATGACTACATTTGTACTGCACAAATTTCTCTTAAAAGAAATATGTTAGTTCGTTAACCTGGAATACTCGCAAAAGTGACGTTCATGGTAACTAAATTTTACGGCAGTGGAAATTAAAATAGAAAATTACTGCAATTCACTTACATGAATCCATAACACAGGAGGTACACTCTTGAAAATTATTTCTTCAATTCACGGAAATTTTACTAGTTACAGCGCTGCCGTGATATCTCCGTTATTGGATGAATATCCTATTCTTTTTTTCTCCTGTCAATTGAAGAAACTTCTTCAGATTTAACGAATTTTTCTTTTCCTCTTCTTTAGATTCACGATCAAAATTCGAGGAAATATAACGTTTCTGAGAAGTACGGAAGTTATTCGTTGAAAAAGGAGGAATTAGTTGATGTGTAATGCCGAATTCTTAAAAATTATTTCTTCAATTCACGGAGACATTTCTGGCAGCAGTGCCGGAATAATTTCGTTATTTGACGAGTATCTGTTTCTTGTTTTCTCCCACGAACCTGATTTTTCCCTTCGAGTGCTATTGAAAAGTGGTTTAAGTCAATGTCTTCATATCTCTGAGATGTTTCATCGTGAAATGCTGAAATTTTATACATCACTTCATTACTGTACGGGGGAATTTTTTCTTACTCGGAATTTTTTGTACGGAACCCACATACAAATTTAAAAAGTGTGATTTTTTTTAAATTTAGAGGAGGCGTTTTTCGTACGGTAATCCTTTACCCTACCGTTATTCTGAATTTTTTTTTCAATTTACACTTACCCACTTATCTCTAATGGATAAAAAATAAAAGAGTGTTACCACCTTCTTGCTTGGGACACCCTGTATAATGGATACTCGTTATCTTAACCCTTTGAAGCGCAACCCTTTCCCAATGTTGAAAAAAGGACAGCCGTTGCTATCGCTCGACTTAACTACCGCCAAGATGGCGGGCGATCGAAACGTTCATCGCGTGCCACAGATCTAGAGACCCTTTTTCGACGACATCTGGCTGTGCCGGCACAGCCAGCTTTTTCAAAATAGGGTCTCTAGATCTGTGGCACGCGATGAACGTTTCGATCGTCCACCATCTTGCTCGTAGTTAAGTCGAGCGATGGCAAAGGCTGTCCTCTTTTCAGCATTGGGCAATCTATCCAGCTTTTCTCGCATTCTTCCATTTTTCAGCAGATATGAATTATGTCAAAAATAATCGTGACAATTTTTTTTTTACGGGAAATGCGCTAAAAAGGAAAGGATTCTCGTGGAGCTATGTCACCCGCCACTATTTTTATAGAAATCAAATCTATTCTTCGTGACTGTCAACAGTCAAAACGTCAGAGTTTGGTGTTCCCAGAGCGAGAACACTGCGCGTTAAAGCGTTAAAAGAAAATTCACTCTGATGCGTTACATAGACGATGAAATGCATCGAAAACAAATTTACACGGAGAAAGGAAAACAAAATGAGAGCTAAACTTGGCTGTGTGAAAATTCTTTGAACAAACTCGCTCGTTAGGCAAGCTTGCAAATATCCATAAGCTCTTAATATTAACACCAATTAAGATCTCTTAAAAAGTAACGTCTTTCCCTGAAATGCAAAATGATGCCTCTAGCATACCTGGAACTGAATTATGGGTCCCTTAGTGTCACAACAAGTGAGAGAGTGGAGGGAGGGTCTTCTCACTCTTTAATTAAGAGGGAGGGGAAATAAAAAAACAAGTCAATGCATGCATGTATTTCTTGGGAGAATATTCTTCTAATTAAAGTTTCTTAATTTAACCCTTCACCGTTGAAACATAAGATTTGTTTCAATGGGATCGGTAAACAAGGTCTAAGTCAGATAAAATGTGTTCCGTTGAGATTCGGCAGTAGATGGAAAAGCATTAAATGGGAGTGATTGCAACTTATTTTTAATCACAAACATATTTTTTTTTTCTTCTTGGAACATTTTATCTCTGTGTTTTGGTGAAAGTATAAAATATTTTCTTAATTCATTTGTTCAACGCATTTACTGCTTATTTTGGGTAAATGTCGGAGTAAGGTAAAAGGTTTCCGGTTGTGGTTTGTCAGTAAACAAAACATTTTAAATGGGAAAGGCGAGCATTTAACTGAAATGAAAGATATCGCGACAAAATTATATTTTAATCATTTCCTCTTTCTTTGCACTTATTCCTGTTAAGTTGTAAGCGTATAAGATATGTACAAAAGAAATCTCTTTTGTACACATTTAAGTACATGTTTTTATAAAAAGAAAAACATCTTTATTGTAATCGGTGTACAGGGGTCTGGAGGTACAACGCGATCTGTCTTACGCGAGTTGGGAGATTGCGCGACATTCTCACGAGTAACATATCAAAGAGCTTACACGAACTTCTTGCCCACAGCACGTGATTTTTCAACAACAGTAGGAAGCACATACCTGAAGGGCGGGGCGTGACGTGTAAGTATCGTCTTCTTGATTGGCTACTGAAAAAGAGCGCTAATCAGCGAACGGTAAATCAAATCTCGTAGCATCACTGAAGGCGGAAGCATCCAAACAGTCCAAGTGTAAACCAGCATTTATTCATTAACTTATGTGAGAAATAGTAATATATAGTTAGGGAATGGTTTAAAACAGTTTGAGGGGGGTTGTTAAGCGTCTAGGTGTATCTGCTCCAAAATGTCGTATATATGCCGATTTCGAAAAGCGAAATTTTCACTTACGCGAGGATTCTTGCTGTAAGTCAAGACTCTACTTTACTGCATAAAATACACCTAACTCCTTGAAAGAAATAATTATTATTATAAGACTTATCGGAAAAAGTAATCTGAATAAAATAAAACAATTTTCGGTGTGATTTAACAATGCACAGCAATTTTGAAATGGACCTGACGTGAGTTAATTGGAAGTGAAAGTTATCACTTAAAGATTAACTGAGTGATGTCTTCTTTTTGTACTCTTACATCGATTTGTTTGCAAATGTATGTGATACTTTGAATGAAATAAACAGTAATTAACGGTTGAAAAATACTTTTTTTAAGAAAATGCATGAGTATTTAAAAGGATTAAGAAGTATTAATATGAAAAAAAAATTGACCTAGATACACCATGACTTCCTTACTTCCATGACTTCCTTATTGATTTATATAACTTATTGATGCATTTCATTCAAATATATTAAATTTGAATTCGAGGTACGGTACTTCAATAATATTATGGTTTGACGATTTCTTTTGACAAGTATAAGAGATATCACAAAACTAGTTCAGTTTTGGAAAATTTTACTTTCGAATATGATGATATTTTGCCAAATTCACTAAAATTCGCCAGCTTTTAGGCTTAAACCAACCAATGATTGACCACAGACATTTAGGATATTGATGATATCTAAAGACAACTTATTGAATGTATTTTATTTAACCCTGCAAATAAACTAGCCTGCCGTTACAATCAAAAAGACAAGTGAAAAACTATAAATGTTACAACAGTTCTGAATAAGCTTTATCATTAGAAAAAGTATATAAGGTAAATTTTTTAAATGTATAGATTAAAATGAGATCCCTTTTTTTTATCCGTACTTACTACGGTGCCCGTCGCTTAATAAATCTTCTGGTTAATAAAATCAGTCGCTTAATCTAATAAAATTGTTGTAATTGGAAGCGTACAAAATTGGGTGTATTGGATGTGTACAAAAACGTCCGCTTATTAAAATCGGCATGACCGCTTAATAAAATTAAAAATTTAAACCTGAAAAAATAAAGTATAAGAAAGACGGATGGAAGGAGGGGAGAAAATGCACTTTGCAACCCTTTATCTGGATCTGCTATAATATTCAAACCCACAGTATTACAAACACAGTTGCGGCAGTTCACGCTTACCATTTGTCCAACAAATTGTTTTGATAGCGACTGTACCACTCAAATTTAAAAGGAGGTTCTGTGCTCTATTCTTCACATGCTTTTCTACATAACTATCCATTTTTTACTTTGTCTAAATAGCAAAACGGCAATATTTTTAAAGAAAAAATACTAGATGTATGTCTGCTTCGCAATTTAGCATTGACATTAATAGCTCCTTAATGAACACATTTAACAAATATTGTACTTTAGATAATCATTTGTATTAATGATCATTTGAATCAATTGAATTAATACTGCTGGCCCAGTCATTAGAGGGCCGGGAATTTATATAAATTTTATCGTGTATAAGGTTTGATAAATGTGCCTTACGGTAAATTTAAAGTGTACTGTTTCTACACTGTTAAAAAAAATTATGGGACAAAAGATTAAAGATTTTTTTATGGGGTGGAGTAATATTTGAATGTGAATAATTGAATATGAAAATAATTTTCTTTTAAAGCATTTATCGTATTTTTCTCTGATTTTTTCTATTGCCCAAGAATTTTCATCAACCTGATAATGATTAGTGAAAAAGAATTTCGATGTGCATTTCACATTTAAAAAAATAATAATAAAATCAACAAATACATTAAAAATTATTTTTCAACTTTCTAATAAAATGAAGATTCATTTGAAAATCTTATGAACTTTTCAAAAAATGAAATAAAAGAATTCAAATTTTTCTCAACCCAAACATTCCCCCCCACCCCTTGATTTTTTTTCTATTGTGACAGCAACTTCAGCCCGATAGCGAGTAACAAAGAAAAGTAAAAAAAATACTAAAATCATCAAAAACATTCAAATATACAATTTTTTAACTCTTAAATACAACCGATAGAGGATGCTCGACAAAATTTTCACAAAGTTAAACAATTTTATAAACTTTCCTCAGCGCAAACATTTATCGGTTATGCTCTACTGTCCCGTCAACTCCATCAACCCGAAATTGGTTTTAGAAAAAGGTTTTATTGAATATGTAGTTAAATTCTTTAAAAATCCTTAAACTGCTAGACATTCAAAACGGTATTTTATTATTATTATTATTATTATTATTATTATTATTCTGGAATACAATCGAGAAGCCTGACAAAACTTTCGCTAAGTTAAATAATTTCATAAAATTTCCTCAGCGCAAACTTTCCCTTCATTAAAGGAGAGCAAGCAAACACCCTTAAGCACTAAATAGTAACACCAATTAAGACCTTTTAAAAGTAGCGTCTGTGTCTGCAATACAAAATGACGCCTCGGGCAAAACGGGGGCTGAAATTTATTGGTCCCTCCGTATTACAGCCAGTGAGCACGAGTTTTCCATTCTTTAATTAGACGGGGGAGGGGGAGAGATGAACTGAGAAATGTACACATTTCTAAAGCAGAATGCTCTACTAATTAAAGTTTTAATATATTCCTTCAGTGTAAAAGTGTTAATTCCGTTTCATTGGGTCGGTAAACAGCCGCTATACATGTTGAAATGGCTCCTTTTTTGAGAAGCGAAGTAAGGTAATAACTTGGGACATCCGGGAATGTGCGTTTTTAATATTTTCCGAAAAAGGTGAACAAGATATCTGTCCCAGTAGCATATTCAGGACTTTATTTAGGGGGAGGACGGCTACAAATACGGTTGAACTTGGTTATAGTGACCTCTTTTACAGTAATAACTGTTTTATGATGTCAAATAAATGAAATCAGAATTCTAAAAATTAGTGCCATCTGGATTTGCGGTCGTAGTTAAAAGAAATATCTTGTTTAAAATCAAGAAAAAAAAATGACAATATTCTAGAAAGAAGAAAAAAAAAGACTAGCAATTTGTAGGTACTCCCGTAGTTTTACAAAATTATTTCAATAATTATAATTTCTTATAATATAATTAATAATCAATATTTAACCAAGAATATAAGTAAACGAATCCAGACATTTAAAAAAACATATACGTATCTGGATTCGCAAGTGTAGTAAAAAATATCTGTTATTATTATTATATTTACATGAACCAGGAATTTATAGAAAATTGTTCAAGTGTACTGTAAAATAATGTAATCTGTTGAGGTTTTTTTTTTTTTAATTCGTGGCTGGGGAGAGCTGGATAGAGTAGTTATAGAACAACTGGTGGCTGGAAGTTTAGCCGTAAACCCAAATAGGGTAGACAGCCAGTTCACCCTGAATCTGGATCAGAATCGTATGATGTAAACATATTTTGTATCCTTCAACTATTTTCCCATAGAACAGAAGCTCGCTTACAGCGTTATTCTCAAACAGATTCATAAGGAATCGGATCACACCAATGATGTTTTAATAGAGTTCAACTCTATGCATTGCTTTTAAGGCAAACTTGCGAGGGGAGTATCTAACTTGGGGTGGCTTAGGCGGTGGACTCTTTAGGATTTCTAACGCATATTTACAAAGCTTCCCCCTTCAGACATTTACCATGCTCTGTGCCTTGTCCACTCCGCCATGGTGGGGACAGAGAACTCTGTTATCTGTCATCCGTTTTCGGCTTTAGGATGGCTTCAGACTTTATAGCTTTCTGTGGGAGAGCCTATGATCTCTCTGTTGTCCAACTGCTGCAAGATAATAAGTTAATAATTACTTTACAAAAGCAAAGAAAATTTCAATTTATTATGTCCTGCATGATAAATTATCGCACTTAAGAAAAAAATTTTAAATTTCAGATAAACAAAATTAATAAATATTGTTGACTGTTGAGGTTAAAAAAAAACTCTTCTAAGGAAAATATGGCACTTTAAATTAAGATAACGATGTAATTTAAAAAAAAATGTATTTCACCATCTTCCAAGCGCAAATGAAATCATTTCATTTTTTTTAATGAAAAATAAAAGTTCATAGAAGAATTTCTGTAAATTTCAAGATTTTAAACCCCCTACTGAATTCAGGGAAAATATTTGAAGCTTTAGTTTGACATTTTAAACCACGTACCCTCCATATATTAGAAAAACGGTCATTTGCACAGAAAGAACTCTACCTAAAATTAATTACATGAATGAACACCTTGTGCTGGCAATACACAATGAAGCATGACGCACTTCCCAACTTCAGTAGCATACATTAGTATTTGAAATTTGTTACAAAAGAGTCAAAATTGCTTGTCATCGGTGAATAATTTATCAAAGTATATCTGTACAACTCAAAAAAGTATTTAAGTACGGATTAACATGATAACTCACGTGAAAATTTAACTTACGTGCCGCAGAAACATAAAGAAATAACATGGTACATTATTCCTTAAAATACCTCCTTTAAAATTATGAAATATTGCAGCTTTAATATTTTTAGAGGTAATGTACCGAGAAAGGTTATGGGGAAATGGTTAGTGATGTTCCTGAAAGGATATTACAGCTATAATTTTTAAGACTTACATTTCTTTTGACGAATATTATTGCTATGGTTCGGAAGGAAAGAACTGTTAAGCAATGGATACATTAAATGAAGTGCTTACGGTGTATGAGGGTACATCGTTTTCTTTTCTTTGAGTTTAAAAAGGGACTATTTCTTGAGTTATTTTTCTTGTTCACCGGTACTATTGTGTATGATGACGTTTCTTGTCTACGTGACGTCTACCAGTAAAAAGACAGAATAATCATTTTTGAATAATGGAATTGTGTCAATCTATTTGCTGTTAAGATATAGTTTTTTTAAATAAATTTTGATAATACAATAAGCTTTCTAGGATATTTTAGTATAAATTACTTCATAATTATTCACTGAATTAGTAAATTTAAATCGGCATTACTTTTTCAATTAAAATACAAGCTAATAATAGTACATATTCATTTCATAAACGTGCAGTGTGGATGAAATTAGCTGCTTCGTGAATATTATTTAATTCAATTAAAATTTAACTATTTAATTACAAAACCAGTTATTTGAGCTCAATGTCATATAAATTGAAAATGTAATTAAAAATATAATCATCGTAGAACACAAGTGCACAAGAGGCTAGTTTTATGAAGACTTGCTGCTTTACGAACTAGCGTTTGGTCCCGATCCCAAATACACTCCCACATAACATTTTGTGACTCGATTTTGTGAATAATTAGAGGGTCTCTCTGCGCACATTCTAAGTGCTTCAGATTTTATTTTGCTTAAAAGATGATCTACAGGAAAACTGTATCATGATAATTAAAATAAATCATTATTCAACTTATGACAATAACTAGAACTGGTGAACCAAGCATTTGGAGGAACTTAATCTATATAAGTATTAACTATGACATTGCATAATACCAAAGTGATACACTGAAAAATAATTTGTTAAGTTTTATCATTTGAAGGCAACAGGAGACTGAAACTGGTCAGCCTACTCTCACACTTTGTGTTGGATTAGAAATATCGCTCATAGGAGTTAAATTATTTTTACAGGATTCCAGTATTTCATGGTACAGATTTTTAAAAGAGCTCGTTTTGCCTTCATTGCATTGGTAGTCATTTAAATGAGCTTGTCATTAAAATTTGATTGAAGAATTTGAGAAAGTTTAATGTGGCATCGCCCGAGCTAGACTATAATTATCCAGAGATTTTCCCAAATTTCTCAAAAATAATATTAATGGCGTGTGCTATTTTTTTACCTTTTGATCATAAACTATATTTGCCAATCCATATCCCGTTTTACAATGATTATTAAAGTATTTTTTAAAGACTGGATTACTTTTTAATTTAATTTCTTTTCAATTGAATCCCTTAAAAACGTACTCTTTAATCAGAGATAAGTAATATCTTGTACTTTATAGATGGAAAATGTCGTAAACAGTGTAAAATATTAGTAAGAAGAACATTAATTTTTGTGTTTGATTTTGATACAATCAACTTACATTTATATTTAGATCAATGTAATTTGTAAAACTCTACTGTTGTATTAAGAGATTTTGCAAAACGCATTAAAGATGCATGTATGTGCCTTGCACTGTACAAAGTTTTTACTTTACATTGTTTCCTTGCACAGTTAGAAATTTAACTAGAACTCTTATTCGACACACGATTTCTTTTTTCTGGGGCTATTTTTAAAACTCCAAAACACCTAATAGTTACGTTTTAAACACCGACATCGACTGCTAAGTTTAGAGAACCCTGGTATTAGCTACACTGTAGTGCTGTACATACCACTGGGGACAGATTCCTCTTCCTGTAATGAGGCGAAAAAGCACCATCAGATTTCCAGGTATAATTCCGGTAATTGTAGCTCCGTAAATTAACCTTTTGGAGTAACGGTTTAGGATTTTCTTCCCTTGGGCAGTTTCTCAATTCTCGTTTAGCGCGATTGTTACCGTAGAAGTAGGAACCTGTTAATTGTTGATAAAACTTAAATGTAATTTTCAGAAAATGGTTATTTCCTGCAATTATGGATCTCGGCAAGTGCTAATAAAAGGGTTTATGTGGGCTATGAAACTCTAATTATACAAAGTCGCATTACTAAGAGATTACATAACTAACACCCAACCAATGAGTTGAGTTGCTAAATGTGATTTTATTAATGTAATAGTAATTCAAGTGAAAACAGACAAGAATAAGTCGTTCTTTCAAATTTGTTTTGCAAACTAGACAAAAACTTTAAAGTTTTGTTTTATTTCAATCAGATTTAGCTCTTTCTAGCACGGTAGGAAAAATATTCATAACTGAAATCGCCCATTTATGCATGTTTATACATAGCTATTTAACATATTTCAGTACAGTATTATGCATTGGTATTAACTATAGAAACTTTAAAGTATAATAGTAATAATAATAATAATAATAATAAACGTCTCGGCCATATACTGTGGTCTTAGTGAGCATTACGTTTTACATATTTTTCAGACCTTACGTTGTCTAAAGCGATATCATAGTTAGTTCAAAATGAAAAAAAAAAGGCTGCAAAAATCAAGAAACCTATCAATTTCTAGAATTTCAATGCAGCTTCGATTACTGTCTACATTTTCATACGAATCTGCTCAGACAAAATTCTAACAGGAAATTCTTATGAAATTCTAACAGGTTGCTTGAATATCACCAGGCAATTTTTCGAAGTTGAAAACTGCAAAAAGGAATACTGTTGTGCCAAAAAACGTGCAGGGTTTATTTTATTATTATTATTGTTTGCAAATTCAGTAAGAAATTTTTACTTTTTCGCTACATGATATTTATCTGCAAAATTTTTCTAATCCAATTAATTAAACAGAGTAGATTTGTATACCTCACCTCAGAAATGAATAGAAAAGAACGGAAGACTATTGGCATGTACTGTATAATTTGATGCATATCACTTATTTAAAAAGACAAAGAAGGATATTTAATATTTACAATTTAAATCTGCAGTTATTTTTAAAATTATTTGTAAAGTTCAGTAACAGATGGCACTGCATGCCTGACTTGGCTTTCCTATTCACCTGATTTGTCCCCAAGTGCGGTTTGTGTGTGCTCGTGTGTGTGGGGAGGGGGGGAGGTGGGTGGTAACCTGAAGAACCAGGTGAAGATCCGGAAAATCAACAAAAAATTTAACAAAAAACACTCAACAAAAGCAGTTGTTATAATGTAAAATTAATAAAAAATTAGTATAAAAACATATGTAAATTGTACATAATAACAAAATTTTGTAAAAAAGTTGAAGCATCTAGAAGAGGATAAAGCTCAAACGATTGCTGAACTGGATTACTTTTTAAACATGACATGTATGACAAATTTTATTCTATGCAACTCGTAGGCCATTCGAGATTATACTGTTTAAACTTAATGCTTTTTTAATAATTCAGGTTACGTACTTGTATGCTTATATTACTTGTGAATTCACCGTTTTAGCGTCACTTTATTTTTCTCTTTCTAATTTAGTTTTTTTAATTAGCAGCTCCATCTATTGGTAAATTTGACACTAGTTTTGAAAATTAGAACTATATTATTGTATGATTTCTCGAATAAAATGCAGGAAACGAAATTTACGTCTATCACCTTTCAGTTCTTTAAATTCATTTTAAAGTTTTAAAGAATATGTTAGTCATTTATGTGAGACTAGATATAAACGCACAGAATTTTGTCACACTTAAAATTATTTGTAATGCGCTTTTTCATGAGATTTTTCGTTTTCAAATTCAAACATTGTTAATAGTATAAATGTTTACAGCAACTGATCGATAATGCATACTTTTGAAATTTATATTACAATTTACAACAAAGTTCAGAAGAAATTACTACATTTGTTACACTTCAAATTCTAACGCGAAAGTTCTAATGCTTTAGAGGATGACACACGCGATCTTGTACTAATAATTAATCTTAAGATTTCGTAGAAATTTTATTTTTTCCGTGAAAACTTGTCCTGACTTATACGAAATTCTAAGAAAAAAATGTATTCATGGAACAATGTTATTAAGCATTATCCTAGTTGATTTGTGCTGCAACTCATTACCTTCCTATCGCAATTCCAAGAGCAACAACAATTTCTCCGTCAGCAAATATTTACGAAAACAATATTTCAATATTATCTTTTGCTAAAATTATTTTCTTTACTTCCCGAATCACGTCCGGAAATCTAAATATAAGTTTTAATAAAAGTATGCAGAGAATGTTTGCTGTGAAAAATGAATTTTGAAGTTTATATTAGCATAATTTTCATTACATTTTTACAAAAGTTGACGGGCACTAGAAATAAATTTTTCTCGTGAATCGATACATGAAATATTTATCGTTATCGCAAGCAAAATTCGTATAGATATTTTGTTGTTGTTGTTCTCTTTGATTAAGGAACTTTTCTGAAGCTTAGTTGATAGTTTAAATGTATTTGGAGGTGCTAATTTGTCTTGCGCTTTAAAATGAGTTTTCCAGACTCAAAATGGCGTATTTCTTTTTCTTATGGCGCTGTATAGATCTCCAATACTTGGCCAGAGGGTCACCGAACGTAATGGCTATTTGTGAAGGGGCACCCGATGGAAGGATATCATTGCCCCAAGGGCGTCACAAATATCCAATCTTATGCTAAGAATGTAATCCGAACCCAACGTGTGATGAAACTGTGCTTTCACCACTACACCACTTTGGCGGCTGAAGTATTTATGTGCTGTGCTTGTAAAGGAAATTGCGTTTTATTACAATACATGATTTATATGAAGGTAATTAAAAATATTATCATATATTAAGTTAAATAATATGATTTTCAGTATTCGTGGAACAGTGAGTCTAACACTAAGCAGTTTAAAATGAACGATTTTACTTACTTACTTTTTTTATTTTATAATTTTTTTTGTTGTTGTTTTCATATTACAGTTCGGCCAATCTCACCAAATTCTAACCAAAAGATAGGTTATAATTGAATTAATTATGTAACTCATAGTTAGCGTTACTGAACTACAAGAAAGACCCAATACATGATATTTTCTATACTACAGACCATTTAGAATCATAAAAATAATATTTAATGTTTTTAAAGTCTACTGGAACTTTTTTATGAAGTTTTGTTTTCATCAATTAATAAAAGGCGCTATGACTTTGATAGTATTGTCATATTCAATAAATGAGAAAATAATTCAATGCCTATTACAATTTAACCTGTGAATAAACTTGCGTGAAAATTTAGATGTCCTAAAAATTGGAATATATATAACTTTATTTTAGTTATTATTACTATTATCATTAAACTGTTTATTTTCATTTTCTTCCTTAAAATAGCTAAATTCTTTTTGCTGGTCTTATAGAAAAAAAATATGTCTTGAATGCAGGAAAATACTGTGTAAAAAATAAATTAAACTATTCAAACTAAGAACTTTAAACATTGATTTGTTTTAACATTTACCGTAAAAAATTGTAATCATAAAACTCATATTGTACCTGAGCTCTTGTACGTCTGCTATCTCAAGTTGAGAAATTTCTTTCCTGAGAACAAAATGGCGCAACTCTCAAGTTTGTATTCTTTAGGGTTTATATTGTGGGATGAGAACCTGTGTTCTTAGTCTTATGAAACATAAACTGCACGAGCGTACTGCATATTTTGTTTCCCGTTGAAATTTATGTATTCCCAAAAGATATGACATTCATTTTTATGCAAGAAACTTAAAAGTTTTTCGCTCCGTTATGTAAATGCATTATTTGAAAACAAAATTTGGAATAAACCGTTTCTTGATAAATGTTGTTGTTTATTTCACAGTGGTGTGCGTGTAATTCCAAATACTTTAGGTTACAATGCCATATTTAAGGAAACGATGGAGCTTTTCTAAAAACTTTGTTGAAATTTTGAATGTTATAGTAAAAATTATGGCATTGCAATAACTTTTTAAAAAAGTATTATGTTAAAAAATACAATTTTCAATTTCGCACTTCATGGTAGTTTTAATTGAAGTAAAAACAGTTACCTTTTAAAGTATTCAATTCAAAAAGAAGACATCAATTACTCTTTATTAAAGGGATGTCTGGTTACAATTATTAATTATTCACAAAAGCCTAAGACTAATATTCACCGAAAGGTTGGATTGTTTGAACATGGGTTTAGGATTCTAACTCTTTTATTAATGCTAGAAAATATTTTTTTATATTATATTTCTTATCTTAATTCTAAAATGCATTCATATTTGCTGCTAAAAAGATTGACTAAACAAAATGACAACATGCTCTAGAATAAAAATTCTTTACACGATGCCATTAACTGAAAATATTCAATTTTTGACAACTTTGTGATTTTCAATTCGATGACTTAATTTAATGACAAGACTTTCAGCAAGGTAACCCTAATGGTTCGTTTTTTCATAAAAAAGTATCGTTTTCTCATAAAAAAGTACTTAAATTATTTTCTTTTTTAAAAAAAGTCAGAAAATTTATAAACGAGGGGATTTTGAAAAATAAAAGTACTTTACCTATAGCAGCAAAGGAAAAGTTTCTGTGAGCCCGTTAACAACACGGACCTTTCTCTTTTCCCATGTAGGTCATTCATTATTTTATTTAGGCAGCACGTATTTGTAATGTCTACGTCAATTCAGAATTTCGCCAAATGTTAATTGTTTGCTGTCATATGTTTTCTTCTTGCAAAAAGTGAGAGTCCCCAGTGGATATTTATAATAAAATTCTTTCCGTCTGCGGAACACACACACGTTATGGATATTATCTGGAATCTTCGTATTTTTATTCCTAAAACCACTCGTACAAACTAATGCTTAAAAAATATATTTTATGAACTTTTTTAAAACCTGTGCAGGCTGTTTTATACATAATTTACATATACAATGTTATATGAGCCCATTGAAGCCCAAATGATGTAATTCCATCTTTTGGTTTCATTCTGTTAGGGTCGCAGAATTGTTCAACAAAGGCCATTTTATTAAGAGCTCAAATGGTAACTTGTAACTCCAATGGCAACCGTGTAAGTAGCAGTACCAGTTGCTGTGTAATTCTGAACTTGCTATGATAACACTGAAAAAAACTTAAAAGTCTCTGATCTAGAAAAATGTGCGTTACACCACTTGGGCTTTAAGGGGCTCATATGTTGACACTTTTATATATAAATAGAACACCTGTTTTATTGTTTTACAGTTCAAACATTTTCTAACTTTTAATACTGAGAACATAGTACCTTATAAAGATAAAAGGGTATTTATAATATTATTCAGTATTATAAAACCGAGTATTAAGCAATTTGGTATTTAAATTGAAAAATATGCATACACGTAAATAAATATTTCTTTGAAATTCAATAATATTCTTTACAAAATCAGTTATCTGAAATCTAAATTTAAATTTAAATCATTTATATGATATATAAATGCTTAATTCAAAATATATGTTATTATTGTCATAAAAGGAAAGTTTTGTAATTTTCAAAGAATTTCAAAACTAGGAAAAGTATTTTAAAAAGACATTTGTGGCACATATTTTCAAACTTGTAAGAGATCTTTGCATTATGAAAAAATAATAATAAATCCAAGGAATAAAAGACACGTATCTTGATATAATTTTCAAATCTTTTAAAAATATTGAAACGTTGTAAAGCCCCTTTCAACAGAATTATTCCATAAAAAATCATGCGTGCTTCCAGAAATTTTATAATAAAAAGAAATGAGAAAAAAATAAGAATTTACCGCTTGAGGCTTGGTATAAAATACGCTATTTTTGTTCCTTTTTACAAAATCTTTTTACGATGTTAGACTTTGTCAAAAGCCCGGAATTTATTGTACTTACGTTCGGGAGTATTTTTATTTCAGGATTTTACTCTTCTCCTTTGGAAACCATGAATGCATTTGTAACGTAATACATTTTGATGAATAGCCGAATCAACAATGTTGAACTTATTTGCTTAAGTATTAGAATTTATTTGGTCATTCAAAATATTACATAAAAAGCATTATTAGGTGCATCAAGTTTTATTGAGAAAGATTTGTGAAATATTAAATTCCTTGTGAAATCTGTTTTTTTTTTTTCTATTTCTGATAGAAAAAATTGCGCATTAAGAGAAAATACATATTAAAATATTTTTGATTCAATAGCAATAAATTATTTGTATATTTTAACGTCACAACTGCTTGTAATACAATGCTTTGATCCAGCCATTGCTTATAATAATATGCAGATTTTTGAACTTCGAAAGTATTGTGGGAAATTGCTGTGTTATGAATTCTTGTGTTGCATATGATTCACTCCATTTTTATGGTTGAGGAAGTGTTCCGAATATAGGACATTCTTTTTAATATTAAGATTTAAATATAATATTTTATGCTTATTATTATTATTATATTTAATTCACAAGTGATGCGTGTAAACCATAAGGGATTGATAAAATTTGCAAAAACACAGCACAGGCATTGCAATATTATCTTAAAAAGTGGAAGCGCAAATGAATCTGGAAAATCTAGGCGAGGTATTCCAATTGTGATTTAATGCCAAAGAATGGGCCATGAGAATGTAAAAAAACATAACAGCATAAGGATATGCATGTTAAAAGGCGAGCGTTAAGTATAGCCCTTGTAAAGTATAACCCTTGGTGGAGATTCCCAACATAGTTTAGATTCTCATTAGAAGGATAGACTTCTGAATATTTCCTGTTCCTAAAAGCATTTCTTTCACGAATTTAGCATTCACCTACACATAATTTATTCATCTTCAACATGAAGCTCTCAAGCCACCGGATATTAGGATAGGTGCAACAGTAACTGACTCATTACCGGATAATTGATTTTAGTAAGCTTTTACTTCAGATTTTTTAAAGAATTCTTTCTAATACCAGTTAAAATTTATCTTCAATTTTATGGAAAAAAATCGCTCTGGGATAAAAGCTTATTGTAATAAATTATCTGGTAAACTGTCAGATACTGGTGTACCTCTCCTAGTTCAAAAACTCAACTGCTGGACTATGACAGCCCTGGAGATGGTCGGTTGGGTTATATGTCTGATGGTGCTAATTTTTTCATCTAATTAGCCCAGAGGTTTCTCAACATTATGCCAAAATGTTTTACTATAGTTTTAAAAAGTCCGAACAAGCAAATCAAGAATTCATTATATCTAAATATGTTTCTATTTCATTTCAAAGATGTGAACAGTTTTTTGCTTCAAACCTTTACAAAAAGTTTTTGAAAAATTCTTCCTCAATACACAGCACAATCAATACTTAGAAAATTCGCTAATATAACTTATCCTTTTCGCCAAACATACCTAAATTTAAAGCAGCTTTGAAATCTCGTACAGCTATTACTACAGCACGTATATCTTCATCACGCCTCATATTTTTCCTATATCGTAAGTATCAAAGAAACTCGGGAAAGCATACAGTTCTTCAACGAAAGGCCCCTTTAAAATTTATCTCACTGTGAAAAGTTACCCTGAAACGCCATAAACTTTTGAAAGGCAATAGCTCCGATCCATGCAGCTTCTCATCAGAACATAACTCCATAAATAAACTGGCAAACAAAACAAAAAAGATGAGAATGGAATTTCATTGGGCCATCAAAACGAATTCAAGGTATTTGATAGTCTTTAGTCGTAAAAAAGGATACCCTTTTTATTTTTTTCACTAGGACGATGAAATAAGAGTATGTCTTGTATATCTTTCTGCCCCTTCAAAAAAAGTTTTTTAGAGGCATTTTCGGGACAATCTTTAAGGCACTTCTTTCGTAACATTTTTGAAAGCTGTATTGTTTTTCAGAGTTCTGAAAACCATCTTCTCCTCCCTCCCACTTACCATATTTTTCTGGCTATTTTTTTTTGTATATTTCGGCCCTATAATAGCATTTATATGCTGTCCATGTATTAAAGTATGAACTGTGAGTGATGCGTATAGAGCAGTTAAATTGAATATGGTACACGATGTTGATTATCTGGCAACTAATAATGAAAAGCGTTTTGCTGCGGGTAGTTAACGGCATTTCTTTTACAAAAGGGTCAATATTCAAGTCTATTCTTATATAATTAAATCAACCCTTCCACTGTTTCTGACGTATATACGGGGTGTTTCAGAATATTTACCACAATTGTAGAAGTGATGGAAAAAGCAAATCTTATTCAGAATTCCATAGCATTGCAGGTTTCAAAACATCTTTTTTCACTCACCTTTCAATAATCACTCCTTAAAAAGTTCAGAAGGGCTGCTGAAATTACTAAACTATGCTTTGTTGAAAATTTCCCCCTTTTTCCTAGAAAAATACTACATGGAAATCAGCAATTAAAAATGTTATTTCATTTTAGTGATGCAATTTTTGAATGAAAGGATCATTTGTAATAATACTACAACTAAAGAAAATTAACACCTCAAAATCTTTTATGAAGTGAAAATTACCAAGTGTGTTTGAAAACGACTTTCGATGTCAATTTTCCTGTTTCAGAAGATTTGCATAATGTAAGATGACATAATTTACGAAAATTCCAACTTTATAGTAGACAGACACACAAATATTTCATCTTACAAACTATTTTAAGCAGAGCTTCATGTTAGGTACAAACAAAAAACTAGCATATTGTGAACAAATTTCATTTTAAAGATTACTTTATGAAACCAAATTAGTATAGTTGTATGTTACTTAAAATAAAAACAGGAGGATTTAGTTACTCTAAGCATTTAACTATTGCACATTACTCTCTAACACCTTCTTTGTATATCAAGAATTTATCCTTAAAAAATAAAAGCAAACTCTGAAGATTCAGGCTGCCGAGTATCTGTTGTTATGTAAAATACTCCTTCACAGTGTTTGACTTGACAAAAAGCTTTCGACTTGTATAAATGGTAGTGGATACATTTGAAGTCAATTTTCTTTTACCTTTATGCATGTATTGTGCATATATTGCTTTTCACATTGCCTTTTAATGCACGTTTTATGGTAGCTAGCTTCTACGAGAATGCGTAAATAGCGAAGTGTTATAAATTCTATATGGGTTTTTTTTCGTTAGATACGAGATTTAAAGTTAAAAACCAAAGTTTTGCTTGATTAATTTCGTATTAAATGAGTAAATAGACATTGAGAATATGTGTTTATGTTGTTATAATCTCACCCACGAATAGGTAAATACTAAAAGATAGCAATCATCTGCGGCGTGTATCAGTCTCAAAACGGTTTCAGAAATGCGGCACATTTTACTAATTGAGAATTAATTTGTGCGGTTTGTCATAATACAAATAAGAAATGTCACTTGAGAGTAACAAGAGAATTTTTTTCCTTGCGCAGTCTTTCTTCCTTCATTATTTAGAAAAAAAATTCAATTTACAGTGCTCATTTATCTCTAACGGATAAAGAATTAAATCGTGTTACCATGTTTTCGGGACTTCCTGTATATATTACGTGTAGATATGATTGAATTCCACAAATTTTCAAAAGAAACATGAAATAAATAAGCTTTCAAAGTTAAAAAATGATTCAATAGTAATACACAATTGTACTGTGTTATACCATTGTAGTGCATTTACGAAGTTCTTCGAAATCATTTCAACAGAATGGGAAATCTTGTGTTATAGAAGTCGATAGCTATTTTTAGACTCAAAATTGATCTTTGTATTTCTACTTCTTGATCGCAGATGAGAAACATTTCAGTTTATGGTGCATCTGTGTTCGTAAGACCGAATGATCAGTAATTTCCCTGTAATGTTAGTTGTACAGCATATGCGTTTCTTTAGAAGTGCTTCTCAAATAAGAATAATTCAGGCAAAATGGTTTTTTGTGTGTTTTTTTGTAATCGGCTACTTTTTATCCATTTTATTTTGTTTATTCAGAATTTCAATTATGAGAATATATACAAATTTCTAGAATATTATTTTTGTGCGCCAGAATTCAACTATTTCAGATGAGGTTTGCTAAAAGATAATAGTTTTTTAACATCCACGTTAGTTTCTAAAAATGCTTTGTATTTACAGCAAGTAGAATTAATTTTTGTAGAATTCATTCAAGTTATAATTTATTAAATAAACGTAAGAATTAGAAACTTATTACTGATATAACATTATCTGTAATTACTAATTTTGATTTTTAAGTCATTGCTAAATTGCAGGACCATACATGCATTTCTGACTTCGTTTGTTTTATTATGCAACATAAATTAATATGCATTTTACGTGATTTGATATGAATGCATGACATGTTTCAAAAATAGATCTTTATCCCATTATTTTTTCTGTATCTCACCATAGACATCGTATGTAAAATTCGATTAGAAAATTTAAGTGGCCACCTAACCTAATGTAATTTTTTAATGCTTATGCTGTACGTATACATAGCTTTGGCCGAGTGGATAAGCCATTAAACATGGTGGATGGCTGAAACGTGAAGGTACAGTATTCGTGCCCATCCGCGCAGTCGCCTGATCTAATGGTCTGATGTTTTGGTCTGTTTTTTCCAGATGCAACTTGACTACGCTTAGCACCCCTTAGAAAGCCATCCGACTGAAGCGGCCCCGATCTTTGGCAGAAAGCAAATATTTAACTTTGCCGTAACAACACAAACTACATAGTTTGGCTAAAAGGCAAGATTGTACGATTAAATAATTATATCTTATCTATCGAGTTAAAATTATTTACTTATTTTGTAGAATAATTTGATATTAATAAACGTTCGTTATAAACTCACATAAGTCCAAATCATTATATGATCGGAAGCTTCTGCCCCTTCCAAAATGGTGCTTGTTTGACCCATATTGCAACTTTTTGTTCTGCTCTAGATAAATAAATACCATCGCATTGAGTCTCTCACAAAACTGGCCTATACACTAATCTGCAAAATTATAATTGATTTTAGTCTGTAAAATTGACTTTAAAACTATTCTATTGTTAATTTAGAGTAAAATATTATAGATAAAATGGTGCATGTTAAATGAAATTTATGTACTATATGTGTGCGGTTTAAAATGCTTTACAAAAATCCTGAAACTCTCAAAAAATATTCGATACTTCGAAGAAATTGGGAATTATCGCTTTTTAAATTTCCCATCCAAGCTCATTTTTAAAAAACAGACTTTGTCAAAAGCTCTCAATTTATAAGCGAAGCAAGCTGAATGCATAGCATTCTTTCCCAAGATGTTTTCTTTTAAATTTTACTTACAAAATAATGCTTTTGATGGGAATTCTTAACATACTGTAAAATATGGTATTTTTTCGCTTTTATGAACAGCTTTTGAGAACGAATATATTATTTTACTTTTAGTGTTAAGTATTGTCATCCATAAGCGTAAAGGGAAAATATTTGTTTATCGGAAAATCCGATTTATTGCGAAATACTTTAAACGGATTTGACTTTTTTCGTATTTTATACAAGATAGTACAATGTGAGCTTTTACAAGTACCATGCGTAAGCGATACAAAATGTGTTCGTTACCATATAATAATCGATTTTTTATCAACCCTTTAACGCGCGGCGAAACCTTATAGGGCCAGCTGCGAAAGAAATATATGATTCAATGGCCCCTACACTGAAAAAGTGCAGTCATTGCCATCCCTCGATTTAACTGCCAGCGACAGGATAGTCGATCGAATTGCCAATCGCGTTCAAGAGCCAAATTTTTTTGACACACGTGGCTGCGCGACCGCACAGCCAACTATTTCAAACACGCTATGGGTAATTCGGTCGACTACTATGTTGCTGGTAGTTAAGCCAAGCGATGGCAACGGTTGCCCTTTTCTAGCGTTGGGCAATCTATCCGGTTATTCTATATCGATGGGAAACGAATTAAGGTGTCAAAATAGAAGATTCCGCATTCCTTTTGATTTCGTGCGTGTTTTTGTTAATTTAAATTCTGACATAAATATCGAAATATGCAATAATGTAAAAAAGTATGAGAAATTTCATCAGAATTCATATGATAGAAATAATTAGTAATTTGATAGAATAACAATCATATTACTTCAATGAGTGCTTTTTAAAACTTTTTAAAAATTACGACTCTCTTTGCAAAAATCTTATGTAATGAATATAACTTAAGTATTGGAAAAAAAATCCGTATTGTTTAGTTTTTATTCAGCATTAGGCTTCTCAGCATAACCCAACCCTGTTTTTTAGCTTTTAACTGAAATTGGTAAATATATTTTATATTTACAAAGATTGCCCACAGTAAGATTTTAATTACATATTTCTTTCTTATGATTGGTTTATGGACGGTATGTTTCACAATTATTGAATGTATTTCCATAAATTCATGAAATAAAATTGATTGTATTGAATTATTCTATTTTATGTTTCAAAATGTTTATTGAATTTATTAAGTATTCTGAGTTAATATGCTAATAGTTAATAATTTGTATTTTTTCCCTAGGTAATTGTCATTTTGGTACTTGGGATTCTATATAGGTAACATGTATAAATTTATTTTTATGTAATCATGAGTTTTTTATGCGCTTGAAATAAGAAAAAAATTCTATTAAAAACCATTCAAGAGTTTCGACAAACTTTAAGAGTAGGCCAGGCGATAATTATTCAGAATCACGTAGTAATGTGGGATCGAAAATGTCGCTTTCATGTAGCTGTTAATAATCTCTTTAGAACAAGTTGTGAAATAATTGTGAACTGTACGACCACTGTTTGTCAAAAACCTATGAATATTCCACAGAAAACACGTGGTTAAAATTGATAGATTAAACTACTATTAATTTACATTGATGAAAGTTTTAGGAACAAGCCCTAATTTTCTAAGACTCTTGGTTAAAGAATTAGACGAAAAATTCAGCTCTTTCCCCAAAGTGATAATTAACTTGTAAGTGAAATCAGTGTTTTACTTCCCTCATGGCTATGCGATTCTGATTCCCCATTATGCACCCCCTTTTATAATTTGCCCGAAATCTTTTGAAACATCCTGTGTATATTTTTTTTTTCATATGGTTTAGGCATATTAATAGGTTTTATATTCCCCGAAACAAAAAAATAAATATATCGTGGAGCCTTTTTTACAGCTCACGGCCCCCGTTGCAGGTCTGAGTGGACGCTTGGGGGTCCATATGGACCCCTTATGGAATCACTGATCTAAGAGAAGCATTTAAATAC
The DNA here is from genome assembly GCA_038373885.1 of Cheiracanthium punctorium. Classification (NCBI taxonomy): domain Eukaryota; kingdom Metazoa; phylum Arthropoda; class Arachnida; order Araneae; family Cheiracanthiidae; genus Cheiracanthium; species Cheiracanthium punctorium. The sequence continues at coordinate 511,554 of JAWZYV010016590.1, read as the reverse complement.
TTTATTTAGAGCTCCTTTAATTACATTTATCAATTGTATTCGTAAGAGACTAATATATTCTGAAAACATAAATGTTTCATTGTAACATATATCTGCAACGCGTTCCTTTTCAACTTGCATCGTTCTAAAAATAAAGTGAAATGAAAAACGGAAGTTCACGATAGACTTAAAATTGCTCGAATCTCTTCTTTTTCAAATAAAAAGAGAGAAAGAAAGGAATCAAAGAAAAAGCTTTGAATTGTTAGTAGTACACGAAATATCTGCAAGCAACTGCCTCCATGATTGTCTTCCTCTCAGCCATATTGGTTCTTGTGTTGCCATTCTCTGGGAAAGAAATTCGACTTCGAAATGTTTATTTCAAGGATTTGCGATTTCGGAGAATGAGTGAAATGGAGCCGGAAGGAATTGATTTTGCTCTTCGAATGTTTTGTACCGTTGTTGTTTAAAATAGGGTTCAGCCGATAGTTAAATTAAGAAGAATTTATTGATCTCTAGTGGCACTAGACTTTTTAAAATGAAAATATGAAAACAGAACTTATGCAGTTTTCAGTGCTTCAATTTCTTTTGCTGGAAAATGAACGAAAATTTCTATTCAAGATCGTGAGTCAATGTTTACTTTTCAGGACGGTTAAAGTTTTATATTTTCGTTGTCTCCTTTTTATTGCATACAGAAGCTGTAACATTGCAAAATTAATACTTGAAGCATTTTCTCGGTGTTTTTACAGGATTTATTCGAGCACTATGTTTTACGTTTTCAATATATGTGTGTAGTTTTAGAAATGCACTTGGATCTACCTCATACCACCTCATTTTCATATATACTTAACAGCAATGTTTGCTTAAAGTGAATTTCAGGAACTTGAGATTTAATGTGACAGTAAGAATTCCATTTCTTAACGTAACACATATTTCACTAATCTGAATTACCAAGAATACAGTCAGCACTTATGCAAACAGAAATTTAAACGGTTGTGCTGGATTAAAAAAGATGAACTCCATCAGAAGCTTTCAGATAATAAACGCACGTGGATCACACAATTTTCTTCACAAATACATATTCTTTATCTCATGGTAACACACAGGGTAAAAAAGTTCTCTTTCTCAAATTCATATACTGCTGCGTTTAGACACAAATTTTAAAAATATAAACTTTATTTTTCACAAGCAAAAACTTCAAATTTTAGGCTTCACCGTCGAGAACGCAGACACACACACACACCAAACCCAAAAAATTACGTGAACAGATCCACCGGAAAAATGTTTTTCCCGCTCAGTTCGTTGTTGCCAGAAACAAAATCAAAAATAATCCTCGCTGCTAACACGGCAAACCGGAGAGAAGTTGCTTTGCTGTTGTCATTCCGGCTGCGAAGCAAAACTGGTTCTGGCACCTGCTGCTTTGGAGGTCGGTGCGGGGTTTTACTAACTTGTGTATCGGCGCTTGCTTTGCTTTGGTCCTTTCTTTGTTGGTAAACAGTTCTGGCGTAGTTCTGGCATTGTCACAAGATTTATTTTTGTGACACCATGCAATGCTTAAATTTTACTAAAATTAATGTCTTGAGGGATCCTTTCTGGTTTCCTCACATATTTAAAATTTTGATAATTAAAATATCACTAGAGTTTACTTAAATCATCTGGTATAAGCAATAGCAACATAAAAAATTGTTGATTTACTGCAGACCTGCTAGTACTGCTTTACTGCTACCTTCTCAGATTGCTAGTACTTACAAAAAAAAGTGCAAACGTATGCTATTAATAATTTCTGAGTACAATGCTTGAAAACAAGGTGAAATTTAATAATTTTGCTATAAAAAAGCTACGCACAAAAATGTGGTAACATACTTTTTAGGCACAGTACTCCCAGTGCACACACTAGCGTACACAAAAATACATTATTGATGGAAAACTCTAATAAATATTCAGAACGTTCAATTTATAAATATAAATATCACTGCTATTTAACTCTCTCTACTTGCACAGCCATGCAAGTCTAAACGCGCAGACTGCACAATTTAATATTGCTGGTAACTCAGTTTCTATGGACCTTCATCGAATATCTCCATGAGCCATTGCATGTGTTAGCATTTATCTTAGGGTATGGGAAGCCAAACACAGCAATCCCGTTAAATGATAATATTTACATGCACTTATGTATGTTTATATACCATTAGGATATTGCATTGGATACATATTGCACGATTAAGTTGTATATGTGCTTCATAGCAGTGTTCTAAATGTAGAAAAAATTGTTGTTTCTTGTTATTTTTTCATGTTAACGAATACGTTCTTCTAATTTTAGTCTTTAAAATCTATGCTCCTGAGTACGCATTTGGAATTGGTATTATTTTTTTAATTAATGTTGATGCATAGAATTTTTTTTACAGGGCATGTGAATTGATTCTTTCTAACAATATTAGAGTTTAATTGTAAAAGCTTTACTAACATTAACATTTGTTTTCCTAAAGACATAAGAAATGTAAATTCTTTCTAACAAGCTCTATTCCAATTTAAATTAAAATTAACGCTATAAACATTACCATTTTTTCTAACTACAATAAAATAAATGTTTTTACTATTAACTTCCTTTAAAGCAATTTTATAAAGAAATGTTTTACCATGGACTGATTTACAATCAATTCTTTTTGTTCAAGAAATTACACCTACAAAATTTAAAAAGCAGTCAAAAATATATCTTTTTATTTTGTGTATCCAATATTAGAAGACAGCGATAGTTATACTCATTTATTCATAATTTTTATATGAGCTGTATCTCTCGTCAAAAAAAAAGAAAGAATAAAAATCGAACTCTAGCCACATCTATTTTAATTGGAGGTCTGTTTTTAGTGAAACATATTTTTCTTCTTCGATAAATGTTCTTCACATTATAATTAGTAAATTTTGTTCCAACATATCAAAAGTTTAGTGGCAACCATGTTATTTTACTTTTTTTATTGTAATCCAGCTTGTTGTAAAACATTGTTATTAAATAAACCTTGAAGAAATTAAAAAATACAAAAGAAAATGTTGAAAATGGATATATTTATCCGTATGTTCGTTTTTTAAAGATTATTCAAGTTTGTTATGCGAACTATGAATAATTAATTCATCTTCACATTCATATTTTTAGCAACGTATTAAAAACTTTTAAACAATCATAAACTTTCCAACATTGATAAATTATGCTGCAGATATTGATTCAGAAAATGTTTGAAAAAAAGACAATTTATACGAAAAATTTCAAATTGAAGTCCAAACTTAATATAAATGCCCCTGCAAAAGGCAAAACTTCATGATTAATAGTAAAAAACAAACATAAGCCTGCATAGGTCTTCTCTGAGTCAATTAAAGATTATAATATTGGTTATGATAGAATTTATTTACTCATTACTAGCTTGCTCGAATCTATATTAGATGCTCAATTGATAAATTTGCAGTGCATGCAACTTAAGTGCATATCACTCTTATTAACTCGCCTTACCTTTATTGCCATGTAGAATCCGCAAGTGTAGACTCTGGACAATTGAATATTGCCAGAAACTCTGCCTCCATGCGCATTTAGCCAACAGCGGCGGAAGCTGTTGCAACTGTTAACATTTATCTAATTCTATAGGAAGTTAGATTCAGTAATCACATTAAATGATAATATTTGCATGTTCTTAAACCTGTTTATATAACATCGGAGGGAGGGATTGGATTGCCACTGTAAGATTCAGTTCTATAATTATACATTTCGCAGCTGTATTCTAATACTTCTTGTTTGGTATAATCTTATTGTACATCCTGGATTTTAACTCCTTCGGCCCTGACGTCCTAATATTAGAACACATACTTGCATTGCTCTATATTCTTCATTTTTAAGAATTTTAACACCAAAACCTAGTGTCCTATTAATAATACATGCAAGAATAGCAGAACGTTATCATTTTTGCTCTGTAGATGACAGAAAATCTCCAGCAGAGAAGATAATGGACGTGTCAAGCCATTTGAAGCCAAATGTTAAATGCAACTTTATGAATGCATGCAATCACAATGCAGGAGAAAAGTGAAGTATTTTCATGTTTTCACGCACAAAGAAATTCTTTCAAGAAGATTCATACAAAAAAATAACTGTATTTTTTTTTCTCATTTTGCTCAATTATACCCAGTGTCCTATTATTAGAACATTTTTAAATTAGTTTGACAATTGGCTGAATATTATAATATTTCATATTTAAGATACTTACATATAGGGCAGTACATCTAACCACTCATTGATTTTTTATCTGTTCTATTCAAAATTCAGGGCCGAAGGGTTTAAAAGCTAGCCAATTGTAAAGCATAGAGCTTGTATGTTTCTTAGCAAATAATTTTGTCCTAGTTTTTTATACTTTGTTACTATATCTCAGTTTTGTTATATGATAGAAACTAGATCCCAATGTTCAAATGGTTTTGGAATTAAGTACTTATGTAGACTTTCAACAACACATCTGGAGTATAGTGGGATGAGAGGAGGAGATTCTAAGTTTATTCCAGAGACTGAGAAGAGATGAATGAAAAACAACCAAGCAATTTATTAGTTATTTTGGTAATCAGATCCTTCTCCAGGAGTGCTAGCAATGCAACCGTGTAAGTTAAGTACTACATCGCAAAGAGCGAACAGGGGCAGTAAAAAATAAAAAATATACCTTACACTAACCTTAGGTTTTTGGTGGAGTTATAAAAGTAAAACAGAGACATTTAGTTCATTCGATTTTTCAAAACTATTGCACATAGTTAAACCTAATTCATGGTTCTGCTTTTATCATATGCTAATATTTTACAACCAATTGCAGCAGCGAATTGAGCAATAGTGAAAGTAAAAATTATTTTCATAAATTTATTGCGCATTGTCCCTGTGTTCTTTGGCCACACGCACATGTACCATTTCGTAAAAAATGAAATTGAGATAAATTCCTGTTAGCTGAATGTGGCTTTCCTAGGAAGGACCCTTTTAATCATATCCACCATTTTATGATTTGTTATTTTACCAATGGATGTGTGTCTCCACATTTTACCGATTTATTCAATGTTTCGGATTTTATGATTAGACAATTTACCATTTTATTGCTCAATATAAATCGACTTATGCTTAAACCTGCTCATCAAATGTTGGCACGAGGTTTTGCCATCTGATGGAACCAACTTTTCTAGTACCATGTTTGATGAAATGATGCACCATATTTGTGGATGTGTAAAATATATATATAAATACACAACACACAAACCTCGAATTTGCAAAACTTGAATTCTAACAGTTTGTGAGATTTCATCTTTAGAAAGTTAAATATTTTAAACCCTTTAACGCGCAGTGTTCCAGCTCTGGGAACACGAAGCTCTGACGTTTTGACTGTTGCCAATCACGAGGAATAGATTTAATTTCTATAAAAATAGTGGCGGGTGACATAGCTCCACGAGAATCCTTTACTTTTTAGCACGTCATTTCCCGTAAAAAATTGTCGCGATTGTTTTTAACAGCACTCACATCTGCTGAAAAATGGAAGAATGCGAGAACAGCTGGATACATTGCCCAATGCTGAAAATAGGGCAGCCGTTGCCATCGCTCGACTTAACTACCAGCAAGATGGCGGACGATCGAAACGTTCATCGCGTGTCACAGATCTAGAGACCCTTTTTTGACGACAGCTGGATGTGCCGCACAGCCAGCTGCGTCAAAAAAGGGTCTCTAGATCTGTGACACGCGATGAACGTTTCGATCGTCCGCCATCTTGCTGGTAGTTAAGTCGAGCGATGGCAACGGCTGCCCTTTTTTCAGCATTGGGAAAGGGTTGCGCCTCAAAGGGTTAATGGCTCTCATGAGCGTGATATCATTTTTGATTGCAGTCTCCACTCTCGAATTCTAAATTTTTACAGTTATTTTCCATTTTTCATTTCACTTATGCGAGGAGAAGGATTCAAGCGTTGTTCCCAATCCTTTATGTGATCATTCCCGAGCGAAGAAGCTCAAGCAGATGATCCACTCCAAAATATTCTAGTGACCCCTCTCTCTTTCGTAATCTGACACCATCGTATCTGTTCTTAGATCGAAAATAAATGAAAAAAAAAAGTGAAATTGCTTCGAGACCATGTAGCAGTGGGTATCACATGAAAATTTCCATTTGTTTCTTTCTTCATTTTAACGTTTTATTTTTGGCAGCGTATTATGTTCCTGTTTTATTAGAGTAATTTATAGGATGGATTTTCAATCATTTTGCAGCAGCGTGTGCGTTAAAGAAATGCTGTAATGAGTTCTAAGTATTTATACCCCTGAATATTGCCATCTTTTCTTCCAAGTGTCTGGTTATATATTTCGATGCGCAATTTATTGAGGGGGTGTTACTTTCTTTTCAGTGTGGCAACAGAAGTGATAATATTTAATCTAAAGAGTTTTTAGTATTTATTTATGATCTTCGAAGGTTATTGTATCTTCGGTAATCTAATCTGTGGGAAAAGCTTTATGGTTTTTTAGACATTTATCTACTTGGGAAGAAGAGAGAGCTGAATAATTGCCTGGCGCAGAAACAATGGAGAGATAAGCATTTTTCATTGATCAATAAACTTCTTTTTTAATGCAGCAAATATTTTTAATTCTTGAAATTCTGACCTCATAAATTTCGAATGACTTGAATGCTTTAACTCCTATTCCTAATTGTATTGATAGAAACATGTGTTATCTAAAAATATATTGGCTCTGTAGATGTACTGATCTCTAAATTCAATACTTTTAGTATTCAGAAATTAAAACGTAAACAGAATAAACATCCCAAAACCTTAGTACGTCAGGACTCTCCGAGTCGCACTATACCAAACAAGTACATTATTCAGCAGTGACATTCTGCCGCCCAAATGGTGTAGCCACTAAAGTTCCATTCTACCGCTCTTTGGGTTCGTGCTCGATTCTCGGTATGGGTTTGTGTATTTGGGTTGTTTTTGTTAGTTATAACGATGATCGCCCATTATGCGCGTCTACCTAAATGGTCATCACGTTCAGCTGCCTTCTGGCCAAGGTGCGACGTGCCAGTGCCGGGCTTGCTTCTAAATAGGCAATTCTGGTAAGCATCTTTGGGGGAATTTTTTCCTCGCCTTATCTCACATTGACTTAAATCTTATTCACACTTATTTATATTTTTGGACTGCGATTCAGAGGTTATACGCATAAAATTGAATTTGAAATTTAATGATTGCTATTTTACGTTTCCAAAATTTTAATTTTAGGTTTTCTTTAATATAAAACTTAACTTTTAATAATTATTGAAGATAAAATATTCAGTTAAAAAATAAAAAGGTAATCAGAAAACTAGGGAATAAAAACAGCGAATTAAAGAAAACTAAGCAAAAATCTGCTTTTACAAATTGTACGTAGAAAATAACACATTAGCAGAACTCTAATTTGAATTGAGGCAGAAATTGCTCCAAATAATTCTTATTAATTTTAAATAACAAAGTCCGATGCTGAATATGTAAAAATAGCACATTCCCTCCGCCTGCTCTATATATTGGGGGAAAAGTAACAACTCCATATTACCAATTCCATGTTTTATTCAGATAAATCATTCTATTCCGAGTGTAACAGATAGGCGGCATTCCGAAACAAATCGTTCTTTACTGGATAATAAAAGGAGGAAACCTTTTCTTTATATCTACAAAGAAGAAAGATGCCTCTGGAAAGACGATCACATTTACCTTATTTGTAATGAAAAGATAACAAAAGGCTTTGTACATCGTTTTAACATCCCATTCGTTAATTAATAAATGCATTGCTATGATGAGTATTCTGGTAGGTAAAATTGGTGCATGCTGTAGCCAACATTATTTTTTGAGCAAACAAGCCTGAATTCATAACGTGTGCATCCAGTTCGCTGCACAAATTTTTGATTGCTTCTAATGAGTGTGAAATGAAAATGAATACAAATCTATTAAAAAGTAGTAATATTAGACTAAATAAGGTACAATTATGCTATCTTGCTTTATGTTGTTTTATAAGAGCTACAATGAGTAGACATTCTAATTTTTCGAATTCGAACTTTTTCATGAATTTTCTGTGAAACTACATGATGAACTATTAAAAAATATTTTTCCTAGCATTCCTTAACGTTCAATTTATTTATACACACGGATACATATACAGGAAGTTTTGAAATTAGTTTGTCAAAGTTTTAGGAGGGGAAGGATTCACTAAGACGGTTCAGAATGATATAGCAATGCGGGGTCGGAAACGTCGTCTTCGTGTGCCTATTAATAATAACTTTGAAATTACTGTTGAAGTGTGCGTCTAATTTGTTAACCAGATTTCATAAACAACGCTCTCTCCTCCGACAAGTTCATCAATGTAATGAAAAAAAAAGAGAAAAATCTGTATCAATAATATTTATGCCGTGCAATCTGCATTACTTTTTAAAAAATTTTGAGATATTAAAAAAAAAAGGTTTAAAATACAATTTTCTCAAAAACTATTGATTTTCGGCCATGCATTTGCGTGTTAAAATTATAGCATTTTGGCTCACGTATCACGTCTTACCAGGAATACGTCGGGTTACCAGTAACCCTGCATGTATATATATATACATTAATTGATATTTTGATAAATAACATGTTATAGAATATTTTTTAATGACTCAACCTTTTTTTTTTGTTTTCTTTTTTAAAACCAAGTTTTTTCAATACCACATTTTTAATTTCAATACCAGATTACGTCTAAATTGTTCCTGCTTAATTTTTTTAACTCATACAATTCTTCTCGACAGAATAATTTTCTTTAATTAAAATATTGAAATTACTACAAAATTTTCTCGAATCACGAAATACTATTAACAAAGTACGCTTTAAGTGTTCATTTCCCTAAAGGTATAAAAATAATAAGTTATTTCAAATTAAGGTAATTAGTAATTTTTCCAAAAGAGTTTTCTTGGTTACCTAGAATACATTTCGTTAATTAAATCATTTCGTTTCCAGTGAGAGCAAGGAAGTTTCCTTATTAGATCTGTCTAGATTTTTTTTCCCAAGAACCTGGCTAATAGATTTCATATTAACGTTATTTTTCTTAAAAAGTTAATTGTTTGAAGATAAACTGCCTTTACGACTTTTGAGCTGAATACTAAGCCAACGTACAGGATATTACAGACTGTTTTTACTAAGAAAAGTGAGAGATGAAACAAAACGTAATGTTCTAAATCAAGAATTTATAAATATCTGTAACAATATCTGAGGATTTTCGAGTTTGCGAAAGACATTATACTAGACTTTGCTGTACTGATGCCGTGTACAAGGACTTTTCAATACTGAAGGTGAATTGGAGCAGTCTGGCTGCTAGTAGAGGTAACTGGAAAAGTTTAGTTAAGAAGGACTTGTCCCACCCTCAACTCACACACCATGAATTATGATGATCATCAATGATGATGACCAGATTTTAAAAATATATGCATTACCTATATTCGCAGGAGTAGTAAAAAATTACATTATTGTGCTTTTTATCCAGAAATTCATAGAAAATTGTTCACGTACACTTTGAAAAAAAACATTCTATAAATTTACTATTTTTTAAAGTAGATAACATCGGAATTTACATTTCAAGTTGGTTAAGCCACTCCAAATCTCTGAGGAGAGGGGGAGAGTAACCGGACAATAATTGGAGGCTGGCAATTTCATTGTAAATCCGAATAGGGTCGTAGCCAGTTCACCCTGAAACTGAATGTGATGATGACCAGAGATTATACCGGGTGCCCCAAAAATGACGGATGGAGTTTGAAAGTCAGTAAAAAAAAAGACAGCATGCGATAGATATGTATCGTTTGCGGCCTTATGCTTAGAAAGTCAGGGATTTTTATCCCACCAAATTCCAAATTTAGTTAACATTTCTACCAAGAGATGGCGCTGCAGGCGATCTGTAGCAGATAAATTACATGGCATGGCCTCCTTATTCGCCAGACCTGACGCCCTGCGACTTTTTTCTGTGGGGGTACCTGAAAGATTTGGTATACCGCCAAACTCCACAAACAATTGCGGAGCTGAAGCAGCACATCTGTACTGCATGCGAGACAATTCCAAGTGAATGTCTGGAACGGATGTCTGGAAATTTTTGCCTCAGACTGCGCCACGTTGTTGCAGCAAATGGGGGTTACATTGAAAATGTCATTTCTTTGAAGCTGCTTAGTTTTTCGCAACAGTCCTTGCAAAATTTTCATAACGATTTTTATTTTTACATAGTTTTCAGCGCCACCTGTGGGTGAAAATGTTAACTAAATTTGAAATTTGGTGGGATAAAGTTTCCTGATTTCCTAAGCATAAGGTCGCAAACCATACAAATCTATCGCATTCGGTATTTTTTTTTTTTGTGATTTTCAAAATCCATCAGTCATTTTTGCGACACCCGGTACATGACCCATAAGAAGGCAAGCTTTTTTTTTTCGGGGAAACGTTTTTGGAAACAGTATCAGATCCAAGGACGTTAGGGGACTGATTTTTTTCGTTCTATTATGCAGTAGATATTCTTAAAGTATGTGTGTAATTTGTTGTGTAACTAATTAATTCTCTAAAAGTCTTGAGAAACATGAAAACTCTGGAAGTCGAATTCTGAACTTGTGACTAGAGTGACACAATTCCCAAGCTTAGTGCGTGCGTAAGACACAGGGTTGTTAGGGAGCTGAACATATATTTAATTTACAGTCCTCATCCTTCAAAAGATGGATAGGTAAAACACCTTCATCTGTAACCAGTGTTGCTTCCCAGTTTGGAATTTCGAATGCTCACCGGGGTCACACACAATACACAGCCTTGCGCAAACACAGAACTCAATATTCAAAAATACATAATGTGAAGCAACAGTGCTCACAGAAAGTAAATTTTCACCAATACGTTTTCTGAATTATGAGATTGGACCCATTAAACACTCAATGAATGGGAATAAGAGGAAAACAAATGAGAGATAGAAAAATAATTCATTCAAATAATGAAAAGCATCTTTTGGAAAACTTTTACGGATTCTGATAAACATACTTTGACAAACTTAACCCTTTGAAGCTTTTTCTCATATGTCACTGTTTCTAGTTAATAATAGGTGGTTTTCTTAACCCTACATTGGGCACGTGGAGTGCAATCGTAGACCAGGTACACTCACTCAAAAAAGTATGCAAGTATCGAGTAGTGACCAATGTCGTACTTTAGTTTTGTCAATAATTATTTTTTTGAAAAAATACGAATTAGAAAAAAAAGCGGAAGCTGTTATTATATATGTAATTTACTTTTTCGGAGAACAACATTTTAAATATGAAACTGACATAGGAAATTTCACTTATGCTTGAATATTGGCATAAGAAGAAATTCGACTTATGCTTGAATATTAGCATAGGAAATTTGACTTATGCTATGATCGTAAAAAAAAGCTACGATCATTGCTAAATCACGCGCCAAACGGAGGATTGAGAAATCAGTTTCATTTTGTATCGGGACAATTTTGGAATGATCAGGATCATGAGTAAATGAGCTTGCTTCTCACGGGTATCTCAGGCTTGCTCATTGTGATTGCCTTCAGCGAGGAGGAATCTAATGAAGGTTCATCTACGAAGATCAGATTCTCAATCGTCCATGCATTTATAATGAACTGTGCATTTTTAAGCTACATTACATAAAGACGTATAACGTCTATAGAAAAGAAGATTAGTGCTGAATTTAGAAGCAGTTTTTTTTAAAGTGGTTTTCTTAAAAATACAGTTTTAGTTAACTGATGAAGCTCACCTGTTGGGCAGTATCGTGACCATTTCGGAATTATCATTGAGTAAGTGAGTTAGCGTCTCAATGGTCTCTTCAATGGGTACCGCATGCTGTGTTTTGTTCATTTGGCTTGCCATCAGCCAGGAGGCATCTAGTGAAGGTTCATCTACGAAGCACAGATTCTTAATGGCCGGGCCAGCGGCCTGCTGGAGTAGAGATGGGGAAAGAATGAACATCCTGTTCTTTTGAACCTGTTCTCAAGAAAGAACGGGAACACCCTGTTTAGTGATCAGGGCAAAAACACGTTCTCAGTTCATTAAGGTCCGACACATTAAACTTTTATGGCAGGCAAGATCGTTGTAAAAATAAATTTAGGAAAATGCCTTAAAGGTGAAATTTCTCATTAAAAGGCGTGATTAATATTTTTTTGCTAAGAAAAATTTAAATGGTGGGGGACCAGACCCCTTCCCCCCTCTCCTGTTCACACCTTGGCTACGTATCTGATGGTGCGGACAGAAGTTCACAATTTTAGCTTTATCAAAGCCTTCTGTAGTCAAAGAAGGATTTTTTTTTTTAACCAGAGCCAGATCCATAACCTCTTGGAGCTAGACCTGGAACAATATATATATTTTAAGAGGCGGAGTGAACGCTGAAAAAGGCTGAATTTTTCTGCAAACGACTTCATCATTATTATTTTGTTAACAACATTTTAAATTGGGGGGGGGGGCAGACTTCCTGATTCACCCTCTTGGGTACGGTCTTGCATGAGTGCTTAGATAGGGGACAAGGGGTCAGGGCAGTATCCAGAAAAAAATTTATCCAGACAAAAATTTCGGAGGGGGACGAAACGAAAGAAAAAGACTGAATTTTTCACAAAGACTTCAACTTTATTATTTTGTTAACAAAATTTTAAATTTCGGGGGGAGGGTGGACCAGACACCCTCGGTACGGCCTTGAAAGGGGTGCTCTCTCTCCAGCGTTCGTTATAGTGAACACTCTTATAGTATTTTGAGTTTTTTTATCATTATTATTTTTGTATTAAAATGTTTGAAAGTCCGAAAAAAACTTCTACAACCCCCCCCCTCCCATTCCTCCAAGAGTTACGACTATAGGGTCAAAGCTTTCCCAAATGTATTCCAAAGAAGATGGCATCTTCCGGTTTGAAGGCCTTGCGTTACTTTCGCTTTATCATGAAATTTAGGGTGTGGACTGGGAATAAGGCTAGGAAAGGAGGGGGTGGAGGATTTCATCGTAGATTGCCAGCTTCAGCGGTCTGCTCCTCTTGTGCGTCGGCTCTTTTACTGCAGTAGTGCTGAAGAAGAAAAACTAAAACAAAAGGGTATGCAGTCACGTGGCATATTGTATCAGACCGTTCAAGGATTAGTTTAAACAGATCATTCCTTTGCGCTGTTACTAGTACAACTCTTAGTTATGCTTATGTTTGGATAGTTTTTCCTCATGGATAGAAAAAAAGTCTTTTGTTTGGACGGATTTTAAAGTTATTGATTCCGCTGCTTCCAAAGCTTTGTGCAATATAGTCTAATCAAAATAAACAGTTATGAATATTACGTCATTTTAGGAGCTGTCACACTAAAATATTGTTTACTCATGTAAGCAATATTGTATCACTCAGGTAAGTAATCGAAAATTAGGCCTGTCCTAAATAATTCTCTCTAGAATTGAGGTTTTTCCATTTCTTTTTACATACATGCTATGAGTAAGGATAACAAAAGTTAATAAAAAGCACAGAAAAAATTTTGATTTTAGAAATATGTGCATATTTAACACTATCTTATAGAACGTTAATATAATTAAAATATTTTTACCAAAAATTACCGTTAATATACTTGATTAAAGAAAGCCAGTATGTTGGTTGCAAAGTTTTTGAAAACATTTTGCAATTGTATTAAAGCATAATACATGTTCAAAAGGACGCATATTTTCATTTTTAAATTGAATAAAATAGTCATAATAAAACTACGATAAATCAAAGAACCTGTTCTCAAAAGAACAGGAAAAAGAACTGTTCTTTAAGAAAGAACGGGAACAGTGAACAATTGTTCTTTGAAAATAACGCTTTTCCCCATCTCTATGCTGGAGGTTCGACCAGCACGAGGGCCTCAGAAGTTGGTCCTTCCATTATGGGTGCGTCCATTAACCAGACCAATGTTGCCACTGAGTGGTCTCTTAATTTTGAAACACTTTAAGATAAGAGACTTAGCACCTGAAATCGGCTCTCCCAGAGGTATTGTTCGGACATGAGGGACATTGGAGCTGTGAACAAATTTTTGCATCAGCTCTCATTAGCGTACACGGTCCCGCAGCAGTCCAGCCGAAAGAGAGGTGTTTACCCTCCCAAGCACTGGCCAAGTCGGTGCGGCTTTATATTATGTGTCCTTTTGGGAACGGATTTTAGCGACTAGGCAACTGCCGGACGCGAGGAGAAATTTAGTGAAGGTTAATCTACGAAGCACAGATTGTTAATCGTCCGTGTAGTTATAAAGAAACATGTATTTTTAAACTACATTACATAACGACAGATATCTATAGAAATGAAGATTAATGCTGTTTTTAGAAGCTTTTTTTTCTCCAGTTATGTGGTTAGATCAGTGAATCGTGAATCATGACAATGATACACTTAATCTATTCATTACCGGAAAAGATATCCAAAATTACTGTCCCCCTAATCCCGACGTGGAAATCAGATTAAATTTATGACTGGGTGTGTCTTTTCCGTGTATTTTCCCAATTGTGAGAGGACTCGGCGTTCAATTAACTGGAGCCTGTATTTTATATACGAAGCAGTTCACTGAATGTGCTTTGCAGTGTAACGGCATTTGGGAGTAATTTAGAAATTTCTCCAATAAAGCATGGACTGGTTTGAAGGGAGGTTATAAATATTTATGATTTTCTATGAGGGGGAAAATGCATTAAGTTTTCAATAGATTAATAAAGTAAAGAATGATTAAATGGGATGAAGTTCTGGATTTTCTTGAAGAGTGGCGATAGATTGAGCCTTGCGAAGATGGGATTTTATTCAACAGGATTACACTTTTGTGACCAAAAAAAGGGCGGAAGTTAAACGAATGCGCTTGAATTATCTGGTTTCTCCGGAAACTCTGCGTTAAAATGTAAGTAGTTTAATTCAACGAAACAACTTTTGCAGTGAAACCTAAATGAGCGATATTGTGAGTCTTTGAGTTAGGTTAAATTGTTGCATGCGGGTATTTTCGTTGTTCAAAAAATGCTTTTAACACTTTCAACGCAAGTTCAAAAGGATTTCAGTTTGTCTGTCCTCCTGTTCTCGTCTAACTACAGTAAATATGCAATGATTGCTACGAATTTTATGAATGTTATTGCCATGCATTATACAATATCATAAAAGCTAGGAATTGATTGTTTTATTTTTCTGTAAAAAACAAAAACTCATAAAAACGTTAACACAGCAAGGGAATTTTCTCTTCTACGGTTTCATTTAGTCTAAAGTTATTATACTTTTAATAATCTACGCTTTAAATACTCAAAGTTTGTATTTTTTTACATACAAATTGGTTAATTACAGTGCGGCTTATGAATCTTTAAAATTATGATTGGATAACGAGCTTTGGAGATCTCTACTAATCAGCAGAGACATACCAGCCAATCAAAATTAGCCTTGCCGTTATTCTCTCGTGCATTTTCTCATTTACTGTTTGAAACTGCTATAAATGGATATACAAAAAACACTTATAGGCACGTATGAAATTCTTTGTTAAAATCACCAATCGTAATAATGAAAAATCTTTATGTCTTTGTGATTGTAGTGCACTTCACCGGTTTGGTTAAATGTTGAATAAGTATTTAAAATATTATTTTCAGACAAGTTCGTTAAAGGCCACGGCCATTTACAGCTTAATTATAAATGTATTGTGCATCACACCAAATCCCTGCCGTGAAAGTTGGTCTAATGTCATTTGTCCAATGCTCCCCAGACCGAACCTCATAAGAAAATATCTTTGGAAAATGATAATACATGACATGTCGCATGCCAATTTATGACAGTGAAAATGGTGAAACAGGTTTGTCGACTGTCAACCGGAAAACGACAGCTGTGCTATCATTCCAGGAAACAAAGAACATAAAACAGACGTTTTCGTGCTTCCTTGTGATTGTATGGGATGCATAGACAGGTTATTACACATTTCACCGACGATATCAATTTTATGAGCTATGCGATCTACGAAATAACTTTTCGAGTGTCGTCACCACTTTTATTTTTCTGTGTTTGATTTTTCCCCTTTTGATTATTTTAAAAAGAGAAATGAAATATTTTTCTGGTAATAACTAAAAATCCGATGTATATCGGAAATTCAAAGTGTCTTGTCATGTTATCTGTTAAACAGAGAGAGAGCTATGCTAAAATGTCTCTATGTGCAAACATACAGTTCTTAAAAATAATTCCTGGCGTCTGATGTTAGAAAACTCAGTACTTCCATCTTGATTCCACAGTTACAAAATTTAGGACACCAAAACAATGTCGTATTTCAAGTACCTAAAATGCAAGAAAATTATTTATTTTTGAAAAGACGAAAGTACTTAGTTATGCGGTACCCAGTTTCAATGGCGAAGTAACTGATATGGGTACAATTCGTCTTATGATGCGAATAGGCTAAAATATCTTCAGAAAATTGATGAGTGATATATTTATTTAAAACAGAAAAAAATAGCTATTGTGCTCTGTGAAACATTGCTGCACACGCAGATAACGTATATACGTGGCAGATAAGAAAAAAAAATACATATATAAGATGTTTCAAACTGTGCACTTGAAAAAATACCGAACGCGCAGACAGATTTTCTAAAGCACTCAGAACCTATTGTCTTTGAATACGTCAAATAAATCTGCCCCTCGGAGCTTATTTCTTTCGTATTATTTATCACTTTTCTAAGTTTTCTATTTCAAAATAAAATTATTAGTTTCACATTTGCATTGATTCTACTGTAATGCGAAGTCTTTCTCGAGCTCACTGGTTTTTCAAAAAAATCTGTGCCTATTATCAGTGAAGGAAAAAAAGTCGGCATTTCAGGATTCACATGGCAGGAGTTCAGATGAGATCTCGATGATTTGTTACAGTTCTTTCTTGACACAGAAATGGATTTTATTGCTTTTCAAAGTAAATGCTAAGTTTTTTATTTTATTTTATTTTAATTTTTTTTTTTTTAATTTATTTACCTTTGCAATTTTTCATTTTTTTTCATATTCTTGAATATTTTGTTCTGAAAATAGTTATTTCAATTTTTTTTTCTTGCTTCCATTTTCTACTGCTTTTCTGTCTCTCTCTCTCTGATTTTTTCACTTTATTTCTATAAAAAAAAGGCAAAAAATTTGATTAGTTCAAAAAAATCTCGTCAGACATTTTATGCAATGGCAACAAAAATTCTTTTCATTCTCCCTTACATACTTTTAAAAATACCGAGGTTTATGGATTATTCTTAGTTAAAACTTATTCTTAGGAAATTTTCAGGAAACGATACTTTTTCACTCAATATTACGCAATTTGCTCAAATATGCTATCGTCATCGATACAGGCATGGTAGATAGCGATTAGCAAGTGATTGAAGTACCCCTTTCGAAGCGGCCAGTCGTTTCAAGAATAGTTGCAGCAGCAACTGAAAGTTTTGTAATGAGGGCCTCATCAGTGTCAGTTGGAGTCTCGTAGACAAGTTCCTTGAGGTGTACCCAAAGGGAAAAAATCGACATTTGATAAGTCTCGTGAATGTTCTGTCCAAGCACAACTGCTTAACTTCGTCCAGTCCACCCATAACCAAAGGCGGTATAGAGGTAATTTTGCACTTTATAGCAGAACTGCACATCAGCCACATCATTCAGCCACATCATCAGCCACATCAGTGTGTTGAAACCACATGGTATTTCGTTTCCAGCCTCATATAGCTGTAAGAAAAGTACTTCTTTATATGTATTCTACCTACACTTAAAGTTTGGCTTATGGTTTCAGGGGCACACTCTATATTTTAAAGTGATTTTAGAGTGTTGCTGTTTTAACGGTATATCTTTTTGCGTAAAATATTTCTTGTATGGCTCGATACTTTGTATTTTGTTACTTTTCAAAAACAGCCTTTGGAATTGCAATTAATACTTTTGGATCATACCTGACATCATTTGTCGCTCGACCCAGTAAATGTATACCGTATTAGTAAATAAAAACATATGTTCTAGTCTCACAGAACTTAATCTTTTTCTGGATTTGGTTTATAATTTTTTGAATTTTTAATGGCTGTCAAATGCAGTTGACAGAAACTCGTAATTTCACCGGTGAGACTATCTCACGTATGAAATAGGTTAGTCTTTTTAAAAAGCAGATTGCAACACCACACCCAGAACATATCATTTCTATACAAGTCAATCCACCATTAAGATATAACAAATGGTATGGGAAAAGAATACGTTAGCCTATTCCGTTAAACAAGTTTAAGCCCTCTATTGTCAAACTGAATAGTAATGCTTGTTTTATGTTCCTTGTGAAACATGGAGTTTAGAATACAATGATTTTCTATGCTGTAATTCATTCTGATAGCTTTTATTTTAACTTTTGAATCAACTAAGCAGAAGGTAGCTATAATAGAATTTTAAAAAATTCAGTTTTCTTTGAACATTTTAAAAGTATTTGAAGAGTTAAATGCATTACAACTAATGCGCTTCATAGAGCCATTAAATTGGTTTAGTGGCTATCATTGGTCGGTTTGGATTGATTTTTTATAATCTACTGACTTACACAATGGGGGTTTGATACCCCCCTCCCGAAAAAAAAGAAATTAGTCAATCCATTAGTATTTTTTTTAAATAGCGATTATTCTGGAGATCAATTAAGGTAAAAAAGATTAGCGCACCATCTCTCTCCCTTGAAATTTAAGTTTAGCGTTACATATACCCCCCTCCCGATTTTTTTTTCTGGATACGGGCTTGTACTTATGGATATGTCTCTCCTGTCTGTAGCATAGAAGTATTACGCGCGAAGATTACCTATATAGTGTGGCAAAGGTGATTCAGAAAAGGGGGGGGGGGTTACAGTGGCTTAGAACTTAAAACCTGAAGCTAATCTGTCAGTTTTATCCCCACCAAAAGTTTGCTACAGTGACAAGCTTATTTGGCATGATTTAAAAAGGCCGCATTTTTTTCCTTCTATTTTTACGGGATAAATAAGAGTTACAATGTAGGAACACTTGAAGCAATGTTTTATATTGTTGAATTTAATCAGATGATTTACTATTAAATCAATAAAAATTCAAATGTATTTTCATTTTCAAAGATATAAGTGAAAAATTTTAAAATTAAAGGTAATTTGTAGTGCTTAATTGAGTAGTGTTGTCAAAGATTAACTATACAGAATTAACAATAACAATAATAATAATAATAATTTGAGCACATTTTGCCCTAAAAATGCATGCTTTGGTTTCTTTAAATACGGAGTATAGTCATGTTAGAACATTTTTATTAAATGAATTGTAGACATCCAATACCATATTTAATCAAAGTAATGTTAAAAAAAATAACCAAATTTATTTCAGTAGATCATTATAATACATAAAATGAGAAAATAAAGATAAATAGAGAAAGAAATAAAGATGTCGAGTGTTTTGTTTCCAAACAGAAATTGCATAATATTATTCCTGTTGTAAAACAGGTAGCTTATAGCAGTTATACGAAGACATAAGAATGTTCTCTGGTGTGTACAACCGTCCCCTATAATGCAAAAATTGATGATGGTTCTCTCGCAGGCTCAAGAACATGGTTCACTTTAGAAATTTGTCATGCTAGAAACTTGGAGGTTAAGTGTTTCATTTTTACCGAAGTCGCTCCAGTTCCTTCTTTTACAACTTGTAATTTTATACCATTGTAAGTAGTTCTATAGATTTATCGCGCTTGTGCATCAGTGGATTTACGTTTAATATAGTGCTTGAAATTTACATTACAAAGTATTGGTGTAACATTTACCTCTACGGTTTTCTATAACTGCTTTTTCAGTGTAGAATCAAGCATTTGATATTTGCTTTTCTCTTGCCTTCTCTTACAAACGCCATTCTTACAGACAGAGAGAGCAGTCGGCATGCACAACACTATTGTATTCCAGTAGTAAATTGAAAATGGTTATTCTCTACATTTTAAAATATAATATTTGCCAATTTTGTTTTTCCTGCTTGTATTTATTCACACAGATGAAAACGTCACTCTCACTTTTAAACACGTTTCAACTTTTGTTTTACTAATACCTACATGTTAAGCATAACACGATTAAAATACAGTTGTTTTTTTCAAACTGTAATCAAAATTTAAATAACTTAAGATCTGTTACTCATTTTTAAAAAAAGCCACCATCGTCCTTATAATGCGAAATACTCTTACACTTGGAACTGACGAATTTAAATTAAAATACTCATATCTCACTCCTTCACAAAAAAGGGCAGTCTTTTTTTTTGATTTTATCTCCCATTCTTCATTTTTTTTCTTCCTTCAAACTCCTCGTATCTCGAAATAAAATTATTCTTTCCTCTTCTGTATTTATGCAGCTCTAATATAAACTCCCGTTCCAATTTTCTCTTCAGAGCTGTAAGGGGAATAAAAAAATATATAAAAAAAATCTCTTCCATTATACTATTGGAGACGGTGTGAATATTTTTTTTCGGTGTTTTATCTCTTTCTTTTCTAGACTTGTACGAGATGCAAGGAAACTTTCCGTGAGCTGCTTGTGCCCATATCTTTGTAATGTGATTGAATTTGAGTTTTCTTTCGTCTTTTCCCTTATATTTTTTTTCAAACTTTTGAAAGGTTAATATCAGAAAATTTCAGAAAAGTGTGACGAGCAATGCTGCATGAAATCTTTACTGTTATCACTTCAATGGGAGCTAAAGTTTTGAATGGCGCAGAATGTTTGAGTTGGATTAGTACTTCTTTCACGGATATTTGACGCACGTGTCTTGATTATGTGGGTGTTAGCCAGTGTTAGAAGCGTATTTGTTGTGTCACAATTTATAGTGTTTGAGAATGTATTTTTGTACAAGGTATGTTACTTTTAAGACACCTGGCACTTATATTGTTAATGTATCCAGAGACTCGAAACAACAACAAAAAAGTCACAAATATACGTTCAAATTTAATATTAATTCATAGTATATTTTCTACGATTATTTAAAAATATTTAGTTTTGAAATATAACTTTGTATTTTTCCTGAACGATAAATAAAGTACGAAGAAATTCATTCTTTATTTAAATAAAAAAAGAAAAAAAGAGGGAGAGAGAGGGAGACAAAGAGAAGTAAGAAAAAAAAGAAAGAACAGAAACGCGAGGGGAAAATATTAGACTATAAAATAAAATAGGAACAATATCTAAATCCCGATGTCAATTCTAAAGTGATGAACATCCGTAACAAATTACTTTCATGCTATATAATATTCAGCATACCTCCATATCGCAAAGTTTACTTCTCTTTGCCTTCTTTTTTTATTATCATTTTTTTATTTCCCCTGACTTGAGTCAGGATTATCCTCTTCTTCATTATTCAGCGAAACGAAGAAATTTACTGTTTCAAATCTTCCTCCAGGAGAAAATTAAGTTGTCTCTAGCTACCTACTTTTGTTTTGACTTTTGAATGACTCCGCCATATTTTCAAAGAGAATTGGTACTTGTATTTTCTTTTCCCTTCTTATATACATACATACATACACACACAAATATACATATATATGTATTTGTGTGTGCATTAAAGTTATTTTGAGAGGCGTGTATGTTTTAAAAAATCGAATGTGGATACCACGAGACATCTATGTATGTCTCTTAAGTTATACACATTTTTAATGCACTTTATTCAAACTTATTCTTTTAAAATTAAGATAGAGTACTTCAATAATATTATAGCTTCGCGTTTTCTTGCCAATTATAAGAAATAGTACAAAACTCGTCATGAAGATGTCCTTTTTAATAGCAACATCTATTTTCATTTTATCAGACGAAAGGAAATCTTCAATTAACCTTAATATTTTTTGATACATTTTTTACGATAATTTCCGGAGATATTGCAATTTTTTTTCGGACGGGATTTTAAAGGTTAACTAAAAATAGAAAACAATTATGCCTTCTTTTTATTATAATTATTATTTTTTATTTTTTTACTTCACCTGACCTGAGCTAAAGGTTACGATTTTTTCCCTTTTAACAAGTTCATATATATTCTCGGGAATAAAACTACGTATTGTTTATAAAGAAATTGTTGCTTCTAGTCTTAAAGCTTTATGTATTGGGAATGTAAAAGATGTCATTTGTTTTTCTGTCTAGTTTCAAATTGGCAATTTCAAATTTGAATTCTCAAAACGATTAATACAATGCATAACTTTTGAAAAAAAAAATTGAGAAATTTAATGCTCAAAATAATTTTCATTTAATGCCAAATTATAAGGATTTTTATAATTTGCATTGATTGTTAATTATATCAAGACCCGAAAATATCAAATTCAAGTTACAGTATCAATTTAATTAAAGTAGCATATTACATTACAAGGCATTTATTTACAATTAAAAACCTTTTATATTTGTTTACATTTGTATAACTTTCCTTTGTAAATACGATTTTCTAATAAATTATGTGTGTGGCCTTTAGCCTTACAATATCATAATATTGATATCAAAATTGATCACAGTATATATTGTGCTTTGAAAGGAAATTTTAAAAAAAATATGACTTTATGAATTCATTTTTTTTGTGTGTACGGTGGCTTTATAAATTTTTTTATTTTAAATTTGTTTGGATTTTATCTCCAGAAAATTTTAAATCGAAAGTAACATACATTCTATACCTCTTTTTACGTAACTTTATAATTTGTTGTATAATTCTATCATCAATATTTAAGGAATAAAATCTTAAGTCAGTGCTTTTGGAACGCCCTGTGTATATTTTTAAAGTTCTCTCTCTTGAGATGTCTACTACATATATCTAACGAGGGAGAAACTTTTTTAAAATTCATATCCTCGTATTTCTTCTTTCGGAACTGTCTGGAAAATGTCAGCTCATTACATTATTCAAAAGGGCGAAGTAATATTCTATTTGAAAATTTCAGAACATATGAAATTAAGTTGCTTCCTGCATCAGTTTTTTTTAGCTATCAACATCGTTCTCGTCAAAGATATATTTTTCATAAGCCATCTCTTGACGTAAGCATGATATATAGATATATATCTGTACATGCTCAGTTCATGCTTCTTCCTCTTCTTTAAGTCCTTTGATGCATCTCCCCAGATCAAGAAATCTCAAACTATTTTACTTGATAAAATTGAAACATATACTGTCAATAGAAAATAATATATATTCTGTTTCGTTTTGTTTTCAGCGTCAACAAACAAAACCTACGTTTTTCGGAGTATTCTTTTTTTCATCTATTCATCCGCTGATGGAAACAGCTGGTGGAAATTTTATAAAAAAACAAGTCGGCAACCGCATAAGAAAGCAATCATCATGCTTGAAATTTATACTTTGTATTACATTTACAGGTACAGTTTACATTTAGGGCGTATTGGGAGCTGTTAAACGATCTTTGCGTTATGTTTCAGAATGCTGGGTTTGAAGTGTCATACTTAGTGTATAGGTTAAGCTTGTGGAAATGACAGCACATACTGATTAATTGGAATTGAAAGATTTTATAAGATATTTACAACGAAAATGACAGAATTTGTGAAAATATGATGATTTGAGAGAGATCATATTTATTTATTCAATTTCAGATCCATCTTAGCAGGTTGAAAAACATTCTCTCATTTTAATGGTTTATATTTCATCTTTATTTGCAATAATTTTCATAGAAATAGTGATAACATAATTTTTATTGTAGATTTGATTGACTAACCCTGATAGCACGATGGTCTGAAAAGAGTCGCATTGACGTCACATATGGTCACAATTATCACAGGACTGTCACAAACTAGTTCCATTGTGACTTATGAGTGATGCGACTAAACTGTGTGGTCACTGTGACCCTTTAATTGTGATCAGTCACCAGGTTGTGGCACTTTGAAGTTAACCAGTGGTACTGTGTTACCGGTTATTAAGTGACTGCTTTGTGACTTCTGTTTCTTGCGATTCACACTTCTCATTCTTTTCAACTTAGTAAACAAACTTTTTTTTGCTAACTTTTTTTCTCAGTAACTCCATTAATTTTATGCAAAATCAGTTCATTTTCACTGCAGGTGGAAACGAATTTCGTAGCTTTACTAACTAGCATTTCATTCCCCTTTTATTTGCCATTATTTACAAAAAAATTGTGAAAATATGGCGAAATACGACACAAATTTGACAATACATCACCAAATTTATCACAAAAAGGTTGCTGTGTTGGAAAGTGTTTCATAATCAGTACGTTTGGCGTGATTTATCTTTCTTATATCTATCGACGTATGTCGATAAAATGTACCTTATTCGGTGAACTCAGTTCATTTATTTATTAATTTATTTATTTTTCGTTTTGCTTGAAAGGAAAATATTGGTTTCTATTAAAACAAGAAAAATATTTCTTTTCTCGTATTTTCTTTAAAGATGACCTACATATTATTTTAATTCATTCAAGCTGATGTTACAGTTCTTTTTTTTCTGCTATCTACGTCTGATTCCCGAAAGAAATACACACGGAAATGTTTACTACCAAACTCCATTTAATAGAAACGTACTTGAGTTACTTCGAAGTTTATATAATTTTTACATAAGGCACATGTTTCCTTTCACTCTTCGGAATTATTCTGTTCTATTTCAAAAACTAATAGAAAGCTCTTTTTGAAAGCAAGGAAAAAAGTAAATAAAATGAATAGAACATATACTTCCTTGACTTTAACTCAATTGAAGAGATTGTATTTTCTTTCCTTTCTACCCCACGTTGCCAAGTGATGTTTGAAATTCTAATTTTATTTATTTATTTTTTTTCTTTTTACGTTCCGAACTAAAATGGTTTTTGGATAAGAAGATAGCTTTCTGTTGTTATCTTCATCTAATTATTTCAGATTCTTCTAAAATGCAGTTCAATTCAGTTAATGAAATATATATTTGAAATAGGGTTTTCTTTTATAATTAACGATAAAAACACATACGTCTTTCAATTTTTGTAAGCGGTTATTAAACTAGCCTTTACTAGTGAACACTGCCCAATGTACAAGAAGTTTTCGGACATTTTTGAAAAATGAACGATAATTATATCTTTAAAATCGAACTGTTATATGGCTATTATAAATAAATAAAATTATTTCTGTCTTCCGGAAAAGTAAATAAATAATAATAAACTTACTCTTACCACCGAAATTTTCCTTTGGTTAGTTAAAAAGTCTCAAAAGATAACAAAAAACGGCAGAATTGAAATTCACTCTAAGTTAAGTGAGAATCACGCCTGTAACGCTGGTTATTCTGACGAGAGAAATGCGCACATATATACGACAAATGAGCAACAAACACAAATGATAATGGTTTAAGCGTCGAAATTGCACTAACCTTATAGGCATCGGTAAAAAAATATGGTTTCACACATTCATTTAGTGTTTAAAATACGAAGCTTCAAGTATGGAAATGTAATAATAAAATAGATAATAGTTGCAATGTAAAATTAATAAGCGCGAAAACGTAGCTAGGTGCATAAGATAATATATGAGCATCACGAAACAACCTGTAATAGATCCAATACAATAATACTAGAAGTACTGTGTCGGTGCTAGAGATAGAGTGACAGGAATACTGCCTTCGTCAGTGCCGCACAGACGACGGCATATCCACTATGCCGCAATCGCTCTCATATTTTAATTATTGTGTTGGTGCTAATTATACGTTATTTCTTGATGCTTTATTCATTATTGTGTAAAATTACCACTAAGAATCTTCATTACTTTACAACACTTTCGAGAGGATATTTTCACCCCGTCTGCAAAATTTTGTGTCACATCCATTACTTCGTTAAAAGACTTAATACATTTATTGCACATTCGAGAGCGCTTTCATCGTCAACTTTAGCATTTTGTGTCACATCTCTCTTACTTCATTAAAAACCGAAGTTATTTTATTGCACTTTCGAAGGACTTTTTAATCATCATCTACAGTATTTCGTTCCACATCTTATGCTGGTGTCCTTAGAAATTCTTTCCAGCCATCATGAATGCTGCCATGGAAGACGTCAGTAAGTGGACGTCAATTCGTGACGTGGCATAAAAGATGTGAGACGAAATATTCAAAACTAGTAGATAAAGCAAGTTGTAACGGCAATTACAATAGATGCCAGAAAAAAACATTTGACCGAAATATGTCTACGCTCAATATATTTAATCTTCGTCCACTTAAAATAAATAACTTCAAATTCAAAATTTTTTATACACCGAAATCTAATTCCATGCTCTTCTGGAAACGTACGGAAATTTTTCGCATTCGAACGATTTTGTGTTGTGGGAACAGCCCCTCTCATACCAATGCTTCACGTAGAGGAAATCATTTTATTTATATCATTTTATTTTGCGGATGTGCATGTGCATGTCATTTGGGTGGCTATCATTTAAAAGCACCATATGATTTCCCTTGCAGTGCTCACTGGGGATCCTTTACCTAAAAATAAAACTTGATATAAACAAAAAATCTTTTCTCTTCTGCTACCGTAGCAGGCCCACCGAGAAGGGGGACGGGGGGGAATTGTATCAGGACTCGGCCCTCAGGGTGGCTCGGGCCTGAGGGATGTTACGAATGTTTAGCTAACAAATCTCACGAGCTTTGTAAACTAATTACTAATTTGATGAAGGCAACTCTGCTTTAAAACAACGTTAGCAAAATGCCGGTTTAGGTAAATATGACCCACCATCATCAGTGCGGGAATACATTCTCGCACTGATCTTAGAAAATCATATTTACCGAAATTTGTCTGCGGCATTAACTGCCATTGGTGTTTGCTAACTTTTTATTTTTTTCTACGTTATTCATTCGTCTATGAATTATGTATTTCTGCTTTAGTTTTCAAATAGCGTGTACTCAACATTTAAAAAGTCTCAGATTTAATTGCAAGAAGTGATTCTACGTACACATCAAAAGAATTTCAAAATTATATGTACACTACTTTAAAATAATTCTGATAAAATACTTATAGATATAATTATATTTATAGATGGAAGTTTTACCATGTGCATGGTTTTGTATATATGACCTGCGGTAAAATTAAACTGTATTAATTATAAAATGTTTAATGTTTAAAATACTTTTTTCTGGGTCAAATAAAGGAAGACTCATTTTTTAAAGGGGGAGAGGGGCCCGTCGTAAGTAGCTGCCCTGGGGGCCGAAAATCCTGTCGGTGGCCCTGACCGTAGTCTGTCTGAACTCATTGTATTATGAAAACAACTTTACATTATTGTCTCTTTACAAACTAGGAGTTTCATAGACCGATTTTATAGACCGGAGTTTCATAGACCGTGCAAAATCCCTGGAATTGCTTTATAAAAATTTAATATGCTAACGTCGTTCGTTTTCTACACATTTTACTGTCATTATAGCATTTATAAGAATTCTTTTCAGAAAACGCTTGACTAGTACAAAATTTTGTTAACTTTACATTCAAATGTTTACGCACAACATTTAAACAAAGAACAAGCTAACATGTTACCCATTAAACATAAAAATAATATAATATTTTCATAAACGTACCTACTAGCTGGAAAAGCTTATATTTAGAGCTCAAATTCAAAGCTCAAAAGAAGGTATATCAATTTACACGAGAAAAAAAATACATTCCTTTGGTTCTCTCAAGGGAGAACGTTAGTACTTCACTTCAGTCGAGCTGGTGCTTTGAACGTATGAAAGAGAATGCGGAGAGAAAGAAAGGGCGAGGGAGGGGGGCGTAAAATATGAGGCTGTTGTATTACGTAAAGTCTTTTCTTGGAGTCCATAAAAATAACGTCACACTCTTCTTTGAAATACGACAAAAGCAATTTTCCGGGACAAAAATGAAACCCACGTGTACCATAGGTGTATACCTTCGTTTTGCAGGGTACGTATGCCTGGAGTAACGCTCTCAAAGAAATAACGGGGGTAGAAAATATTGTACTTTGTGCCACTCCGTCAACAGAAAGCTGGTTTAAAATGTAGATGGGTTAAATCCCATATTAATAAATATGAAGTGGAGAGTCTTTTGTGCATTTTCTATGACGTAAGATGAGAGATGCTGCTTGAGACGCAAGAATTATTTTCTATTTTGAAAATATAACATTTAGAAAAGGTGCGTGCAAGTTGCCAAATGCAGTAATTGCACTGGCGGATCCAGGGTAGGGGCTAGGGGGCTTCAGCCCTCCCCCTAAAATCATTGCTTAAGGGTAGCATTTTGCTTCACTGATTAATTTTGCTTCACTTTTACTTTGTTTAATTAAAATGAGCTTTTTTATAAGCTAGCATCTCGCCAAAAGTAATAACATTGCTTTAGAGAAGGGTTTGCTAAATCATGGCTAAAATCATGGCATGCTAAAATCATTGCTTAAGGGTAGCATTTTGCTTCACTGTACACTTTCTTTAGTTAAAATGAGCTTTTTTATAAGCTAGCCCCTCCCCAAAATTACTTACATTGCTTTGGAGAAGGGTTTGCTAAAACTTGGCGCATGCGCCGAAATTTGCGCATTGGACGACTTTATGTGGCTCATTTTATCCTTGTGCCTATTTGTTGTTTTGGGACAGATTAAAGACTTTCGAAATAATATCGTGCAGATAAATATTTTATTTCTTAGAATTTACTAGGATATTTCGAAAGGAAGCATTTTTACATTCCAAAATAAAGACCCCAAAAATAGGGATTTCTGATTTCCTACTAAACATCCGAAAATTTCATTCTAGAATCCCCTTCCTTCGAATAACAATTTCAATCTCATGTTCACTCGTTATAACTATTTCTCCCCTATATTAAAACCTACCGGTATTCATTTTTTCTAGCTCTTTCCTTGAACACCTGAAAGTAAAACGGTACTCGAGTTCATGGGCGTCGGCAGTATTTGTCCCTTATTACATTAGATGAATCTCTGAGCCGTCCGAATCAGCCTGCACTCTTTAAGTATATACAGGGTGGTTCGCTACCCGACTGACAATCTTGCAGAGGGTGTAGGGGGTACAGAGACGATTCGGAAGCACTTAACAATGCGGGATCGGAAATGTAGTCTTCATGTACCTAGTTTGGAGGAAGTATTGAAGTGTGCGTCTAATTTCTTAACCAACTTTCATAAACAATGAGCTTCCTCTGACAATTTTATCAATGTAATGAAAGAAAAAATTCTGAATCAACACTTTTTATCAAGTGCAATCGGTGTAATATGGATTAGTCTTTGTAAAAAACATTGTCGGACATTACTTGAACACTTCTAAAGTGATTATTAACAAGTACATGAATACGACGTTTCCGACCTCGCATTGATATGTGATTCTGAACCGTCTTGGTGTATCCTACCTCCCCTTAAATTTTGTACACGGAGTGTAGCATCACCCTGCATAAATACATGTGTTATTTGCAAAGTTCCTTTTTTAATTTTAACTATGTAGCAAATATTTTTATCGCATGTTCCTATTGTACACTCATTTTATTTCAAAAACTGGTTTCAATTTTAACTAAAAACAGTTCTTTTAGTGTTGTTATTATTCTTTAGTACTATATTAAAAGATAGCTCGGCAATACAGAATCCTTTTAAAGAAAAGCAAGCTATTATTTTCTGGTGGCCAGAAGTATTCACCACATGATCACGCTAGAAGCTTAAATAGTTCAAAACATGTCCTATGATACGTAGCTGTGAGTACTTTAGTAATAAGTAGCTATGTCTAACCTCCAGGCTATGGACTGGAAAGCAAATTTCACTTATTCAGGTTCTTCAAGGTAAAGCAAAAGTTTAGTAGAATGAATAAATTTTAAGAATCTGTGGATTTTTTTAGTTAACGGATTGGTATTCTTCTGGAAATACCGAAAGTCTGCGATAAAGAAAATTTTATCCAGGTAGGACACACAGATTTTCCGAATGTTTATTAACATTCTGAGAACGCTCAATAATATTCTCTGACAACGTTCTATTAACGTTCAGGAAACTTGTGTGTATTATTAGGGTATGAGTGGGATGCTTTGATAAAGATCATTTCTAGAGATGACGCTTCATCTGAAAAAAACAAAAAAACAATAAAATAATTACGAACAAAACAAACATGGATCTCATCTTTATACATATGTGTATATTTATTTCTAATGGACAAATCAGCGGCCTAGAGTAAGTTGGCAGAGTAACGTTGCCATGGTCTCCTAATTCTGAACCAATTCCGTGTGGGAGACCTAGCACCTAGATTGTCGTCCCTGAGTTATTGTTTGAACACGGAAGACATTGGTCCCACGACAGATTTAATGTCAACCAGCTCCTTTAAGCTTACACGGTCCACAACAAACTCAGCCGAGAGAGGGGTTCATACACCTAACCACTGGCCATGCCGGTGCTGCTTCACTTTCGGTGCTTTAATGGGAAACGAGTTTAACCGACTTTTCTACGGCCGGACTCTTTTTATAAAATGTTTATTGTGTAATATTTATCAGAATATTGTAAAGAACATTTGCAACTTAAAAAAAAAAGTAGAAAGAAAAAAAGGGACTGAAAGTTTTTCCCATACAGAAATCATATTATCAGTGACGTCGTGGAGACGTTACATTTCGTCTAATTCGTCACATCACAATTGTGATGTCAGTGCACGCCTTTTGTGACGTCCAATCTAGTCAAACATGTGACACTGCGGAGTAATTTTTCACTAAATGACATCCATGTAGATCACTATATTACGTCCATGGAGGTCACTATGTCCATGGAATGTCACAAAAACTGTCCCAGGCAGCCATTCATTGGCGTAACTGGGAAGGGTATCTTAAACGTTTTGATGTGAGGACCCCAAAATTGCAAAATTTTCAGGGACCCCATAAGCATGGCGTAAATCCAATACACGCGTCACTGGAACTGTTAGTTTTTTCACTTATACTGCAAAATACTATTGCAGTTTAGATCATTAACTTTCATTTCTAATTTTAAGGTTTAGAACAATGTGAAAATGCTAAATAAGCAACAAACTTAAAGATATAATACAATTTTAAAAATAAATTCAATTACTTGGGTAAAATAAGACATTAACTATAGTCTGTCCATTAAGAGCAGCCACTTTTAAGCTCACTACTTAGAAAACCCACTTACTTCTAAAAGCGCATATGCGAGGATTAAGATCAATGGGTAAGATGTGTCTACTTATACGGTCTTGAATTCCTTTAATTATGTTATAAAATTTTGGGAAAAGTAGTCAAAAAAAAATGACGGAACACTTCTTCAATATTCTTTAGATTTTGATCGACGCTGATTTTATAGTGGTTAAAGACAAAAATTTTGTTATTGAAAAAGAAGATAATGTAAAGTTATTTAAGTTAATGGAAAGTTAAGGAAATTAAATTAAAAGGAAAGTTAACGAAATATAAAAATTGCTAAAAATTTTTGGTGACCCCTCATGCAGATCCTGCGATCCCAACTGGGGTCGCACCCACACTTTAAGAAACTCTGCGCTAGAGTGAGCTAAGGCCATCTTAGAAAGATTTTGGCCAGCTCTATAAAAATTATATTTTCTGTTGCAAGAACAGTAGATGGAGCCCCTAGGTTTGGCTAAAGCCCACCCTAGAAACATCTAGAAACAAAGCCTACCACCCAGTCACGCCAATGTTCGCCAGCCATAACCCCTCTGTTACGAACACATCACGACAAGCATGTCATATGAAGTCACAAAGACATGGTGTGATTCATATATATAAATGATGCGACATGTTACAGGTCTATATGAATAATGTTTATGACGAATATTTAAGCAATACGTCACCCAGTCTTTCAATCAAACATAAGACACTAAGCTACTTCGTTACTCTTTGACAAAAAAACAAGAAAAAAGCCTATTTTTTTATATAAACATGCCTTTCGGCACGTTAACCCATAGTTGGACATTTTTTATATTTGGAGCTTAAAATCGAAGTGCAAAAGAAGGTGCATCAATTTACACGGACAACAACAACAACAAAGCATTTATTCGCATTTCACAAAAGAAAACGTTACTCCTTTGACTCGTTTTCTGAAAGTGTGAAAAGGAGTGCTGAAAAGAGAAGGGGGGACGTAGACTGGGGAGAATGAGTGGAATTGTATTGCTTAAAATCCGTCTTGGAGTCTATAAGAGAACGTAGTACTTTTCATTTTGGGGAAAATAATAATAATTTTTGGGACAAAGAAGAATCTTTACTAAACTGCTGTTTTCGCTTATGCATGTACGAAATAGCTTACCGGAAATATATTAACACTTTGAGGCGCAACCCTTTCCCAATGCTGAAAGAAAGGCAGTCGTTGCCATCGCTCGACTTAACTACCAGGAAGATGGCAGACGACCGAAACGTTCAACACGTGCCACAGATCTAGAGACCTTTGCGGCTGCACAGCCAGCTGCGTCAAAAAAGGGTCTCTAGATCTGTGGCACATGATGAACGTTTCGGTCGTCCGCCAACTTGCTGGTAGTTAAGTCGAGCGATGGCAACGACTGCCCGTTTTTCAACATTGGGCAATCTATCCAGCTGTTCTCGCATTCTTCCATTTTTCAGCAGATGTCAATGCTGTTAAAAATAATCGTGACAATTTTTTTACGGGAAATGACGCGCTAAAAATTAAAGAATTCTCGTGGAGCTATGTCACCCGCAACTATTTTTATAGAAATCAAATCTATTCTTCGTGTCTCGCAACAGTCAAAACGTCAGAGTTGGGTGTTCACAGAGCGAACACTGCGCGTTAAAGGGTTAAAAGATAATGGGGTAGGGAAAATACCGTTCGGGGGTTATTTCATCAAGGAAAGACAATTGCATTGAATCAAAAAAACATTTTGTGTATTTTCTTCACGTTAGATTGTTTGGTTTGAATGAATCTTCTTTCTTTCATTAGCAGAGAAGATTTAGAAAACAGCATATGCTGGTTAGTAAATATAAATTTGGAGAGCAGTATAAAGAAACAGCTACTGTAAATCATGCCAAATACAACGATCACTAAACGTAAACAGACGCGCCGACTTTGCAAAACATTTGTGGGTGTGTTAGAAAGAATATTTTTTTTTTCGTTAATAGGAGTCACTGATTAGACATGGTTTTTTAGAAAAAAGAATCCGCAAATCGTAATTTTTACAATAGCTTTAAATTTTTGATGAATAAATTTACACTGAATGTAGATCGTATGATTTGCAAATCAATGTTTACCAGTAGACTTCACATTTATTATTCCATTTAGTAGCAGTTTTAATTGAAACTTCTGGTTGAATTTGCTCCAAGAAATGCAAACGAGTTCTTAGCTGCCATTCTACTAGCTAAAAACCATATTTTGAAAACCTGAGTCAGTTGTTAGAAAACTGCCAATATTAGTATATTTTATGTATATATGTGTGTATATATATATATATATATGAGACGTCAGATATTTCAAGTAGGCTTCAGAGTTAAGGCAGGTAATATGGTTTATTGAACATTACAATTAAGTTACAATTTATAATGAGAAGAGGGGAGGGGAGACGGTTACAAGAATCAGCGTGGACTCATGAAGCAGTTCCAGTGGCAGAAGTCCCCCGATTTTCGATGTGCGGGAGTATTTACGCTTACCACACCACGTGGTCTGCGAAGACACAACTCCTCCTCTCTCTTATCTCTGATCGAACCACACACATTTACCGACATGACCCGCATCCGGGCCTACAAGGGCGTGAGGACACGTGTTTATCTAAAGAACTCAGAATCGACGGCCTGATGTCTGGCAAATAACAAAATAAATAAAAAATAGCTCCAGAGCGCGCGTGGCAAGTATGACAGGAAAGTAAAACTTACAGTGAAAGTACCCGCTAGAACAATACCCAAACTAGTAAAACCCAAATTACCTTTTTATACATTACATATATATATATATATATATATTATATGTATAATATAAAACAGATAAACTTAATAAAATTATATTTTTGGTTTATATATGTAATTTATAAAAAGGTACTTTGGGTTTTACTAGTTTGGGTATTGTTCAAGCGGGTACTTTCACTGTAATTTTTGCTTTCCTGTTATACTTGCCACGCGTGCTCTGAGCTATGTTTTATTTCTTTAGTTAATTGTCAGACACCAAGTCCTCGATTCTGTGTTCTTTTTAGTGTACACCTATCCCCTCGCCTTTGTAACCCCGGATGCAGGTCATGTTAATAAATGAATGTCATTCGATTAGAGATAAGAGAGAGGCTGAGTTATGTCTTAGCAAACCACGTGGTGTGGTGAACGTAAATACGCCCACACCTCGAAAATCGAGAGATTTCTGCCACTGGAACTGCTTAACTAGTCCACGCCGATTTTCGTACCCGTCTCCCCTCCCCTCTTCTCACTCTACATTGTAACTTAAAGATAATGTTCAATAAGCCGTCTTACCTGCTTTAACTCTAGAAACTTTATTGGAATATCTGACGTCGACATGATGTCGGCAAACAGACATCGGCACAGAATAGGCACACAGACATCATGTCGATTGGAAGTCGACATGATGTCTGTGTGCCTATTAAAAATTTTAAATTTAAAAAAATTAAAGCTTAATAGTCCGGGAGACGGGGATTTTCGCACCCGTCTCCCCTCCCCTCTTCTCAACTCTATATTGTAACTTAAAGATAATGTTCAATAAAACGTTTTACCTGCCTTAACTCTGGAACTTTGCTGAAATATCTGACGTATCATATATATATATATACACATATATCTATATCTTTTTTGTACCATCAGGACGTGACCCGTTGTTCCACGTTTGTGGTGTTCTCTAGCCGTAGTCAGGTGAGGTGATATTTCCCCCGGGACCCTTTTCTCGGACTGATGGCTCCGATACATTGACACAAAGTCAAATGGGTCGTTAAATATTTTTATTTATACTGTTTGGTACAGATTCTTCTGACAGAAGAAGTCACGAAAATATGAGATCTTGGGTTGTGCATTCGGTTATATAACCTCCTTGAGGTCATGTCACATGACCAAGACACTCTGAATTCATTGGTTAATCTAATTATCTGGGCTACAAAAATACCAAGGATTATTACGATTTTAAGATGCTGATGAGACTAATCCGGGGGACCGTCTACAAAGTTACAAGAGACTGTCTACTAATCAGGTTTGCGCGCGCTTTTTGATTGCGGATTTCTTTGTTCTTTTAACTAAAGTGCACAGTTTGAAAGCACTTTTTAATAATTTGGGAATTATAACAGACTTTTGATTTATTACAGACTTTTGATTTCTATGTTATAGAAATTAGCCAAAAATATAATTTTTAATAGCTGGCGCACTGGGAATTATGTGATGATTCATTCCTTTTCATTAGTTAAGGGAAGGTAAGTTTAAGAATAATTTACTATAAGAGATTTGTTCACCTTCCATATTATCTCCGTCAGAGTTTAGTAAACGTAATATCTTCTGCATGGTAAAGAAGCAGAACGTTTCAACGTCTAGATTTTTAGTGAAACAACAAAAGTGGAAAGATACAGCTAAGCAATTAACAAAGCACTTGCCATCCACTTCTCATTAATACACATAATAGGGAACCAGAGAAATATAATCTCACTTCTAGACGCGGCAGTATATATTTTTCAAAAAGAAAAAAATCACTAAATACCTCTATTACTGGTTTCTTTAAAGACGCATTGTAAATGCCTATAATTAGTATGAAATAATAGAAGTTCGCCGCTTCAGATTTGCTTTTTACGGCATATCGTTTCTTTTTTTTAATCTAAATTTAGAAACACCCTTTTGGAAATTACAGAAAAAAAAATGGAGGACCTCCCTTCTCAAATTTCTTCACGAAGAGAATCCCCAGTCTGGTGGATGGGGAAAAGGAGAAGATAAGTTACAAGCATAACACACAGTAGCAATGGGCATTTTTCTTCAGCTCTTTTAGAAGACGATAATTTTTTCTGACGTTTCTTAATGTGTGAGCTCTCCTGCAAAGGCGGGTTCTCTTAAATTACTTTCATCTTCTTTTTTTCTTGTTTTAAAAGAAAGATGGGTAATTAGACCGCACTTGGAGGCGTTATGTGAACTCTAGAAACGCTCTTACAGATGGTTTAAATTGCATGTTTTTTCCTGCCTAAGTTATGAGAAGCATACATGGGAGGTTCCGAAATTTTTTGCCTTAGAAGTTCTTTCTTTCTCCGATTGAAATTTAAGGCTTAATTGGTTTTGTTGTGATGGAAAACTTAATGATTGTATTTAAATAAATGCGGAGTAATGGATATGATGCATCCCTACCAGCAATTCTGCGCGGTTACCATCGGCCACGTAGCCGACCGAGGGTAACCCGAGGAAAATTGCTAGCAGGAATCTGAGAAGTGAAATTATCTTTCGTGAAATGGTTACTTTCGGCGAATGTTTTAATGGGCAAGGCCTCGCATGAAACCACCAAATCTCTAAAAATTCCACTAAAAATTCTGAATTTATAAGTAATAGGTAGCGACTGATATAAGTTTAATTTCTACAATAATGTGCAGTCTTAAAAGTTTTAACCAGAAGTACCAATAAAGAACATTAAATTCCCTAGTTTCGACCATGTGTGGAAAAGTGACCTCGACTAATCCTCACTGTCAACCATTGTAATAATAGGAAATGTATTGTTGGCAAATTATTTCGGTATATCTACGTCTTCTTTTCAAGACGTTTCAGGAAGTACTGAAATTGCTCTTGTTACATGGCCCTAGGAAAGTTTTAAATTATATCAGTGATTTAATAATGATTTTTCAGAGAATTGTTTCAGTATGTTTTGATAACAACCATTCAAAACGCATAAAAGTGTGGTAAAATTATTAGAAAATTATTTATTGCAAAATTGCTTGAAGCCTTCATCAGTTTTGAATTTTTTTTTCAAAATGTTGTTTTCTAAGATATTTTCTGGATGTCCTATTACAAACATTACTGATAATTCAGTATTTTCTATGAATAAAATATTAACAAGTGCACGAAGACTAGGTTTCTAAATCTGGATCACTTAAAGTTTTTCAGTTGTCTTGGTACAATCCCACGAGTTAGAAAATACCAATGCCTAGACATATCAGTTACTTTCAGGAAATCCCAAATATACTGTCCCAGAAAAAATACCGTTTCAATACACTCAACGGCAAAAAGTAAAATAAAAAGGAACGTTGTTAAAATTGTCAAAAATAAAGTTTTCAATCGTACAGTTTTATTCAGCTGTACAACTTTTTATCGGAAACTCCGGATTCAATTAAAACAACCCAGCGGCTTGGAAAATTTACTGCGCGACAAAATAAAGCCATTGTTCCAGATTTAAAATCTTGCGTATGGTTTAGTCCGATAAGCTGTCCGTTTACTACATTTGGGAGCAAAAAAAAATATATTGGAATGGGAGGAAATTTCAAGGGATTATTTATTGCATTTGAATCATGAGAGGGTTATCTAGATTCGTTGAGGATATTTGTGAAGCAGAATTTTTCACGTTTGATGTTTTTGTTTTTTTATTATCTGTATTGAAGATGTGACAAGCTGGGGGTTTTAATGGCCGAGAGAGCGTGAGATAATTTTTAACAACTGAACGACAATGGACGAAATATTGATTCATAAAAGCAATTGACATTTTTCAGTATGTCATGTTTCGTTAAGTGACAAGCTTCTTCCCTCCCTCCTTCCTCCAATTAAAAACAGTAATAAGATAGCGCATAAATATTTGAAAACCACTGCTGACATTCAGAATGATAAAGTATTCATATTTTCCAGCAACTTAAAAAAAAAAATAATAATTGATAAGTACAAGCATTTTACTATTTGCATTTAATTTTTCTTTTAAAAAGTAGTATATAAAATATGAAACATATGTCATTCAGAAAGTTTTCATTTTTGAAATCATGCTTTTGTCTTTAATTTTTTCTTCCATTAAAAACAGTAATAAGATTGTAGGTAGATAATAAGAGACCACCGTTGACATACCCAATGATAAAGTTTTCATTTTCCCCCACTAAATTACCAGTTTAAAAAATAATTAATAATTGAAAACAACAATGATCGTTTTTTGTCTTTTTTAAAAATATTTTGCAAAATCTAACGCATATGTCGATTAGAAAATTTTCATTATTTAATTTTTACTGTTCTTAATTTTTTCTCCTATTAAAATCACTGCTAAGATAGTGGGTAGGTATATAAAGATCACGCCTGAAATTCAGTATGATAAAGTTTTTTTTTGGGGGGGGGCGGGGATGGGGGGGGGGAGGATGGACGATGTAAAATGTGTAATTGGAAATCGTAACTTGTGTGATTAGTTTCCGTCTTTTCTGAAAAACTGTTTTGTAAAATACGAAACATATTTCTCTTAGAAAACTTTCACATATTACTACTTTTTCTAAGCAAAATATACATTTTGATTTTTTTTCAATAGGAACGGCTTACTCTGCATAAGTATTCACACGCTTTTATATTTGAATAATGCAGCAATGCATACGTTAAAAAATTCACATTGCTAACACTTTCAGAAAATAATCATTAAAAAAAAATTACAAAGCATGCTGTAGTGTTTTCTATACATGTCTATATCGCTTGAATGTTATTCTTCACATCAAATGATAATTCTGAGTCCTAATTACAATAAAACATTTCTATAATAAAAAACACTCTAAAATCTTGCCTTTTAAGGTCAAAATTAATGAAGAACTCTGTAACGTAAAAGGTATCATATGACCATCGGAAAATCAGACTTTTCCTGTCTTTGTGGAAGGTAGAGCTTTTTATATAGCTGAAGAAGTGTGGGCGTTTTGTTACCGTAAATATACGTTTTATACGGGTTTTTATGTACGTGTGCTTGTTACAAGGTACTTTATACACTTTGAAGAAATTCATATATCTGTGTTTAGTTGCTTTTTAAGTATACAGGCAGAAATATTCATAAAAAATCACATAACTCCTATGTTTTTTAATTGCTGAATTATTAAACAATTTTTCTCTGGAAAATAAATAAATAAATAAAAACAACTGAAATAGCTTGTTGTACTGCTAGACAACTTTATTCAGAATCTTTCAGTTAAGTTACATATTTTTCTTTTCATTTAGGAAAAAAAAGAAAAAAAACCATTAAATCAAGTAATCTATTTATTCATATGCGTATGTATATGCACACACATATATATTTCATGCAGAACTATCCAATTGTAAATAACTACTGAAATTCCCTGCTTCAATAAATTTCTTCTTTTCCTACTTTGACCTTTACGTAAATAGAATTTTCATTCCACGCATTCCCGTAATTAATTGTTGAAAATTTGTTTCAAACAGCAAAGAAATGCGTTCTCTTTATTCTACACTGAATTAAATACTTAAATATACGTAATGTAGACTTCAAAGCAAGTAGAGAGCGACCTGAAGCAAAACAATACGTAATTGCCATGGCTGAATGAATTTCGTATGTAATATTATGTTGAATATCCTGAAAAGTACATCTAGATTAATGAAAGAATTTTTTCCCTCCAGAAATCTTAAGAGTTGTGATTTAAAACTCAAGAAAAATAATTTTCTGTCATTTAAGAAACGCATACTTAATAATGCTACTTAATTTGAGATCTGATCTCAATAGCTGTAAGACTGTTTTGCTAGTATTAATGAGAAAAGAAAATTTAATTTAAAGAATTATAAGATAAAATAATCTATTTTACTTCATAATTTATGACATGATAGAAATATGCACATATTGTATATATGTTCTTCTGATGGCATTCGTGCTTAATTGTTTATCAGAAAAAATGTATTAAATTTCTAGCGTGCGGTGTGATGATAATTAAAACTTTGACAAAACTAAATATACGCCATTATACTTACGTGTAAAAATCACACGTAATAGTTATACGCTAAAGGAGCTGGTTCATGCAAATTCTGTCATGGGCCCTATGCCCTCCATGTTAAATGATCCTGCATGATATCTCTGAGGGTACCAATCCATGTGCAGGTCTCTCATATGGAATAGATTTAAAATTAAGATATACTGCTTCTTAGGGGAACCGCCTACTAGGTTGCCCTATAATAAAATGGACAATACATTGGGAGTTTCGTACTGGCTCCAGCTAATATGACAATTGGGCGCCCTAGAAAAACAAAAATTCTTTTACTACAATATATTTTCACAAAGGTATGCGCCAATTTAAAACTTTTTAAATGTACTGTAGGACTTTTAGACACTGTTGGAAGGTATT
The DNA here is from genome assembly GCA_038373885.1 of Cheiracanthium punctorium. NCBI lineage: Eukaryota > Metazoa > Arthropoda > Arachnida > Araneae > Cheiracanthiidae > Cheiracanthium > Cheiracanthium punctorium. Next base: position 471,540 of record JAWZYV010016590.1, on the reverse strand, counting down.
TCTAGACGATTAAATTTGTATTTAATTGCACTTATGAATCTTATTATAGTAAAATAAAAAATATCATTACCATGTAGGAGATTTCATTTAAAAATTTTCCCATTCTGCTAATGAACCAGACACAGATATTTTTTTAAATATTTAAATATCCACGTTTGCACTGCAAAAACTTGGCATGATGTGCGTCCTCAAACTGATACCTCGGACAGAAGTTTAGTTTTATTGTAAAAACTCAATTACGGAAAAAGTGTTGGGTAAAATATAAACAATTGCGCGCATACCGAAAATATCGAAGTCTTAGTCAAAAGAAGGAGTGCATTTACTCTTTCCTCTGAAAAAATTATAATTTTCAATTTCGTGTGCAATAGTTTAAATGCATTTGTAACTCTGCTTTTATTCTAATAGGATCTAAAATTTATTTTAAAAAAGAAATTAGGTATATAAAAGTAAAAGAAATTATTATTATTATTATTATTATTATTTGGTTGGGGTGGGGGAGTCTATTTCGAGAGATATTTTTTCACCTTGGTTTAGGCGCCATGCATCCAAAATTCGAAAATGATTAGCTAACTTCATGCAATTTATGTAAATTTAAATTTTAAAAGTACTTTTACTTGGTTTTTCAAAAGATCCGAATGTGTATATTAATTAATTTGAAAATTTCGACTTACGATGCTCATAGGAATAAACATGACAGCCGAAATTTTTCTTGAGATACTTAAATGAAGATGTTTATAAAGATCGTGAACGGAGGTGATAATTAAATAATTAACGATTTATTTCCTGTAAAACATTTTATCTGTTTTGTTACTTTAAATAGCTGTATGGCGTAAATCACTGATTTCCGTAAGCTCCATAATTTTTTTTTTTTTGTCTTGTCATTTAAAACGTTTTTTTTTAAAATTATACCCGTTTGTAAATATTGTGTGGCAGCTGGTAAAACAGATATGTTGTAAAAAATGGAGTCCGATTAATGAGTTATTATTTCGCCTTATAAAAACCACCTTCATCGAGGTAGAATGACCCAATGAATAAAAAATCGGCTACAAAGTTAAAAAATATAACTGTGAATTAACGGGTAAAGACTGGCAGCAAAAGTTGCCAGGAGATGTCCCTCCTGCTATTCAGTTATCTTTCCTAAAAAATCTAAGCGGTGACTTTTCGTATTATTACGCTTGCAGTATATTGTGATGTTTTGCCATCGCCAGAATAGATCTCTTGTTCTGTTCTGTCGGGCGAGAGATAGCTGCTTTTATCCACTGTTAGAGATAAGTTCGGGCTCATTTTTTGAAAGCCCGAGCCCGAAATTTCAGCTAATAGATAAATTAAAGTGAATTACTTCATTGATAGAATGTCATAAATTTTGCCGTTTGTGCAAATTAAAGACTAATATAATAGCAAACTCTTAATACACTTCCTAATTATTTATATTCAAGTTTATCAAATAAAAATAATTAGCTTATTTCTGTCACGAATCACTTTTTAAAATCTGTTTGCAGGGAGTATGTTCAATAAAGGAGAAATTTCTCGCGAGCTCGAACACAATCGTAAATTGCAGAGTCCTCGCCCGGTTCTGGCACAGGCTCGTCCTCGGGCGGAGCCCGTCTCATCTTTATCCACCATGCGCTTGCTGTATTAGACTGAATAGAAGGTAACTAAAGGTTGAAGTGGAGGTTTTTCCCGTTTCAGAAATCGGAATACATTCTTTTTTTTCATGAAGCATGAAAGTTCAATTAGTTCGTGACACGGATATCTTATCATTTAACATTATAATTAGATATCTATGTGATATCGACGATCGAAGGATGGGATATCACTTATAAATTTCATGAAACAAAAGTGCCATTTTGAAACTAAAGAAGCATTCATTTCAATCCTAAATAAGTCACACACGCTGTGGCCCAGTGGATAAGACATTGAACACGGCAGATGGCTGAAGTGCGAAGGTCCCGGGCTCGGGCCTATTGCTCAGCTGTCAATCTGACGGTCTGGAGTGTTGAACCGTTTCCTCCGGATGTAACATGGATACGCGTTAGAACCCCTTAGAAAGTCACTCCGCGCAAGGCACCCCCTAGAAAGTTGCCCGACGTCTAAGCTTGTCATAAGACATACACCCAAAAAATCAATCTTTAATCACCTTCCAAGTATGTATATTAGCGGGGTAGTGATGAAGAGCGATGGTCTATCAACTGACTGGTCAGACGACTGATGACAGAGATGGCAAAACGCACCCCCCTTTTTTTTAACTTCAATTTTAATAAATCGTTCACATATTCTTCGTAAAGGGAAAAATGCCAGTCGGCAAAGACATTTTCTGACAGTCCTTTCCCTGTCAATTCAAGGATACATTTTTAACTGTTTATAGTCTCAAAAACAATTATCTGTTAAATTCTTAACTATCAAATGTATGTTTAATGTCACTCCAAAATGAGCTATTTTTTTAATGAATATGTATCTGTCCGGAAAAAAATAAATAAAATAAAAACTGTTCAGAGTAAATTTCAGAAAATGTCCCTTGTCAATCGCTTTGGCTTCCAACTCCCTCTAAAGATTCACTTCCAAAGCGTTACTTTGTATTCTACGACGTTGCATTGAAAGTAACTGGAAATCTCTTTTTCATTTGCTTTTTGATCTCTGCTCTGCTCCAGATAATCTTAAAGAGGCCGAAAAGTAATCGCTATAAAGCAGCATTTAAAGGAATTCGGAATAGTTTACATACACTTTAAACAGTGTTCACAAAACATGTGACTTGGAGCAAATCCAAGAGTGGGTTTAGATCCTTCCTATTCATTCAGAGAGAATTCATTCACCCATTAAACGGTATTTTTGTATTATTATTTCGGGGTATAGAATTTTCACATTACTAAGTTAAGCATAAACTTTGACAAAAAGCTATTGATATTCTGTAGCGTTCAGTCAGCGGCATAAAATGCATCTATTACATACAACTTTTTTACTAACTTTTATATTACTTGGATGTTGTTAATTAACTACAAAAAATTTTAATGCATTTTCAGTTGAGATTATCGGACTTATTGTAATACTTTTGTCTGTTTTTATCAGCAATATTTTACATTAAGCCTCTGAAACATGGTCATTAGAGTTTTATTCATCCAATATGTGTGGATACCTGCAGTTATTAATAAAATTTCGGCATCAGTGGTTTAGAAATATGTAAAATATTGTCAAGAATTTGCATATGTCTTTATGATACATCTACTTTTTTTCAGAGGTTTTTCAAACGGAATGCTGATTTATAATACATGCCTAAAAACAGATTCTAAAAGTTTTACTTGGTCAGAACTATATTTTATTTAACTGTTATTTTCCTACTTATAAAATGCGAAATGTTGAAAAAAAATCTGTTAAAAAATTATAAATTAAAGAGAATTTTATTTAATTTAATAGAACAAACTGCAAAACTTTTTTTAAAACTTTTGAGCATTTCTATTTGTAAAAATGCGCTGATTCTATTAACGCAATGAAAAACTATTTTTTATGGAACATTATCTTGGTTGATGTAACATAAAATATATTTCTTGCAACACTTGTGTCACATTGTTCAAAACATGTAATACTTGTGACAGATTGTAAAAGACTACTAAATAGCAGATCCAGATTTGCATCGTGTTTAGTGCATCATTCTCTACGATTATGAGATCGGATTCGACCCCCGTCTTGTGCCATGGTTGTTAATTCTCCCGTGCCTTCGTAGGAAGTAACTTGGCCGCCTACTTGGTGTCCCTATAACAAAATGGTCAGTTCTTCGGACCTTTATATTTGCGAGTGTCCACCATTCGGGGAAAAAAGATTGCTGTCTAAAGTATTAAAGAATCTGTCACCATATTCTGTCTATTAAAAATAAATAAATAAAATAGAATTAATACAGTGGTTTTTTTATTAACACATACCCTATTACAGCACGCATAAACTGACTGCATTGCAACAACTTTAAAAGTAATTTTACATTGTTTTAAGAACCTAACATTGATAATCTTTGAATGCAATAAATTTTCAAAATCACTTTCCTTTATTTAATCTCTGAATAAAGGGATACATAGGCATTTACTTTTGTATATTATTTATACTTCTCGCTTAACAATATCTTTTACGTAACTATATCGTCTAGACTAATTTAGATTAGAAAACACAATGTTACTTTTAATAATTACTGTCTGCACTTTCGATTTTGTTCGTAAGTCTTCATAATGCTGACGTCTTTTAAACCCTTTTCTGAAAAATTATATTTTACTGTGACTCAAGTACCCGCTATCGAAACTTACAATCCAATTAAACAAATCCAGCGGCCTGTAAAATTTGCAGCGAATCATGATGAAGCAGTTACTCTAGACTTAAACCCTTAAATATGGACTGGTGTGATAAGAAGCAAACTTTTCGAAACTCCCATTTCTCTTAGTATGTCCTAGAGTATTAAGAACTCATTTGCCCGTTAACATATTCGAAGACTTTAAAGTCCCCTCTTGTTAAAGCGGACTTTTTTCACGTGATTTAATTATGAATATGAAGAGATCATTGAATTAATGTGCTTTTATGTAATTTTTTAAAACTTAAAATATGATTTTTTTCAATGTGTGGTATTAAAAAAATGCAAATTATTATTTGATCCATATAATAATGTAAATTCTATCATATAAAATATGTCTCTTCTGACAGTTTTTTACTAGATTAAATTATGAATATTAAGAGGTCATTAATTAATGTTTTGTTTTTTATTTTAAAGGTGATTTCCCTCCCTCCTTAAATCGGTTTTAATACGACATTAGTTTTTAATATTTTAAATTAAGGTATGATTTGATTCATCATGCTAGAATTTATTAAAGTAATTTAGACTAGTTAATTTTAAGCTATTTTTTCTTTCTTTAAATCACTCATGCAATGAAGCTATTTTTTTTACTTCCTTTGTTAACAACTCGATTAAATTATATTGATTTTTGATTCGGATGAATAGACGACGTTTCATTGAAAATTTAAAATGTATAGAATTTTAAGGGCAATTTCGCGAAATACATTCAAATTAATTTTATTCTAAAATTCTTAGGCCCTTCATGCTATTGAAAATTGAAGATGGATCTACACTTATAGTAATGAACTTGTTGGTGTTTCTCTCTTTAAACCATTAGCGTTTACTATTATTAGTATTATTATTTGCAAAACAATACATAAAAAATATAGGAAAATCTGAATATGTTGATTTTTTTAAAATATTTAAGCTACAATCTAGGTTACTTTCTCGCTACTGATGTAGTTTATTTTGGAAACATTTTTATTAAATAAGTTAAAGCACTTTATTATAAACTATTCAAAATGCATTAGGCTCATTTGTTATTTAAAATATTGCATATACAATTTATCAATCAAAATTTAAAAAAAAAGTGATTAAATTATTTGCATACTACACCTTTGAGAAATTCTGGTATAATACGGCCACTCTACTGACATGTACGGCCATTAAAAATTACCGTATATATGTCTGCACATTCCATTTTACGCACTGCATAGTGTGAAATCTGACTTTTAAAATGCTAGTAAAATCGACAAAAAAATTTCAACATTTGTATTCATAAATCTGTATATATTGAATATTTTGATTTCCAAATTGAAGTAAATTAATCCTTAAAACAATTTTAAATGTAAAAAATACTCTTGGCAGGATACAAATTACACAGTTTACTGATAGAACTAACTATATTACGCCTTAAGCTATTCATCAAGCAATAAACGATACAGCAATTTTTAACCTTCTTCCATCTAATATATATCCAACTGAATAATCCCTCATAACTTTATAACAATATTAAGCGCTGCAATTTAGAATGAACTAATAACGCTGTTAAGTGATGCGAAATTTTCATACTGATGATTTTCCGCGATCGAATTGAGACTTGAATGACCGATTGTGTAAACAGCCTATTTAATTTTATTAAAAGGTTACTGGAGCTGTAACGCTAGTAAGGTAGGGAAATGATGTTTTCGAATAATTAAACAGGTTGGATATTAGTACATATTAAATACCGAATAAGAGAGAAAAGAGAGTTATTTAGAAATATACTGGGATAAGTAATTGGATGCATTTAATAGCTTAAGTACGAGTTTAATGATATATGTACGAAGCTATTTCGTCAAATGATATTTTGATAGTATTTGTATGGCATTATTTGCAGATTTATTGAGCACTCTGAATAGACTGGCTGTTATGAACATTTCGTATTTAAACGTGAATTATGAAGTATTTGTTTACGATAGAGAATTATTTGCGGTGACTTAAACTAACAGAATATACTGAGTATCCCAAAAACAGGGAGAATGACTAAATCAGCACGAACTCTTAAAAATATTCTTCAGTTTCCCAATCATCTGCAACAAAACTTGCACCAGAAAACAATAGGTATCGAAAGGTTAATGGAATGGTAGAATGTTTTGTTGCTGACGAAGGGACTACCTTTGTACTTTTGAAATATGAGTACAATTTTTTGTCCTTTGTATCTTTGTACTTTTTCCAAAAACTCTGTGAATTTTTATTTAACTTGAACATCAGTATTCATCAGTATATATTTTTTTAATATCGGAAGAAAATGGTGAAACAAATTATTTATTTCAATTGTTGATAGGCATGTATATACATGAAAAAGAAGTTTTTAAAGTACAGACAACTATCAAAATATTCTGTTTATAGGGATGGACGCGAGACGAAAAATAAGCGTCTCGCGTCTCGCAAAATAACCTAAAAGCCTGTCTCGTCTCGCAAAAATGTTAAGAATGTGTGTCTCGTCTCGCAAAAAAGCTGTAAATATCTGTCTCGTCGTCTCGCGTCCATCCCTATCTATTTAGATTATCTTTTAAACTTTTAAGCATTAATTTTAATTAGAAATTTAACCTGCAGTTCTATGACAGCTCAAAATGCGTGCAATTTAATCTGATACAACCTACATATTATGAATATTGCTGTTTTGTTTTATTTTATGTAGACTATGTTAATTGCTAAACTAAGTTAAGTAACATGCAGCTTTTAACTAAATGTATTTTTTTACCAATTTTAATAAAATTAACATGTTTAGAGCAGTTTACTTATTTTGAAGTTTAATCAGTGTAGTAAAACCCAAGCAAGTTCTTGAATGTTCTCATATTCAAGTCGTGCCCAGTTTGTGCTTGTCAATTCATGAAGTAATGTGATTTCGTTTATTGTTAATATTCTTATAAAATGGCCGATTTAATTATACCAGTATACCTTTCTTACTGGAAAAACAGGGAAAAATTACTAAATTACTAGGAAACGGGTGCGTACCAGGGCAATTTTACTTATTTATGCTTTTAAATAAAATAACCGAATTCTTAAAAAAGCGTCATTTCAGCAAATAAATCATACCTGAAAAATATTGAGGTTATATTTTGCTAGTATTATGCGTCCTTTTAAAATGTACTCATTAATTAATTTCCAAATAAACCAAAAACATAAACGTTCGAACTAAATTAGCTGATTACTGCAAACAAATCGATAGCACAATGAACAATGAAGGACTTTTTTGAGGATAGCAAAAAAAAAAAAAAAAAAGTTGGGAAGGGAGGATCATGGGGGTGTTTTATATAGATATATTCCTAATTCAAATCCTTCAAAATCCTATCAACCTCAGTAGTTTAAATACACATGCAGAATACACTGAGTATGCACGTAGGACTTCAGTCGCAGAGCTCCCGATTCGATTAAAACTGTCCAACTGGCTGGAAAATTTCTCCCGCGTTCAACAATGAAGCTGTTACTAAAGCCCTTGCGTATGGCGCGGGCCGATAAGGGATTTTACCCGTTTTGGTGAAGCCTTTCGTGCCCCTTTTCAATGGGACTGACTGTTTGGGTTTGACGTTCTCCTCCTGCTGCTGCCTCCTCAAAAGGGGTGAAGGTGAGAGAGAGACTGTATTTTTTTGGAGCAGCAGTGGTGAAATTTATCGGATTAAAGGGTTGTGATCTGGGCGGAAGTGAGATGAAAGGATTGGAAAGGGGGGGAAGGGGGTCATGTGTGGGTGGATGGGGGGAGGGAAGTGAAATCTCAGAGCTTGGGGAGGAGGAGAGAGCGGTTGATAGTGACAGGGCTGTTGAATGTCTGCAGGAGGGTATTGTATGGTGGATGAGCTATATATTTAGTTAAGCTGTAGTATATAAAGAGCAGACGTAATAAAAATGCATACAGAAAATTCTCCACCAATAGTTTTGCTGTTTTATCCGTTAATTCAAATTTCAGTTAATACGAAAAGACTTTTCTTACCCTTAGACTTCTTCTTAACGAGGTTCCACTGTATTTACATTTGAATTCATAACAATAGGAATTTTACGAGATTAGACAAAGCTTTTGCAGTTGCTGTACAGGACGGTACAGCACTGCAAGAAGCCTTAGAATCTCTAAACAGCTACGTCCTATAGCAGCTATTTTAGTAGTCATTCGCACTAAAACCTCCTCTACCTTTCGTCTTTAAGTATTGGTCATCCCCTAATATTGGTATTGTTAGGAATATATATTTCATTTAATATTCGTTATATTTTCATTAACCCTTAAAGGACAACGACGCCTTTTTAAGGTATCGATAGTGGGAATTCCTCGAATCCTTGAAAGTTCGTTGTACAACCATTCTCCTGAATTTCCAAGCGATGGTTATTGGGATGGATATAAGAACTGTGCAGTTTTTATGCGAGACGAGACTGGCCTATTTCTCATAACTATATAATGTAAGGAAAATACAAGGACTACTGCCGCTAACAGGAACAAATGATTTTAATCAGATCAGCCTATAACTAATACAGAGGATAAGCAAGAACACGGCATTCAACCAATAACAAAATAGTACGCCACGAATAAGTTTTCTTCGTCAGAGACGAGCAAACGAAACTAACTCGACCCATCTCCCTCTTCATTCTCCGAGACGCAATTTTCTCCATTTACAATACGTACCAACTCACGTTTCTTCGAAAGTGAGGCAGGGAAAGCCTCCCATTCGAACAAACAGGCGTGCGAATTGGAATTTTCTTCTAAGTTCCTCTTCTACAAGAAGCTCGTATCACGGTTTTTATTAAGAGCTTGAATTCGCGCAAAACATTGTTAGCGACCTCATTGTGTTGTTAGCAGAAGCAGATAATCGAACCAGTTGAATAGTTATTGTATATTTTGTTAACGAACATTTTCAATTTAGCAATAAGAGCTATTAACTAAAAATTTAATACGCATGCATGCAGAGTACAAGTGACAAATAAATGCTGACATGCAATTGACCTTTATATACATGGATTTTATGCTATTTATATACATGCTGCCCGGCAATTAACCAAAAAATTTGAATTTCCAGTAAAATAGTTTGAGAAGACATAAAAGAAAAATATTTTACTTCACGTATAAGTACACTCATTCCGATAAGTTGTCCAAAACTGAATGAATAGTTCGCAGTGTGATGCCCGAAATTTCAGCAGAAAAAGAAAATCGTCTGTTCGATGGTCAAACTCGGCATCTTCTAGTGCGAACTGCAAAGAAGCAAACTTTTACTGAACACTGCTTGCAAGTTCGTGTCTGTCTAGTGCTGCATCACAGCACAAAATGAAAACTCGTTTTAATTACTCGATTAATTACTGGGCACCCTGTATACAGTCGTGCCTCGTTAGGACGAAAACGTTCAACACGAAATTCGTCTCTCAAAGTCAAAGGAAACTTCCCCAATCACGATTTGGCTCTTGCTGCATTATCGGTTAACACGAACTTCAGTTGATGCGAGAAGATTTTTCACACCCTTTGACTTCGTCTTAGCAAGGTTCGACTACATCTACTTTCAAATCTATAAAAATGATTACGATATTAGACAAAGCTTTTGCAATTGCTTCGACGGTACAGCCCTTTTTTCTCGTCCAACAGCCATCTCTAAACAGCTGCATCTCTATAGCTGTTACCTCCTCTAGCAGGGCCTTATTATCGCATGGCCAAATCGGGACTTTGTCCAGGGCCCCCAGCTCTAAAGACCCCCTCCTCAACTTCAAATATTGTTCTGAAATATTCTTTTTTTACATCAAAATTTTACGAAAAAAAACCAAATTTCATAGATGGGGCCGCCTAAATTCATCAATGCCTGGGGCCCCTGTTGGTTATAATCGGGCCCGGTCTTCTATCAGCTATTTCAGTAGCAATTCGCAGTAAACTCTTTTTAACTTTCGTCCTTAAAAAATAGTCACCTCCTAATGTTGGTATTGTTACTATTAGATCGCTCATTGAATAGTCATTACATTACGGTTAACTGCCAAAAGATCAAGACGTGTTTTAAGGCATCGATATAGTGAGAATTTCTCAAATCCCGAAAAGTTTCAAGTTGTATTTCATGGAAGTTTAGAGCAAGCCATTGACAGACTGAATTATTTATGATGTCGCATTTTGTTGAGAGTGAAAATTAGGGATTTCATAAGACCATAAAACAGATTTAAGGAAAAGAGAGCGTTCTGTCAACCCAAATTTGAGGCATTTGTTCCATAGCTAACTTGTGGCAAGATTTGACGCGCATAATTCTTGGCCATCCAATTCGCCTTAGTTTTTTATGAAGCTTTTGTGACCAGCACGATATTTAAAGTTTAATCATTATAGTTTTAGCGAAAAAATGGTACGTAACTGCTCTGATGTAGATGAAAATCATGAATTATGCAAGGTTCTGAAATAACCTTTCGCAGATGAGTGTATTTTTTTCATATTTTTGAAACATTTTTTATATAAATGAAGAACTTTTCAATGTAAGCACATCCACTAAACCTAGGAGATACAATTTTGGACCAAGATGGTTTGTAATACGTATGTTGAGAGTAAATTTGTCTTTTAGTTTACAATTACCACTCACAAAATATAGCGATAAAGCACAAGTCTAGCCTCTTTCTTCATTTTCGTTCGGCCATTCGCAAGTCTCATCCTTTCCTCACTTTTCCTACAAGTTTTGAATATGAAATCGCTCTCTGGAATATTTCAACTATTGACGACAAAAGGGCACTTTCGAAAGGCAATTCAAAACTAACGTCGGTGGTTCATCGAAGGTGGTCAATCGAAATATGCAAATGAATGACTCGAAGAGAGGTAGTCTTGACTAAATCTATTTAATTAAATGTACATAATATTTACATTGAAGTTTTACAAAACGAATGCGCATGTGTGCGCTTATCGAAGTACAATCGAAACTCGTCTGTCGTTCTCTCACATCGACAACTAGTTAGAGAGTGCTTGCTCACGCCCTCTGCTGGAGAGCGAGATTTCGCTACACTCCCCACCTGAACTCTTCAAGAGAGTTCACCTACACAAATCTAATTCGAAAGAAAATACAATACAAATGTCTAGTAAGGAATAAACAAACATAACTACTAAATTGTATGTCAAACAATCGAACTTAAATTTTGAATTCTCCACGTAAATAATAATCTAAACATAAACTTTAAAGGATGCAAATTATTAACACTGAATACTAGATTATGAGAAAAGTTAATGATTATTGTCATAAAAAAGGATATAGTCTTGTCTTTAAAGTTCATCAGTCACTTCAAGTGGGTACAAGAGTTGCACGGGCTTCCTAAATAGTCCCTTTGAAGTTTTCACTAAACAAGCTCGAACATGTCCGTCTCTTCCAGTGAATGATTCCTGAATAATACCCAAGTCCCACAGTAGTTTCGACTTTGATGTTCCGTCTATCAGTACGACTTGTCCAATTTTCATGTCTTTGGAGGATTCAGGAGTTTTAAGATGGTACGCAGTTTTTAAATTTAGTAAGTATTGATTCCTCCACTTCTTCCAGACTTGCTTAAGAAGTTGGGTTTGGTACATCTTTCTTCGAGTTAAAGATTCTCTAGACGTATCTTCAAGTTCTACCAAACTTATTGGAAATTCTGTTTCATTTCTTCCAAAGTTTAAGAAATGAGAAGGCGTCAAAGGCGAGGGTTCGTCCAGGGAATTGTTAACGTACGTCAGCGGTCTCATGTTCACAATCATTTCTATTTCAGTCAGTAAGGTGGATAACTCTTCAAAATTCAACAGTGCACGACCTAATATTTTTCGCAACGGATCCTTCACTGACTTTACTAAACGTTCATAGAATCCTCCCCACCATGGGGATCTTTCCGCAATGAATTTCCAAGTGATGCCTTGGGAAGAAATGTAATCTTTCAACTGATGACTCAACAATATTTCGGAGATGTGTTCTAGTTCTCTACTGGCCTTTTTAAAGGCCTTTGCATTATCCGAATATATAATAGTACAATTTCCTCGTCTGGCCACAAATCTCCTAAAGGCTAACAAAAAGCATTTCGTCGACATTGTTGTAACTAACTCTAAATGTATCGCTCTTGTGACCGCGCAAGTGAAAAGTGCTATATAAGATTTCATAGTTCCCGTACCATTCTTAACATAAATTGGTCCAGCAAAATCAACGCCGCAAACATTAAAAGGAGGCGTTTGGGATATTCTATCTTTGGGTAAGGGAGCTGTTATCTGGCCAGCAGGTTTTGCTGAATACTTCGTGCAAATCAAACATTTACTGATAATCTTCTTTATTAATTGTCGTCCCTTAGGAATCCAGAATTTCTTTCTCACTTTCGTCAACGTTAGGGATACTCCGCTATGCATTACCTTTTCGTGTTCCTTTCTTACCAACAACTCCGTGAATCTCGACATTTTAGGAAGGAGGATCGGTTGTTTTTCGTCTAGAGAGAAATCTGACTCAGCGAATCGACCTTTGATCCTGAGTATTTTCTTAGAGTCCAAAAATGGTGCTAAAGAGTAAATCGACGAATCAGATCTTATTCCTTGATTATTTTTCAAGTTCGCAATTTCCGAACCAAAAAATTCTCTTTGCGAATCTCGAATCCAAAAGTCTTCGGCTAATTGTATTTCTTCTGCAGAAAGGGTTCCATTTCTCTTGGTCGTATGTCTAACGTTGAATACGAATCTTAGAACATATGAAGTAACTCTAAGTAGTTTGGTCAGGTTACTGAACTTCTTCAGGTCTAATAATTTTTCATTTGATTCTACGGAACATTTGTTCTGAATAGTGTGTTTAAATCTGCTCCTCAATTCTAACTCCTCGTTGTTCATCGGACACTTTTCGCCTCGAGGCCAGCAGTTAGTTGGCTGCCTTAAGAATACTGGCCCAAGCCACCACATATCATTTCCTCTCAGTTTTTCGATAGAAGATCCTCTTGTGATCAAATCAGCAGGGTTCAGTTTTCCTGGACAATGGAACCAGTTCGAGGGTTCGGACAATTTATGAATCTCTTCCACTCTATGCTGCACAAACGGCTTAAATTTTAATGGATTGTTTCTAATCCAATGGTATACGATAGAAGAGTCTGTCCAAAAATAGCAAGACTTTACGAACTTTAGTGTTTTCAGAATCTTGCGACATAATCTAGCCGACAAAAGTGCTCCCATGAGCTCTAGTCGAGGCAAGGAAAGAATCTTCAAAGGAGCGACTCGACTTCTGGATGCCACAAAGCTAGTGTGAAAGGTCTTGTCTGAATTTTTAATTCTCAAGTAAGCAACTGTCCCATAGGCTATTTTCGAGGCGTCTGAGAAACAATGTAACTGGACTTCATCGAAATTATTTTGTTTAAGATAACACCGAGGAACGAGAATGGCTTCAAGGCTAGACAGTTCTTCGCACCATTTATTAAACTTTTCTCGAAATTCAAGGGGCAATAGTTCATCCCATTGAAGACCTAATTGCCAAACTTGCTGAATTAGAAATTTGATTCTTATTACAAATGGGGTAATGAATCCTACAGGATCGAATATACGCCCAGCTACTTGTAGCAGAAAACGTTTCGAATTTATTTGCTTTCGGAGGAACTTCTGTAAGTTATGCGTATCAAAATAAAAGCCATCCTTTTCAGTATCCCACGCGATACCCAAAACTTTAGAAGTTATACCAGTCTGTCCTAAAACGTCTCTAGTTGTTTCTACAGATATGCCATCGTCTTGCCAAAGTTTCCTTAAAATTTCCGAATTGGTTTTCCATTTATGTAATTGCATATTTGCCTCTTCAAAAATCCTGATACATTCTTTGCTAGTAGCAAATGCACTGTCGGCGTCACTAGATCCCGTAATAATGTCATCGACATAACAAGATTCATTTAGTAATTCACAAGTGTCGGGAAATTTGTCGGCAAACTTTCTCAAATGATGTTTAATCGTGGCACCGAGTAAAAACGGGGAACAATTTAGTCCAAATAACACTCGAGTGAACCGATATACGTGTGGGGATTGAGATTCGAAACTAGGTGAATCCGACCAAAAAAATTTTGTGACATCTCTATCCCTTTCGTCGATTTCGATTCTGAGAAAGGCTTGTTTGATATCGGTCGTAAAGGCTACTGGGTATTCTCTAAACTTGAGTAAAAGTTCAAACAGGTCGGGGTAGAGGTTAGGCCCTATTTCCAAGCAGTCATTCAATGATAAGTTTCCTTTACTATGACTCGACGCATCGAAAACTACTCTGAGTCTGCTTGTTTCTCGATCTTCGCGTATTACAGCTCTGTGGGGCAAATAAAACTCTGGATGTTTAACTTCAGGTTCGGCATTTTCATAAACCGGCTCGATGATGTTTTGGGTGAGGTAATCATCAATGACCTTTTTATATTCTGAAAACAAAGTTCGGTCATTTCGAAACTTCGAACAGAGTCTAGAAAATCTTTCAAGAGCGATTTCACGATTGTTTTGTAACAGATGTCCCTTTTCAGATTTCCAAGGTAATCGTACTTTATATGTTTTATTTTGGTGTACGACACTAGATTCATATTTTTTCAAGCTTCTGTCACTAAGTGGATCAGAAGTTTCAATTTCAGATTCAATTCCGAGGCTTTCCAACTGCCAGAATTTTTTAATATCTTCAGAGATATTGCTTTCTTCAACTATAACTTTCATCGCCAAGGAATCCATGGACTTAGTTTCACCCTTCCCCAACAAACACCATCCGAACAAAGTTTCGGTTGCGACTAGCTGTTTATTAATCCGTTTTATTCTTCCCGAAATTAGAGAATAATAATAGTCTGCCCCAATTAGAATTGAGATTTTATCATTTCCGTTTTCTGTGTAGGTGTCCGACAATTTCAGACTCCTCAAATCTTTGATTTTATTTATTAGATCAACATCCGGAGGAGAAATTTGTGCTGATGAAATTTCTTCGATTTCTAACACCTCGACATATACGTTTAGATTCGGGTCATTTCTATTTTCTAATTTGACCCGGACAACGTCAAAGGACTTTTCCATAGGTGTTTCACCACCAAAGGAATGGACCGAAAGCAACTCTTTGCGAATGAAAGGAAGTTTTAACTTTCTAGAAACATCTTTCGTTATGAAACTGCGCATGGAGCCACTGTCGAATAACAATCTTACATTTTCGAAAAGATTATTTTTATTACGTGCGGAGACAGCCGCCGTTTGGAGAAAAATTCTCTTAGTGTTGCTATTTTTCTCAATTTGACAGGACGAGACGGCCGTATCATGCGGAGCGGACGCCTCTGGAAGCGAATTGGCGTCTATGGGATTTTCCCTTTTTGTTTTATTATGAAACCGATAACAAATGGCTTTCGAATGTTTATATTTATTCCCGCAGAAGGAGCAACCGT
This sequence comes from Cheiracanthium punctorium, assembly GCA_038373885.1. NCBI lineage: Eukaryota > Metazoa > Arthropoda > Arachnida > Araneae > Cheiracanthiidae > Cheiracanthium > Cheiracanthium punctorium. The sequence continues at coordinate 455,903 of JAWZYV010016590.1, read as the reverse complement.
CTCTCTGGCGACATTCATTAGCCCGGTGTGATGGAATCAAGCAATTTAGGCATCTGGCTTCTCTTTTCAAAAGCTCTCTCCTAGCTTCAACGGTACCCTCCCCACAGTTCTCTGAGTCATGCTGGTTTTTGCAGAAGATGCATTTCGAACTAATATTGGTTAGCAGTTCGTGAGCGGAAGTCGGAGTCTTCGAAACGCTGTTTCTATATTTCGGTGAATCAGCGCTTCGGACTCGGAACTCACGACCTTGACCCAGTCTATCTGCGCGCAGGGGATTTCTACCGGAATAAACAGCAAGTGCTCTTTCGCGGCTAAGGATTTCGTCTTCCAAAAATTTCAAAAGAGTTTCAAGATTCCAACTTTCTGACTTATTTGATCTGCTATACTCTAATGTCAGATCGGGTGGCAATATTTTTAAAAGGATTGGTACTAGGAGGTTTCCATATGATTTTGAATCAATTCCCAATGACTCAAGATTCCTAACTTGGATTTCGGCACGGTCAAACAGTTTTCTCAAACCCGTAGTATCGCTCGAATCTCTGACAGGGGGGATATCTAACAGTTTTCCCAAATGAGAGTTGATTAACAGATTATTTTGTCCAAACCTCGAGCGTAAAATTTTCAAGGCAGCGTCATAATTTTCATCTTTCAATGCTAAGCCCGAAACAGCTTTGGCAGCAGATCCTCCAAGACAATTTTTCAAATAGATCAATTTTTCAATTTTATTCAGATTTGGGTTTTTATCAATTGTGTTTTCAAATTGGCCTATAAATTCTAGCCAGAGTGATGTATCACCGAAAAATTTATTTACTGTCAGCTTTGGCAGTTTTATCGAGTTGGTAACTTCAAAGGTTTGATTCGAAGCGATCGACGAAGTTGTTACTTTACCGTTGGCACTTGAATTTGGAACATGAACTTTATCACGATCTAATTCTTCAATCCTATCGCACAGTTTACATTTATAAGCTATCAAATTATCCAAATACTCTTCGGAAGCTTCCACTTCCGTTTCTACTTCCTTGACATCAATTTCGTTCAAAATTTCAGAATCAACCAATTTAATATGATCTGTTTTTTCTATCAACTGATTTAACAAAAGTTTTAGTTTTTTCGGATCTACTTCCGATTTCAAACTTTCATCAATTTTTCCAAACAACTTCGTTATAAGACGCTTTTGGGTCGATCTCTTTTTTTTCAACTTGTCAAGACTCATATCGAAATCAAAATGCGGACTTACCTCCCTTACTAGAATCTCGAACAATGTAGTTGATCACAAATAAAGAGCATTCGGCCCTTACCGGCCGCTATGCACCATGACGACAAAAGGGCACTTTCGAAAGGCAATTCAAAACTAACGTCGGTGGTTCATCGAAGGTGGTCAATCGAAATATTCAAATGAATGACTCGAAGAGAGGTAGTCTTGACTAAATCTATTTAATTAAATGTACATAATATTTACATTGAAGTTTTACAAAACGAATGCGCATGTGTGCGCTTATCGAAGTACAATCGAAACTCGTCTGTCGTTCTCTCACATCGACAACTAGTTAGAGAGTGCTTGCTCACGCCCTCTGCTGGAGAGCGAGATTTCGCTACAACTATCTTTATCGGACAGTGCTTTGCGTGTCATTAGTGCGAGTGGAGGCGGTCGTTTTTGTGGTTTCGGGGACATCTCCAGGGAAAATATTCTTCATTTCAGTTCTGAGAATCTGTGACATCAAAACTGAAATATTTTTGTTAGTTTGGATTTGCTTTGACAAACACATATTTAGAGTCACTAACTCAAAGAGCTCTTTTAGAAAATGTTATTGAGAATTTTGCATTACAAACAAATAATGAAGAAAAACAACCACAATACCGCAAAAGAAACAAAGAAATAATTTTGGAACAATGGTGAAGCTTGGATACTTCGAATTCAAGTTGAAAAGCATTGAGAAATACTTTTTCGTAGTTGTAAATTCCGATTTGAGAAACAAAATTCTCTCCAGAATTAGTGCCTTTTCATTACCACTTCTTTGTTTCGATCAGTGACTCACGTCCATTTTTAGTTTTACTACCACATTGCTAGAATTTAGCTTTATTTGTGAACAATCTCAAGTAGGGAGTCATTCTTTTGAAATTGAATTCTTATTTTCGTCACAGAAATGAGAAAAAGTAGTATTTAACAAATAATCGATATAATCGATATCACACGAATCGATAAATAATTGGTGTTTTACGTGTTAGCTTGTTTTGTAAAGTAAATGCAATAATAATTTTGAAAAACACTGAAATAAATTTAAAATTTTAAAAATCAATAAGTCACACTCGTACTTATTAATCGTTAGAAGCAGATAGTACCGGACTACTTCTTACACTTTCTGTGTGCCAATACCTCACCAAAATTACGTTAGCACAAATGACTTCATTAGTAAGATAAAATTCACGAAAGAAATTGATGATTCGCGCTTCTGAGTTTATCTCTTTCACCATAGAAAATTAGCCATCATAGCTAACGGTGATTTACAAACTAACAAGTTGTTACTTTCCTATCTCTTTAGCGCTGTTACAACAAAGTGTTAACTTATTCTTTTTATCCTTACTTGTTTTCGGAAACTAAATAAAAGATCTTTTATTTCTTAAGACAATACACTTGTCAAATCATTGCTTAACTTGTTCAGGGAAGTTATTTTGGACATCGAATTTTCTGGATAGATACACAAGTTTCATTGTTAGCTAAGTCATTCTTAACTTTTGTACACGTTAATATTAGCCTACCAATATACACTGCTGAAATAAGTAAACGATTACGGAGTAAAATAAGTATAGTTAATCTGACAAAACTGTGTAACAATTTTCGTGAAAGGGAGGCATTTATTATTGAAAACGTGTTTGCTTGTTAACTTGAAATGTTACATGGGCAGTTCGTGCAAAGTCTAAACGATGGCTTCACTATACCACCTCACGGCGATATCCGTTTTCTAGCAATCTTTGGAAATTGACTGACGAAGTTCCTTTTGGATGTAAAAATATTTTTGATAAAAATTTCTCGGATGAACACATTCCCTTCCCTCCACCAGAAGAAGAATTTTCAACCCTGCGTTCTTGTAACGTAGAAGGGAAAATGGTTATTGGTAGAAAGCAAGTGTTTATGTCCATGGGCACTTTCTTCTCTACGTTCCAAGAAAACAGAGATAAACATTCTTCTTCTGGCGAAGAGAAGAGAACATGTTCATTCGGGAAATTTTTATAAAAAAAAATTTATATCCCAAAGAATTTTCGTCAGCTAATCTCCAAAGATAGCTAGAAAACGGATACAGCAGTGAGACAGTATATTAAAAGTTATCGTTTAGACTTTGCACGGATTTATAGAACTGCCCAGGAACCAGTGCAAATTCAATTAACTTTTATTTTTTAATTTTATTATTATTATTTTAAGGCAGGTACCAGTCGTTTATAGGTATTTGCCACTATTAAGACCGGAAGTATCGATCACTTTATTAAGGATGGGGCATCTAATAGTTGGACCATTGTTGCCTCCTGTGAAGGGACAGCCTCATCATGGCACTGTGGTTAAGCCACTGAAAATGGTAGACGGCCGTAGTGTGAAGGTCCCGGGTTCAGGTGCCATTGCACAACTGTCGATCTAACGGTCTGGAGTTTTGGTTGATTTTCTCCAGATGTAACTTGAATACGCGTTAGAACCCCTTAGAAAGTCCTCTTACCAAGGCACCTCCATTCTTGTCAGATTTCCCTAGCGTAGCGTTGCCATAATCAAACAAACAAAGAAAACAAAACAAAACCTATGAAAGGACAGACGATTTTCATTTTTATGCACATTCATTATTAATTATTAAAACGATCACATTGTAAACAGATTTCTGGAGGATCCAAAATTAGGGTTGTATAAGACGATAGAAACTCCCTTGGACACACTTAGACCCCTACTAAATCCTTCCCAGACAGCACATAAGCTTAAATAAAGCTTGAAATTTTTTTGAATTTGACGTATTAATACAAGTTTGACAGTTCAATTCATTTTAAGCTTGCAGCAAGCTTGGGGATTACAAAAAAATGAGTCAGCAAATATTTTCCGGTCGAATTTAAGTCATTTGAACTGTCAAGCTTGAATACAAATTGATTACTGCTTGATTTGGAAAGCCACATCTGCATAACAAATAATTCATTATCAGTCATAAATGTGCTTGACCATAGAATTAAAAAAAATTCTATATTTCCAAATATTGAAATTCTTCAAAATAAAATACAAATATGGTACAAAATTGATTTCAAAATCAGTCGTTTGTCTCGATTTTGGCCAATATTGCCCAACATGAGTGTTGCAATATAGAAAGTTTTAAAACTTGTTCTGCTTTTAAGTTTATATTATGCTTATTTCCCTATTAGTAGAGTCTATAAATCACACATAACATTATTTTAATTTTCATTCATCCCATGGAAAAATAAAAGAGGCAGATCGGCATCGGCCCATACTGATCAATCTCGCCAAAAAACGGCGTGACAACCATAACAGTCACTTCAAACTTTAGTCTTCACAGCGCGAGTGAGATTGGCATGGTGGTTAGGACGCTGGCTTCCCACACCTTGGGTCCCCAGATCGATCGCGGAGGCTAGACGGAAACAGGTTAAAATAGCTTGAGGTTTCAGCGTAGAGTGGAAAAATAAAATATACGGGGCGAGTTCGGCGCCCCATGTATTAAGAATTTTTTAAGGAAAAATTTTTAAGTTTGAATTAAACTTGCTATGTCAGTCTCAATGCAAGTTGGGCAAGTATAAAGTTGAACACTAGATTCAAGCTTGCAATAAGCTTACACGCTTGAAATTTTAAAGCTTAATTCAAGTTTATTGACTTGATAAATTAGCCTTACTACAAGTTTGATGCAAATTTGCTGTGCTGTCTGGGTTGTTTGCTGAGCCCCAGAAGAGCATTCTATGAGCATTCTAGGTAGCAACATTGGTTAAAAATGGAATGCCATCTCTGTTGCGTCTTTTTAGTAATGAGGTGAATAGGTTAGACATATGTTCAAGATTAAAAATGAACTGGTTAAAAAAATTGTGACCAATGTCTGATATGTTTCTTTCTATTTATTGCCTCTCCCTTGAAGATTTTCTGGATCCACCTCTGAATGCACCAACGTTGTATTCCGATCAAGCATTCAAACATTTTAATATGTATGTATCAGCACACAACATTGGAAATAAACACAGTTACAAATGTTTGCCAGCGAAACCATACCAGTGAAAAGATATTTGCCCAAGAGCTAAAACACAACAAGGAACTTTCATCATCTAAAAAGAAATCTGAAATACAACATCGAATTACCATTTGCCATCAACCTTTTTTTTAAATCTACGCAATTACGAGACTGCGTTCCTCGAAGAGAGTTATTCTACTTCTCTTCCATTCCCATACCTAAGTGCAATTTCCATGACAAAGGCGAATAAGATAACGAATGGAAACTGGGCTTTAGGGAGATTCACAATTTTGTTACTTTTTTCCCACAGCACGCAACAGTTGATGAGTTCCGAGGAGAGCTCTTTGAAAAAAAAAAAAAAAAAAAAGGATCACGCAACTGGAGCAGTATGGAGGAGGAAACTAAAAGGAATTAAAAAAATATATGCTTGAACATATGTCATTGTTGATACTCAAAAACTCAAAAAGCCAACTTTTTCAGAAAAAAAGATTCTCAATGGAAGGGATTTTTAAGCAAAGATCTTGCCACTATGAGTGAATTTTTGCATTGATTTCCACGGATTTCTCTATTTTTTTTCCTTCCTGTGAATTTTTAATGGGCTTTATGGTATTAACGAGAGATTTTAGGTATCCTTGACAGCTGATTGTGAAAGTGGATGAATATATACAATAAGAGCACTAATATTATCAGGTCTGTTTCAGCTCGTGCTTAAATTTGTCATAACGCATCGAAGTGAATAATTTCTAAACATTACGTAATTTAGATTAACTTTTGTTGAAAAAATGCACCGACTATATGGGTAGCTTTTTCATAGATTACAAATCAGTTTGTAACTTTTAAAACAGCTACTTCGACTAATTGTACTTTTAAAAAGCTAAGTTTCATTTTATTGCTTTTGTTTAAAAAAAATCATTCACTCGTAACGATTGAAATTCGATTCGACGGAGCACAATTTCTTTCTTTTTGTACTTAAAACTCTCTTGTCATTTTTTAAGTCTTTCACAGAGCAAAAGATTTAAAAAAACAGCAAAAATGCCAGTTCTACAAGAACAGAACAGTTTATGAAGAGCTCTTCAGCAGCATAAGCGAAGTAGCCAATATTTTAGCTACAATCAGAATGCTACTGAATTTGCGAGAAACCCTGATGAGAATACGGAAGAGAGACTTGTTTTGAACCAAAAATAGTTCAGAGAACCACCACTAGGTGGGTGTTTTACAATGTTTCAATGTTTCATATATGCAAATTTTCACCCAGAGCAGAGTTATAGAACATATCCATCCTAATGTCTTCATCTTCAGGGCGGTTATTTGTTTTCTTTTGGTTAAACTACCTGGTGGTAATTTTTTTACCTGTTTTTTTCTAAGCTGAGATCTCTTTCCCATGGTCTTATTAAGGTTTTCTGCAAATTTAATAGCATTCTGACCAGTAAGTTTCCGCTGTACACCACTCTAAATAAACGGTTCAACTCGGTCACATTAGAACACCAAAAGTGAAGCAGTTAAGGCTTGGCCAGTGATAATGAAAATTAACTCTCAAATGATACTGCTCTCGAATAATTCTCGAATGAGACTGCTATGAATCGTGTGCACTAAAGGGTGACAGTGCATCTAAAATCATTCTTCACCCAAATGTCTCCGTGTTAAAACTCTGGGGATGTCACTCCAGGTACTTGTCACTCATCTGGAATTGCCTCATAGTTAGTAGACCACTCATGGAGGAGAATGTGGGCCTGTCTATTAAACTCTCCGAAAAGAAGATCACCAGCATCTCGTAGTTGTCAAGACTATAGTGGGCCGCTGATCCAGACCATTAGAAAGAAAAAAAAGAAAGATGCGTTACTGGCTATTAGAATAGAATAACTTTAATGCAACTCGCATAGTTAATAATGCATTTTAGGTATTATTGACACCTAGTTTTGAAATTTGTCGATATAGCATAAGCAATTCTGCCACTGAGAATATTGGGAATTTGCTCCAGACATCAAAATAAATTATCATCCGATGACGCCTGACATCCGATGACGCCGATGATACCAATAAGCCACTTGTGTGGCTTATTGGTAGCTAACAAATCACTTAGTTACTTCTACGGTAACTTTTGTATTTAGCATTAAGAATCAGGATTATCAGTAGAATGTTATGAAATTGTTTTGTCTCAATTTTATTTTCTTGCGCAATAATAGTTGTCTGGACCATAAAAGATTTAAATAATTCTTACCCTGTCAAGCTAAATTTTAGCAGATAAGATCAGTCTATAACAAATAACGTCTGACGTACAACGCCAAAATTTACAACTTGGGAAACAAAAGAAAAACAAAAAAAGCAGTAAAATTTGCATAGTTCATGTTTTCGGCACGCATTTCATTATATCTTTCCACTATCGAATTAAACAGACAAATTACAGTAATGTAACCTCCCACTTTTTTTTCAAACCTAGGGAAGTAAAGATTGCATCTTTTGCACGTATCTATATACATATTAAAAATCACATTAACAAAAGAAAAAGAAAAAAAAAATACGCACAGCACTCAAAAGCAAATCTCCAAAAATATTCAGCCTTCAGCTGAAATTAGTTTCCCCTCCGCTAAAGAGGTTTTTTGGCAGAACCTTTTAATTTGTATTGGCAGCCATGTACAGGATGTATTTGCATGTAAATCAAACGGGGAGAAACCAACCGTTCTTCCAGTTTTTCAGATTTGAGAGTTAAATATGCACACACGTACACCAAAAGTCGCCAAGCTTGGCGACTTTTGGCATAGTTCTTGAGGGAGGCACGTGACCGTGGTCGGACCATTACCTAACTTATGTGGTAGGACGGTATTGTGCTTGAAATGGATGAATGCCGCTAAAATTGCCATTGACCGTAATGTATTGGAAATCTTTTGAGTGTTCCTGTAGCAGAACTGTAAATGATAAAGACACTTTTTTAATGTAGAAATTCATTTTCTAACTCTTTACAGCATATATCACTCCTGCGTCGTTTGAAATAGCCCAAAACCTCTAAAAAACGCTTTGATGAATGTCGGCCCATAGAGCTTAATATATTTCGAATCTGTTAGGCCATTCTGTTGATAAACTATCCAGTCGAATGGAACCGAAACGGGAGGTGCACAAATAGATGTTACAACAATCCTAAATATAAAGTTTCAACATTCTACGCCTAATAGTTTTTGAGATATGCGAGTTTAATGAATTTCGGCCCATTGAGCGTAATGTATTTCGAATGTTTTGGGCGGTCCTGTAGATAAACTATCCAGTCGAATGGAACCAATAGGGGAGGTGCACAACTAGATGTTACAACTATCCAAAATATGAAGTTTCGACATTCTACGCCTAATAGTTTTTGCGTTAGGCCAGTTTAATGAATTTCGGCCCATAGAGCGTAATGTATTTCGAATCTTTTGGGCGGTCCTGTACATAAACTATACACTCGATTGCGACCAAAAGGGGAGGTGCACAACTAGATCATAGAACAATCCTAAATATCAAATCTCAACATTCTACGACCAATAGTTTTTGAGATATGCGAGTTACATACATACGTACGTACGTACAGACGGCATGGAAAAACTGACCACAATAGACTCTTTGAAAGTTACTTTGAAATTTTTCAAGTATCCATTATTCCAATCATGTGTCGGATCTTGGTGTGTTTCAAATTTCCGTGAGATCTGTAAGATTTTATTTACTATCAATTATCATCCATGACTTTTTTTGTGTGCCCAAAACTATTACCCTCTTTAGCGGAGGGTAATATTCCTCTTATATATAATACTAGCTGAAGTACCCGTTCTTCGCACGGGAATGAATGGACTTTTTGATATTACGATTTGTGGTGATTACTATTTATTGTAATAAAGAGATATAGCAAAATGGATATCGCTTTATATTGTGTTCAATAACCATGCATACCGAATTTCAAGGCAATCGTTTGTACGGTGCAGAAGGTCATGCGGCGTAGCGCAATCTAGTGGAGAGTTTTAGCAAAACGGATACCGCTGAAATATTCTTCGCATTCAGATATCGATGTATACGAATTTTCATGACTATCCGCTGGACAGTCCTGAAGTTCATGTGTTGACGCGAAATCTAGTGGCAAATTATGTAGGAAAATGGATAGCGCCAAACTCTTCCCCGTGTTCAAAAATCTATGTATACCTATTTTCATAGCGATTAGTTGCACAGTCAAGAAGTGATGCACTGCAGCGCGATCTAGTGGTTAATTAAAGTAATGATTTGCTACAGTGCCGTCAAGTGGCGAGTTATAGCAAAATGGATAACGCCAAAATATTCTCATTGTTCAAATAGCTATGTATACTGATTTTCATAGCGACCGTTTGAATGGTCAAGAATTTGGCCTGCTGCAGCGTCATCTAGTGGCGAGTTAAAATAATAGTGCATTGCAGTGCCATCTAGTGGTGAGTAACATCAAAAGGAACACAGTTAGAATATATTCTTCGTGCTGAAATGTGGTAGTATAAGAAATTTTATGCTGGTCGGTCGAACGGTATAGAAGTTGATGCGTTGCAGCGCCATTTAGCGGCAAGTTACAGCAAAATGGATAGTGAAAAATATTCTCCGTGTTCTAATATCCGCGTGTACCAAATTTCATCGAAATCGGTTGGACGATATTCGCATAGTAAACGGATAAACGGAATAGAATTCGACGTTCTGCTGCGCCACCTAGTGGAAAGCTAGAGGAAAACGGATAGCATAAAAAGCTTCTCAATGATAAAAGACTTAGGTGAACCAAATTTCATGGTGCAACTGTCTAGAGTTTTTCAACCTCATACCACATACCAACATTCATTTTTATCTATAACCATTGTCATTATATATCTCAGTCTCAAATAAAATCCAGTTTCAAATCTAAGCCTCGCCAAAGTGCCAACATACGCCATTGTGCAAGCGTTTTTTCAGGAAATCATTCGAAGCATTGACTTAGCAGAAATCAATATGGGAAATGGTTCGACCGCGAAAAAGTAAAGCAAGCCTTTATTTCAAAAGTGGAATCCCTTAATACAGCCGAAATTTTTAAAATTATCAACTATAACGCGTTTTATTCATCGTTACTCCGATGTAGTAAATGAGAAGATTTCAATTTTCTGAAATTTGGCGAAATTCCCCCAACTTAAATCAATGTACTCATTTGGCGAGAATTCTGGAGATAGATCGCTTGAAATCCCTTAACAACTGCATTATTTCTTCACGGATCATTAAAATTTAACGCTGTATTCTAATAAAACCTTTACACTTGTTTTCAAAAATCTATTTCCTTAAGCTCTCAATAAATTGCGCCTAGCCGAAATCTGTGCAAACCGCTAGAACTCACTTTCTCAAAATCGGCATTTGAGCCATTTTATTTTTTCGCCAAACTAAAAAAAATTACCTATTAGCCTCGGAAATCTTCAATTTTTATTGTTTTGCGTATAAAACATTTCATTCCTGCTCCGATTTCCCATGCACACGATATTATAATTTAAAAAAAAAATAGCCTTACGAATATAAACTAAGAAAAAAAAATCATTATTATTCTTTTATTTTTACTTTGAGAATTTAAAACATCTTATTCTGCAAAATCGCCAGACATGGCAACCATGATCCTTATTTCACACATTTTTCACTACAGGGGTTACAATTACGGAAAGCTTTTTGCGTGGAGAGCATAAAAAATCTCTTAAATTCCGGGAACGGGTGGACTTTCAAAGTTTTAAAGTGGACTATGATTTATTCTATATTATTTTACATATCTGTGCAAAATTTCAGGCTGATATGTCCATTTTTGTGGATTTGTATACAACTCAAATCCACAAACAAACAAACAAATAAACAAACAAACAAACAAACAAACAGAATTTCATTTTTATTTATAAGATAGGGTATATTTCTCTTATGGCTTAATAGCCTATATGCCACATAATAATTAATTCCCATACAATGAATATATATTCATTTATTTTCTTTCTTCAAAAATGAAAACACCATAGGATGTTTCGGTAAGAAAAAACTCTGATGTAAAGTTAACCAGATTTTGAACAAACAGGTATGAATTATAAATGACATCGGTATCTTTAGCTGTTTTTCAATTTAAGGTAAGAGATTTTTTTTTTTCAATGTTTAAATTTCCATTTCTGGCAATTAAAACAATTCCGGTTGAACAACAGTGAGGGCAGAATGATGGATGAACAACTGCAGTACGTATACACTAAAAGAAATATATTAGTTCATTTTTCCCAGCATGCAACAGTTGATGAGTTCCGTAGAGACTGCTTTTAAAAAAAGTGGATCACGCAACAGTGTAGAAAGTAGCCAGAGAAAATAAAAAACGCGAATCGTTTGTTAGCACAGGAAAAACTTACCATTCCTGGTAAATATAAGAGGGAAGTGATTATATGTGAGTTAAGAAGTAAAGTACATTAATCTTGTGTGTTTGATTTTTATGGAGTGGTTTAGGGTTTGTGGAGCAGAATCCCAAAATATTTCTCATGCATGAGGCACTGGACTTTCAAAATATTTGATGAAAGAATTTATATATTTTAAAAGAGATTTGTAAAATGGTTTTTAAAAACAATCTAAGAATTTCTTACGAAAAAGAAGCATATGTTTGCGCAAAAACAAAAGAAAAGTAATAATGAGAAATGTAACATCTTTCAACGAAAAATTTCGAGTTAATAAAGTATTTCTGGAAAACAGTTGTAGATACCAGTGTGTGTCAGCAGTGTTTTTAATTTGTCAATAAATACCTATTTTGCATTGCATTTGGGTAGTAAATTTTCTATTTTGATATTAGCAAAATTTTAAACAATTTTTGATTTAGGGAATTTTTTACATACTTTAGTTTCTTTTAAAGCATTGTCTAATGTCTGATTATTCTCATATTTTTTAATATTGATAAATTTATTTACAAAGAAGTAATTGGAAACGATTAGTTATAGGTTTATCATTAGCTGCTGCTCAATTAAAATTTATAAAAATGCATGTAGTATATCATTTTCAAACTATAAAAACAAAGTTCTTATAGTTACATAGACTTGCCTCACAGAAGTCATACATTTTTTTTTCCCTTGTAGTTGCTTTTTTTTATGAACACTAACCGCACAGGAAATCTCAGGTTAAGAATAAGATACTTTTCCGGAATATTTAATGTTTTGAAACTCAAACTACTACTATGTTTAAAATGCATATTTAACTTTCTTAGGATAGCTAGTGGGGGGGGGCAGCAAAAAGTTCTGGAGGGGTAATTTGTTTTTTCATTTTTATCTATTTATTTGTTCCCCTTTTCAAATAAATTAATTTTAACTTACAATACAAGTCAATCTTTTACAGTGTAAACTTGAAAGATATTCACGGATCCAGAGAGGGCACGTTCCCTTCTGCCCCTCCTCTGGATCCGCCAATCCTTATCTGATCTTAAAATTCATGGTCAATTTACACTCCTCTTATAAATTTTCAAACGCAATGCTGTTTGGTGCATAATTATTCATAAAGATGAGTTTGAAATAAGAGTTTTAGGAATAACTCCAGAACTTAAATTTCATTACGGCTTGTTGATGTAACCATAGGGGACGCGCATTGCACTACTCCTTTTAATAGTAGAAAAATGAAAGGGACACATTTTTAAACTCCTGCAATTTTTTCTTCAACAGAAGATTATAAATACATAACTAGTGTTAAAAGTTTTGTCCCTGAGTGGGTGAGATATAAAAACCGTTAACTGACTCCAATTTTTTATTGCAAAGCACCTGCATCCTTTAAAAATAAGCTAATCATAAATTATTTCTGTGCCGTTTGTAAGTTGTATTTTAACTGTGGTTCTGATTTTCGCTTAAATATAGTTGATTTTGTTCAATTATTATTATTATCAAAATGCCCTAAAGCCTAAACCATTGGCGGTTCCACATTGAATTCTCGGAGGGGGCCATTAAACTTTTTACATGGGTCTAAAAATTGATCAAAATGCAAATTGAATGTGTGAAATCGTGAAGTGCGCGAATGTAAAATTGTAAAATAAAATCCCATGGCTGCTTTACTGGAGCTGACCTTGACCTAAACTCCTATACGTTTTCATTCTTAATATTGCATCCAAATTCGACTGTTCGTTCATCAACTGTAGAATAGAATCGTGTAAAATCTGAGTAAAATTAATAATATCTTTCCCCTCTTAAGCGCTCAGTTGTTTGAACTGGATATTGGTCTTCATATTTTTCTCTTCTCTAAGACGCTTAAAGGATCAAATTACACAAACAAAACATACTTCCCTTATTCGTAATTGTCTTTAGCTCATTTTTATAGCAGTTACTTACAGGCTACGTTTATTGACACCCAGAAACCGCAAAAAAAACGCAAACATCGTAACCACTACTATAAACCACCAACTCCTGCAATTCTCTCCCCGGAAAAAACTTCTCATTTACTTTTTCCTCACATCGGCCCCACTTTCCGCCCTCTCCTATTTAAAACTCACGTGCTTTGATCATACACGCCATCGACCAATCAACTCCGTTACCCCTCAATCCACCCACTTCATTTCAGTTCCGAACACTCTCTTTTTTTTTTTAATTCTTTGGAAAAGTGTTTCCCTCCGCGCCGCTGTTTTACAGTAGAGGCTCTTGATTGCCGTTGTGTCAGGCGCAATACAAAATTGGAAATTGTACCCGCGAGGTTACAGAATAGTCTGTGTCTGTCAGTGAATGAGAGAGATAGAGAGAACGCATGGCAACACAGTATCGATGGCTGCTGAGCTTCAATAAACGCGAAAATGATGAATGGTTGAAGATAACTTAGTTTTGGATTTGAATCCCTGGTGCTGGCTCAGGAAGATACAGTTAGAGTATGATTGGGAATTAATGGAGCGAAAATTCCGTGTTGATACTGCCGAAAATGGTAATATGCTCCCACGAGAAAAATTCCCATCAATTCGAAGCGAATTAGCAGGGTCTTGCTTGAAAAGCGTCTTTTAGCGAGAGATAATTAATAGATATTGGACAAAAATGCCTTTCTCCGTGTTTACAGGTACAAGTTCTAAGAACAATAGCGGTGTTCCGCAAATTTTAAGAAGTAGTATGTATATATTCGGACTAGGTGAAGAACAAATGCAATAACTCAAAGATTGCAAAATGCATGGACATATATAAGAGGAGAGGAGTCTGGACACCCTAACTTAATCTGCGCACAAACGCTAATTATAGCCAAATGATCACCTTTTGAATCCACCGCTCAAAACAATATACGGTAAAAAAATTTCAAACTTTGTATAAATTTTAAAAACTTTGTATTAAAATTTAAAATATATATATATATTAGTTTTGTTAATTTTATTATTTAATGCGTAACAAACACAATTTACTATAAAGAATTTTCTAAATGTAGTGATATTGAAAAAAAATTACCAGATATTTACTGTAAATTTTTCAATCAAATGATGAAGCAAAGGTGGTAGACAACACCCCCATTTAGCTACAACCTCCTATGAGAAAACTATAACTACGCTCATGGGGCAAAATGCAATGCCAGAGGATTTCCCTCTGTCCTGCCGCTTGCGGAATATTATCATATTTGATAGTGCTCTAACTGGAGCTTCATCGGATAGTACCAGATGGCACTGAGACCAGCACCAGTGCTGGCACAATTTGAGGTGCCCTGTCAACATGGAAAACATTGGAACAACAACAGATTTTACTTGCACCAGCTCCCTGTAGCGTATACGGTCTCACAGCAGTCCAGGTGAGAGAGGTGTTCTCTTTCTCAAATACTGACCAAAATCGGCGCACTTCATTTTCGATATTCTCATGGAAATCGAACTTAAACCGACTAGGGCACTGAGGGATGCAAAGTTTACGATTAATTTAGTATTATATCTCCAATTATATACAGAAGATACCTGTATCGTTATAATACACTACTGGTCCATAAAAAAGAATCATAAAAAAATTGTCGATAAACAGGGAAAAAAATATCATACATAGAATTAATTACTAATAAAACATGTTTGGAAAACTTAATTTAATTTATCAATTGAAATAAACATTTACATTACGAAAATTTATTGAATATATCATATTGAAATAATATTAAATACTCTATAAACCAGAATCAATTAAAAAATGAATGAATATGTATATTAAAAACTGATAAACATATTAGTCCTATAATTAAATTTTGATATTTTAACTATATTATGGAGGATCAACATCATTTAGCAGTCATGTGGTAACATTATGTCTTTATACGTTATTAGCAATGTCTCTTTAAAAGCATTAACCTACTTTCTTTAAAATGGACAGATAAAGCATTAGTTCAATGAATTCTATTACAGTATTTCAATGATTTAATAACCATTACGAAATACTATTTGAAACGAGCATTTGAAAATAATAATATTAAACTAGAAGTATGATTTCGGGAAAAAAAAAATACACCTTAATTGCTGTCCTATAACGAACAATTACATTGACGAGCCAAAACATTATGACCACCCCCCACATTTTCAATGAACTCGTCTGGATGACATGTAGGGAGAGCACGTAGTTAAGTGGGAATGGTATTTAATTGTTGCTGGAGAAGACAAGGTTTCATTCTTGCACTTAGTCTGTGAGGGATGGAAAAGGCTGTTGATCTAACTAAGCGAATTTGATATAGAGCATATTGTGTTGGCCCGAAGACTCGGAACGAATGTCTTCGAAACTGCACGACCGGTCGGCTCTTCACTACTTGCCTTTATTAATATTTATAAACCATGAATTAATGACGGTGAAACCAGCAATAGACGCCAAGATGTCGAGTGTCCACGCATTGTCAAAGAAAGAGGAGGTCAGAGAGTGCCCCGATTAGTACAGCAAAATTGGCGACAGGCAGTGGCTCAGCTGACAGCCCAATACAATGGAGGTCCAAGTACAAGTGTTTCGGAACACACAATTAAGCGGGTACTGTTGGATATGGGACTGCGGAGCGGACGTCCCACTCGTGTGCCTGCCTTACCAAACGTCATTGTCAACTACGCGTACAGTGGGCACGGAAACATGGAGACTGGACCACGAATATGTACAAGAGAGTTGCCTGGTGGGGTTAATCCCGGTTTCTCCTTCATCACGTTGATGGTCGTATCAGGGTACGCCGTCTTCCAGGAGAACAGTTGCTCCTCTCTTGTACAGCAAGCTATACACAGGCTGGTGGCGGTGGTATTATGCTTTGGGGGACGTTCTCTTAGGCGCTTCTGGGACCCGTAGTTGTGGTACAACGGATCATGGATTCTGTGGACTATCTGAACATCACTGTGGATCCGTTGTGCCCTTACATGGCGTATGACTTTCAAACATGAAATGGAACCTTTCAACAGGACATCGCGCAGTGTCACTAGACTGGAATTGTGTTGGAGTTGTTCGAAGAACACAGTGGTGAATTTCAATTAATGTCCTGGTCACCTAACTCGCTGAATCTTAATTACATAGAGCAGCTTTGTGATTACATGGAGCGGTAGCTCAGAGCTCAAACACCTCCATATTCCAATAACTCGACTCTGTTTAACCGCTGCTTAAATATTTGATACAGGCTGTCTCTAGTTATCTACCAAGAACCCGTGGCATCCATGCCAAGGTGAGTTGCAGCTATTTTGAAGGCCAAACGAAGCGCAACACGTTTTTGAGTTGGTGGTCAAAATCTTTTGACTCTTCAGAGTATTCCCGAAAGCTTGGATATTAACCACCCATGGAGATTATTTCATTCTTTGCAATTTGCGTTTACCTATAATACACTCATGTCCATAAATTAAGGATAATTCAGAATCACACAGAAATTGATCTCTAAAATAAAACTTTCACCTGTGGAATGATCACACACATCTTGACGAAGAATATGCAAATTACGGGAAACCACCAGATGGCGTGGATGGTACGTCACAATGACGAGAGTGTAAGAGAGGGGTATGTAAGGAATGGTGGCAAAGAAGTAAAATTGTTCACAAGCGCTGTGAAAGCCTTTCAGTGCAAAAACCGCATAGTTATGGCACAAAGCAGGCATTTGGATGATGTTTTACGTGGCAGAATTATCGGACGACTGGAATGTGGACGTACCCAGCTGGAAGTATCCGAGGAACTTGGAATCGCCCAGAGTGTCATCTCCAGGCTTTGGCAACGATTCCAAGATGATGGTAATGTGAGTAGACGTTACAGCACAGGTCGCCCCCGAGTTACAACGCCGAATGAGGACCGCTATTTGGCAGTTACTGCCAAAAGAAACAGACGGAGTACAGCATCAGACCTGTCTCGTCAGCTCTCTTCAGCTACCGGTACGACAGTTTCAAGGCAGACCGTGTACAGACGCTTAGGGCACATTGGTCTACATGCTCGTAGGCCTGTCAGATGTGTTCCACTTACCGCAACTCACTGTCGCCTGCGATTAACCTGGAGTAGAGAGCATGCATTTTGGACACCGCAACAGTGGTCTTGTGTGATGTTTTCCGACGAGTCCAGGTTTAGTTTGGGGTCTGATTCTCGCCGGACATTCATCTGGAGAGCGCCAGGTACCCGTTACCACCAAGAGAACACCATTGAAAGACACCGTTACGGTGGTGCAGGATGGCTCGTTTGGGGAGGAATTATTCTTGGTTCCAGAACTGACCTGCATGTTCAGAGTATAACGATGACAGGCCACATCTATCGGGATGTCATTCTGGAACAACATGTACGTTTGTTTCGGGGCGCCATGGGTGCTGAATTTGTGTTTATGGATGACAACGCCCGTCCTCACCGTGCAAACATTGTAGACGAATGCCTTCAATCGGAGGATATCACCCGTATGCATTGGCCAGCATACTCACCGGACTTGAATCCAATAGAGCATGTGTGGGATACGCTTGGCCGACGAATTTCAGCGCGTCAACCCCCTCCCACCTGTCTACCGGAACTTCGGAGTGCATTGCTTGATGAGTGGTGTAATATTCCCCAAGATCAGATTGATCATTTGATACTCAGCATGCCTAGGCGTTGTCAGGCCTGTATTGCATCGTCCGGGAGACATACTCCGTATTAACCATCCTACTAACCATGTTATACTGTTTTTTGTAAATAGGTTCTTTTTTGAAATTTGGTCAAGGGAGTAAAACTTGCAATTTTTATTTATTATGTCAAACATATAGCATCTTTTTTGCTCTTTACTTTTTGTTTAATAAATAGACTTTACAAATAAGTCAAATTTGTTTTGCTTCTTTCTCTTTCTTTGCCTGAACTTCATTATCCTTAATTTATGGACATGAGTGTAGATAATCAATTTTAAGGTTGCCATTAAAACAGTTCTTCATATACTCTAACGCACAATCCTTGACTGACAGATGGCGTTTTAGCACAGCAACGTATTTCATCGCGTCTTATCACAAATGTCCAAACTGTACCAAACGTTGAGAATTGTTCCAACTATATAAGAGTAGTGTTTGACAATACCCCGTCAAATATAGAAGATATTGCTGTGTTCAGTTTCAGGAATTTACTTTTTCATGACAAACTTGCAGTAAAAACCAAACATTGGCAGAATAGAGCAGACGAAGCCAAGACCTGTGCTATCCAATTGAGCACAAATATTAATATTTCTTCTGCCAAATAATGCTGGGGGATTGTCAATGGTAATTGTGTTGTTTCTTAATTTCAAATTCATTATATAGAGAGAAATCGCTACGAAATTGATACAAAAACGCCATTAAAGCATTCACTTTAACGAATAATAATAATAATAATAATAATAATAAAAAGAAAACTAAAACGAATAATTTCAATAATAAATTTAGCAGCTAGGGATGGACGCGATACGGAGAATTGGCATCTCGCGTCTCGCAAAACTGCCTAAAATCTTTGTATCGTCTCGCAAAATCCCTATATCGCAATGCTAAAAATGTCTGTCTCGCGTCCATCCCTATTAGCATCAATTAGTCAATGAAATTTTAATTTTATAACAGAAACCTGACAAAACCTTCCAAATGAAAAATTTATACAAAAATGTATAGTATGTTGACTGAATGTTTCACAAAATAAAACATTGGACCAGACATTACTCGAGTCACGTTAACACTTTTATAGTCTTCTTCCAGATTACCTACGCAAACCCTATTATAGTTATATAATTTCATTAATCAATGAATGAGAGATATAAACTACAATTACAATCTAATGTGTATATACGATGTGTATGATGTACCGTGATCTGAAAAATTGCTTTTGTCGAATTTTCGAAGACACAAACAGAAAAAAAACATTAGTAAAAGAAAACTCCTTGAGTGTGATTTACCATGCTCTTCTTACCATCATATCGACGGTAAAACTAAGTGGAAACAGCAAGCATATCTCTAAAAAACGCAGTTCCAAGCTGTAATCCACAAACAGAAGCATCCTCGCACAAGTCACTATTGTTTATGCATGTATATGCAGTTACAAAGATATATATGCGCATTACTTGGAAGATACTTGGGGGAGCGTAAATAGATGAACGTAAGAAGAGGCTCATAATTTAGATAATAGCCCTGATGGGCGTAGCGATAGCGCCGAGTTTAAAATAGTCCAGGGCAGAAAATAGAGTTTGTTGCTTGATATGATGCTATCGAGGGGCTCCTGCAATGAGGTATTGAAAAAGACGATAGGAAATGTTTAAAAGTGGGGTAGACGTCGGAATTTACGTGGTGCTATTTTCCTCTGGAGAGAGATGCGTAAGGGAATAATCGTTTTATGCAAAGACGAAAGCTTCCAGTTGGCTATAATCACTCAATAAACCGTGGTAATTCTGTTTTATGACGTGAAAAGTATATACAAAAATGGGGACGAGTACATGACCAGCTTTTTCGGTTAGGACGGATGTTTCCCCTGCTTAGAGAGTGCACTTCTTTCATCAATGAACATAATATTTTAGAATATTATAAGTTATTGTGATAAATTTCATGCCAAAGCCTTTGATATTACAATAAAAAGAAAATTATTGTTGTAGCTGTAGTTTTAGTCGTTATCACAGCAATAGGTTGAGTCTGTTTTTAATTGTTGTTGGTGCTTGGCAGTCTTGCTGGGGGTGTCGGACTTTCTAGTTCTTATGTACTGGTTGTCAGCAGTATGGCATTTTTCATAAAAAAATAGAAAAGCCCCACCAATGACTGAGAGATTCTGCTCTCGAAATTCGAAGCCGACAGGTTTCAGATTCAAACCCAGGTCGCACCTGCCGACCTAGCCATTCGTAGTTTCCTGTGGTTTTGTCCGAAAACTCGCGTAAACATGGGCTAGGATCCCTTAGAAAGCCCCCCCCCCCAACAGAGGGCATATTCTTTGATAAGCAGGTTTCCAAAGTTTTCTGAATCATTGTGATGTAAATTATGTACCTCATCTAATTAAACTAGACCTCTAACCGTCTAACACAAATTTAAAATGCACTTATACAAATTGCGTAAAGTTTCATGAAGTGAAAAGATATTTTTAAAATGCTGTTTAAATTAATATAATATTATGTTTAATCTATACTGTGACTGTAAACCTAGTGATTGTACGTGTTTGTTTGCATTCGTAAACTTGTTTTAGATATCGTGATAAAATGAGAACCAAAACACACTCTACCGAGATTGACTCTACCGAAAAAGGCTTTTTGAGCTGTGATGGGAACTCACCTATACAGATAACTGACTAAATTAAGTTCGTCTTATTAAATCCTCCTACAGACAGAACCTCATTATCTATTTTAGTCAGGTTAGTTTTAAATGACCATTGGATCTTCCTTTTCACCGAAAAACTCAGTGAGCAGAAAGCCATATTCCGTTTAATTGATTCGGCAAAATCACTTTCTTTTGTTGGTGGGCTGTGGAAATCGCCCCGTTTATTTCCAACATCCACTTCTCATTTCCGCTGGTTCCCAAACTCATATCTCGAGCCCCCTATCGTTCCTCGATCACCCCATTGTCTGGAACAATGGATTCCACGGCAGTCGCATAGAAATGATGGGCGCTCGGAACTCGATTTTAATTATGCCGCCCCCACTTACTCTCAAAACGTCTATATGGATTTGATTTTAGAGAGCGATATCGCAGGGCCCAGTTGTATGAAACTATTCTGGTTTTCACAATTCGCGTTCTGCCCGAATACGATGGTCATTATGATAATAATATTAATAACGATAATGACGTGTTCTGTACGACCAAGCATTGACGAATATTGGGAACGAGTCAAAATTGTGAGTCTTGTGATCGATCTCATTTAGCTTGTTGCAGGAAATGACAACGCAGTTTACTCTTATCTGGCTATAGTACTTCTGGAGAAGATAAATATTATTTATGTGGCATTAATCATGTGCCATAACAGATGCTCAGTTTTCTTAATCAATTATTATCTCCTAATAATACCTTATGAAGTAAGTCTAGTAGACATCATTGGCCATTTTATTCCTTACATATTATTTAATGCAACCGTATTTTCTGAATGATGTATTTTAAGAAATTGCTAAATGTATGAGAACTATCCGAAATATATGGACATAAAGGCTTTCCAGATACTTTCAAATGAGTGTATGGACTATTGGAAGAAAGTAAGTGGTATAAGTGGAGGAATGTAAACCGAAGTAAAAAATCGCAAAAAGTATAAAGAAAAGAAAATTATACAATACATACTTAGAGAGATGCATTTTGTTTAAGTTTATAAATACTAAGCGTCAGTAATGAAACTGAAAAGCAAATATAAATGTTTCCGGTCGAAATCTTCAAGCGATGTAGCATTATCTTTTTTGAATAATGTTTTTTACAATTTTAAAAATTGAAGCAATTCTCCTACAATTGCGGATACATATGATTAGCGGTAAACTTTTATAATTAATCTATTTGCTGATTGTATACTATAATTAATATTTGTCTGTGCCGATATAGGAAACAAAATCAAAACTGTATTAACTGGTTTTTTTCCTCAAGGAGATGTGCCCTTTCTTATAATGGTATATTTCTCAGTTTTTTTTACAATTGTAGACACTTTTTAAATTCCGAACCTCTTAAGAAAATAATTCGCTTTTTTAAGACTTTCTTGGACATAAATTATATTTCTATAATTTTCAGAATTAGTTCCATTTTCTCAGATTCAAAAAGTACGGCATCTCACTTTCAAGAGCCATAATTCAGTGGATCAGAATTTTAAAAATTATTTCTCAATAAAATTGTTTTCAACGTTGGTGATTTGGTAGATCACTGAAGTGTTAACGTGTAGGGTTCTGGTTTGCCGCGCAGTTGTCGATCTAAGCGTCTGGAGTTTTGGGAGGTGTAATGAGAATACGCGTTAGAGCTATTATGCTTAAAAAACTTCCGTCCAAGGAACCCTCCACCCCCTTTAGCCAGAGTATCCCTCGTGCAGGTTTGCCTTAACACAATACATACACAAATTTAACGTTACTGTCAGTAGTTTTTCAAAATCGCCTGCATTTATGTTTAATTAATTTATAGCTCCCTTTTTTGCATATATGAACTACTTAGAAGAAATGTCAGCACATTTTAGTTTGGAAATGATGTGTTTAAGTGTAAAAGCACAAGTTAAAAGATTCCTAAAAATAACCTGTGCTGAAATGTATTACCTAAAAGTAAAATGAATGTGATTGAAAATAACATTTTCTTCCTTCAACCAAGCTCAAAATAAATCAGAAAAGCAATCTAAACGCACAAAAGTCCCAATGCTCTTCATCAAAAGTTTTCATTCATTTTCCGTACAATGAAGCTGTTCGAGGGAAATTTCTCCAGAATAATTAACTACGTTAAAAATTCAAGACTGGACGTCAAACTATTTTGCAAAAATATGTGTACTGTTCGGCAACTTTCGGCGGGACTGTTGATTAAAACTCGAAACGGACCCATAAATTTAGACAGTTTGTAATGATAATAAGCATGCAACAAGAACTTTCCCATTCGGATTTCGAAGTCTTTTCGATACCCCCAACCTCACCCCACCCCCAATACCGCTTCACCAAAAATTACCACTTCACCTGAATTAGGGATGGACGCGAGACGACTTTTTGCGAGACGAGACAAAGCTTTTCGGCTGTTTTACGAGACGCCAGACGCCTATTTTTCATCTCGCGTTCATCCCTAATCTGAATGACACTGGAGTTTTGACCTCACAATGTTAATTTTTTTTTTCTTTTCAAAGGAGATGAGTTATTTCTTATAATGTATATGCCTCAATGTTTTTTTAATAATTTTTTAAGAAAAAATCCCCAATTTTAAATTTTACTTTAGCATGAATAATATAACTGTATATTCAAAATTAGTTCCATTTTCTTAGATTAAGAATGTAACTATAGATTACGAAGCACCACACTTTCATAAGTCATATTTATAAAATTCACTGATGAATTGCAGAAGTATTTACTCAACTACAGTATTTTCAACATAGTATCAGTGATCATCAAAAAGTCGTACAATTCAGTTACCTTATATTTTTTTATTTCTAATGGCCCGGTCAGCGGCCTACTTGAGGCTTGACCACAAGGAAGGCCGCAAATGTTTTTTACTGCATTATGGGGGCGCCCATTAAGCAGACCAACGTTGCCCTTTATGAGTGGTTTCCCAATTTTGAACCAATTCCTGATGAGAGACCTAGCACGTGAAATCGGCACTCCCCAAAGGTATCGTTGGAACACGGAGAACACTGAAGCCACGAACAGATTTACGTGCACCATCTGCCATTAGCGTTTACGGCTTGCACACGGTAGCAACGTAGGCGAGAGAGATAGATGTTCACCCTTCCAAATATTGGGCCAAGCCGGGGATGTGCTTCAATTTCTGTGCTCCAACGTGAACGGAGTTTAGAGACTAGTCCTCTGAGGGACCAGTTATCTTATATTTATAAATACATATTTTGCACGTATTAACGACTTGTTACTGAGAAATTAGACACTTTTTAGTGTAGAAAATAATTTATTTGAATATAAAAGAATGTTAAAATCTTCCTAAAAATATCTTGTGTTGAAATGCATTACCTAGGCCGAAATAATGCAATTGAAAATAACATTTGCGTCCTTCAACAAAGCTCAAAATAAATCAGGAAAGCAATCAAAACGCGCCAGACCCAGTGTACTTCATCAAAAGTTTTCATTCATTTTCCAGACAATGAAACTACTCGAGAGAAAGCTGCCCAGAATTATTAATTACGTTAAAAATTCTAAACTGGACTTCAAACAATTTTCCAAAAATATGTGTATTGTTCGGCAACTTTCGGCGGGGCTGTTAATTAAAGCTGGAATGGACCCATAAATTTAGACACTTTGTAATGATAATGAGCATGCAACAAGAACGTTGCCATTCGGATTTCGAAGTCTTTCCGATTCTCCCCGCACATACTCCTTTTGTGGCTATAGAAAGCCATGGAGTTCCTCTAACTGCAAATGGCTGGCATAGATGGGCATTGAGATAGCGGACTGCCGAGCATTTCGAATAATTAAAATGAGGTATTCCATACGTTCTCTCCAGGAGTTCGGTGGCAGCTATGGCGGGCGGCGAGATTAGAAGATGGAATCAATTGAAATTTAAGAAACTGTCATGAACGCAACAAAGGGAAGTAATTGTCGCGTGAAATCGCACTCGCGGAATGTTTTGAGTAGCAATGAAAGTGTGAAGTGTAATTCATATGATAACAGAACAAACATCGCAAAACGCATACATAAGTAAGTTTTCTGGTGTGCACAAAGATCTCAAAAGTTTGGAAATGCTTGTAGACGTAAAATTCCTTTCACAGAATGCCTTTACTATTATATATATATATATATAGTTGAACTTTATTTAAAAATACAGCAAAATTACAGTTGTTTCACATGTTACCTAGCGCTTAAAAGAGCAGCATAAAAGAAAACATGCGTTTAATAATATTTAGAAAATTTATATTGAAAAAACCCCCCAAGCCAGTCATTGTTAATATATCAAAACATTGTAAAATGCATTGTCCTCGTCAGAGGGGGAAATGCACAACTATACACCATAGGTTTCAGACTCACAGCCTGAGATTTTGCCAAGGTAATGTATTATATTCATGGCTGTATTTGGCTGTATTACTTGGGGGGTTTTTTCAATATAAATTTTCTAAATATATATATATATATATATGAATCATTAAAAGAAAAAAAAAGTTACCATTTCCATTCTAAACGATTGTTAAGAAAGTTTGTTTTTCTGGTATGTTTGTTTATGTTTGTTTATTACTTAATTAATTAACAAGCAATTAACAAAACTTGCACAGTTTCCGCACTGTGAACGACGCAATTGATTTTTAGCTATAACCCTTTCGGTACGAAGGAGCTGGCCGCGGTTATATATTCCTGGTACGAAGAAGATTTTCACTAAAGTGGTTGAACTGTACGGAAACCGCTGAGTAAGAAAGTAAAACGAGTTCTGCAGCGTTCATAGAAAAATCAAAAATTATATTCTAACACAAAAATTACCGTTTACAAAAAGTGATTAATTATATTGCTGATGGCTATGGTAATCATATCCACATAACTTTAAGTGAATGAAGATTTCAGTGGAGCGACGGTAGTACTCAGAGAACCTTTTCCGCGTGTCGCCAATGGGCAGCATTAGCACCTATAGAACGTTCGTGAATGCCGCCATTGGGCGGCATTAGTACCCACAGAACGTTTCATGGCCGCCGCCAATAGGCAGTCGTAGTGATGAAAGGGATAAAAGATGACAGATGTTCATGTATTACAACATTTAAATTAATGAAGCTGTTCAGTAACTTAATTACTAAGTTACTGTTCACTCTATTACCAAACAGTAGATTTTAACTTGTTTAACTCTTAAATGCATGAATTTTCAGCTGCCGATCACGCAGTTGCGCGTGATAGTCATGCTTTTAAGCTAAATTTCCTATATCAGTTTTGTGAACAACTAATTAATTTTTCGAAAATTATGCAGTTTGAAAATAATACTTGAAATTTTTATTATTCACCACTTGAATTCCTTTATCATAAAAACCTGTATTTTTTATGTGAAAATGACACAACAGCTTTGGCTTGTACTCTAATACTTTTCTGTACGGCAGTGAACGTGTGTTAAATATTCGATGCAAATCTACATCGCTATACATTTATATTATTTTGCACGAAAAGAGTGATTATTATTTACAAACGCCAGTTCATTTATTCTTGGACAGTAGGTTTGCACATCAATGTTTACCAATGTATCAATAATAAACGAAAAAATAAATTAATTTAACTGAAAACAAGGGACATAATCTTGGAACATTCTTTGAGAATAACTCACCAATAGTATTATCATTGTTGTTGTTATTGCTGTTATTAATTTTTATATCCGTGTTTATTATTTAAAATAAAATATACTCTCGTACATCAATAACTATTTTTCGATTCTGAAATTTCAAAGCATTGTTTAAATTGCTAAGGGCTCATTTTTGCTTAAGTATAGTTGTTCTAAATAAAGTGTAATAATCTATTAAAAACTACTAAAAATCAGTGGCGTACGAAAACTATTTCAGTAAAGGTAAAGGATCACACTTATATTTTTAAAGAATATTTTACATAAAATTAATCAGCTTGCTCCTATCGGTGTAAAGACACAAAAGAAGGTTACTTATAACTGGTTTTGAATATATCGTGTTAAATTAATAGACAAATGCGGGGACGCAAAATGTTGTGCCATCTAGAAGTTGCGCCTTTGCAACTTTGCGATGAAAATGAACTGGTTAAACTTGTTTTCAGGTGAATGAATCAAAATAAAATTATTTTGCTTACAAATGTCATTATCTGAAAGAACTAGGAAATGAAATAAATTTTTCTTATCTCAATTTCACGTTTTTTCTTATACTTTTAATTTTACATTACTTGTTTTCAGGTGAATGAATCAAAATAAAATTATTTTACTTACAAATGTCATTATCTGAAATAACTAGGAAATGAAATAAATTTTACTTCTTATCTCAATTTCACGTTTTTTCTTATACTTTTAATTTTACATTTTTCCAAGATATTCAGGGCTCCAAATATTGTTATTCTCCCTGTATAATTATTTTAAAGTACAAAAAATTAAATATGATGTCAAATCAAATGCCATTTTTTGTAAAACACTAATAGTATTTATTTAAAATAAAATAGATTTATTTTATTATTTTTAAATCATGCAAATTGTCCCAGAAATCGAGCTGAAAGTGCTTATTAATCATAAAAAAATTATTAGTATTATTCTTTACTAGCTGAAGTACCCGTCGTTGACGGGTTAGTACTGAATGCAAATTTCTAAAAGCAAGAACTTTCGTCAGCATTGTAGGAGTACACAGAATGGATGTAGTATGTTGCCAAAGTAAAGAAAGCGCAATTATAATTTTTATGTATTGTTAAAATATTACAGGTTAGAGAGTAACTAAGTAATATCATTTCATTCGCTTTAGTCGTAATTATGGGATGCGCGAACGAATATTTACACATATTGAAATAATTTTCGCAAAATCTCAAAATCTAATCAACATTTTTGAAAAATTGGAAGCCTAGAATTTAAGTTGAGTGACTAGAATTTAAGTGAGATTAAGTTGAGTGTACCTATCATGTCACCCAATTTCGTTTAATTCCCTGCTGTCTTTATTTCGTGATGCTGGAACAAACATTTTAGCATTTTTAAACGATTTTCACAAAATCTCAAAATGTAATCAAAATATTTTAAAAATTCAACACCTATAAATTAAGATTAGCAACTACCTATCATATCACCAAATTTCGTATTAGTCGTTATTACGCGATGCTTGAAAAAATATAACCGCATTTTGGGAGAATTTTCACAAAATCTCAAAATCTAATTAAAATGTTTAAAAAATTGGACACCTATACTTTATGTTGAGAAAGAACCTATCATGTGACCAACCAAATTTCATATCATTCGCTCTAGTCGTTATTACGTAATGCGTGAACAAAAATTCACTCAGTTTGAAACGATTTTCGCAAAATCCCAAAATCTGATCGGCTTTTTTTAGATGCTTATAGTTTAAGGTGACCACCTATCATTTCACCAAATACAATTTTTTCACCTTTACAGTTATTACGTGATGTGCGAACACAAAACGCAGTTTGAAACAATTTTCGCAAAATCTCAAAATCTTATCAAGATTTTTTTTAAATTCGACGCCTATGTTTTAAGTTGAGTGACCACCTATCATGACACCTAATTTCATATCATTCGCTTCAGTCGTTTTTACGTGATGCTTGAACACAAATTTACGCAGTTTGAAACGATTTTCGCAAAATCTGAAAATCTAATCAAGATTTTTAAAAAATTCGACGCCTATGTTTTAAGTTGAGTGACCACCTATCATGACACCCAATTTCATATCATTCGCTTCAGCCGTTTTTACGTGATGCTTAAACAAAAAAAAAAAGCGTCACGGACAGAATGACAGAATGACAGAAGGACAGAATGACAGAATGACAGACAGACAAACTTTTTTTTGAGGGTCGCATCGGATTCCCGGGTGCTTGAAACGGATAGAAATCGCAAAATTTTTGAATTCCAAGATATGTACAGACAAAAGTCTAATTTTATTTATATAGATGAAACAAAAATTTTACATATGTATGTATGTATAAGTAACTATCACGCATACAATTAATTTACATCTAATTTTCTAAGTTTCAGGCAAGCTAATTCTGAATGCAAGCATCGAAAATATTGAGTTCTAATGATTTGCGCATGCTGTGAGTAATAAATCAAATTCAGAATTACTTCTTTGTTTTTATAATGCATGTAAGCATCTATGCCTCCTGAATTTTTATGTATTATAATGAAATATATATCATTTATCACGCATAATTATTTTTGTGAGGAAATGCGATAAATAACTATCTTAAAATATACTGTATTATACACTCATGTCCATAAATTAAGGATAATTCAGAATCACACAGAAATTGATCTCTAAAATAAAAATTTCACCTGTGGAATGATCACACACATCTTGAAGAAGAATATGCAAATTACAGGAAACCACCAGATGGCGTGGATGGTACGTCACAATGACGAGAGTGTAAGAGAGGGGTATATAAGGAATGGTGGCAAAGAAGTAAAATTGTTCACAAGCGCTGTGAAAGCCTTTCAATGCAAAAACCGCATAGTTATGGCACAAAGGAGGCATTTGGATGATGTTTTACGTGGCAGAATTATCGGACGACTGGAATGTGGACGTACCCAGCTGGAAGTATCCGAGGAACTTGGAATCGCCCAGAGTGTCATCTCCAGGCTTTGGCAACGATTCCAAGATGATGGTAATGTGAGTAGACGTTACAGCACAGGTCGCCCCCGAGTTACAACGCCGAATGAGGACCGCTGTTCGGCAGTTACTGCCAAAAGAAACAGACGGAGTACAGCATCAGACCTGTCTCGTCAGCTCTCTTCAGCTACCGGTACGACAGTTTCAAGGCAGACCGTGTACAGACGCTTAGGGCACATTGGTCTACATGCTCGTAGGCCTGTCAGATGTGTTCCACTTACCGCAACTCACTGTCGCCTGCGATTAACCTGGAGTAGAGAGCATGCATTTTGGACACCGCAACAGTGGTCTTGTGTGATGTTTTCCGACGAGTCCAGGTTTAGTTTGGGGTCTGATTCTCGCCGGACATTCATCTGGAGAGCGCCAGGTACCCGTTACCACCAAGAGAACACCATTGAAAGACACCGTTACGGTGGTGCAGGATGGCTCGTTTGGGGAGGAATTATTCTTGGTTCCAGAACTGACCTGCATGTTCAGAGTATAACGATGACAGGCCACATCTATCGGGATGTCATTCTGGAACAACATGTACGTTTGTTTCGGGGCGCCATGGGTGCTGAATTTGTGTTTATGGATGACAACGCCCGTCCTCACCGTGCAAACATTGTAGACGAATGCCTTCAATCGGAGGATATCACCCGTATGCATTGGCCAGCATACTCACCGGACTTGAATCCAATAGAGCATGTGTGGGATACGCTTGGCCGACGAATTGCAGCGCGTCAACCCCCTCCCACCTGTCTACCGGAACTTCAGAGTGCATTGCTTGATGAGTGGTGTAATATTCCCCAAGATCAGATTGATCATTTGATACTCAGCATGCCTAGGCGTTGTCAGGCCTGTATTGCATCGTCCGGGAGACATACTCCGTATTAACCATCCTACTAACCATGTTATACTGTTTTTTGTAAATAGGTTCTTTTTTGAAATTTGGTCAAGGGAGTAAAACTTGCAATTTTTATTTATTATGTCAAACATATAGCATCTTTTTTGCTCTTTACTTTTTGTTTAATAAATAGACTTTACAAATAAGTCAAATTTGTTTTGCTTCTTTCTCTTTCTTTGCCTGAACTTCATTATCCTTAATTTATGGACATGAGTGTACTTTACATATTCACATTCCAGCATTTTGTTAAAGATTTTACTGAATTTAGAAAGTTTACTTGAGATAAATTCCTTTAAATTCCCTCTAAATTATATATATATACGGTATCGAAATTGCATTTTATAAATAACTTTTACACTAATTTATTATGAAATATATTTTACGAAATAGCAGAGTATTAGAATATTTCCCCATCTGAATTATTCAAAGTTAATTACTACGTATGTGAAACGAAAGGTGAAATTTTAATATTTAAGCGGTATGCATATTTATGAACCAAATTGTTTTTAAACCAGTGTTTTTGCAGACTTCGACTTTTACACTCGCCTACTTTTTAAATCAAAAGATTCAGAGATATTTTTAAATAATTTATGAATGTTGACAAATAAAACATAAAATTTCGAATTTCAAACTTCCATTTCCCGTAAATTTACTGATATATTCATATAACCATCGCTTTAATTGATAATGTAATTAAAAAGAATTGTTGTTCATGAATAAATAATTCATGGGTATGAAAAACATTTCATCGAATCGAAAATTTTCAGAAATGAACGGCTATAAACAGTCAGGTATGGATCTCTTTTTTTTCCCCAATTTCTGCTTTCGATGATTTTAAACTTTTAAATTATGAACTGCTACAATAATAAAGTTCTTCATTTCAAGAAAATGTGGAATGTAATTACCGTATAACCAAGCAGCTCTCCTAAGACAAGGAATCGCTTCCAAATTTTTAAGAAAATTTTTCAATTACATTTTACTGCAAAAGGTAAAAGGATTTTGCGAAAAGATCAAAGCTTTTCTCCAGAAAGGAAAAACTAATTGATTTTCTCATAAATTTCATTTCGCTTCTAATCCATTAACAGCACGCAAAAAATTATGACATGATACAAAATAATTATGACAAGCGCTTGAAAGTGTTTTCAGCCGTACATTCAGATGAACATTTCTATTCTGTTGTATTTTTAGGATGTCTAATTTAGTCAGAATGAAAAATCATCTTTCTTGTCAACAGTAATTTTTCTTAAAACTTCATTTAAACAGCGAACCATATTATTTCTTAGTAAAAAAAGTTTATTATTATACTGCAATAAAACTAATATTTCTGACATTTTTGAAACTAGTACAAATTCTAATGAAGTCTCAGATGATAAATTATTCAGTACAATGTATAACTATTTTGAACAAAATTTCTTTTTGAATTTGTGTTTGTATCGAAAATTTTAATGAAACAGTTGAAAAAAAACTTGCTGTATTTTAATTAAGTTTTTATCTGTTTCTAATTAATTACGGTAAGACTTTGAAATTGCAACAAAAATATCTATATAGGTTCTAGTTACGCAAATGAATGATTTAGAACAAAACATTTTTTCATTCATGCATGACATTACAATATGCTCGTCAAAAAATATTGATGTTTTCAATGTATGTAACATTGGAGGTGTGGGGAAAAATATTCGTATTGTAGAAAATACCATTTAAAAATAGGTGATATCTGAATTTTCTTGATTTTTAGGGTGAGGGAGGGGAGATTTGCCTCCTCTTGCCTTTAGTAAGTTACACCTATGAATGTATTTAAGGTATATTATGACTCAAAATAAATTTATAATAGTTTTTATGCAATTTATTTTAAATAGGCCGTTAATATCATACAGAGGCTTTTGCATATTTTTAAAGAAGTTTTTTATATCCAAATTAAATTTCTGGTATTTCTATTCGACAAATTTGTGAGGGATACTTGATTTTACAGTACTTTAAACCCTTAATAGTTTAAATAAAAATATCATTTTTATATCTCATTTACCTTCATACAATTCAAACATTACATAATATAATTATTGTTTTAAGTCTCTTCAAATTATGGTTTATCAGGAAATCGCTATTAAGTCTACGCAAGAAAATACATTAAAGCAATAACTGCAGTAAATCACAGCTTTTACCAAGAGTGCTTTTTTCCCCCTACCTTTATTTATCCATCGGCATATTTGAAATCTACTATTTCTTGATATCGGATCTTTACAAAAACCAGACGTTCGTTCCATTGCCAGGAACACCTTATCTGTCTGATGTTCCCGTGAAAATTACTATGCTTTCTGTCAGGGAGAGAAAAAAATATTCTCTTGATCTTCACCCCGTTGCAAGTGGAATATTTTCTGTGAGGTCTAGTAGAATAATTCTTTGATGTGTATATACTTATCTCAGATGATTCTATTTCGTGTTTATCTTCTTTTGTTTGTTTGTTTATTTATTTATTTTTGCAAGTTAGTTTCTTACTAACTGAAAAAAAAATTCTTTATATTTTTTCGCGTCTATTTTTGACTACATGTTTTGTTTGATTCAAACTATGTTTCACTTATAACAATATTTTCACAAAATAGTATATGCTTTGTTTCCCTTTAATTCAAATCCAACCACTTTCTTTGTTCACATAAAAATATAAATTACTCTATTTACTCTAACTTAGGGAGAAAGATCTCTTAATTAATGAAAATATAAAATTTTGTGCAACGTCAGTAGGATAATTATTTGAAATGCGTCAGATGATTTTATACCACATGATACAGAATAATTTCTAAGATGCATAATGACAGTTCAATTTCAGTCATTTTCAGCAAATCATACATGAAATTGAAGGTAAACTGACCTGATTTTCTTACAAATGTTCAATTTAAGCACCTTTAGTTGTACGGCATGCATCTAACCTAAAGTTTAATTCTTCCTACTTTTTAGTTAACGAGTCCTAGCTTCTGCATTTAACTTACCATTATGCTCTCGGGGAAATTACGAATGTTGAAAATGTAGAGGGTAAAAATGTTTTCTTGAACGTTTGTCGTGGCAAGTGAAATATCATGAACTTTGAATTATTTTTCAAATACTTAACCAGGGTCTAAAGAAGTATGACATGACGCTTTAATTTGTTTACAGCTATTTCATAAAATTCTGACCTATGTACAACTTGTCAGTTTTTTCTTACTTTAAAACATTTTTCTATATTTTATCACCTTTCTAGTTAATAGATAAAAAAGAAGAAAAGAATACTCATATTATGAGAACGATTTGATTAAAACTGAAGGATTAACCGTTAGAAATATTACATCTAAAAAAAAATTCTTGCAATTTTCCACACAGTATCTGCAAACGCATGCATTGTAAAAAATTCCCACACTATACTCATTAACTATTAATTTCGAAATACAAGTTTTGATTTTACACTGCATATTTCGTTTTTAATTCGTATCTGTCTATAAAAAATGATGTATTTGAATTCTGTTGGCAAAAACTGATTAACTTCTAAGTTTTAAGAATTTTATTATTCTCTATGAGTGTCATGGTATTCGAAATTAATATTTCCCAATACAGATGAAGTATTCATATTTTCTAGGATATAATGATAAGTAAACAACTATTAATAGCTCATTTGTATCTATGGAGAACCTTAATTTCAGAAACGACAGTCAGAAAAATAAGTTTTTTTTCGGTTTACTGATGTACAGTAATGCATTTGACTTCATTCGTCACTTAGTCATCTGCTTTCTTGTGTCATATGTTAGACTAGTTTATTTTTGTGAATTCTAAGAAGAGCATGCGAAATAACAACCGTCTATTAGAGTGAACCATACCTCCTATGCTGTTTGAAGAGAGAAAGAACATAATTAAGGAGCGACAGGAAGAACTCAATTACGAATTAATTTATCACGAAGTCGTGAGTGGAAATTTAGCTGCAACAGTCATAAAAAAAGTTTTCATTCAGTGCAAGAAATATTATGCATAGAAGTTGTAAGCATTACGAAACGGCTGGATATTTTGCTGAAAAGATGCCGATATCATCCTGTTAATGGTCCTGCTATTCGTGGGATTAGTCTTCCGTTATTGAAACCTTTGCAGTTATTATTTCATCCCAATTAGCAAGGAAAAATTGAGTTACAACATATTTTTACTAGGCGTACATCATATTCATTTTAACTAAAAATTCTATTCATACGCACAAATGTATTTTTCAAAGCATTTTACAGTAGATTCCACACAACGGCAACAGCAATAAAAATAATAATGAAGACTTAAAATTCAATTTCACTGTAAATGAAAAAAATAAGATGCATTTAATGATTGCAGTTCGTAAAAATAATAAATGTTCTTTCAATGATAAAATTTAGCTGTTAAGTTTGCATGAAGTATATGTATAGTTTATTGTACAAAAACACCTTTATCAAAATTTGCGTCAGCCCGACTGAGTTGAGGTGGTCATTCCTAACGGACGAGTGTGTAATTTTAATTTAATTCTATTAAATGAACGCTTTGTACATGGCTAAAGTAAGTAACATTCAGTAAAGTCATGTAATACAGTAAGTAATAATTGCAAAATAATTTATCATTTTGAAAAATGCACTGTCTGTAATAGAGAGGACATATATTCATCATTTAATATTTTGATCAGCTATATCTATTTAAATGTTATAGAACATTTGTGATATTTGTTATCTGGCAAATAAAATGTATAAACACTACTATGTTCATTTAATTTAATTTATTTATTTTTGATTTAATATCTAGTAACACAGTGGACAAGTATCCTTTTTTTTTTTTGATAAGCCAAAATTCCATTTTGTTTTTCGCTATGGAAAAAAGGGAGAGTTTTCTGTACAATTTTGTAAATCCAATAGTTTTTCTAGCGGTTATTAATTAGAAGATCTAGAGAAAAAAAATTTAATCTCGTTAAAATATTTTTGAGAATTACCTAAGTACTATCACACGAAAAAGTATTCTTAATGTTCTTAGATTTAGAGACGATAATATTTTTCTTTAATTATTCTAAGCAAGATCTGAGCTATAGGCACTGTTTTTCTTTTTTTTTTCTTACTTATTTTATCTCATTTAAAAATCTCATCAATGAATGCATCTGATAGTTAAACTATAAAAAATTCTGTGAATTAAAAAACTATTTGTTTTATTTGTGAACACTATATCTGTTAGAACGTAGAACATTAAAACATAATTATAAAACTTTGCAGAACTTTAGAAAACCTATACTATTCTAATGTATCGTAATTATCGCTTTAGTTCATTTGTTTTCTTTTTGCCGTTCTTGCTAAAAAAGTATATAGGTATTTTTAATTTAATCAACACAAAATTAACCAAATCCAATATTCTTTATTACAGGCAATTAGTTTGAATATAATAAATTTTTCTCTAACAGATTCATAAAATGCTTAGGGGTACATGTTCCCTTCTCCAACCCCCCTCCAAAAAATTACTGCATAAGGCTATATGTATATTAACATATTCAGACAGTAACGTTTTTATAACACGTAGAGATTACAGTTAAACTTAATTCTTTAATTTATCGTATTTCGTGAATATAAGATGACAGCTGCGGTCAGATTACAGACCAATTTTCAGCTGGCATTTAAATACTTTCTTCATAATCCACGAATCATGAATTATTCTAGTAACTTAAAAGTTTGAAATTAAGATATACTGGTTATACAGCATGAATAAACAAAAAAAGGGGATATAAAAATAATAGAATAATCATTGTGAAAAATTAAAATAGTTTCAAGAAAAATGACAATCATTCATGATTTTTTAAGATGCATTATTACTTATTTTTTTTATTTCTTTGTTTCGTTTTGTATGTGTGCGTGAATGTTATACTAGCATTATAATTCCTTTCACTTATGATAAAAAGAACAGTGATATCATTTCATTATACTTTCTTTGTACAAGGGAAAAAAAGTGATTTTGTTTCATTATGAATAAAAGAGCATATCGGTTTTTCTCAATCAAAATTTCCGATTCGTGAAAGCACATAGAAATTTTTGTTTGTTTATACATTCAATAAACCATCCCCTAAATTAGTTGATTTATATGACACTAAAAACTAGTATTTGTTCAATTACCGACTTTAAAGTTTATAAATTACATTCTGCTATATAGTAACCTATGTTGTATAACACCTCAACTTTTCGCAATAACACCACACCATCTAATGTAAGGACAGGATTACTTTCAATAACTCGCCGTGCGCAAATTAAAAAAAAAAACAATTGTTTGTTTCACATAGTTTTATTTGCATTAAATATATTCTCTGTTGGAAAAATGCGAAATGTTTGAAAACTAAGTCTTTCTTTCTTCACAGTTATATTAATTTTTGTAAGTTTTTAAAATACTTAAAAATCTAATAGCACTCTTTATGAATTTTAAATTTATCATATTACAATTCCTTCGCTATTAAGTGGGCGCAGTTTCCATTTTGCCAGACGTTTCTAAAAAGGCTGAAATTTTTTGCCATTTTATAATGTGGCCAAACTGGGTCACTTAGTAGGCGCCAACGTTATCCCTTTATGAAGGGACGAATTCATGGCAAAGCCCAAGTCGGATGTTGAACCTTCGCTCATGACCGCTGAGAATGGTGTGCTAATCACGATCCAATGTATTGCGGGGACATGTAATACGAACTCAGATTTTACTGTAAAAGAATATTTATATTTTAGATAACAATTAAGAAATGGTATAGTTCGGAATTTTAAAGCAAGCAAAAAATATTTCTACAGATGCTCCTTAAAAAAGCGCACGTTTATAGAAAATATAGAACACATTAAATCATGAACATAACTTAAGCAGCTTAAAACCTCAAAATTATGCTTCAAAAGAAGTAGTTGTTTTATTGTTTTTAAAAAAGGAGTAAACTCGTACGTTTAAATTAATACATAATTGAACTACCTATCAATGGCAATTTTATCATCCTAGGAAATACAACTCAATCAATACCTCATATGAACAACAGTTTATTGAATAATAAAAACATGTATGTTTAATAAACCGATTTATTAAATGTCATGCAACGCAAAACAGAGTTTTCTGAGCATCTAGTTATGCATTTTCAATCGAAAAATGTTGAATGTAGCATTTTTAATTGCGTAAAATTTGGCATTAAGCCGTGACCCGCAAAGTGCTTAAATTGAATTAACAAAACAATTGTTTGGAGTCATTCCGAAACTTTGTTCTGAGCGTAAGTCGGATATTTATCGAAAGAATTATTTTCAATACAGTCGTGCGGAAAAAAGAAGATAATGTAGTATTTTCTTAAATTCTGTTGTTTTGAATAAATATACATCCTCTTGGAAAAGATCGAATTCGTTGAAGGGTTACTCTTTCGAACACATTTCAGAAATAAATAGCTGACAGATGTCAGTAACGATAGTTTTCTTTTTTTTTTTTTTTTGGAAATCAAAGATTTTTCTGTTAAACAAGGACTTTCATGCCATTCAAGTGTGTTTAAATATTTAAAAAAAAATCTTGAGACTACTCTCGTACTTCAAATGTTTCATAATTGATCCGAAAAATCTTCATTGAAATTATATATGCTAAATAACTTACGCTTTCATTTAATAAAATGATTTTGATTTCATAAAACTTTTATGTGTATATGTATGCATATTAAAATTATGTAGCGAGCACGAAGTAGGTTAAAATTGGAGAATAGGGTTTGGAAAATTTGTTGAATGACAAAGAAAAAAATACTGTTGTTTAGAACATCTCCGGATTATGATTGTTATAGGTACTTTTCCCAGCATAAATATCGTACTATAATATTAAAATGAAAAAAAAAGCTAATGTTAAAAAAGAAAAAGGCACAAAAAAACATAAAAACTCGATAATAGGTAGAATTAGCATATATACCTTGCCAGCAGTTTGAAAATAAAAATGCTGGCTAATAAAATGTAAATTGTAAAATTACATTTCATTACCAGCCTAAAGATTGAGCCACACGACTAATATGTAGAAGACGCTGATAAGAAAACATATTGTTTAGTAACACTGTTAAATCTAACAAAATAGGTTATATAATTAAATTTTATTAGCTCATATAGAGGTAATCTAATCGAAATATTTTTAACAAACATTCAAAAAAATTTTCGTCGGAATTGATGTTATACAAAAGTGATTATCTCATATTATCATTTGTTGTTTTTGGCGGTTTTCAGTTTACTTTATATTTTTTTTAAATAGTGAGTTAAAACATACGAAAAGTCAACGATAATTAAAATGTATTAAAAAGTTTGTATCATTATATTGGAGATGACAAAGTCTATCTTACTACAGAATTATATTTTCGTCAAGAAAAATTCATATAATATTAAAAGTTACTAATCATTTAATTATTTTAAATTAATACATTCTACGTATAAAAACAAATGAAATAATTCAAATTCAAATGGTTTCTCATACTGTACTTTTTTTTCCTTTTTGAAAAATGAATGGGTATCTTAAGTCCATAGGAGAGATTGAATCCTTGATTGCTTTTTAAATCAAGCGACGTTAGAAGAGATTAGTACCAGGGGCTCTAATTCTCAATCATTCTCACATTTTCGCTGATATACGGCAGAAATCATTAATTACGAAACGTGGCAATTTCCATTATCAGCGTTGGAACAAAGAAGTTCTAAGGAACGGAGGCCAAAATTAAATATAGCACTCGTGATGATTTGCCCGGATAGATTAATATTGATGAATTATGTAACGATGCCTGCCTAGGGTTTTGCTAGAATTATCTGACTCACAGGAGCCAAACATTTGTGTAAAACTTAGCGCGTACTTAATTTTTGTTTAAATACATAAATTGATTTTTTGTAGGCAAATGCGTTTTCGAATGGCCCTATTTCTGATAGTTATTAATGGCTGTGAGTTTGTGATAATTAATGCATGAGTCTGCTTAAAGTCTAGGTAATATTTTTAGAGTGTGAGTAAATTTATCTACGTTAAAGTAAAGAAATTTTATAGGTAATTTCTTCTGACATAACGTGGATATCTTTGAGCTTAGTAAAGGACATTTAAGTCTTATTCTACAGATAAGTTTTAGTTGTAAAAAAAAAGGGAAAGAAAAATGAAATTGGAATCAGCAAGCTTTAAAAGATACATTTTATTTATGTTTATATTTCAATGAATAATGCCTTTCATAGTAAAATTGTTTAATTAAATCAAACTTAGAACTGTTTGCAAAAATCATTGATGTTTATATTCTTTCTTTTTTTTCCAACAGAGAGATGGAATCTTTTGAATACTTCTGACCGACTAACGCAAGCCTCGAAATTTAAAATTTAAGAATGTTTTGAACTTTTTTTTACGAATTCTTGTGTGTTTTGGACAAAACTTTACAATTTTCAGATGTATTTATAATAGCAATGCACAGTGGTATTTAATATTCAGGCATACTCAGGTATTTAAATAATATTGTGCTTTTTGTTGTCAAACATTGGAAGTTCTTTCCTTACTTGAAGTTTGGCAGGAATACATCCACCTCTTTCCGTCTCACCACAAATGTTCA
Organism: Cheiracanthium punctorium; assembly: GCA_038373885.1. Taxonomy (NCBI): domain Eukaryota; kingdom Metazoa; phylum Arthropoda; class Arachnida; order Araneae; family Cheiracanthiidae; genus Cheiracanthium; species Cheiracanthium punctorium. The sequence goes on along the minus strand of JAWZYV010016590.1, from coordinate 416,030 downwards.
TTGCTGCTTCAGATATTAGTTTAATACATCGTTCAACAGATTGTGTGTGACATCGGAATTACCAGAAAGTTAGCTCAGGAAACTGTTTCTCGTCGCTTATTAATTTCAAATCTTTATCCTTTATGCGTATTCCAAGTGGTGATTCTGTAATAACGCAGTTTGACCAATCAATGAAATGAATATAATTTTTTACTTCAAAACTGAGTTTTGGATGCTTCAAAACACGTACACCACTCAAGTTCTTTGTCTTCTTATTTCTTTCACTGATATTACGCCTAACTGATAATATCCGAATACGTTTTCTAGTGTCATGTAGCGTTGATAATAATACGTGCTCTGGATAAGCAAAATATATATTGTTTGAGAAGATAATTTGCTTTCCATTGGAAGCTGCTTGCAAGGAAATTCATTTTCCGGAAATAATGGGCAGTTTGATTTCATTTTTATTTTAAAACACGCATTGGAGCATAAACCAGCATTACATATTTCTAGAATGTTATAATATTCTGTAATGGACTTAGGGTGCTAATGTATAAGCGTAACAAAGGGCTTGAGGTAGTCAGTTAATTTGAACCGGACTTTTTTTTCACAATATTTGCAAAGCAATCAATTCAGTGGGCCCAGAATCTGATGAAACTCCTTTTGTTCAATCGTCCACTTCCAGAATGATATGTCTTAGTGGCAACTCAGTATGTAACATACATGTATGAATGTATATGCATATACTGGACCTATTGGATATTGCTTCTGAAAGATTTTGAAAAAAAACATATCTATAAAAAAGGGTATCTATAAAAAATATCTATAAAAAAGGGTACTCATGCGTGGCTGCAAACCGTTAATTAGCTGTTAAGCGTAATCTCGGTACTAGAAATAAATAGATCAAGAACTTGGGTTGTGCGTGTTTTTTCAAGTTTGGTTATATTATTTTAATTGATTGGTCAGACTGTGTTGTTACAGAACTACCTCTTACAATGCACATAAGGAACAGACTTGAAATTGATGTGCGAAGAAGAACAGCTTCCAGTGCTATACAATTTATATACGATGCATTGGTGAAATTATAAATAAATCTCAAAGCTGTACATTTCTGTTCTAATCTGTTTTCTGCCTTTGTGTAATTAAAAACAATATGTTAGTATCCATTTAGCAAAAAAAAGTTAAATTATGTTAAAATTATAGATTTATTATTATTAAAAGTACTACTTAATCAATCAAATAATGTCGATTTTAATTTCGAATACTAAATTTCGTAGTACAGCTTTTTAGAAAATCCGAAAAATTTCACTTTTCTCTAATTTTTGACGACAGAGGGGGGCTGTAAAATGATGTGCGAAATTGATATATTTTTTCTAGGTTCTAACTGACCTATCATGTAACATTTTTATGGTATGCCAGTAAAAATTTTGGATTATATTCCAAAGCATATTTTGACATAAAAATTATTTTTTTCTTCTATTTCTATTTTTCAATGCCGGAGGAACGTGACTGAATATTGACCAACAATGCTGAAATTGTTTATGAGTTCTAACTAGCCCATTACACGACTTTTACGCCCTATGGCAAAATCGATTTCGAAAAAAAGTTTAAAAGGCTTTTTTTCATATATTTTAGCCTACCCTAATGTATAAGTATATTAAATTGTTGAGAAATATAAATTTAATTTTTGATTAATTAAAAAAACTCTTTTTTATGTCTTACTGATGAAACTTTTAAATTCTTGCAATGGAAATATTGCCATCATGTACTTGTAAATACAAACGTTCTGCATTGCATGTGAACTACTACTAAGCGTGTAACTTCTGTTGAACTAATTTGGTTGTCATATTCAAACTTATCAAACGTCATTATAACGCCTTCAAGTTCTTTTAAGGTTTCGATTTTGAATATTAAAATATTTTATTGATTATATATACCTAAAACCGTTCACCATTAAGTCATATTTAGCTTTAATAAACAGAAATTGAAATCCGTTTAACAATAAATTATCGCTGTGTATGCATTTCAGGAAGAGCACCTAATTTAAACTCTGGTGTGACTTAGAAACAATCGAAACGCAAATTCCTGTTAAATCCCGTTATACATATACACAGAGGTTTAACCCAATAGAATATCCTAGATATCCTGGAAACGAGATTCTATTAAATTTATCAAAGCAGTAAGTCAGTCTACTGAAGTCGCTCAACTTTCCGAAAGTCTTTGATTGCTTCTTAAATAATCATGAATTTATGCCGCAAACTTTCGGAGACCTTCAGCAAAGCTTATTTACCATTCAGTCTGGCATTTTCATCGGCGCTTGGTATTAATTATAAAGCTCACATATTTTGTGTGGTATCTGCATATATATATATCCGCATGGAAATTTAATAAATTAAGTGGGTTACAGTTAAGAAAGATTAAATTCACGGTATTAAAGAAATCTTATTGTAATTATTTTATATTGGACTGTGCGTCGAATTAAATGTGATGCTGTTTAATACTTGACTGAGAAAAATTAAACAGTGAAAGAGTGGATATATTTATGTGGACATAGTGAACACAGTGCAAGTTCTGGATAAATAACCCGTAGTACTGATGTCTTGTTCAAATTTTAATTAAATTTGGTAGTTTTAAATGTTATTTACAGCCTTATTGACAAATGAACGGAAATAAATAGCTCTAAAAGAAGAAAATGAAATTGTATTCATAAAAACCTGATCTGAATATGAAAGAAAGATTGAATAAATTCATCACAGTTTTGTTGATTCAATATTTGTTACTTTTTTTTCAAGATTATTTTCTCACTTATATTTATGTGTTTTTTCTATATTTTTCAGAAAATGATTGAATTATATTAAAAATCATTTTTTCAGAAGTATAGCTTCTGAAAGACCATTTTTTTAAAAGTAGTCTAATTTACCAAAACATAATTCCATCCAGATAGACTATCACACTAATACCCCTTATTCACTGCGGATAAAGTCTTGCTTTCCTCATATTGCACTTTAGACAACAAAATCAGACTAGCTACATTTGACAAACTAAGTTGATGCTTTAAGAGAGCGCCTTGCAGTACTTTTTTTAAATTTTTCTTTTTTTGGAAATTTTCACGGGCATTAAAAAATAAGTGTCTTTAGCTATAGAAAATTCTCCAGGAGCGATAGCCAACCTTAGGAAGTTTTTAGAGTACTGAAAGAGAGGAGATGCGTTTTCCCTAACTGGGTCCCTTATCACAGAATTGAAAAATATGCCTTAATTTGCTAAATTTTTAAATTTAGGTACTAAGATTAGAAATATAGAATGTGCGTCAGTCAACGGAATCCGTTCGATACATAAAACGAATCTTAAAGTGTACTCTTAACAGTATATTCATTTCAAAAGCAAAAATGTCTTCCACAGCACAACTTCTGTGAAATTACTTTTCCCTGAATTAATTTTTATATCAACTCAGGGTTTTTAATAAATATTACTTTTATGAAATAATACATTCGGTATAGTTCTTTTGTAGTCATGTAATTAAGAGCAATTTAGTAAATGATCATGTACGTCTTCCGTATGATTTTGACATTCCATCTGATAAAAATGAGTTCATAAACTTTATGTATTTTTTGAGATTATCTTTTAACTTACCTTTATGCATTTTCAAGTATTTTCAATTAAACTTAAAAATGGATTACGACAATTTCGCATTGAGTTTCAACTAGGGAATTGCGCTTTTCCGTTGGCTCAACTCCAGATAGTTCACCTAATATTACGAAATATTGCTTCGAAAACTCTTGTTTCAATCCCTCATATTGCTTATTAAAAACCGGCATAAATTAATAGGCAGTATTCGGAAATAAATGATAGGAGGAGATGCAAAAGGTATTGAAGGCAAATTTCTGACAAATGAATTGGTTATCAAAATTTCGTCGCGGCAAAGGAGTGTGAAGGTCCCTTAACTCAATATCCTCTAGTCTGCGTGTTAGTTATGGTAACTATTATCTAAAAGCACCTTTGTGGTGAATATAACCCATTAGACCCAAAACAGAATAACTTTACTTTAATAGTCCTTATTCACTTCAGGGAGTGTCCTTAAATTAAATTCCGTTGACTAAGGAACTATCGAAGTGCAAATTCGTGTTAACTCCCATTATGCATACACACGAGTGCTTGCTTAGTACTCTATAGAATACACGGAATTTACCATGAATGTGATTGTATAAAATTTATCAAAGCATTAAGTTAGTCTACTGCAGCCGCTCACCTTTCTGGAAATCTTTGATAGATTCTTAAATAATTACGAATCTGCAATACACCCTTCTGTAGACCTGCAGTGAAGTTTATTTACCGTTAGTCAGCCAGTTTCAGGAATTTATATTATCTATGGGCAGGAATGCTATGTCTGAAATCTGACTATACTCAATTTAAATTATTATATGGAGTAAATGTGAGATATAAAGATGTTTTGTTGTACTGATTTGGTTATTCGGTTTGTCTGAATATGCGAAAAGTTTCACTCAGAACTAACAGAACCCTATTATTATTTAAATTCACTGATCATTTCCTTATTATTTGTTGTTATTATCAGTATTTTTTCGTAAATGTGTAACTCAGTAATATACCTCCAATGAAAATGTTCGCATTGAATTTAAACAACTTAACTCGGAAGTGTTGATCGTAATTTCAAAACTCCGTGACACATGCTCTTGTAATTCGTGTGATGTGATATTGCATGTTAAAAAAAAAAAAAGTCAACTATAAATCGTTGATACCAAACAGTTATATTAAAAATGGTCTAATCTACACTGATAAAAAAATAGGGGAGCAAGCAGAAAAGTGAAGCAACCGTAACGCAATAGCTATCCATGGGCATGAAATGGAGAATGCACATGTACAAAATGCACTACAGAAAGCAAGAAACAAAAAAGAAAAACATTGTATGAAAACTTTAGTTTTTTGGAATGGTGGGAAAAAAACATGAACTGGTACTTCAAAGAAACAATTCGGTTAGATGCATATGGAAAGAAAAACCTTATTGTTTAAGACTGACGCATATTTGCTTTGCAAGCATGCAATGATGTTATCTGAAGACTTTGAGGAATATTGTTCCACTCTTGAGTAAGTGCGATCTCCAAATCTCGGGCAGTAAAATACCTTTGTTTTGCAGTAGCTCATCCTTCGACTGTGTCCAAACATGCTCAATCGGATTTAGGTCAGGAGAGCATGCTGGCTATTCCATACGCTGTATCGTTTCAGTTTCACGAATGTTTTTCGCAAGACGAACTGAATGAGGTCTGGCATTATCATATGCATTCAAAGGAAGGAATCACCAATGGCTGCAGGGAAAGGTACGGCATAAGGTCTCAGAATCTCGTCTGCATACCTTTGGGCAGTGAAATTGCCATTCCAAATGATATGCAGGTCCGTACGTCTGCTTTTGGATATTCTTGCGCATACCATCAAACCCTCTCGTCTATAATATGATATTTCCCGAACTAATATAGGTTTATTTAAAGTACCCATTTCTCGCCATACCAAAACTCGTCTAGTGCCACACTCGAAACTGAATAGGGACTCATCGACTCATCAGTAAACAGCACTTGACTCTAACCCAATCTTGCATCCAATCTCGATGGTCAGAAATCCAACTTTTTCGCTCCGCACGGGATCTTCTGTAAACAGAATGCACACCATTAACCTACGTACACAGAAAACACCCTCCTCGAATAGTCTGGGTTGATACCCTTTGTCTTGATGGCAAAAGAAGCGCCTTTGCAACTGATCTTTGCATTTATATCCTTTTTTGTTTTTGATGTCAAGAGCGTTTATTTGCGTATGAAATTTTGTTCTTCGGTTTCCTACCACAATTTAAGTTATGAATCTTTTATCTGACAACAGGCATAAGTATATTCGTAATTCCATTAAAACCGTGAGCTCCTCTAATTTTTTTTAACAGTGTACAACAAACAGATTTTCTTCACGCTAAGTTTATGCTGAAATAAATATCTCGTATAAACTCCGGAAAGAGTCACTAAATTTAATTCCTGTGTGACTTAGAAACAATCAAAATGCAAACTCCTATTAAACCTAGTTCTACATATACACGGGTGCTTAAACAAATGGATTATTTAAGATCTCCAATGAATGCAATTCTATTAAATTTATCAAAGCATTAAGTTAGTCTGCTGCAGTCACTCAACTTTACGAAAGTTTTTGATCACTTCTTAAATAATTAGGAATCTGCGCCGCGGCCTTCCGGAGACCTTCAATGAAGCCTTATTTACCATTCAGTCTGCCATTTTCATCGGAGATTCGTATTAATTATAAAGCAGACGCACTTTGTATGGCATCTGCATATGCCCGGTGGAAATTTAATGAACTTAATGGGTTACAGAGTTAGCCAAGGATTAAATGTATTGTGTAAGGGGTTTTAATATGATTATTTTAAATCATTCTACTCGCTGTGTATAACTACAAAAATAAGACAACTATTTTTTTAATCCATTGTCAGTAATTGCTAATCCGGCATGAAACATGCTTGCGTATCATTAATATTAAATTTTTTAAAGATTTGATATCGAAATTTTAAGGTCTAATAATTTCAGATTTATGTTTCATTTTGTTTTGCTACTGAGACACACACTCATGAAAATTCCTTTTAAGTTAGAGAGCCCGCAATGGTATGGGGAAGTAGCTATGGACTAAGCAAGAAAATCGCTTACATGCCGCCTGAAGCTAAATTTAGAGTTGGTGCTGTTATCTTTAAAATGGTGCGAGATGCGATCAAAATCAAATTGCAAACTTGTTTAGCATCATCGACTTAGAGAAACATCTTGCGTGCAGTAATGTTAATAAGAAGCTTTAAAATGTAAGGCGTAAAAAGGTATTGCTGATGCTCGTACCAGCATGTCACTTGCCTTGTTGTACAATGTACAGCCAGAATGGGAGACCAAAATCCAGATGAGTATTTTTCTTACGGAAAGTACTTTAAATTTGATGGATAAATGAGCTTAATGTCAGACAAGTGCAATTTTGGGAATCTAGCCCAAACAAATGTGGGTTTTATGCCTCCCATTAGTTTAGCATGAGTGCGAGTGTTAATAAGTACGAGATGTCTTCTGTTAATAAATTAATGATGCCGAATAGCTTTGTCATCCACATTATTTTCGTACCTTGTTCCATTTTTGAAATAAGAACACTAAGTCTGAATTAAGCCACCAGGTGGCTCTGTAAGCAAGTTGAACAAGTAGTAAAAATTAGATATCGAAAATCGCACTGTGTGTTGATTTCCTCGGGTGATCCCCACGAATACGGCTGCACTGTTGGTTCACTGGTATCATTAACACTAGCATATCGAAATCCTAAATTTGGGACAACTTTTGATTTATGTACAGTTATTTTAATTGCAGAATGTGTTCCACATATGAGAAAATGAAATTATATAATAAACAAATGTTTTTGAGAAAATACTACTTAACCACGTGTTGAGGAAAAATAAATGTTAATAATTTTTGCTTAGGAAAATTTGCGCATCTGAAATATGCAACATTTGTGCTATGCTGAGTTCAATCCAAAAAAGTAGGGGGTTTAACTTCCGTTTGTACGATGAATTATTGTTTCCAATAAAACCTAGTGATTTGTATACTGGCTCGGAATCTCTTACGCCAGACCTTCTTATAAATATTTAACACGTCCTAAAATGTATTTGTTCAGCTCTCTATTTACATACTTCCAAGCCATATGTTCCCGAGCCGAATATTGTGATTTTTGCCACTAAAAGAAGATTGATCCTTCTTGTACCCAATCGGGCAATTTATCTAAGACTGATATCACAAAAGACAGATCAACATTTCACTCAGAGAACTGACATTCAAAAAAAATGTTTCCGTGTAATGTCTTTTGGTGCATTCATTTAATTTTATCCCAAAACCAATGCATAACCAAATGCAAACATTTATTGATTTTCTCATGTCTTTTGCATAGAATAAATAAAATCGTCTATAAATAAGCATTTCATATATTGATCGCCAGGTAATTATTCATTTTTTTCCATAATTCATTTTACTTTATTGCCGATGACTGACAGGTTAACTGCATTGGACTGCTTTAAAATACAAACGTCAGCCTCGAGGGTCTTCAAGAGCGTAGAAGATCGTTGTTTCCCGCAGTTTAGAGCAACATTGGGATGGAGATCATTCTCGGATCCGAAACTCTTATTCCACCTTCCAACTAACCTACCAAGATTACTAAGCGCTTCATAGTTTTAACGAGAACGTTCGCCGAATGTGCAGGTTTTTGATCAGCCATGTTTCGAATCCACGCTTGTTGAGCCATTGTTTTACACCCTGCAATTAGAATACCACAGCCCAGACCATAATTTATGGAAATTTGTCTGTGCACAATTGCAAAATGTAAATCAATACGCACGCTGATCACGTTATTGTCAACATAGGGAACATAGGGCAAAGATTTCTACCATACCATTTAAATTCTGGGCTTATGTATGGGAATTAGAACAGGAACAGTAAAACGCTATTAAAAAACACTATCTCTGTAAACTTCACTATGATAAAAAGTATTAAAGATTGAAATGGCATTCAATTGAGTGCTTTGGTTAGAGGGACGGTGAAACAAACTAAGCCCAGGTCCACTAAAACTGGGAGATAAGGGGGGGGGGGTAAAAGAGGAAGAATAAGAAAAGAAGGAGAAGAAACATGTTCCATCTATAGTTACCCAATAGTCAAACCTTGCCTCCTACTTAGTTATTTGCTTTTATTCCCTCACCCCTTTTTGCTCCCTTGTTGAGAGTTTAAAAAAATGTGGGTTTAAGAAAAATTTAAGTGCACTAAAGGGAAGGGCGGGGGCTACATCCTTCCTACTTCACTTGGATCTGCAACTGGAAGTACGCCCTTGATTTCATTACACTGATCATCATATGGCATATTTTATTGTTTGCTCTCAAACAGCCAACCTCTCAAAGAAAAACAGAACTTTGTGCTATTTCTTTTTGACAAATTCAGTAATCAATTTTGTTATTTCCTTCCACCTTTTGCTTATTGAAAACGCTTTACCATTTGTTTCTCAAATGACAGCAATTAATTCAACAAACTTGTAAATAAGAGTTTTAAAAAATAAAAAAGCAATAATTATAAAATACATTTTACAAAATATATTTTCCTTCTTTTCAAACACAACAATTTGTGAGAGAGGGTATGAAAATGTTGAAAAAATTAATGAAAAACACCGAACAGAAATAAATCATTCGAATGTCCAATTTAATGTTTTATCCCGTTTATAGCCAACGTAAAATGCATAATAACGTACTTAAAGTAATTAGAGAGTTCCTAAAAATTAATATTTTATCGGACATAAAAGATACGATACAGGCTGAAGAACATTAATTATACCTCACTGCGTAGACATACTGGAATAAATATGTCGTAACAGCCCTTGTGCAATCTAACGAACGAAAACATGAAAATTAATAGTATGAATTAAATTAGTTACAGAGTGTGTCCGTGACACTTGGAATGCGAATAAGTTTGGGACAGAAAATATGAATGTTAAGTACAATAAACCCAGGAACAACATTGTGTGGATGTTTTGATGGAAACTGAATTCATTAAATATGCTCTTTAACAAGTTTGCTGTTGCAGTACGATAATAGTGGAACTTAGTATGCAATAAGACACGTGATATAACATGAAGTACTTTTTTATAAATTTTGTAAGCTTACGAGTTACAAAATCACATGCTTTTTAACAAACAATTTGAGTTCCTTTGTGATGTTTATAAGTGACTGAAAATGTTGTTTTACTTCAATGCCATGGTCATCACCACTGATGTCAAGGGCAAAAGGCAATAATATACAAATCTTATAAATAAAAATGAAATTCTGATTGTTTGTTTGTTTGTTTGTTTGTTTGTTTGTGGATTTGATTCGTATACAAATCCACAAAAATGGACCTATCGGCCTGAAATTTAGCACAGATATGTAAAATAATATAGAATAAATCATAGTCCACTTTAAAACTTTGAAAGTCCACCCGTTCCCGGAATTTAAGAGATTTTTTATGCTCTTCACGCAAAAATCTTTCCGTAATTGTAACCCCTGTAGTGAAAAAAGTGTGAAATAAGGATCGTGGTTGCCATGTGTGGCGATTTTGCCGAATAAAATGTTTTAAATTCTCAAAGTAAAAATAAAAGAATAATAATGATTTTTTTTTGTTAGTTTATATTCGTAAGGTTATTTTTTTTAAATTATAATATCGTGTGCATGGGAAATCAGAGCAGGAATGTCTTTACACGCAAAACAATAAGAATTGAAGATTTCCGAGGCTATTGTGTAAATTTTTTTAGTTTGGCGAAAAAGTAAAATGTCTGAAATATGGATTTTGAGTAAGTGAGTTCTAGCGGTTTGCACAGTTTTCGGCTTGGCGCAATTTATTGAGAGCTTAAGGAAAGAGATTTTTGAAAACAAGTGCAAAGGTTTTATTAGAATACAGCGTTAAATTTTAATGATCCGTGAAGAAATAATGCAGTTATTAAGGGATTTCAAGCGATCTAACTTCAGAATTCTCGCCAATTGAGTACATTGATTTAAGTTGGGGGAATTCCGCCAAATTTCAGAAAATTGAAATCTTCTCATTTAGTACATCGGAGTAACGATGAATAAAACACATTATAGTTGATAATTTAAAAAAAAAATCGGCTGTATTAAGGAATTCCAATTTTCAAATAAATGCGTGCTACTCTTTGGCGGTCGAACCATTTCCCATATTGATTGCTGCTAAGTCAATGCTTCGAATGATTCCCTGAAAAAAATCTTGCAAAATGGCGTATGTTGGCACTTTGGCGAGGCTTAGATTTGAAACTGGATTTTATTTGAGACTGGTATATATATAATAACACTGGTTATAGATAAAAATGAATGTTGGTATGTGTTTATGAGGTTGAAAAACTCCAGCACCGTTGAGCACCGTTGCACGATGAAATTTGGCTCACCTAAGTCTTTTATGATGGAGAAGGTTTTTATGCTATCCGTTTTCCTTAACTTGCCACTTGGTGCCGCAGCACAACGTTGAATTCTATTCCGTTTAGCCGTTTGCTATGCGAATATCGTCCAACCGATTTCGATGAAATTTGGTACACGCGAATATTAGAACACGGAGAATATTTTTCACTATCCATTTTGCTGTAACTTGCCGCTAAATGGCGCTGCAAAGCATCAACTTCTATACCGTTCGATCGATCGGCATAAAATTTTTTATACTTACACATTTGAGCTCGAAGAATACATTCTAACTGCGTTCCTTTTGATGTTACTCACCACTAGATGACACTGCAATGCATTATTATTTTAACTCGCCACTAGATGACGCTGCAGCAGGCCAAATACTTGACCATTCAAACGGTCGCTATGAAAATCAGTATACATAGCTATTTGAACAATGAGAATATTTTGGCGTTATCCATTTTGCTATAACTCGCCACTTGACGGCGCTGTAGCAAATCATTACTTTATTGAACCACTAGATGGCCCTGCAGTGTATCACTTCTTGACTGTGCAAATAATCGCTATGAAAATAGGTATACATAGATATTTGAACACGGGGAAGAGTTTGGCGCTATCCATTTTCCTATAACTTGCCACTAGATGTCGCGTCAACACATGAACTTCAGGACTGTCCAGCCGATAGTCATGAAAATTCGTATACATCGATATCTGAATGCGAAAAATATTTTCGCCGTATCCGTTTTGCTAAAACTCGCCACTAGATTGCGCTACGCCGCATGGCCTTCTGCGCCGTACAAACGATTGCCTTGCAATTCGGTATGCATGATTATTGGACACAATATAACGCGATATCCACTTTGCTATATCTCTTTATTACAATAAATAGTAATCACCACAAATCGTAATATCAAAAAGTCCATTCATTCCCGTGCGAAGAACGGGTACTTCAGCTAGTATGTAAATATAAATTAAATGGTTTGGTAGAAAACAACTCAAATTCTGAAACATTACAAATTAATCTCACGTTGTATTCATGCGTTTGTTGCATTCGTAGTGTTTCATAACTTTTTTAACTAGTTCCTTTATGGCTACTTTTATCGATTGTTCCTGACAAACTGAATTAAGCAGCCACTTGAATCCTATTTCATTTCTTACACATGTTTTGAAGCAACTGGTAACAGGCACGGACTTTGATAACGTGTTTCGATCATCGATATGTTCTAAAAGAAATTTATCTGTATGATTGTGCTGTGAATCGTAATCATTATGTTCTGCGCATGCGTGCTTTAATAGTAAATTGCAGCAGAATTCGTCGCTCGAGGGCGCTTATGTAGCTAATCATTAAAAGGTGCTCGAGAATTTTTCTTTGAGAGACTGCCAATCGATGATCGTCGTATATCCAAGCTCATGGTAACAGGACTTATATACGACGATAATAATAAAGATAATAATAAAGAAAACCAATTCCTGCTATCTTAAAATTAAAATAATAATAAAAACCTCCAAGTTATACTGATAAAAAATTACAAATAACTAAGTCATTGCATAATTTCTAGTCCACAAACAACAGTAAAAATAAAATGACTTTCTGAAAACTGTCAAAAAAAAAAAAAGAAAAAGAAAGAGCGTGTGTACAGAGTACACGTGTCAGAAGTGAAACTTCTGTGGCGAGATTGATTCAAAGTCTGTTCGATTGTCAAATAAGAAGTCGGAGATAAAAATTAAAGACTACAATTAAAGATAACATTTGAAAACAGATCAAAAGTGAGATGTCGTAGGTAGTCAAAGGATTGAGGCATAGTATTAAAAATATTTTTAAAAAATTAATGTAAAAATGTTTTACAAGTTCGTTTGGTTAGTTTTTCAGTATTAAAATAAAATTTGAAAATAGTAAATAAAATAATAAATATACTAAGCACACTAAGTCATTAAACAAACACAAAAATCATTTAATATACATGGATTTTAAATTTTAAATTACAATGAGGATGTATACAAAAAGAATATATAAAATATTACTTACTTGGATATCGGTTTTTGTGAATAATAGTTTGTTAATAAGAATAAATATAAATCAGTTTCAAAATCCTGGAGATTCTGATCAAAGTATAACATTGATAATTGACTTTACCAACTGTAAGTCAGCACTCCAGCATTTTCGTCTCCGAGTGCACAATGTGTGTTTACATTCAGTGGATGCGTGCACTTTCTTAAGAACGAATGTAGCACAAAGAGAAGAAAGAAAACTCTCTGCAGCAATAGAGTATAGCTGCTTACTATTTTTGTCTCTTTCTCTCTGGAGATTTATCCGGTAGCTCTCTCAGTCTGTTAAAATCCAAAATCGTCCCGGCCTTCTCACGACACTATTGTCGTGATGGTATTGCCGTGACGCGACCTTGAAATTTCACACTCAACGCGCCTAAAGAAATTTCACTTCAAAATGCAATTCTCGGGAAATTCATTTAAGAAAAAATGAATTTCCCGAGAAATCTCGAGTAGCACGCTTAAAAAGTAACGGCTGATGTTCGCTAATCTATTCCGCCAGGGTTTCTTCTCCCCTCAACTACTTCAACGAGTATCTGCCTAGTTGTCTTGAAAACTTTTCAGCTAATGGGGAAAACGCATGAGAAGAAAAATCCTCTGAGCTACCTTTTTTCAGTAACAGAGATTTTTAACTCGCGATCTTTTCAGAAAGAAAATCATATGAACTAATCTAATCATATAAACTAATCTTCTGTACGGTTCAAAATTTAAAAGAGGGTGAAATAAATGTTTTATCAATGGTAAAAAAAGATGGAAAATTTTGCCTGTTATATTTTTCGATGCGACAGTGTCAATTTCAAACTGCAAAATTTTACTTAAATGCGATTTTTCTTTTAAAAAATCTGCAAACTTCTGTACGATTTTGAAACAAATGTTATTTGTAAAAGAAAACTCTCTAGTTTCCGATGAAATAATAAGGTAATTTTCGGTCAAAAATTTTGCTCGCGATAACGCAAACTGCACCAAAAATGGCCGAAAGCTGGACAAATACATTAGCTAAAAAAACTAAAAATGAGATTGATTTTTTTTTTCAGCAGTAGCTTTCTCTTGTTTTGTTTAGCCAATTTGCCAAATTCTCTCCATATCCGACGAATGGTCTTGGCGCCTATAGCGAACAGACAAACAGACAGACAAAAAAGCTAACATATATATAGATAACTCCAGAGAGCAACATGTTTCGAACAGCTGCAGAGAAGACAATGCATTAGATTGTCATGCATCTATTAAATAATATAATTCTTAAAATATACCTGGTTCATAAACGTAGTCAATGTAACTTACAGAAACATCATTAAAATGAATGAATAACCTACTACTTTATTCTGATAGAAATCAATTAACGTTACAGCAAATTCATCCTTAGCGGTCAATATTTTGTATAATAAGGTAACAAACAAACACAATACATATTATATATTTATATACAGTGTCGTGCACAGACTTCTTTTAATGCGGGTTTATGAATGTATCGTTATGTTGAAAGACGTATTCTTAAATGTTAAAAATTTCTCGACATTGGGGGAAGTGGTTGAACTTTCCCCCTTTTTGCGTACGCCACTGTATATACATACAAACAAACACACACACACACACACACACACACACATATATATAGATATAGATAGATAGATAGATAGATAGATAGATAGATAGATAGATAGACAGGCAGACATATACAGGGTGTCCAAAGAAAAGTGATAACGGGTTTTAATTTTTTATATATTAGAAATAAGTGGGCAGCATAAATTAAAAAAAAAAATGTTTAAAAAAAAGATCGGAATAAAGATTACGCTACAAAAAAATTTCTCGCGTTAATTTTCAAAAGGTTAAATTTTTAAAATTCTATACAACCCCCGTACAAAAAAAAATCCTAATTAGTAAAATGTGCCCCATACACTAATGAGGTGATATAGAAAATTTAAGATTTATATCCTAAAATTTGTAAGAGATATGAAGATAAATATAATTCTGACTTAAACCAGTTTTCAATGACCCTGGAAGGGGGAAAAATCACGTAGAATGATCATTTCATACAATTTCACGTGTTGTACAGAAATTACAAAAGATTATTTCCCTTTTCTAGTAATAAACGTTTACATTAAAAATCATGTAGAGCCCCCAGTCGTCTCTGGTATATGGGCCACATTTAACTAATTGTACTTTTTTTTTGTAGGGGGGTCGTACACAAATTTGAAAAGAGTAAGTTTTTGTAAATGAACGAGATGAATTTTTCTTAACGAAGCATTATTTCTGACTTTATATTGAAAAAATTTTTCAATGTATCTTTATCTCTAATAGATAAAGATATATGCATACGTGTGTGTGTGTGCGTGTCTACATTACATAAACTTCTATTGAACCAAACATTCTTTATGACAGTTCTGTTTTTCTGTTTGCCATAGTTTATTCTCGTAAAGAAAGTTAACAATAAAAGTCAATATATAATCGGCCTTTTCAAAAATCTTTTACAAGAGATTCCCGCCTCCCCCCTCCTATATAACATCTATATATAACTGTCTCGAACTTCATATTTCTTTCACCCACATAATTCTTCTGGCATTCAAGATAAGCTTGCACTATCTTTTCTTAAACTTTGGAGTGGATCTGGAAGATAAATGAAAACTCGCGGTGCACATACAACAGCTTTATGAAACCGTGGAGAACCGCAAACATCCAAGTCTGGTTTTCTGACTGTGGACGAAAATTTTCAACTTCGTGAATAGACGCCCTCACAAAAGAACTTAAGGTTCCTTTGTGGATTGTTCAAAGGTTCCCCAGAGAGTGAAATTCAAAACCACCACGGTGGATTTCAGACCGATTTTGAAAAGGGGATACATGGCACTGTTGAATTACGGATGAATGGTCAATTATTTTCTGCTGCAAGCTGCCGGATGATTGTGGTTTGTGAGAATGGCGGGATTTTGAGGGGGGTGAATATCAACTCAGTATTAAAATTTTGATTAAAAATAGCTGCAGTTTAACGAACTGAAAGTTATCTCATAAGTATCTTTAGTAATGCTGTAGGATGTTTATTGATTGGGTGAGATTAAGTATGTGACCGAATACTGGTGGCTGATACAGAAATATTTTTTGGCTGGAGCTAATTTTTAAAAACAGTTTTATTATAGGCATTAGCTTACAGAGAAAATATATAATAAAGCAAAATGTTGCCGTAATGCAATACAGTTTTCTTTTCTTTTCTTTTACTTTACTTTTTTGGGGGTGTGTGGTGTGGGGAGGGAATTGATGGAGGACTAATGTATTTAAAAAAAAGTTTATCCACCTAAACAAAGTGTACAATGAAGCATGCTATCACCCTTGCACAATATTTTTTGCGAAGGAATGGAAAGTTGAAGACAGTCCCAGCCCTGGATCCTCCATTGTGACCGAAGAACAGGAGCGGCATTTCATCTTTTCATTTAGGGGTGCAAGATTTGATGTATTAAAATCCGCAGAATTAAATAAATAAAATGTTCGGTGAATTTGAGGGTGCGACTGCGCCCCCTCGCACCCCCTTTTTGCCGCCGCTGCCATAGAGTGTTATCCATTTGATAGAAACGTCACATTTCAGGTTTTGTTCCCCCCCCCCCCCCGCTGAAAATCAGTCAAAATCCTGGAATTTTCAAGGGACTTTCTTGGGCATGCATGGTGAGCTGTTCTGTTAAATAACTGTCAAGTAGTTAAGTTACTACCTGCTACAGACTGCAGGATGATTGTGGTCCAATAAACTGCGGTTTTTAAAGAATAAACATTATTAAGTATTTGAATAAAATTATATCATGTACGTACAACTAACCGAAAGCGATTTAATTAGATGTCGAAATATTGCATCAAAATGCTTATCTAATCGGCGAGATAATTTTATACAGAAATAAACTACGTTACCGAAAATTTCTGTTCTGTTTCAGTATAAACGGAATACTTTTTTTCCTCGAGTATTTGTCAAAATAAATCCAATTACTCTATCCCAGGGAATTTTCTAGGAGCTATAGCATCCAAAAAATACTTCAATTTAAGACAACTTTTCTGCTTCACAAAGGATCTGTTTACGGGGTTGTTCCACTATAGTACGTCAAATTATACATATTGATTTAAAATTGATGCTTTTAATAGATTAAAAAGAAATCAAATTAAATGGTGAGCCTCGGTGTATGGACTTTCAATATTGAACGGTTACATTTTTGTGAAAATACTTAATTAAAATGCATTACACTGATGTATTACTGCTTGCAATCTATTCGTACGTTTATCTACTGTGAGATTTTTCTGCATTAATAGTAATGTTGTTTAGTTTTAAATATTTTTGACGTTTATAATTTGCAGTTCTCATCTTGTTTTATTTACTTATTTTATCATTTTTTGATAATTTAGTGCTTGCAATGCTTTCATACGCTTACGTAAGTGAGTTTTTCTCTATTTTACTACCAATGTTAAGTTTTATACACAATATCCCCTGCTTAATAAAGTCCGCCGTTTAATCTGATCACAGCGCTAGGAACGGAAACGAATCATTACAAAATTACGTAAAAAACTATTGATTAATGAAACCGTAGCCGTTGGTTAATTAAATTAAAAAATTAATCTCCAGGTTGGAAAACAAACACAGATCCTATAAACTGGTATTGACAAGCAAAAAACTTGCAGAATCAGAAATCAAAGAAATCAACTTTCTAGGAGAGAAGAGCTTGTGATTGATTTGGTTTCACCTAACATCACCAGTGTTATAACATTCTGGTAGAGAGATCTGAAAATGAGAAACTTTAACAAAAATCGATTGACTTGATTCTATATAATATAATTTCACCATACACTTCAAATCATTAAAATTACTAGAACTCATTCCAGTCACATTTATTTTGCATGCATTATTTTTTTAACTACATTTACTGAAATATTTCTACGGTCAAAAGGTGCTGCTGTGAAGAAATTGCGAATTTGCATTTGGTAACACATTGCTTGTCGATGCGCAATATGCTATCAAGTGATCACAGAATTAGTATGATATTGTGAGATTAAATAAAAATCTCCTGATTATTTAACAATGATTTAGACTACTGGCCAAAAGTATAGTAAGTTTCAGAAATCTAACCCTTTTCAAGATTAAGCCCCCTCTCCCCTGTCAAAAAGAAAAATCAATATAATTGATATTTTTTAATGTCAACATGTTAAATTAATTACTTCAGAGACAAGATAGCATTAGGTTAAAGAACAAAAATAATTTTTTAATTTATTGAAAAAATAGCATAAAAAATATATAAGTTATTATAGAAATCATAATCCATTTTGGCTCGCCGGAATAAAATTAAATAAAGAATTAATTTCAAGTTCTGCAAAAAGAGGATAATAAATAAATGCAATTGAACTAAAAATCATTTATTATGTTGCTGAGCAGCCTTGACTTAGATCACAACAGCCACTCTTTTAGATATGGAATCCACAATGTTTTACAACACTTCTTTCGGTGTTTCATCGTGCCAACTTAAATTATTGGTTCCTAAAGCTCTCATTTTGTCTTTAGGTGATTTTCAGATGTATTCTTTCCAATTATACTACATAAATTCTCAAAAATATTTAAATCTGGCAAATTTCCTGTCCACTTTTTCTGGGCTTATTCTTGAAACGATGGTTAGATTTCTCAAACTTGCAATACTTTTGGCCAGTAGTGTATAGCTCACATAAAATTGAACACATCAGTCACTAATGTTTTTTTTTTTTTTTTTTTTTTTTAATTAAATAACTGGAATTGCATATGCATATGCGTATACAGTTTTTAAATCATTCTTTGGAGGATCGTCGTACTTAAAATAGCCCCCTGGTAGAATCAGTTTGGCTCAGAACGAATGTGAGCTTATCAAGCGCTGGGCACTGAATTTATGACGTTCATATTTTGCAATCCTCTTTAAATGTTATTCATTAATTCATTCATATTTTTTTCCAAATTTAAAATAAAGGAGCCCGGATAGCAAAACCATTTTTTGACACTTTTTTCTTTTTTCTATCTCTCTCTCACCACCCAACCACCCAAAACGTTATGATCGATCGTCTCTTATGAACTTAGTCCTTCGTGACAGTTTCAGGGGTGACGCCGGGGAGGAGGGTGCAGTTCAAGGGTTATGGAGTGTGTTTGCTGGGAAGAAACACCCTCCTCCTGCTTTTGCCATCTTCATTTAGTATTTCAGCCTTGGGGGATAGAGATTTGAAGCGGGAAAAAGAAAATGGTACGCTTGGAAAAAAAAATATAAATAAATACGACAGAAAATGGATAAGAACCGAAGATTAGGTAAAAGCATAAATAGTTCCGAGGAACCACAGCTGATGTATTTAATCTATAGACTATTGAAATGTATGGAAATAATTCTACTGTGATTCACTTTGGATAGTAATTCCGGTTTTCATTTTTTACCGTTACTTATAATTTCTAGAAGTTTTATTTATTGCCATTCAACGCTAGAAGGACGATGGCCGCGAGAAATAAATTCATTTTATTGTTATCCATTAAATTTGTTTGTGTAACGTGAATATGCACTTAATATATAAATTATATTCCTTGAAATGTTGCTATTACTAGCTAGTTGGTTATAATATACAAAAATTAATATTAGTTCGAAAACAGTTCTTAAAAAAAAAGTTTAATTTTACATTAAATATTGTATTTTAAAAGAGCTTAAACAACTTTACATTTTATTAAATATAATGATACATAAATGAATAAAGGATGTTTTTTTCATTTATTTTTTTGTAAGCCTAAAAGTGCAAGGAGTCCTGTTTTTGATACATAAAACTCTTATACTTTTAATCGGTACTGAAGAATTCTTTTTTTTTTTTTTTTTTTAATGCAGTTACCTGTATAGTCTAGGTCAAATTGCGTATTAGTTCAATTGTTGTATCAGAGCTGTTACGTTCATTCATGTTATTTTTTACGTTCAAATATTTTGTCACATAACACAAAATTGCAGTGTTAATGTGCTTATATGAAAAATAAACGGTGTTTAAAAAATAAATGTACTTTCGGCTATTGGATTTCGATTGCAAGAATGTTACTTCTATGTTAAAGTCATATTACCCTACCTTACTGTTCCACTTATACCACCTTACCCAATTTCTGAATCTAAACAATTTTCTTAGAGAACTTTCAGAAAAAACAATCTCCCACCCCATATTCTAGAATCGGGGTCCCCTTCAATTCGCTGACATTTCCAAATTTCCCCCTTTCAGGATATTTTGATGATTATCCACTCTGATTTATCAAGTGAGGTGCTTGCCACAGGTGGGAGTAATCTGAGAAGTGGGGGGAAACTTCTCAGAGATAATCTTCTACATGGAACAGGCGAAAAAAAAAAAAAAAAAAAAAAAAAAAAAAAAAAAAAGACAGGTTTTAGAAAGACAATTTTACAGCCAATTTCACCTTGTGCTAACCTCCTAGTTGAAATTTTTTGCTGTTGAAATTTATTAGTTGATTCTTTAAATCGTTAATAAAATGAATGAAATACCGTTTATTAAATCGAACGAGGTGGAAAGTTGGTTGAATATGGGAATTTCAAGCAACTGTATTGAGATGAAGACAAGAGAGAAATTAACTGCACTCTTGTCTCCAGTACAATAAGGAATAATGAAACACAACATTCTACAGTTTTTAATGAATTCCAATGAAACCTCCCAACTTCGACATCCCCTAAGTTGGACCAACAACTTTCACAATTTTCACCGTTTCAATATTATTTTATTTTTCAACACAATGCTTTTATTTTCAGAATCTTGTACAAAACTGTGGATTTACATCCTTCTTGCAAGAGCTATCAATTGTTGGTCAGATTCTTGACAAAAATCTTGCAAGTTCTGTTCTTTAAAAATATATAAAAATTTGATACAGATACTCAATCTGAATATCTTTCTACTAGAAGTACTCCACATTTTTTTAAAAGACAAATTTATGAATGTGATGAAACTCTCAGAATTGTTTTAATACGATAATTTGCAATTTTTATCATTGCAACTCTGTATTTAAGAATTTCTTTCTGGAAGTTTCATAAGTCATGCAGATTTACCATTTTCAAGAGCACATAACACAGCCTGTGAAGATACATGTTGAGTTTTCTTTAGAATCTCTGACATTTGTTTGCTTTTAACGCTGTTTAAGTGCTATGGTGACATCATCTGCTTTTTCACGAATAGCCTTATATCAGATTTGTGGGTCGACATGGCCTTTTTATTTGAAAGGAACATCCCTAATTCCACGGGCTTCTACGCTTATCACTTAGCAGGTGTGCCCGAGAGAGAGGAGGATGAAAATGGTCCTTCATTTCTGAGGTGCAGTAGACTCTCGATATACCGGAATGGTTGGGAAATGCCTCATCCCAGATAATCGAAAATCCCGGATAACCGATTTTATTCAAATTTTGCTCTTTAACGAATTTTACTCCGCAAATTTCTCAGCCTCATTTTTTCAGCACGTTTTCATCTTCTTCCTCGGAGTAATTAAGTAATGCCTCGCGCACTGTGCGTCACCATGATTCAATTTTTGATGAGTTACATGATTTCCTTATTACTTCACCCTACTATGGCCGAGTGGATAAGACACTGAGCGTGTTAGATATCTAAGAGAGAAGACCCAGGGTTCTGGCCTACCGTGCAGGAGCTGAATTTCAGCATTATCGTCGTCTAAGAATTTCATTTACTTCATTCGATAAAACAGCCCTTCATGATTTTTAACCGTAGTGCTTTATGCTAATTTCCATACATCATCAACATAATAATATGGGACCGACCCGGATAAGCCGCAACCCGGATAATCCGGTACCGGTTAATCGAGAATCTACTGTATATATATATATCCCCCTTTTATGTGGGACAAAAATATTTTTCTCGGCGAATCCTAGACTCAGACTACTGAAAAATATTGACTGGTGTTCTACTTACTCCAGGAAAAGGGTAAGTGGGACATCTTGACAATGTTTTCTTAGTGATATTTTTCCCATATCCAAAATTTTTGATCGTTGGCAAATATCTCTGTGTTCAGAAAGGCATCTAATGTGAGAATGTATGGCGAAAAATGTCCTTATGTCTTATACAGCAGGACAGTAATTTGTTAGAGTTGTGCAAAAAATACTTTCCCACTTCCCTCACCTACATCCACATTCAACATTCAACATAGTTCAATAAGAATTTGAAAAAGAAATCCTTACATAATCATTTTCGTGATAAGATATATTTGATGAAACAATATTCCAACTGTTTATCTCACGATCATGCATTATTATTCGATTAAAATGGCTTTATATTTAAAAAAAGAAGTCATTTGTTATGATTATGTTATAATATATTTACTTTCATCTATCACAAACAAACTGTTTAGATTTATATCAGCATTTTTTTCCATTTCACATCAAAAACACATAGCAGTGCGCTAGTTTTATTTCGATCTTAGAGCTTATTTGTATTTGATCAATTTAAATGCGCTCATCTCATCTTACTTTTCTGACAAACAAATAAAACGATATTTGTTTCTAAATCAAAACGCTTTATTTGCTCTGATTTGTTTAAGTCTTTCCGTTTATACAATTTCTATTTAAAAAATAATGAGCAATTTGCTTTCATCCGATTCTTTATTTTATTTTATTTATTTATTTATTCATTTTCCAAAGTAACATGCTGATTACGTTTCAGAAATAATTCAATGAATGAAGAAACGTTCTGTTTAATTCATCTAATTTGTTTTTAACCTTAAATGTTTCAATGAGGCAAGTGATTATGTACTGAGTAGAATAAAATAATTAGTAGGTTGTTACAGCTAGAATCTGTGTTATTTAGTTTCAGTAGGTATCGTCATAACTGTTAATGTAACCAGGCGGTTAGGAAGGGTGTGTAGGGGCCTTTTTTTAATATATATATACCTATTTCTTGATTTTTTTAGAATTATAAGTACCTGAAGTACGCATTTCTTTGGTGAAATATGCCTTACAGTATACAAGATGATTCAAATTAATGCTGACAAACTTCGTAGACGAATCCGAAGCGCATTGTAATGTGGGGTCACAAGCGTCGTCTTCATGCACCTGCTAATAATCACTTTCGAAAATGTTTGTCTGGATTCTTAATTGTATTTAACAAATAGCGTGTTTATCTTTTAAAAAGTTCCATCCATGACATCACTAGAAACTTCTAAACTGTGAATATTAGTCGAATGCTTTCTGCGAAAAGTCAAATAGTTCTTCACGAGCCATGGCCGGAAAATTTACAAAGCCATTCACTGTGTCTTGTCAATGCCATTACTATGCCTAGGAATCCCTATGCCATTCTGATTCGTCTTTGAGTAACTTACTCTTATCTGAAGTTTGTCAACGTTTGTTTGAATCACCCTATATAAATATGCAGATATTTATTTATTTGCTTCAATTAAACTCCATATTCAATGAATAAATTGAGCGGTAAGATTAAGGCCTTGAACAATACTTTCAATCGGCAATGCAAAAGAAGATATCGCTAAGGACCTTCAAATTTTAGAGGTCGAAGATTATTATATTCTTGTAAATTTCTAATTCTTAGATAATTAGAAACTTTAAGTGTATTTTTAATTTATGAATTTTCCTTTACTAATTTAACTACGAATTAGAATCGAGTTTAGAAAGATTTTTTTTTTTTCCAATGGACGGCCGCTGCCTTGGGAGGCTTTGGCCACAACGGGCCGGAATTGTTGTCCACTTTATTATGGGGGCACCTAGTAGGTGGACCAATGTTGCCCCCTGTGAAGGGACGGACAAATGACAGCCACGCCCAGTCGGGGATCGAACCCCGACCGCCGGGAGTTGAACCCGAAACAGAGGGACGGTGCTTTATCCACCATACAATCCGGTCGGCTGTTTAGAAAGATAAAATGCTACAAAATTTGTTAATCCATCATTGCGTTCAAATGCATTGTGAGAGTTGCTTAAACTTATGGTTACAAAAAATGCAAAAAATTTCTTCCTTTTATTTCAATTCATAAAGATGTGAGATATTAACTGAACTATCTGAAAATCCACGTATTTTATTTTACAATAACAACAATAATAACAATGACACTCGAATTATAACACTCTTTTTTTTTTTTTTTTTGGAGGGAAGAGATTTGCATTTGAGGGGAGGGGGCACGGGCGTAGCTATAGCTTTCACATGGGACGGGTCCACCCATGGGACAGGGAAGTGTTCACTCTTGGTATTAAATAGGACTGGCAGTAAACTTTATAGTAAACTAGCTGCGTGCCCGTTCTTCGCACGGTAGGAAACTAAAAATTTCCTCACATGTGTAATTCGAATTAATTCCAGTGATGTGCAATCTAAAAAAAGCAAAATTACTTCACGCTTGACTTAAAATTTGCGTCATATATGTAATAACCTGAGATCATTTCAATATAATGACACACACAAAAAAAAAACCTATGTCAGCATAATTCGGTATCAAAAAAGTGAAAATGGACCGTTTGCAGTGATCTTCTCACTTTCAAAATGTCTTATTTCCTCAGACATGCTGTCTTATAGGTTCACGTTTTAGCGTTAAATACCTCAGACACGACATGAAATGGACATTTTTTTTAATTTTAAAAATACGTCACCCTCTCTTGCAACCCTTTACAAAAAGAAAGAGATAAGAGATAAGACTGCGCTATTTATAAAGGCTTTAAAATTGTTTTTCTCAGTTTAATTTTTCTTCTCGCAAATAAATCCAGTATTTATAAAAGGAAATCGAGCCAAGCAAAGAAATCGTCTGCTCGCGGGACCCGTTTTTATTTATTTTTTTCAACTGGCAATTTTAATCATTGTTACTGTATCCATGACAACCAAACCGCAAGATATCAAACCGAAACTCATAAGCATGTGCTACTGAAATGAAAATCCTTCTTTACTTAAAAATTCGTAAAAATTCTCCTAATTTATATTTTTCCTCCGTTCTTCTTTTAAAAGTGGGCGAATTGTGTGCTCCGTCTTTTGCCCAAATATAAAAAAGTTACGACAGATAGAATTCAAGATGCAGCAGTTTTAAAAATATTTTACGAAAGTCAGCGTCAAATTCAATTTTATTTGAAAAATTCCCAAAAATCTGCAAATTATGTTACACAGTCCGAACAAACAGTTTTTAAAAGAAAATTTTCTCCTCTATACGATGATGTAACTATCGTTTTCTTGCGAGTGCAATTACCGGCGTTATTATGTATTACGCAAGAAAAATCGCTAAAAATCGGACAAAACATAAAATAAAACATTTTCTAATTCGAATTTCGAAAAAATCGCTTCGAGGTGTGTCGAGACCCGTCTTGGAGAATTTCCGTACAAAATTTGGTAGGTCTACGATCAGCCGTTTCCGAGCTACGCGAGACACAGACAGACAGACAGACAGACAAACGGACAGTTTACACACTGTTTTATTTATATAGATATCTCTCTATTATAAAAAAAAGTAAAGGCCGCTGGCGCTGTCAAAGCTTCTGGACCTATCTCCTCCTAAACCGTAGGGATTTGAGTTTCGACTAAGGTACCCACAGATTCGAAAAATTCCGAGGAACCTGCTAAGCTGATTTAAATTTCGAAAATCGAATTATTTTAGAAGATATTAATAAAAAACTGAAAAAATAAACAGAATGGTTGCCAGAATTGGCATAAAATCATTCATTCCTTTGCAACAAAGCGTTTCCAAGTATCTAGAATCGCGTGAAATTTACAAAGTTAACACAAAAAGCCTAATAACTTCTTCACCGTTTGCACGATCCGCTTGAAAATTTTCATGATCATGTATAAAAATATAGAAAACAATCTGCGCTTCTTTAAAAATCTGAAAATCTACCCGTTCCCTCCTTTTTAAGCGATTTTTCGCTATTTTCAGCACCATTTTATTTCCGAGAGTCAAAAAAGTAAATCATTTGCGTGACAAAATTACCCTTTTCAAGTGAATATGACGTCATACAATTGGGATTCAAATTCGTTTAAAAGAGATTTTCCAGATTACACAGTTTATTATCATTTTTTTTTTCACAAATAAATCGTTTGCATGGACATGAGAATAGCTGTGTACACAAAACGAAATCTTTCGATTGCGAAAAGATTCCGCGAGTTTCCAGAACAGCATGAAATTTAATTTGGGTATCTCTCTATTCTAAAAAAAAGTAAAGGCCGCTGGCGCTGTCAAAGCTTGTTGGCCTATTTCCTCCTAAACCGTGGGGATTTAAGTTTCAACTAAGGTGCCCACAGATTCGAAAAATTCCGAGGAACCTGATGAGCTAAGTTAAATTTCGAAAATCGAATTATTTTAGAAGATATTAATAAAAAACTGAAAAAATAAACAGAATGGTTGCCAGATTTGGCATAAAATCATTCATTCCTTTGCAACAAAGCGTTTCCAAGTATCTAGAATCGCGTGAAATTTACAAACATGAGTTAGAATTACGCCCATTTTACGCCAAAATAAAAACTATATGAAATAAGTAACTCAAAATGTGTTACACAAAGTTGACAATTTTCAAATAGTAAGTTCGCTTAGACAACAGGAGTTTATAATTAGCGATTATTCGTTTTTCCAAAACAGAATAACTAATATCTTGAAAATGAAAAATAATTAAAATGCAGATTATTTTAAAGCCGGTTCTCGTCCAGCTGGATTATTTGCTACCAGTAGAAATATTTGGCGTTAACTATGCCATTATAGCAGTTATAGTACACTTTGGATATTTGCTAGCGCGACGAGATGGTATAATTCGTGGTGTTAAGTACGCCAATCTGCAAACGATTATGTAAATGAAAGTATGGATAACGGTTTTCCGGTAACCTTAAATGAACAGTAAATATAGGTTGTGAGTATGTGTAAATCGCCAAATAATGAAAAGTCGCCATTGGTGGCAGGCTATTCTATCTGTTCCGTAGCTTTTATTAACTTTACATGTACGCAAGTCGCCAAATAATGAAAAATCGCCATGGGTGGCAAATTCGCAAGGTGTCCAATAGGTTTTACATTATTAAAAATACAGCTGAAACATATGTTCTTATTTTATTACGCTTTAGCTCCTAATTAGTATAACCTTTGAATGGCAACATTAAATATCATTGTGTTTCTGAGGAGTACAAATAATTTTTCCAGCGATTATAAGCGGAGTCCGCACTCCAGGTGGAGTATAGCTCAGGACCCGTACAACACGGATTCCCATAACAAAATATCTTCCGTGTTATGAGGGGTAGGGGGTCTACTGTAATGTGAAGTTTAAATTTTTATGTACCAATGAAGATGCAAGAACTAAGCAATGTGTAGCTTAGCTCAGTAACATTCTATCATATTCAATCTTCGGGTTTTCTCTGTTGAAATTATGTCTTTAGGGGCCGAATGCCTCATATGAAAAGCGAGCGTAGCGAGTCTGAGGGCCTTGGCCCCTAGTTTTGTAAAAAATTTCAATTACATTACAAAATTTCAATCCTCTGTATAGTAAATTTTCTTTATTATTCATTAAAGTATATAGTTTACAAAAAATAATGTATGATTTTTAATTTAATATGAAATTTTCAACATTTATGTGAAGTGTAAGAATATTTTTACCGTAACTATTCTGATACGGAATATGCGGCCAAAATTTGTTCTCTTGCGCAGACTAAAAGGAGTGTCCGTCCAGACATCCCTAAGCACACTTTTTATATATGTCATGCACATGGGAGGAGGTTATTTGCTTGCACTGGGCGGATACATGCTTGTTCTAAAGCAGGTTTCAACTTGAAAGAAAACTGGAAGTCTAAAAACAAAAGAAAGAAACAAAACATGAAATCTTCGATGGTCGGAATGAGTGCGACATAAATTACTGGCTGTCGATAATTATAATAAAAGCATGGATGTATGCTATGCAGTAGATGGCGTTCATAACTTGAACTCTCTACTAAAAGTTTTTGGCGAAATTTTCACGAAATTTAAATGTTATCATTTCTTTTTTTACTATCTCTATGCTCTAGACCCGGGCAGTTTCTCTACTTGGCGATATTCACTATGCCTAAGCCAACCGGAAATATTTTAAAGCCAAATGTTTTCCATTTCCAGGCAAACTGTATGAAAAAAGAAAAATGAAAAGAGGGGAAAAAATCAAGACGTAAAATAGGATTTCAGGGTAAAGTACCGCAGGCTCGGCTCTAGAAAATATTTCCGGTGTAGAAAGCTTGGACCCATTTCAGATGTAGTGGGGCTTGGGGGAAGAGGAAGAATAAATTGAAACAAAAATTTAAGTTCACATTTTTTTTCCCCGTCATGCTTTTGAACAGACTGTATATACATTCTAACACTGCTGGATTTCATTCTGAAAGAAAAATATCTGCTTATTTTTGACGGGAAATGAAAAGGTTCTTGGAAGTACGATGATAAATCGAATGTCTTTTAAATTAAGTACTAGAAAGGTTGTATTTTTTTATACCTTACAATAAAATTCACTTTAGTTGTTTTTATTTTTATTTTAAAAGATTATCATGTAGCGAACAGATAATAGGTTATCTCTCTTTAGTAGAAAAATTACATTGTATGACAAAATTAATAACGATTACATTAATATTATCGAATATTTTTAAAAATGTTTCTATTTTCGAGAATAACATTTTATGAATATTTTTAAAATATTACCAGTACTTTTAGAAAACCAACCTTAGTATATTTTCAATTGAATACTATTATTGCTATTACTGTTTCAATACAATATCAATTTTTTTAATTTCAAGCATAGTGCAATTAAGATGAATAAAGCGTAGACATGTTCTTCTGAACTAATGTAAGATAGTGCTTTAAAAGTAAAACATGTAGAAAGTAAGTTACACACTTAAATTGATCGCAGATCCTACAAAGGCTAAAATTTGAACTCTTATGATTATTTTTGAAAGATTGTTATAGATATAAGGAAAATTCCTAAAGTTTCTCTGCATCAACAATTTATTAGGATAATACATGCATGATTAGCATAAGCTATGAATAAAAAGAACTAATTTAAGCATGCTCGATTATTGTCTATGCAATGTTGAATTCTATACCAAGCAATGAGTAAAAAATAATAATAAAATTAAAAGTGAAAAAGCGAATGAAACTGCATAGAAACACCGTTTATTAACTTTCATAGCCCGTTGTAATCGCAGAGAAAACAGAACTGTTATAGACCAAGGAGATAAAGCCCATTGTGAAGGCAATTACACTAAACATATTTAATCTTCGTCCACTTCAAATAAATAACTTCATATTCAATTTTTATTATATGCAAAAATTGGAATTGCATTTTTCTCGAAAAACGTGTGAAGACTTTTCGCATTCGAAAGATTTCGTTTCCCTGGAAACATACCCTCTTATATCAATGTTTAATGCGGACGAAATCATTTTATTTGTTAAATAAATAACTGGGTAATCTAGAAAGACTATTTCAAACGAATGGATTAACATACCTGAAGGAATCTCAAAGTTTCCTTCAAAGCCTGATAACCGTGATTTACGTATGGTGTGATTGTCACTTGTGACAGATAATTTTGTCACGGTAATGAGTAATTTTGACTAATTTTTTCACTCAAAAGTGTAATTTTTTTTCACTCTTGGAAATAAAATAGAGCCGAAAACAGCGGAAAATCGCTTAAGAATTGGGGAACAGGTGGATTTCCAGATTTTTAAAGTAGCGAATATTTTTTCTATACTGATATTCATACTTATGAAAAATTTCAAGCTGATTTTTCAAACGGTGTAAATGTTATTGCACTTTATGTGCTTAACTTTTTTTTTGAGTAATGGCGGTAAAAGTTTTATCTTGATATGGTTACCACATAATAGGTGAATGAGTGAATCAGTGAGTCTAGGATCAACGTAACTATATAGTAGGATAAGAAGGAAAAATATCAAAAAATAATAAATAAATATAAGTAAAATATTAAGCAAATCAACTCTCTCCTTATGTTCATTGAAGAAGAGCACTTAAAGAAAAGACTGTCTACATTGGAATGCTGAAATTTTTCATTTTAATTTAAATTTGCTTACAACTTTAATTAAAAATAACTTGTTTTTACTAATATAAACATACATTTTAATTCAAATTTAAATTTAAATGCTATTAATCTAAAATATAAAAATTATGGATTATTATAAATTAACTATATTAAACAGTAAATCAAGTAAACTTAAGCATATTGTATTCTCCAGATTGAAGGTTAAGAAATGAAAGTAAAAAGAGGTGAAAATATCATACCTAACATAATAAAAGTTTTATCCTGTGACTTAATTGCTGATTACATTATTACACAATAAAAACAAATGAATGGCCAAAAAATTACAAATAAATTATTTACTTTTTCTAATTTTAAATTTCTCCTGGGAGTAAACTCCATTTTTCATATCATTCCATGTTTTATTTATTGGGGAATTAATTATTTGGGGAATAGTGCAGTTCTATTTCGGTCTATTCCACGAGTCATGATTTATTACTCATGTTACTGATTATAATATATTACATTCTTGGCTTTTCTCAAAATTTATTTTGGGTTTTCTGTGTAGTTTTAAAATATATAGAAAAGTTTTATAGGTATAATTTTCTTTGTTGTAGTAACTGCACAATTATTGCTGGCATATGAAAACGTTTATTCGAACATTTATTGAGATGCATGAGCTTCTGTAAAATCTGAAGAAAGAATTTTCTGACAATTTTATTACAATACCTAATTCAATCAAGGAAAATGGCGAATCTATGATATCCATTTCTGCAGATACAATTGTACAGCACATTATATGTAAGAAGAGATTGTGAACATTTTCTTAAATTATTATTCTCGTTTATGTGAATACATTTTCCTTGAAAAATATTTAAAGATGTATATGGAGGAAGTTTAAAATTATGTATTGCAGAAGCTCATTTGCATGAAAATTACCTTTTAAATTTTGTTGCTCTAAATTATGGCTTTCAATATTAATTAATAAACATATAACTCTCAACTTGAATTGCATTTATTTTTGCTGGAAATGTGTTTCATGTTGTATGTAATATATCTTTGGCTCGTTACGTAGCATAACGCAAGCGTATCTTTTAAAAATAGTTTTAAATTAATGTGGTAAATTTAGATAGTCAATTTCTGAAATTATTTTCAGCTGCCGCGTTCCACAATGGCATAGTTTTAAGAAGTCCACATCAATTTTTATCATACTAATTTGCTATCTTGAAAGCATTTTCTATTAAGTATCAGTTACTAAATAGAACATAAACAATCAGTTACTAAATAGAACATAAACTTCGAAATATATCAGTAAAATCTCTGTCCTAAGTGCTGTCGAATTCCTCGAGAGCAACATTCGAAGGGGAAGAGCTTATACTTCTCTGGTCAATTCGATTCCAAGAATCTTTTAAGTTGCTCTCTGTCATTTCTCAAAAAGTATGACAGGTGGAGTGGACATTTTACCTCATTTTTCTTCTGTCCCCTTTACTCCAATTTTCCTGCCATGCAAAGTTTGTGAGGATGAAAAAAGCAGGGAGAAATTTGGGACAGGGATGAAAAATTGATTTGGAATCTTCGCTGGAATAACACGCTTTTCAGTTCTTTCAAGAAGTCAGTAATGATCTTTGAGAAAGTCATGTGCTTCTGAAACGGTTGTCCCACCAGCACTCGTAGTTTTCTTGCATAAGAGAACTCAGGATATATGTTATATTTTGTAAATGCGTTCGACACCCTCTTTACAATCCCTTAGGAGTTCTAGGCTTAGTTATCCCTGTGAGGCGCAAACCTTTTCCAATGCTGAAAAAAGGGCAGCCGTTGCCATCGCTCGACTTAACTACCAGCAAGATTGCGGACGATCGAAACGTTCATCGCGTGCCATCTTGCTGGTAGTTAAGTCGAGCGATGGCAAGAGCTGCCCTTTTTTCAGCATTGGGCAATCGATCCAGCTGTTCTTGCATTCTTCTATTTTTCAGCAGATGCTGTTAAAAATAATCGTGACAATTTTTTTTTACGGGAAATGAAGTGCTAAAAAATAAAGGATTTTAGTGGAGCTATGTCACCCGCAACTATTTTTATAGAAATCAAATCTATTCTTCGTGACTGGCAACAGTCAAAACGTCAAAGTTTGGTGCTGTTTCCCAAAGCGGGAACACTGCACGTTAAAGGGTTAACAAGCTTGTCATCATTCAGTTGTGGTCTGAAAATTCTCATGTCATGTCGCTGGTCTTATATCATTACAAGCGCAGTTCTCTGGAATATTCAAATAGCTCAAAATCCAACTTCTATAGATGTGGCATAAAATTTTAAAAATCAACTCACGCACTGATGTTTAACTGATTGTCTTCTTGTAAACGCAAGCAAAGATATATATCTCTCAAAATAATTCCGGATAAAATTGGAGTATCTCGAAAATAAATGCTAAACATTTTTTTGAGTTTGTTTATATGATATTACACTGTAAGAAATACCTGTAATTTTACCACACATATTGCTGTAAAATAATACAGCGCAAGTACTACAGTTTTAGAATACAACACTGTGTGCTGTAAATCCATTCACGAAATGACATAATGACTTGATAAGCGAATCACGAAGAACCTAGCACAACAAATTGACACAGTCTCTATATCGCAACGTGTCGGCGTTACATTTACCTACGCGTTGTGCTGTAATCTAAGAAAATGTTTTTTGCAGTGTAATATACGAGTGCATTATATTCCAGATCTCTTGCCCAACAGTAGTTACAGTCCTGTAGCCATTTTTTGGGGGGAGAGGGGGATGCTAATTTGTGAATTATCTTAAATTAAATTTAACATATATAATGTCAAATTTTTCTTTTAAATTTTGACTAACCGAAAAATCAATGTAAATCGGGGAAAGGATGAAAATGCAGATTTTTTAAAGTGGCTCATATTGATTTTCTTGAAAATAGTCGCATATCAGCACGTATACTGTTTCAAACCAATGTGCCTGACAGTGTTAAAAACTCTTTCAAAGTTGAAAATAACATTCAAATAAAAGTTGTATTTTTAGCTTATAGCAACTAAGATTATTGTTTTTAATACATGAGCAAAATATCAAGATCATTGTTCAAATGCGATGCACAGTTATAGCTTACACAAGCTGTGTAATCACAAACTAACAAATCGATTGTCTGCAATGAAACTCTTTTTTAATATAGAACTATTCGAATAGTTTGACAGAATAGCATCAAAACATTTTAATTTATTTTAATTTAATAATATACTATTTCGCTTTATAAATATATTAAAAGCTGAAGTCAATTAATATATAAATTTTTGAAATGTTCATAATAGTTCGTATAAAATTAAGTTACAGTTGTTTTGCAAATCGATACTAATAAAAATATTATCACGGCACAATATTAAAATTTGCTCTAAACTTTCTGATAAAATATCATCATTAATAACTAGTGCACCGGAAATACACTCTCATGATTCATATCTTGCGTAATTTTACCAAACTAAGTAAAAATATAAAAATGACTGATAATAAACAAGTAAATAAATAACATAACGTTGACACCTAAAAAAATCTAAGTTTAATCAGTTACACCCAGGCCAAATACTTTCCGCAAATATCGTCAAAATTCTACTTTAGGACCATCTAATTTCCGTTTAAAATTCTTCCATAAATATTTGTTAAATAAAAATTCCATCAACGTATGCGTAACTATAAAGAATGATGATACATTCGTTTAAAAATTTCATCAGGCAGACGAAAAATCCAATACTTGCTCCTTTAAAATGCAGAACTGTTTTTGCATATTAAAACTAATCTTGAAATTTCGATGAATTGAAAGCCAAAACATTCTTGAAATCCTATTAAAATTCCACGAGATGAGTTGTACTGATGCTGAAATTGGTTGCGCAAAGGATCTCAAAATCTAATGAAGAATGAACAGTTACAAGTAATCTTCTTACGAAGCTAAAAATAAGTTTTTAGCTATATAGTCCAGAGAAACATCAAATAATTACGCACCAAATAGAAAATGATCTCTTTATTTAGATTTTTTTCCTCCCTCCTTCCCCCACATTAAACTAATGCCTTGAGTTTTAAATATTTTTTGTCCGAAGTATTCAATTTTAGTTTACTGTTTTTATGGAAATATTCAATAAGTTTTCAGAAATTAAATGTACCCCCATTCTGTAATCACGTTGACAGTGACGCTGTGGTGATGTTACGTTTCGTCACGTTCGCCACAACACAAATGTGATGTAAATGCAATCCTTCAGTGACGTCCCTTCGTGTCAAACCTGTAATGTTGCAGAATGGCATTGGCAGTGTAATTTTCACTAAGTGTGGTTCAATCTAGGTAACTATGTGATGTCCATAATGTTCTCGATGTAACATAACAAAAGCAAGCTTTTTTTTTTATGGAAGTCTTTATTTTATTTTATTTTTTTCATTTGTGCTTTTGAGCAGTGAATTTCTTTCAATTAATAAACCTATCATGACCTGTTTTTCAATTTTGCTAAAGATCATTTGTCATTCTATAAAATGCCTTGGTAATGTTCATAATGCCCAAGTAAGATATGTAATAATTATCATATTGTATACTTTGCCTAAAAGTGACAGGCATTCTATAAAATGCCTAGGTATTTTACAGAATGACGAATTTTCATGCACTGCCTGTAACATATGTACAAATAAATTACTTTTTATAACAAAATATTTTTCAGAATCGATGTGCATAAAGTCATTCGTCTTCCTACACAGAAATAACATCAAGAAAACGTCCTTTCAAATCTTGAGTTGATTTTTTACTCTGAAGAATTACCTTTCAAATTATTTATCCAAAGTTTAGCTTTACATCAAAAAGCCTTGCGATTTTCACACGCGATATATATAAAAATATTTTTTTTTTCTGAACCATTCTCCCAGCATCTGCAATCCATTAAGCTGAAACCGGCTGTTAACGGTATAATTAATGGAAAAGTGGAACTAAATACCCGTTCCTGTGTATATTTTAATGCGTAACACGAGGAACACCTGCTAGTTCCAGTGGCAAGCACCGCTCTTACCGCAGATGCTTGAAAGATATCATATAAATTTTAAAGATGCATCAATCATAATCAACTATAGTATAAAAATATCTAAGGTGTCTTTTATAGGAGGCTCATGAATTATCCGGTTAAGTCTAATCTGAGATGAAATTTATTACTGAATTTGTTGATAAAGCACTTTTTAAATTTAACACAAAGTAGAAGCGACAAAAAGATCTAAGTAATAAAATTGAAAGATAAAAGATCGCGTTTCAATTACACTATTCTTTTTTTATTCTCTCGCTGTTTCGTATTCGTACCTTGTAGACAAAAGCATACATTGAATAGAACACGGGATTCATAACACCCAAATCTTTAAGTAACAACTACTGTACGAATTCTTAAAAGCACAGCTCAAAGACAGGGCCTGATTAAAACTTTCTGATACTATAGACCCGCTATCTTTTCCAGGGCCCCTTTCTATCCCATTCCACAAGTATAAATTACAAATATTGCAGTTTTGAGGTCCGTAGACTTTTTTTTTACTATAGGACCGGGCCTGATGGGCCTATTCGGTTATGAGGCTCTTCTTAAAATCATACATTATACATGAAATCTGATGTGGACAACACCTGACTTCCTTGCATGTCTATTAAATCAAAAATATTTTCGGCGCACTTTATCTAAACTTATTATTCGCATATCTCAAGAACTATTGGTCGTAGAATGTTGAAACTTTATATTTAGGATTGTTGTAACATGTAGTTTTGCACCTCCCCTTTTGGTCCCTGTCGACTGGATAGTTTATCTACAGGACCGATCAAATATTCTAAATGCATTACGGTTTTATGGGCCGAAATTCATTAAACTCACATATCTCAAAATCTATTAGACGTAGAATGTTGAAACTTTATATTTAGGATTGCTTTAATACCTAGTTGTTCACCTTCACTTTCGGTTCCATTCGACGGGATAGTCTATCTACAGGGTCGTCCAATATATTCTAAATACATTACGCTCTATGGGCCGAAATTTATTTAAGCGTATTTTAGAGATATTAGGCTATTTCAAACAACTCAGAAGTGATATATGCTGTTAAGAGTTACAAAATGAATTTCTCCATCGAAAAAAGTGTATTTATCATTTGTAGTTCTGCTACAGGAACACTCAAAATAATTCCAACACATGACGGTCAATTTCAGTTTTAGGGACATTCATCCATTTCAAGCACAATACCGTCCTACCACATAAGTTAGGTAATGGTTCGACCACGGTCACGTGCCTCCCTCGAGAATTAAGCCAAGATCGGCGACTTTTGGTGCACGTGTTATGTATTTAACTCTCAAATCTCAAAAACAGTTAATCGTAGAATGTTGAAATTTCACATATAAGATTGTTGTAACATATAGTTGTGCATCTCAATTTTTGGGTTTCAAACTACCGGAGAGTCTATTTACAGGACCATCCAAAAGAATTTCATTACATTAATGTCTATGGCCATCTTCAGTATATCACATCTGTAGTCAGTCATTGTTTGGTCCATGCCCAAAATCTCGCCATGTATCATCGACCTTTTCGAGTTTTGCCGAAATATCATCAAATTTGGTGCCAAAAATAATTTCGCATTTCGCATAATTCTAAAACATGTAACCGTAGAATATTGAAATTCGTATTTAGAACTATTGTAACATCTAACTGAGCTTTTTTTTATCGCAATGGACTCGGTAATTTATTTACAGGTTCAGCTTAATGACTTTAAATACATTAAGGTGTACGGATACATTCAGTTCATTGAAAGTCTGTGGTCAGTTACTACTTTGGCTATCCCCAAAATCTCGCAAACTATCTCAAGCTTGTCGGCTTTTGGTGAAATATTGCCAAATTAAGCGTCAGAAGCAAATCTTTCAAATTGAACACAGCTTGGCGATATCGAAATATTTGGATAGAAATCGCTAAACCTTAGTATTACTGCAGTATTTTATCTCTTTCAAACAAAATAAGTTTAGATGAAGTGCGCCGAAAATATTTTTGATTTAATAGACGTGCAAGGAAGTTATGTGTTGTCTACATGAGATTTTTCTTTCTAAAAAAAGCATTGCTTATCGGCACTAATATATAGGCGGGTAGAGCAAGGCACCCTTTGAAAAGTGCGAAATATAAACACTGTACGTATGTATAAAAAATTCAGAATAAAGACGAAAGAAACGTAAGTTAAAATCATACTGTCATAGTCAATACTCAACTGAAATTTTGCTCCGTATCCCTATATATTTTGCTACTACCAAAATATCCACGCGGATCAAAAATGTTTATTTTACATCAGTCAAGGTGCCTCAAGAAAGCTATACCCTGCACTGTAAGAAATATCTGTAATTTTACCACACATGTTGCTGTAAAATACTACACCACTGTGTGATGTAAATTAACCCAAAACTGACTTAATGATTTTAATAAGCCAATCACGAAGAGCCTATGGCAATGATTGTATCGCAACTGCACAGTCTACATTACAATGTGTTGGTGTTACGTTTACCTACACGTTGTGTAAAATAATACAGCACTGTGTGTTGTAAATCCACTTACAAAATGACGTAATGACGTTGATAAGCCAATCACGAAGAACTTTGTATAGCAAACTGGCACAGTCTACAGCACAACGTGTGGATAAAACCAACGCCAACATCACAACGTGTTGGCGTTACGTTTACGCACACGTTGTGCTATAATCATCTTTTTCAGTGTGGTCGGGCGGCGAAAAAAAAAAAAAAAAAGAAATTATTTTGAGTTGAGAGGGCGCTTTCTAATTTATTTGCATAACTCTTCTTCACAATTGCACACATTGTCAATAAACTCGCATTTATTTTACACAAGTTCCAAACACACGAAACAAATTTAACACATTATACCAAATATATGTTCCAAGCACATACAGCTTTCATTACTAAGGGAATAGTCTTTTAAAAAAAGAATTAATGCGGAAGAACACATAGCTGATGTCTAAATGAATAAGGAAAATGTAGTAACTGCTTGACCCCAAAGATAAAATACTTGAGGAAATAAAATATCCATCACTCGAGACATAGACTGTACAGTGGATATTCCGTTAATGGATACTTTTATATCCCTTTTTCAGGAAAAAGGTATTAAAGATTTAACGCACCTTCCCATAAAACCTAAGATTTGGGATGTAAGATGCCGAGCAGCAGAACAATATATCGGCTGTTTACTGGGGATATGTTAAATAAATATAGATTTGCGTAATTATCCCAGGATAAAATAATGGTCATTTTTAAAACTTTGCTGGCAGCAAAGCCTTTTATTATTTTACCAGAAAAGAGCATTCCATGACATTGGGTATGTCTTATAGGCTACTTCTTCCCTTCTGGGAGATTATCTCAATAAATTAGATCCTCATCAGAAGGAGAAAGATTTTGCAATTGTTGGCATTTATCATAAATTGATGTCGATGGCCGAGAGAACATTTTGGGTTGTTCTTTTGTTGCGTATATTCACTAGGTTCAGTGCCGGATTAACAATATAGCAGAAGTAGCAAATGCTACGGGCCCCGCGCTTTTAGGGGCCCCGCGCCTTCAGCTTAAAAGTTTTCGTTTTCTTCCACCTCCCAATTTTTTCATAGCAAAGGATAGTTATCCTTGTGATGAAGATCACATATCTAATTTAATAATCATTTACTTTGGCTTTCTTTAATGTAATCTATCCAAATTCAAGAATTCTAAATCACTTCTGTTTTTCATTTTACAGCCATTTCGGTTTTTAAATCTGTATTTTCGCTTTTCCCGTATGCACTATTCTTTTTGTTCTTAATTGTTTCGTCTCTTCAGACCGGTGTGCTAAAAATAGATTATATTGCGTCCGTTTGCAAAATCAACGGCCTTTTTGTGTTTCTTCTTGGCATCCTGCTGGCGTAAGTTATTTGGTTGTTCCCCTGCGACGACTTTAAAATTATTTGCTCGCGATTACGTCATTGTAATTTTATTGGATTAACTGTTAGGGTTGCTCTGGAATTGGCGCTATTAATCTCAGCCAAGTTATTGTTCTCGCCAATGTGTAATTCTGTGCTGGCGTAATTTTTAAATTATTCCACCTTAATTTCACTGTCCATATAGGACGCATTTTTATTTTCGTTGAGCCACCACCGCCGTTATAATAATATTTCAATAGTATATGTTTAATAAAATAGTTTTTCAGTATTTAACGTCTTTTTATTTTATTGCAACATAAGTGCATCGAACCTGGATTATCATGTATCACAACGCAGTCTTTAAATTTAAATCAGCCCAACCAAATAGCCTTCTTTACATAAATTGGTGCCTACCCAGGCACTTGTGTTGCATTTTTCGGTGGTGGCTTAGCAAACGGCGCTCGGATGGAATCATCTCAGAACGTCGGATGTCAGCATTCAGAAATCTGCTGCTCCTGCATTTTTTAGTGGCTTAGTAAATGGAAGCGTACAATATTCAGCTTGTATATATCCAGCATGTTACTACTACTTCACGATGACTTGACTTCCGTTTTCGTGGTCGAGAACTTACAACTTGTGTATACCCGTTTATTCATCTGGTGCTCGGCCCGCTGTGGTGATCTCTAGCCGGATTCAGTGTGTTCGTGTCAACCATGTGTTTCGTATGACTCATATTCTCAAGAATTCTCGAATCCCGACTGTGTTTTTACGGAATTGTGCAGTTTTGTTTTGCGTCACTTCATCAGTTTTGTTTCTCCTAGGGGTGCGTATAATACGTAATGACACTGAATATTTTTCTGCCCGGCATTCTAAGATTAGAAGACTGATTATGGAAGCCGAACTCTGTGCGTAAAAAAAAAAAATTAAAAAAAAATCACTAGTTCGCCCCGGCATGTGACGTACGATATGTTATTTTCTTCGGCTGTAGTGCGTAGCTCCGTGCACTGGAATGAACGTGAGAGAAAAACAGTGTCATCCCCACACCTCTGTTTGGCGTTTTGTTTTGTTTTTGTGCTCTACTCGCTCGTACTTCGCCTTGAAAATGAAGGCGTTTTGCTGATTGGACATTGGTCAGCTGTGTAACATGGGACACAAAAATTGAAATAGAACAATAGTAACAAAGTATGTAATATTGTTTTTTTTTGCTTTTGTATAGAGAACATTTTATTTAAAGGTAAAAGTGGTGTTTCTGTCGGGACTGGTGATAATTTTATATATGTAAAAAAAAAGAAATGTTTCAGTGGTGTATTTATGTATACTGTATAAAATAATTCTACATAATTTTGGGGTTTTCTAAAAATGATTATTTACTTCATTACTTTTATGTATACATTAAAAATTAAATTATGAAAGTTAAGTGCTTTATATAAAATCTGCATTTTTCTTAAGTATTAAATAGAGTAAATGTAGCGTTATTTGAGATTTCAGTACATGGTGTTACTTAAAATTACTTATTCATTTTTGCAAAATATTATGCCATAATTTTCGTAGTTTACATACTTCTAATTTGATCTATATTGATTATAATAATTATGTTCTCTTGGGATCTACCGCTGGTGCTCTAGTTTCTCGGATTTTTCTCGACCAGCTTTTACACTTTTTTTGATTTAAGATGAATATAAGTTTTACTTATTATTTATATGTTTTGTGTATATATCTTTTATTTGTTTAATTTGTATTTGCTTACATATTCCTCCTAGTGATCTTTATAATGTTTGAACCTTTTCTCGTGCCATATTTGTCATTACTATGCTCGTTGTACAGTTTCTATGAAGTACACATACATCATTAGTTTTTTATTTACTCTTTATTGTGATAATCACGACAGTCTTCAATTACATGCCTTTTCACACTCTTGCAATAATTAAGTCCATGGCAAGGCCTTTCTAATGCACACACTTTTTACTCACTATTACACACTACAATTTTGCATATTAAAGTCCATGGCACAACATACATATTCTTTGTCATATATTTTTACACATTTTTTTTTTCTTTGAACATGCTATTATTTACAGTCCTCATGTTGACTGATTTTTTACACATTCTTTGTTTTAAATACTTTTTAAAGAGTACTTTATGCTTTTGTTTTTCACTCCATTTTTGGCCTTTTTAATACAATTTTACATGTTTACCATAAGTTGTACTGTTCACACATTTTTTACATTTTTTAGATACACTGTTTTATTGTTTTCTTTCCTGCCATTGATATGCCTCTGTTTAATACATGCATTCTTTGGAAGAGTATAGTGGTATTCATTCGATTACCTTTTTTTCTTTTCCATAAATACACAATATCATACATTGTTTGTTGTACTTCAAATAAGATTCATACTTGAATAGTCACTGATCTTTGAAGTCTGTGTTTGTCCACAATTACACTCTTTTTTCATGTTGTTTTTTTAATTTACATTGCTTACACTTACTGACTCTCAACGTTTTCACATACTTGATTTTTTTTTCATCACACTTGTGTTTATGTCTTATATGTTCACACTGATGTTCTGCTCATTGAGTTCATTGTGCTTGTCCTTCCACATTTTGCTACACACAAAATCTTTGAATATTTGTTACATTTTTTCTCCCACATTTTCACTATGGTGTACAGTAGTGCATTTCAAAAATATTTTAAACACATTGTACATGTTTTGTCACTCTTTTGTGTTCACATGCACAAACATAACATTTTATTTTGAAATTTTTTCTATACTATGAGATATTTAAATCTCTTCTGTACCTTACTATAAAAAAAAAATTACATTAATTTACATTTTCAGAGTGCTTATAGTTAATTTATTATTTGAATTATGTTTATTCTTATCTTAGTGATTATTTTGTGAAATATTGTTTGTTTAGTTAGGCTCATAATAAAATATATATGTAGTGATCAGATTAACTCAAGACTTTAATAAGTGAAATTTGATGGTATATAATTTCAGAGTATCAGTATATTGTATACTTTAGTAATTGCATTTTAGTGTATTTTTATTTGTACTTTTGTGTGCTATTCTTTGCCAATTTTGTCACTTTTGAAAATATTAGTGTGTTAGTAAGTGACACA
Organism: Cheiracanthium punctorium; assembly: GCA_038373885.1. Taxonomy (NCBI): domain Eukaryota; kingdom Metazoa; phylum Arthropoda; class Arachnida; order Araneae; family Cheiracanthiidae; genus Cheiracanthium; species Cheiracanthium punctorium. Next base: position 374,022 of record JAWZYV010016590.1, on the reverse strand, counting down.
ACAACATTCCTTTCTTGAACAAACAAACAAAAAAAAAATCATTAATTTTGTTATTTTTACCGTTTGACCGCAATTGCCTTCAATTTTCTTTTTAAGCTATAACTAATATTTTACGTACTTGTTACCAAGTTTAAACCTACATTTTCAGGACTTGCAAGTTAACTAATCTCACTTTTATAACTTAATTTTTTTCTATTACCTCCACATAATTAATAACTTGTTTATTTGACATTCACGGATATATTGCTGTGTGCATGTGTTGAATGCTTGTTTCCTTGTTTGTGTGGTACCCACAAGCTTGGAGGTATAATTGCTTTTGTGTACTGCCTGGCTGGTCCAGCAGTTTTCATTTGTGTATTTGAATTTCATGCTGTGTCTGTCAATATATCATTTCTTCAATAATGTTCTTAAAACTTAACACTTATTAAATGATGGCTTCTAAAGTAAATAATTACACAGTCATAAAATAATAATTAATAATAAAATTAAATGATTCATTTAGTATTATCTCTAACTTGAAAATTTAAAATAAATAAATAAATATGTGAGTGTCCTATAACACTTAAACCTTTTACTGAGATCCTATTTTAATTGTACTTAGATTGATGTTCGTTGATGGTATTGTACAGATTGATATTCAGTTTCCTTAAATTTTTTTTTCATTGTCATTTTGTGCAAGTATAATTTTTTCAATTGAATGTGCTTATTGTTCTTATGATATACAGATATGTATGTCAAGATACTGTTATGTCATGTACTATTTACAACATTATTACAATTCTGATGGTACAGAACTGTATGAAAAATTACCATCGAACAAACAAAAATTTTTTTAGTATCATATTATAATTTGAATGTATTGTTTTATTTTGTCAATTGAGTGAAGTATTTTTGATGCATAATTCTGATATTTGAAGGCCTTATTGATATATATATGCAAACCATTCAACAGCGCTGGTTTATAATTATAATTTTGAGTACTCACTGCAAATTTAAGCAGTATATCTTTGATGTGCACATGAGCTTGAGATGCTCAATTAAAGAGAAAAGGGTGTGCTGAAATGCCCCTTATTTAAAAAAAAAGGGTGTGCTGAAATGCCCCTTATTTAAAAAAAAGGGTATGCTAAAATGCCCCTTGTTTGAAAGAAAGGATGAGCTAAAATGCCCCTTTGTATTGTGAGCTAAATGCTCCCTTTTTATTTTGTCGACATTTACTTTGTATTGCTAGCAGTTATTATTTTTATTGTGTCATGACATTTTTTTTTTCTTCTGAAAACATTTATTAGGTGGTGGTCAGCAGTAATTTTGCAATTGTATAATTTAGTCTGTATATATTTATGATTTTTCTTAATTGTTTAAGCCAGCCAAACAGAGCATTTAATTTAAAATTTTAAAGACATTAATTGTAACTAATAAAAAAAAATTTCTTCAAAATTTTTTTCCTGGTTGAGGGGAGTATATATGTGATGAAGATCACATATCTAATTTAATAATCATTTACTTTGGCTTTCTTTAATGTAATCTATCCAAATTCAAGAATTCTAAATCACTTCTGTTTTTCATTTTACAGCCATTTCGGTTTTTAAATCTGTATTTTCGCTTTTCCCGTATGCACTATTCTTTTTGTTCTTAATTGTTTCGTCTCTTCAGACCGGTGTGCTAAAAATAGATTATATTGCGTCCGTTTGCAAAATCAACGGCCTTTTTGAGTTTCTTCTTGGCATCCTGCTGGCGTAAGTTATTTGGTTGTTCCCCTGCGACGACTTTAAAATTATTTGCTCGCGATTACGTCATTGTAATTTTATTGGATTAACTGTTAGGGTTGCTCTGGAATTGGCGCTATTAATCTCAGCCAAGTTATTGTTCTCGCCAATGTGTAATTCTGTGCTGGCGTAATTTTTAAATTATTCCACCTTAATTTCACTGTCCATATAGGACGTATTTTTATTTTCGTTGAGCCACCACCGCCGTTATAATAATATTTCAATAGTATATGTTTAATAAAATAGTTTTTCAGTATTTAACGTCTTTTTATTTTATTGCAACATAAGTGCATCGAACCTGGATTATCATGTATCACAACGCAGTCTTTAAATTTAAATCAGCCCAACCAAATAGCCTTCTTTACAATCCTAACTTTTCTTACTTCCTTTTTTCGTTTCGCAGTAGGATGCTATTTCGTTCAATCCCATATTTTTGTCTACGCGACTATGTATACATGATTTGTAGACAGGTTTTGTAGATATGAACTGACACGGTGACGATCTTTTCGAATGTGTTGGCCAGATAACATGGAGATGGGAGAGAATAAAATGCTGAAAGTCGCACAAAGTTATAGAATTCAATTCCATACATGTGTTTTATGGAACAAGAAAAACAAATATGGTACACTCATGGATTAGGATGCCCCTTCCAAACAGTATTTAAAATTTTGAAGTATAGTTGTAATATGCTAGGCGAAGATTCAGTCAGTGGCGCCCGTGGTCAAAACTGTTAGTGCAGCCGGAAGCATATGAGCCCCCCCCCCTTCCTCCGGACAGGAATGTAAAATCGTTGTTACTGAATTCGAAAGCTGTCGGATTAAGCCTTCACCGAGGAAAAAAAAAGAAATTACATAAAAAATGTAAGAGATCCTATTTTACTTCCATAAAATGGACATAAATTTCAACCAGCTGCTCTTATCCTCAAAATTGCATTAATCCGTGTCTGATTCGAAGTTTCCTTAGAATTTTCTTTTGTAACGATAACTTGAGAAGAAAAGAAAAAAAAAAAGAAAACTTACTTTTTAGCACCAGAGTGCTATTAATTTCAACCTTGCTTTTTGTGTAGACACGATTTTGGTACAATTAGCGAGTCGAGTCACTTTTCAAATATGTTTGCCAAGATAACGTGGAGGGGGGGGGGGCGTTAATAAAATGTTAAAGTCGCACAAGGTTTGCAATTTTTGATAAATGATCGCTAAACTGGGTGCCAAAACGCGACAATTTATTATATTTTGAGTATAGTTAGAAAACGCCTGGCGAATATTGTAAAATAGTTTTAGTAGGCGATTTAAATATAGATTCCAAAGATGGGTTTTATAAAACAAGGAAGAAAAATACTGCTCACTCATGAATAATGATACACTTTCCAACCTTATGGAATAAGGAAGAAAATAGGGACGATGCAAAAATTATGATACGCTTTTAATATATAGCACTTTGGTGCGTATTTAAAATCTGAAAGGGTTTCAGATTTTCTTCTTTAAAAAAAAAATACAGCTGAAACATATGTTCTGATTATTTTTTTTTTTTATAAGTCAAATCAATCCTCCTTTCTTTTAAACTTGCGAATCGGTCAGTGATGTTCTCATAAAAAGGCGTTGTTTTAATTCAGATACCAATAATTTTAAAAGCTCTTTAAAATTTCCCATGTTTAAAGAATTTTCCGGCTCGCCATGTCCTCTAAATGCCAGTTCTCGCTTTCTTAAAAACAATACTGCTTTGATGGGTAATTAATTGTCCATTCATAAGCGTCTATTCAGGCTTACCTTCTTGATAAATTCAGCAATATTAAGTCGAGAGTTTTCCGAACATATATTCTCCTTACCTCCTCCCTCACTTCTCTGAGCCAATCAGTCAGTCGAATTCACAAGTGCAGCGGTCGTTTGAAAATCTTTCATCAGCTGAGTCTTAGCTGCGGACCCCCATTATAACCTATGCCGGAGGGACTGCTTACGTAGACGTTGTCATGGATTTGGTGCTGCCAATTTTCTTATCAGCGCTCTGGGCTGAACCAAGGATTTTCTCAATTGAATTGCGGGAAGATTAAAGTGCTTTTTTTCTGAATGAGCGATCCGGCCACAATACGTTTTTTTTTGTTTGGTTTTTTTTTTTTTAATTTACCGTAGGAATTCCGTAATTCTAATCTGAATTTAGGAAAATTAGTAGAATAAATTATTTTAAAGTATGTGCTGATAATTTCAAGTGCAGCCCGGCCGTACTTGCTATATCCCACGAGCCGCCACTGGATTCAGTATACGATTTTAAGATAGATTTCGATTCCAGATGTGTTTTATGGAACAAGGGAGAAAAATACGGCACTCATGAATAATGATACACTTTCCAACTTAATGGAATAAGGAAAGAAAATAGGGAGGACGCATGAATTATGATACGCTTTTAATATATGGCACTTTAGTGCGTATTTAAAACGTGAAAGTGTTTAAGATTTTCTTACTTTTTTTTTGGGGGGGGGGGGATAAGACAGTTTTTGAAGCTCTATTATGGAACTGTAAGTCCATTGTAGATAACTTCTTGAAAGAATATGCATAAACTTAATGTAGCTGTTAAATGCTCGCATTATTTATTTAACTGATTACCTAGGTGAAACTGAATGAGTATTCTAAAGACAGCAATAAGACACTTATACAGGAGTGTATTCAACACACTGTGGAACAAAACATGCGGTAGCCAGAAAAAAAAATTCAGAGAGGGTCCAAACGGGGGGAAAGGCAGAATTTTTCAAAAAACAAGAAAAAAAAGTCATCATCATTATCTTTTTGTTGACAAAAATCGCAACTTGGGGGAGGGGGTATTCAGACCCTTGGACACCCACTTAAGTAATGCCTTAGAATGAATCCAGAAATAAACAAAGCATGGAAAGAAAACTAAGTGCCAAAATGAAATAAGATAGTCAGGGCCGGATCAAGGACGAATTAAAGGGAGGGTGTCGGAGGGGGCGACCTCCCCTCCCAAGAAAAGAGAAATTAAGGTAACAATCTTATTTTACTTCCTTAAAATGGATGCGTATGTGAATCTGCCAACTAATCGCCACTCACAAAATTGCATTACGGATTATTAATTAGGCTAAGTAGGCTGTAGCCTATCGACCCAGATCCTTTCAGGGGCTTTTGCAGTAACAGATATAAATAAGTTGTAATTAAACTTTTCAAAATGACTATGTGCAGAAAATATTTGTGGCTATTTCTGATCATTTTCTCTGGAAAGCGAGCTGAGCTTCTGCATGAGCCGAAGTCCATAGGAATGTAGGAATAAAAAAAGCGCACCATAAAAAAAGATAGTCCCACACGAAACAATAATTTTTATTTAAATATTGGGCATTAACTTTTGTTTTTGTGGTAGATATAAGGATGGTATTTAATCGGATGTTGGGCCGTCCCTAAGTTCTTTTATTTTAGAGTAAAAAGGGGAGGGGTGACTTTGGCGATATTCGAAGATGTATGGAGTAGGCGGTAAGCCATCTTTAGAAAGCTTTTGGTATTAGGCTTGAATTATTTTTTATTTTTATTTTTTACATTTTGCAATGTTTGAACATGGGCATTTCGAATTAGTATTTCGAACGGTAATAATATATAGTATGTAAGCCATTTATTATATTTTGAGACCTCACAATTCTGATAAATTATCATATTAAACATAGAAATTAACCGCGTTAAATGTAAAGGAATTGTTTTTGACCTGACGAAATCACAGGCCAAGGTCGTGATATTCAGTAAGTTCTTTCAGATAAAGTAATTAGAACGGGGGATCTTTGCACAAAGCCAAGATTGTCGGGTGTCCGGGAAGCCATAACCTCTGGCAAACTGAAAACAAAGAGGTTTTCTGATACTCAAGCTCCACAAAGAAACTGACAAAATACTTGATCACATTTAAGATTATTATATCCAGCAAAAACATTTGAAAGTAATACGATAATGAACGTTTTATCCGAATTTTTAATTATTTATTATATCGATTATTATATTAAGAAAACATTGAAAAATTTTTAACAAAATATTTTAGATCATTTTTACGAGGGTAGGTTGAAAAGTAATGCACACATGCTTATAGAACATTGAACGAAATGGCGTTTAAAAGTGCTTTAAGCGTTGGGGAAGTAGCAATTCTCCTCTATACGCATGTGCCGTTTGAATGCGTTCCGTCCATGCAGTGCATTTTGTTAGTGGAAGTATAGTACGCTATATCTGCCTATCCCCAGTTTGGTCTCTTACGAATTAACCCATTAAACAAATGGCGTTAAAAATGTGTAACCTAGTATTAGTAAAGACCTTCCAAATAATCATTTTACAAGTATTTATTTTTAGAGGGGAAAAAACTGTGTTTAAATTCAAAGTTTAAAGTACATTTTGTTTTCGAAGGTTCTAAAAATTTATAGAAACAATTATCAGTGTATGTAAACTTGCCAAGTTGTATGTTTGCATATGGGAAAGGGGGTAGGTATGTTAGAAACTCGAATATATACCCATGAACGTTCATAAAAAAAACGGAGTTGTAGATATAAATACCTTTAAACATATTCGGACTCACTATCTATTTACCCCCCTCCAAAAAAAAAAATAAATATTTTTTATTTTGAGGGGCATTTTTTCCGCACGCCTTTTTACTAGGAGAAATTGATTTGCCTAGTGTTAGCTCTCATTTGCTCTTACTAAATCAAGTAAAGTTCATAAAAGTTGTTTCATTTTACTATCACACAAAACCTAGACATCAGCGCCGGGAAGGGCGAGGGAGGAAGATTTAGACTAAATCCCTCCCAAATCTAATACGTGGGAAGTTTTAGTTTTTTTACATCAATTAGCATTAACAATCCCATTAACTAATTAACTCACACTAAAAATAAAAAATAATATAATTAGCACTATTTATTTTCTCGGTTAATTTATCTATAGTACTGTAGTGAGGAGTGAAATCCTCCCCTTAAAAAAAAAGAAAACCTTCACTGAACTAAGGGCCCCTTGGCAACATTTGCTACAGGCCCCGCGCTGTCTTAATCCGGCACTGACTAGGTTAAAAAAGATGTTCGAGTAACAGCAAAATTTCCCATTTTAGTTTTGTTAGTAACTCTTTAGATTTTGGAAATACATTTAAAAAAATAAAAAATAAAAATAATGAGACGATATTATTATATATGATATGATTTACGTTTATGGAGAACAATAGTTTAAATATGACTCTTGTATTTTTGACTGACGTGCAAAAACTTTTTTTCATAGCCTGTACACCGCCTGTACATAGCGATGACAGTATGGACTTCACTTAATGCACTCAAACCAAAGTAGGCTGAAAATTAAACATGAACCTCTAAAGATCATTTTGATGGCTTATGGAAAATGATTGGATAAAAATTCAGAATAAAATCAACAAATAATATTCCAGTATTTTACTAATTTAGGAGAAATCCTGGTAACTATAATTCATTGTATTTTTATTAGTATTTTTTTTTATTTTGAATTTACATGAATTTTGTTTGTATAGCATTTCATGATAAATAGTGTTAAATAACTCATATGCATATATTCTTGCTTCGTGTGTGGTTTCTTAGAGCAATCTTCAAATGATCGTTGCTTTAACAGTTTGGTACATGGGTTTCGACAAACTATTATTAAAAAGTCCTGTAGGCAATTATGAAGATAAACAACCGACAGCGAAATGAGTAGTTTCTTATTTTCCCCCCTTCAGCTTAATATTTTACTTTTTTACTTTTTTTCCAAAGACTGAAATTATAGTTGTTTTACTTTCCCGCCACAGTTTGAAAAAAGAGAAGTAAAGTAAGCTATAAAGAAAAAAAAAAAAAACATATAATTTCCTTAGCATTATCAAGAACACGGAATTTTCTTATCACAATCTATTTTGTTTCGTTTAATAAATTACCAGAAGAAAAAAAGAAGACGAAAGCAAGAAAAATATATAAATCTAAAGAATTAAGAATCCCAGATAATACAGTAAACGCGCTGGCATCATCAACACTAAACTACCTCCACACTTTTCGAAAGAAAAATGGTGTACAGCGAATGCTTGGAATATTGATTGACTAGACGTCTCTTCAAGATGAAGGAAATAAAGAAAGAAACAACAACAACAAGAAAAAAAAATGAATCTCACTTTCAAGATGGGATCGTTTAGTGTCGTCAGTGTTGTTGACTGACGTTTAGGAGAACACTGAGCTACCTTAGAGAGGGAAGTTACGGTGTAATTAATGAACCAGAACTTTAGAAAAGTGGGAGGAGTTTCTGGAATATAATTCAAATGATTCTTGGTTTTTTTTTTTTTTATTCCTTCGCTTTCGTTCAGAAAATGGATGAGTACGTAGAGGGAGTTTACGAGGTCTATTGTATGTTGGAATGTGTAACAATGAAATTGTGCTATGATGCTTATCTGATCAGATGAAGAAGATGCCTGTTTGTTGCACAATGCTGAGCTATAAGCTACTTGATTCTTGAATGATCGGACTTGTATACAGTGAAACCTCTCTGAGCGGGCACCTCACCGTGCCGAGAATATTTTGCAGCTCAGAGGGGTTGGCCGCTCTGAAGGTTTTTATTTACTATTATAAGATAATTGCTATAATGTGTAATATAAACAAGTCTGACACATATTCCATATTTAAAAGGAAATTTAAAACGTATCCAAAGAGAAAATAGTACTTCATTTAATGTTTTCTCACATTTTTTGGAAAAAGGATAGAATTTATGTCTGTTTTAAGTTTTTTCTTTTCTCTGAAACAACCATTTTTTCAATTTCGTTTTTTAATTTAAAAAGCAGGATCAGTAACCGATTCAGAATTTCCGATAATTCCATCGATTTTCCCTAAAGTCGCTTGTGTTGAAAGTTTAGCTTGCTTGCCATTACAAACATCGGAAAATTCCTCGTCAGGGACAGAACAGATTCAATCTTTTACCCTGCCTCTATTAAAGGGTGGAGAAACAGTGGGCATGGACTTCGCAAGTTATTCCTGGGTCTTTATCCTACCATAAACCTAACCTCGCGTTCTACCCGCTCAAAATCAAAGCGTAGAGTGAGTACAATTTCCCGAAAAATGAGATGTGGGCGATTCCACTCGGTGGCCGTTTAGAGGGGGTCGAGTGCCCGCTGATAGAGGTTATTTTAATATTAAGTCTATGAGCCGGAAAATCCACGCATTGAAAAATTGGCCGTTTATAGGGGTGACTGCTAATCAGGGGTGGCCGCTCGGAGAGGTTTCACTGTAATATACAGAGTGTTCATTATTTAAGTTCCCCGGTTCAGTGAGTTTTGTGCTATAGCAAGTCTACACGAGGGTTATCTGCCTACTGGGGAGGGTGCTTTCATGCGAAGATGTTTTATAGGGTGTTCATGCTACATCTGGAGAAAACCGACCAAAACTCCTGATCGACAACCATACGAAAGTCCCGAACGTGGGACTTTAGATTTTCAGCCGTTTTCCATGTTCAGATGGCCCTTCAGCACCATTCTTTATACACTTGGGCATGGGTTGGCTTTTAACAGGTTCAAAGAGGTGTACAGTGAAAACTACTATCCATAGTACTACTAAATTTACACCAAAATGAGACCGTGAGCGAGGGATTTGAGTGGTAAAAGAGATTAGTTCAAAAAATCACCACCAGGTAGCTTTTCACATAATTTTAGGACGAATGCGCGATGGGAGAATTCGGATGTCATAAACAATAACATTATAAAACACACAAAGCACCATCTGGTGGTGATTTTTTGGAATAGTTTATTTCCACACAAACTTCTGTCCGATAGTCTCCTTAAGGTTTACTGCAAATCTGTATTCTGATCAGTAGTTTTCGCTTTACACAACTGAATCGGGGAATTTTTATTATAAATACCCTGTATTGCAAATGAGAGGGGATGATTTTTAGTAGTTTCAATCAGATGCTAGAAACTTGATTCAAGTAAAAAAGCTTGTGGTATTGAATCAAAAAGTGAATGTAAATATATGCATACTTAAAATGTATGAAATAGAGCAGTAGTATTCTATTTGAATACTACTACTCTATAGCCATTCTATTTGAATTTTATGAAATATAGATTATTTGCATTTTAAACTGATCTTTACATTTTAAACTGATCTTTCTGCTGGGAATAATCAGAATTTTTTTTAAGTTTGCGTTACTTAACTTTATAGAAATGCAAATGTGAGAAACAACTTACATTTCTCTCGACTAACAGATCATTATTGTCCTTTGAATTCTATAATGCATTTTTCTGACTTATTAACTTTACAGAATTTTCATTTCTCATAGTAATTATCACTCTATTAAGAAAGACAAGTTCAAAATGTACTAATAGTAATGTTAATACAGTAACTCTTCTAGAAAACAAACAAAATTTTATTTATAACAAGTAATAATTTTACTTCGCAGCAATGAGAATTAGCTGTTAAAAAAAAAGAAAAAAACTTTAGTGTTTATGAACGATTGCTAGAATTGTGGTAGAAGTTCAGAAGTCGGGCAGTAAAAGAAAAGGGAAGAAGAACGAAAAATAAAAGAAAAAAAATGCGTATACCAGCTCAAAGAAAAACCATTGATTAGCTTAACTGAGTTTTTAAATGAACATGTAAAGTAAATCTGAAAGAAACAAAAGAAAAAATAAAGCACTAAAACCAAACTTTTTTCTTTCTAATCTGGTCTCTAATGTCCTTGTACTTAGTGATGAAGGTCTGAAATGACTTTATATGTCATCTAGATCAAACAGAGGAAGAGGACTGGCTAGTAATTGGATACAGTAATTACCGGAAAACAATCATCATTTTATGCCCGAAATGGTAGGAATTCTAACACTTTTTGCAAAATCATATTGAAATTTCGAAATCTATTAGAGATCATGTATTGTCCAGAATTAGTGTTTTTGCACAGGGCCAGTTTGCACCATGTGTGCAGGGTGTACACCACACACGGCCGAATGAGGGGGAGGGGGAGTCAAAATCTACTCGCTGTTTTTAATCCATTTGAGTATAGATAATTTGCACTTAGTTACTGGAGTCTTATGTAAGTTTTTTATATTAATGCACAATTGTACTTTCCTTATGCCTAAGTGTTATTGTTCATCTACATATCACACGGGTCGGCCAAATGCAAAACTCGTTAAAACCAAAACAATCACATTGTGATTATAACGTCATTTTTTTTTTCTTTGAATCAATCTTTGTGCATTCCTACTAATAAAATTTTTAACCAAAAAATTCTAAACCTTTGAAATAAAGCTCTGAAAATCCTTTACTTCTGTGAAACTCTGAAAATCCACCTTGCAGACTTCCGCATAATTCGTTATAGAATGTTGATTCGACCCGTATCAAAAGTCGTATCCTCAGCTGATCGTACTCAGCACATTTTCTTTGGCTGCAAAACTTGTAAAATTTCAGACATTTTTTTTCTAAATTGTTCTTTTCATTATTACCATCATTGTATCAATATTTTTCACGTATTTTGTGCTTTTTGTGTATTTTACTGTGATTAAGTCAGTTTTTATCGACTTTTAATTATTTTTCAAACATAATTTTAATGTCTAATCATTTTATCATTAGACTGCCGTAAAAATTTGCCTTTCCCCAAGGCGCCGGACCAGACAGCCTATTCATGGCAAGCTCACATGGGCAATTTTACAATTTGTGTCGGACATTGCAAAGTCCAACTGCCAAAGAAAACACGTTTTGTTATGCATGGATACAAAATATGCAAATGAAAGGATCAACTGAGATAGCATCATCGCTGTATGATTGCTTGTACGAAATTGACCTAAGCCAAATTTCTACTGTTGGTCTGGTATGTGATGACTGCGGGAGTTAAGATAAATGAATTCGTACATTAATGATGAATTCATACTATTCCAAAACTTGATAAATTCTTCCTACAGAAGCAAAACTCAGTAAATCCAAATAAATTAGTTAAATAACATAAAAAGTACATCAAATTTGGGAAAGCACTGATGAAATTGGATTCAAAACGAACTTTTGAACTAAAATGTCGAATTTTAAGCAATCAGCATGAAAAATGAACTCTACAGAAGTTTTTTTTTTCACCCACCTTCTTTAAAAAAATCCCGATGGCACTTAACGGTGTAGTTCGAAAAAATCATGTGATTTTGGTACATAAGTAAAAATTAAACTAATTATGTCAGGTACTTCAAAATTTTGAAACTGTCTCTTTCCAAGGTGTACTACATACTGAAATAAACGATAAACCTGTATCAGTTCCAAAACTTTTAGAAAAAATTCTTAAAAATCGGAAATTTTCGCAAAACGTGTCACTCTTTGAAAAATCTTGCAGTTTAGATCCATGTTTAAGAATATTTTCTGAAAATTTCACAAAAGGCACAAGTTTTTTTCGCTTATTACAGTGTGTAAAGCAGCTTATGGAGAACCATCTGAAATTTTTTGAGACCATGGTGCTTTTAGTTTATTTGAATTTGTGTATCAAGACTAAAAACAGAGGGTTTTTTTCTTCGAACTACAACCCGAGTTTTGCAACTTTTCAACTCACGTGCATGATCATGACCTGCGTACAATAAAGTTCGATGTCTTTCAGGTAAAATAACGAGTATTTTTTCTCTAAGTAGGATTTTCCTCTGTTGTTTCATAAGAAAATTTGTAATTTAATTTTATATGATTGTATTTGTTGTTATTGTTGTTGTTTGCTGGAATGTCGAACTAAAAAGGAATGCATAAATGCATCCAAAAAAATAAATTCATACAGGTGGCGTATTTAGAACCGGCCCTGTTCATACAAGCGTAAATGCTTAGTTTGCTGAAAACATATATCACAGGAGCTATACAGTTTTAAAATGATACAGTCATAATATTGTACTTCTGTAAAATGAAATTGAAAAATACAGTATTTTGCAGTTACTTATAAACTTGTTTAATTACAAAAATCAAAAATTAAGTCAAATCAATAGAATAAATCGAAGTTTACAAACCTGCAAGCAGTCAAAACTAATTAAATGACATAAAATGTGACGGCAAATGCCCCAATTTAATTAGTTTTATTAATGTTAACATTTATTAATTTATTTGCTATCCCCATGCAAAGAAAAATTGCATTTATTTATGTTAATTAGCTACTTACAGTAGTTTGATGTTCACAAAATTCTTGAAAACAGTTTGTTACTGAATGTTTACTTGTCTGAATAATATAAAGTGTATGCAATTGTATTGTAAGTCCGTAACTATGCTAACTTTAATAAAATTGTAAATTAATAAATTGCAATAAATTATTTGTTGAAATATACATTATTACTGAGGGGATATACATTCTAAATTAGCAAGTCACTATATCACTATTATTCAACTGCTCTCTTGGATAAAAATAGACAGTTTACACATAGTCTTTGATTCAATAGTTGCAGTATTTTAATATAAAAGAAAAAAATATATAATATTGAGTAAGATATTTTATATGTAAAAATATCATTAAAACATTAGCAATTCTTTCATGAGAATATTTCAAATATTCAACCTTCAAAGCACTTTTTGTAACGTGATATACAACTGAGCATTTTTTTAAATATAGCAGTAATTTATGGATACATAAATAATAGTAATTCACGAAAGGAGTTATTTTAGTAATTTTTCAGAAAGGAGTTATTTTACTCACGAAAGGAGTTATTTTATTCACGAAAGGAGTTATTTTAGTAATTTCTTTTTTTAAACTTAAATTTAACATCATCAAAACACTTTTTATAAAACTCTAGCAAAATTTCTAGATTAATAATTATTATCAAAATATCTTTTCATAGGCAACATTTAATATACTGAAAAAAAAAATTAACATGTTTCAAAAATGATCAAATTTTGAAGTATTATTTCTTTTTATTTAATTCTTGAAACTCCCATTTAAGCACTGCAACAGTAAAAAGTACGCTGTAAGCCTGTCACAGAAGCCATTATGTGCTTACCTGTCAGCTGTCATCAGAAACTGCACTACTGCATTAACATGGTTTAAAATTTAAGTGCACGAAGCCTTGTAAGTGCTACTTTTGTGGACTGTTTATTATTCAGCCTCATGAGCCCGAAAAGAAATGTTATCCTTTTAAATGCAACAAATATATTTTTTCTTGTTTCTTCAAACCAAATAAAAAATTACCTCGGTATTAGTAAAGCTTCCAGTGCTGCATGTCATTGTAAAAATATAAAAAAATGGAAGGCACGTTACATTTTTACTCGGGAATAAATTAAAATTTCAATATAAAATACAGATATTAGTAGTTGATTGATAAATCAAATAATTTTCTTATTAAAACATTAAATAACTGAATGTATCCTGTAAATCTTAGTATCTTTTAAATCGCTGTCTCGTTTTCTATAGAATAATACATTATGAGATCAAATAAGTTATTCTTTGTCTCTTGTGCTTTTGATTTTCTTGTTCTTTTTTATTAAAAGGTTTTATTCACCTTGTTTAAATTAATATTATTATTGTCAGGATAGAATTTAATCCACTGTTTGGAAGACTGGGTGATACTTACGTGAACTCATTTTTGCATGCCTGAGAGCGAATGTAGAAGCAACTTAGCTAATCTCCACATGTTGTTAGTGTACTGTTTCCCTTTTTTTTTATACGCGTTATTTAATCGTTTGGCAAGCGATGTGACGAGGCCTGTTTTATTTCTTTACAAAATGCATAATATTTATCCTTTATCAGACGAAGATGCTGAAGTTTCAAAAATTTTTGCTCTGCAACTCTTGCACGAATGACAAGTCACTGGCTTTCGCATGCCCCGAAAAAATCAATGGACCTATGAAGCCCATTTTTACATGAAGCGGCAACATAATACATTTTGGAAGTTTTGTAAATTTGAAGAGATACTTATCAACGACTTATTGTCATTTATTTATTTAAATGAATCATCAAAAGAATCTCTTTCCCAAATATCATGCCATTATGGCCTGTACTTCCCGTACTCACCCTGAATTAAGGAAGTTTGTCCGCGTACGGGAGAATCCCGTGTGCAAACTTTATATTGTTTATGATGCTGAAATAAAACATAATTAAAAATGTAATAAGGAACATAAATGCTTTCAACTAGTTAGATTTCCGCTAAATAAAAACTAATCAAATGACCCCGGATTTATGGGTCCAGGAATATTTCTGCTTGAAACAAAATTCTTATTGTTAAATTACCTTTTCTAAAGCTTGTCTCGCTGTTAAATAATTAATAAATACGCTTTGTCAGGCAGTTTAAATACAAAGATAGGTAGATAATTTGTAATAAAAATTTCTTGGGTTTTTTTTTGTTGTTGTTGTTCATAGCTGTCTGTTTTAAGCCTCGCTGTAGAAACTAACGTCTGTTTTTTTACAAGGGCGTGGCAGCTTATGCCACAAAATGCGCCTTTCATAGCTATTCTCCGAGAATTCCTCTCCACAGTCTTCTGAGTCTTCTTTTCTTGGAATTTTCTCCTCTTGAATTGGTCTTCAAGGGGACTAATATTTAGATTTTGATCTGAATATTGATCCTCCTCAGAAGCTGTAAATGTTTACAAAAAGTAAATTTCCTAACCATGCTTGAGAACGTTAGTCAGCCATATGTATTCAGTAGCAGTGGACAGTTAAGGATTGAACATTTTGGCACTATTCTCAAGAGATTTAACATTACCACTTTATGCCTTGTAAAACTGTATAAAATGTAACTTACGAAGAATAGTAAAAATTGTGTTTGGCTTCCATTTGAAATTGAGAATACTCTTTAGGGCTCGAAATAATTACTATTGTAATGTATGGAGGAGAAGCAACTGAAGAAACGTATTTCATTCAACTTTGGTGAAACGAGATACTTGTGTGAAATGAACAAAAAACTAAAAGAAATAAAAAGAAGTACCAAGATCATCTTTAGTCAAACAAGCTGTTCCCGAATGTGCTTCACCATTCAAAATTCAACCACTCGGATGCAATTTGAAGCTCGAATTCACTAACATATTCATTACTTACTCCTGTAACCAAACTCCGAACAAGTCTAATTTGTGTCAACCTTGCTCTGCCTTTTTCGCCATCTAATTTTCCATCCCACCTATCTCTTCCCGCGGTTCTCCATCTCCCCTTCACCACTACTTCTGTATTCCAGCATTCCAATTTGATCCCGAATATTTGTCTTTGCAAATGGCGTTTGTCCAAATCTCAGCGAATTTTGAATAGCCGAGACTCGAAACCTGCTAAAAGATCAGGAAGGGGAAAAATAAGATAAAAACTGAATTCGTTTCATTTTTTTTGTAGCATAATCCTGATTTCGAACGTATGAAATTCTTCTTTCCACTAAGCTAAAACTTAAAACCGTACACGAGAGCCGTCAGTGTTTGAAGAGGGCTGTTGCATTTTTTTCTTTTTTAAAGTTTTTAGTGTAGATCCTTTTTAGCACTTTCTAACAAATGGCTGTGATTTAGGTTTTACGGTCTATTTGTCCGTGTCTCATAGCTGAAAATACGCATATGTCGGACCCGCTTAATTGAATATCGGATAAAGGAATATCCCCGTTTACTGTAATAAATTTTCAATGCTCACATACGTAGTAAATAGTCATTGTAATCCCGGATAACGGAATATCTCGCTTATCAGAATAAATTTTCGTGGTAAACTGGATATTCCATTAGGCCGGTTCAACTTATTGATACTAAACTTATGTATGTTATTGATATTTGCTACACCAATTGAAAATGATGAATGTCTAGGTTAAGTACTTCATTTACAGGGTCACGTAAACTAATTATAATATACACTACTGTTTGCCGATATTAATTGTTCTGTCTCATTATAAAACGTTAATCTCTATCAAACGCTACAAATTAATGGACAAGGTGAATTTAACAATTCATATTATGACTCGGGAACAAACAAAACGACTCTGTGGGATTTTACTTTATTGTCAGTGTTTAAGACTACGGTTCAATAGAGCAAAGCATGATTCGATGTTTTTGAAGACAAATAAAAATAATTTAATTTTACCATCGATAGAAAAACTATATATTATGTCTTATCAAAAGCAGCAATACATAGTGTAATAAAAGTATTACCTGGTTAAAAGGTCACAAAAGGGTAACTTTGTTTTTTTTTCACAAAGTTACCCTTTTGTGAAACTTTGATAGATGGTCAATCAACTTAAATTATAGGCATCGAACTTCTAAAAAATATTGATTAGATTTCAAATGAGTAATTTGAAATGATTTTGTGAAAACTGCATAAATGTTTATTTGTCTATCACACGTATAAACCACTGAAACGAATGAAGTAAAATTTAGCATCATCATAATTAGCGACTTAGACTACATGCGTTAAGTGCTTCAAAATTTAGATTCGATTTGGAGATTTTGCGAAAATTGATAAATGCTCAATTCCTAAAAAATGACAATGTATTAGAACGAAATTTGGAATTATATTAAATGGCAACAAGTTCAAGCTATAAATGATAAAATGTTTTAAATATTTCATTCATAGATTTAGAGACTGTGAAAATCATATTCATCAAATCAAATCATCATTTGCTCTCGCATTCCTCAAAAACGGCTTAAGAGAACACAATGAAAATTCGTAACATGATCAGGAATAACTGGAACAATAATTGTTTTCTTAATTTTAATAAATTTACAAAAACTTTACTTTTTTTGAGTGAGGTAACACATCAGTTGAATATACAACAAAACAAATTTTATCAATTTTAAAAATTTATTTGCTTTTTTAGAATTGTGAAAACTGTGCAAAATTTTCTGGAGGTATAATATTAACATATTTACAGGGAATCAAGTAAATGTTAATTATTCGATGAATAACTTCTTGACTTTAAAATCTCTTTCTATTAAAATAAAACCTCAACTTTGAAAATAAAATGTTTTCTCTATTGATAATTTCACCTGTGATCTTTTAGCAGAACACAAAACTCTGCTTTGTATATTTTGCCAATATGCTATTTCATTCTTTGTACTACTACAACGCTGACGAAAATTCAGGAATTTTAGAAATCTGCATTACACACTAACCCCTCAAAGACGGGTACTTCAGCTAGATTTAAGTAATATGGCATGTGAACAATAAATTTTAATCTTTATTTCTTCTAATTATTGTACTGAGTTCCTAATCCAATGACTTAAGAAATTATTCCTTTTTCTTAATTGGAAAGGAATATAAACTATGACATGAAACATGAAAGATATACATTTCGTTTCCAAACTTATTGTAAACCTTAAATGCAAATAAAAGAAAGAGCAGAACAGTAAATTGCATGTTTGAGTAAATTAATGAAGAATAAATCCCAATTTACACAGTAAAATAAAATGTTAGCGTAAAATAAAGAAAATAATAATAATAAACTTGGAACGTTTAAGTTTACGATCTCACATAATTAAAATGCATTAGACTCGAAGAAATTTCTTTCATTAATGTTGATTCCCTCCACCCCCACCCCCTTCTCCTCCAAGGGAAAAAAAGGAGTTATTGCGAACATAAACATGTACAGCTGCTGAAACAGTGGCATCATAATTGTTGGCGATAAAATAAGTTATCTCCACCTCCCCCGTCCCCACCTTTCCTGCTGCATAGACTATAATCGTGTTAAAGAGCGAGATTTTATGGAATTTTTTAAAACCTTTTTTAATTTATATTTCCTCTTAGTTATATTAACAGCAATTTTGAGGAAGTTTCTTTTTCCTTTCTTCGAATGTGTTAGGAAAGCAGAAATGTGCGCGTTTTGCGTTAAAACAGTGTTTAAATATTCGAATTATATTTTTTTTGAAAATGCGAAGGGCAGCATTGCGGATCATTTAAAACCAAGTCTTGCATTTAGGACTTGAAACGTAACAAAATGAAACAAAAATACAAGATAGAGGACAGAATTAAAAAAATAAAAAAAGCAAGGTGAGAAACGCACAGTGCCAACTGCTGTTCTTCCCCTTCTCAAGCACGCGTCATAATTCAGCCAAACTTTTAACTTGATTTAGTGCTAATGGAAGCGGGAAGAAAAAAACTGCCTCCATGTCTTTTTGAGCTTTTGAGTTATGACCGCAGTGAAAATCTAGATTTTTATATTCTTGTTTTAGTAAAAGGCCCCTGCATTTAGGCCCCAATAAATTAGGGCCATGCAGCTGTGAAAAAGAAGGCAAAAAGGAGGGATTAAATTGTAGGCTTAGGAGGAAGTAATGCTCAAAGAAAAAAAAAAGTAAAATGAAACGGGGATCT
This sequence comes from Cheiracanthium punctorium, assembly GCA_038373885.1. Lineage (NCBI taxonomy): Eukaryota > Metazoa > Arthropoda > Arachnida > Araneae > Cheiracanthiidae > Cheiracanthium > Cheiracanthium punctorium. Next base: position 355,082 of record JAWZYV010016590.1, on the reverse strand, counting down.
TAATTTAAGCGGCTTAAGTGGACATGGAAATTTCCCAGAAATTACATCCATTCGGCGCATTTAGGAAAGTTTCATTTTAAACATAGTACATTTGTTTCAGGTTGTAGATTTCGCTATTTTTGCGAGAAAAGTTAAATAAGCATCAAAATATAATTTCGTGACTATTAATTGTAACAAGGTTGTTTCTACAAGAAGGAAAAAGTTTTGAAAAACTCTTTAACCAGGTATTTAAAATGAGATTTTATTTCTCCTGAAATTAGGTTTGCTATTTATTTATTTATTTATTTAGGTATTCTCAGAAAACTTATTTTTTAGAATAAAATTATTGTAAAATATGATAAAAATATGATGAATGTTTGTACAAAACATTTTTTTCGGAGCCGGGGCATGTATTTCTTTATTTCGCTTTATTTCATTCTTTTCTACATCAACTTCTTCCCCCAACATTCTGAATTATTAAGTTGTACACTGCAAGAGGAATTGTATAACCGGATATGAGCTGAGCCCTCACTACTGAACTTTTAGCCTTCTGTGTAAGTCTTTCTATTTCAATAAAACTATGTTATTGTTGTTCTTTTTATAAGAGATATGGCTAAAAAAATTCAGTTCATAAACATCTGGGCACTCGCATAAACATGAAAAATACAAATGCTCTTAAAATGCAGACATTTAAAAAAATCACCATTTAAAAGAGGATAATATTGAAACACTAGAAAAAAATTATAAGTAACATCTCTAAAAAGAAATTTAAAAGTCTAGGAGAAGGGGGCGGTGGTTCGGGCAGACAAGTAAGTGTTCTCGATTCATATTGTCTGTTTTAGACAGGACATAGATGATTGGGCAATACACCTATTCTCTTTAGTCAGTCATGCGCAGTTCTCAATCCAAAATTGACCGTAGCCTCTACATGTGGTCTGTGACGAAATTCTTTCCAGGCATATTTTATATTTTCCCATGTTTTATCTCTGGATGTAATAGATATATCCTTTTTAGAGTTCAACATGATTTTCTGTCGTATATATCTTTTAAGGAATTACAATTGAGTATAGCAACCTCTTCATTTTCATGATTCTGTACCTTTCTCAGCAGAATCTGTACCTTGGAGAAAAATATGTAGATCTTCACAAAAGATAGGATCTATCCTCAAGGCTATTCCTAGATATTTGCTATCTTACTTGCAATTCTCAGTGGGCCTCTTCTATCCTGCAAAAATGAATTAAAAAAACTAAAATATAAATTTTATTTAGTAAAAAATAAATAAGTAAAAGAAAGGGGTACACTGGAAAATTTATCATTTTACTAAAGTAAATTTGACGAACTTTTCACTGAGAGACACTTTAATTATTACCTTATGAAAACCAATATATCTGGAAGTAAAATTATGCTTCAGTATAACATTAACTGAAGTCTTATTCAATGTTACATAGCCAGTAGAACAAGAGCATCCATGAATAGTATCTGGTCTTCCATGTGAGGTGCACATCTCAAGACAGAACCGGCTGTGAGTCTAAATCCCCTGTAACGCGCGGTGTCCTCGCCGGGAGGGCACAAAACTCTGCCATTTTGACTTTTGTCAGTCACGAACAATAAATTTGGTTCCTATAAAAATACTTGAGGGTGACATAGTTACACGAGAATCCTTTACTTTTTAGAGCATCATTTCTCATAAAAATTGTCTATTATTTGTAAAATTCTCAAGATTAATTTGAACAACACTGACATCTGCTAAAATACTATGGAAATACACATTGTTATAAAAGAATAAGTGGATAGACTGCCCAATGCTGAAAAAAGAGGCAGCCGTTGCCATCGTTCTATTTAACTACCAGCAAGACGTCGGTCGATCAAATCGTTCATCGCGTGCTACAGATCTAGAGACCATTTTTGACTCAACATTCTGTGCGCACACTGTCAACTGTGTCAAAAATGGTCTCTAGATATGTAGCACGCGATGATCGATTCGATTGACCGCCATCTTGTTGGTAGTTAAATCGGCTGCGGTTTTTTCAGCATTGGAAAATGATTGCGTTTCTAAGGGTTAAACCAATAGTGAACATAGAAGAACCTGAAAAGTGCTTATGATTAACGTGTTTCCATAAACAGACGTAGACAATTTTAATAGCAACTACGAAAAAATCGTAATAAGATGCAATAGAAAAGTGTAAAGTATCTTAACAATATAATTTAAAGATAAAAGACGCGTATAGCTTCTTATTTTTAAACTGATGATTCACGTTTTCTGCATGCACGCAGCTCTGTAGGACATACAGCAAATTGGTAGGAGGTTCCCTCGTACCATAGACAAGTAAAGAAATAAGAAATGCACAGAAATTCGTTAATCTCCAAAATAACGAACAGTAACACATCCTCCCTACCTCGTGCCCTTCTTAAAATCATTGTTCTTGCGTTTTCTGTGTCCCTTTGACTGAGACTACCCAAAACAGCAGTATAAATAAATATCAACAATTGCCTTTTAAGTGTTTGTTAAGTTGCTGTTCATTGAATTAGAAAGACTTATACAGCCGATACTGGCGGGCTAGGGAGTTGATGCAGTCGACATCCTGCGACTAAATTTCTTGTTTGTTTATACTTCCACCCTTTTATGTATATTTCAGTTTACGTTTTTACTCCAATCTCATGCATCTTTGATGTATGGGAGATTCGAGACAATGATGTAAAATCAAATGCTTTTGCAATAAAAAATTTAAAAAAAACCTGCCGTTTGTTCATGGATACCAGTAAACGTAACAAAGTAATCCTATCACGTCAAATGTCCTTTTTCAGTTCCAGAAATTGCGTTATTCGTTCTTAACATTCTGATTTAACCTAGTTTTGTACAATTATATAAAATTCGGTTTCAAAAATTTTTCATACTACATGAATAACTGACTGAAAATTTGAATAGTTATTTAACTTAAGATACGAAAATTTAAACATAACACTGAATTTATAAATTATGTTTTTACTATATTTATTATTATAAATTATTACTATATTTATATTATAAATTATGTTTTTACTACTACTAGTATTAGCAGATGAAATAGGGTCACTCAAAAAATTTAAGAATGACAAGAAAAGTGGCTTCGTAAGTCAGTTCTCTCCTGTTCTTTTAATTATGTTAATCTTTGTCTAAACAATACTTTGTAGTCAACAGGCTTATAATATTTTTTATGGAGTTATTAAAGGACAACTCAGATTAGAGGTCGTCAAATAGATGGACATTAAAAAAATTAATGCATTTAGTCATAATTGAACCTATTCTAAAGTAAGAAAGTTTACAAAGTATAACTTAAAATTAAAAAAAATAAATTTTAACTATTTTATCCGACCTAGAAAAATTGTTTCATGCTTAATTATATTGTATGCGTCTTCCTTGTAGGGAATGCAATCCCGCTTTTGCGGGATTAGAATATCATGGCTATAATTTCCATATTTATGTAAGGTGTTGTTTTAATTTTGAATTAAGATAAAGTATTAAACCTGATAGTGCTTATAAACTTACTTTTTCCTATTAAAAATAATTTTTATTTGAATGAAATGTCAATCCCGCGGGATCCCGCAATCTCGTGCGGAATTGACATTTGATTCAAATAAAAATTAATTTTAACAGAAAAATTAGGAAAAAGTAAGTTTATAAGCACTATCAGGTTTAATCTTAATTCAAAATTAAAACAACACCTTACATAAATATGGAAATTATAGACATGATATTCTAATCCCGCAAAGCGGGATTGCATTCCCTACTTCCTTGTTCACTGAAAAAAAAAAGAAATTAAAAAGTTTGCAATAAAAGCTTTTAATTTTCATTGTTTCCTGGTTTTCATTATTTTGCTTGGATGTTAGTTTATTACATTAGTTATGACTATAAAAAAACTATATCCACAAAAGCTTGTTAATAAGTAAGAGCAAAATAAAGAATATAGGAGACGAAATATTAAATTTTTCAGGCTTAGACCTACGTGCTTTCCTTATTCATAAAAAATACAAATGAAATTAAACATGCATTCTACCCGCACTGAAGTTAAAAAGCTTTGCAATAAAAGCTTTTAATTTTCATTGTTTCCTGGTTTTCATTATTTGCTTGGATGTTAGTTTATTACATTAGTTATGACTATAAAAAAACTATATCCACAAAAGCTTGTTAATAAGTAAGAGCAAAATAAAGAATATAGGAGACGAAAATATTTTAAAAATTGTTTCAGGCTATTAGCACGAGCTACGTGAAATCACCAAGTTGAATTTTATTGGAAATGGTTAGCAGTGCATGCTGCGTGTGTAATGTTGTGCGCACGTCTTATTTATGAGAGCTATAAATCTCCTAAATCCTTTATTTAATGGCAGGGTTTTGTTTAAGTCTGATGTATTTAAATTAGTTTAATTCGATACAAAAGGATGATGTACGGGCGAACGGAAATGATGGTTTGTTGTAGGTTCTTTGTTCTAGAATCGTTAGGGTTTAATCTCTTTTGTGATGTAAAAGAGTGGTAATTTCCTAAAGTAATCATCGACTCTTTCAGAAAATATTTGCATTTGTTTTGAGGTATTCGCAACGTAAGTTGTTAGTTTTGAAATACTATACGTGTAGTTGTTCTTGGAAATAAACTACATTTCATAATTTAGAATTGTTACTGTTATATTTAGAAAGGCAGCGTTAGCATAAGTTAATACGATTAAGAGTGCTTTGTCTGAGCTGGTTACTACTGTTTATTTGAGGATCTCATATGCTTCCATATGACGTCGCAATGCGTTAAAAAAGTTAGTTAAAAAAATCTTAGAGCATCTTTTAAGCATAATTTAATTTATATTAATATTGTGACAATTTTACGTTCAAGTTCTTTGAAATGTAATATTTTCAATAATTTCTACTTTGTATCTGACGAATAGGAATCAGAACATTTCTAATAAGATTTGGGGAAATTATGGTGTCAGCTTATTTCAAAGATAAAGTAAACTATACCAACATGTTAAGTACCAATAATTTGGGCACCGGCGATGACCTCTATCTTATTCGAAGGAAATTCACGCAGCAGAGAAATTGAGGATTTAGCAAGCTTCTCAAGGTAGTCTTTGTAACGTAGAAATATATTCTCTCTCTCTCTTCCTCTCGTTAACCAAACACAGTTTTTTATACGAGTTCCTAGGCGCGCTCTTTGAAAACAGAACTCATAAAGCAAATTTTAAAACTGATTTTTTTTGTCACCATTGCATGTTCTGACGATATTGAATATAGGTGTTTTTTAAACGGTAATGCGTTACAAATAGAATTTGAACATAGTTACAGCTTAAGCAAAATCTACTTAAAAGGAGAGGCAGACTAGTGTCTTCGAAGAGATATTACATATAAAAGACTTTTTTAGCTCCTGTAAAAAAGAGGCGATAATAAAAGGAGTAATTAAAAATATAAGTAACATTTTTTTAAAACTTTTAACTGCATTTTATTATAAATACATAGTTATCTTATAACAAAAGAAGATTAATGCATGAAATAATTGTTAATTAACTGTAAGTGAATAAGTGAAAATTCGCATATTTTTACAGACAAGATGATTTTTGTACGACTGTCATCACTTACATTTAAAAGTGTCATTCCGTAACAAACACTGCACATCGCCATGTTTTTCACTTCGTAATTCTTGGTCATTATAAAATCACGTCAGTTTAACGTGTCGTTCCGTTGCGAATGCCATCATCCGTCACTCCGCAGAAACGAGTAATTATTATGTCCGGTTGACACAGAGATTATGAGTCATGTCAGAACACGTCGGAAGTTGTCGGGTGGAAACATGTCAACATGTTGAATTTGTAAAAGGGATTTCAAACTAACATTTGCGTTCGGATTTAATCTTGTTAGGGGGCATAAGTTGAATACGTTAATTCCTTTCTTCTCAGGTATTCTCTGACTGAGATATCCAATTTTTTTTCTTTCTCTTTTAGAGGCATGTGAAATGATGACATGTTTCTCTTTTTAATTATTGGAAGTCGGAAATTCTTCTAAGAGGCGAGAAAAGTTTAAATTTTTATTTCTAAATGTTAGCACTACCTGAGAAAAACACCGCGTTATAATGCACATTAATAGATAAACAAATAATTTGAAAATAATAGAAAATTACAATCAATACTGTTGCAAGATGAAAAAACTGTTGCCTTAAATTAATAGGTTTCTGATGTAGACTATATCTATGATACAGACGATGTATTAAAAAAAAGAAACTTCTTGTGTTTTTTATCTGATTTTTCTTGAAAGAGAGACTAGATTTACCCAGGACGCTTATTTTGTTAAAATACCCTCCACCTTTACCAAACTACGTGAATGAAAATCAATAGCTTTGGCTACGACGGAATGAGATTTTATTTACACAAAAGCCGTTTCAAGATTTATACATGTACGTATTTTTCCTTTTTTTTTTTTTTTTTTTTTTTTTTTTTTACAAAAAATACCAATGCTAATCATACAACTTAAAAATAGTTACATACAATAGACGAAATGAATAAGATACTTTTCAGCAGTATTAAGCAGATAATTACGCTAAATGCGTACATATGAAGAAATACATTTTTTCTGAGTATTTAACATTTAATTATAAATATATGTACACCAAAGAACCATTACATTACGACCACCCACTCAATAACGCGTTGCGCCTTCTTTGGCCTTCAAAACAAGTGCAACTCGCCTGGGCATGGATGCCACGAGTTCTTGATAGCTACCGGAGACAGGTTGTACCAAATATTTAGGCAGCACCTACAAAAAGTCGAGATATTGGAATATGGTGGTGTTTGAGTACTCCCAGCCAGCCACGATACATCGAATTAACGTCGCCGTCGACGTAGTTTCGACGTAATCATCGACGTTTAAAATCCTTGGATATGTCCACCTGTTTGCCCGTCGAGCGCTGAACTTTTCGACGGCGTATTACCCGCGAGGGGTGACCGTGAGAGATAACAATCTCGCTTAACTACGGCGTAAGAATGGAAAAGGGTGACCGCCAGGAAGAGAAAATCCCCGATATTGGTCGAACACTCGTCGCTATAACGGCAAAGGGAGAGAGATTCTCGGAATCCGTTTATAAAGTTCAGCTCATAGTGGTTGATTTTACGTTATACCTTGTCGAATCGCTCCAACAGGACAGAGAAAACCGGCTTATATTCGTCTAATAGAAGTCGTTCTTTAAAGACTTCGCAGAATTTGTCGGATTCTGCCCATTTATAAACTTAGTAATTATGCCGCAATTCCAGACATTCAGAGAATAGACAAATACCATTTACATACGTCGTGAACGAATGGAAATTCAAACTGTTCTGATCTTGTGAACTTTTGCGTTTAAAAAGGAAACATTTTATATTTCTATATAATACATTTTAATATTAGTTTGTTAGCTAATAAAAAGTAATTTTTAATTAAATGTGCAGAAATCACAAGTTTTAAATTAACTTCTAGTCGTTTAGATGAAGTTGTAAAATATACATTCATAAAAATTTGAACACAGAGAAAATACATTAAAGAAAAATATAATCTTGATTTTTTGAATTTAATTGATCAGTAACTTGCATAAATAGCTTATGTCTCTATTTTACATTTTAAAGGGTTTACTTTTTTCCCCCGGTACATTTTATGAATTGTTTTTACTGTAGGTATATTTAATAAAAGGAGGGTTCAATGTAAATATCTTCATATATTGGTGAAAGATGGTGAAAAAGTAACTTAAAAATTAAATAAAATATTAGTAAATTTAGTTAAGTAAGGAATACAGTTTAAAATGCAATTTTACTAACAGTAAATATAATTTACTTATTTTATATAAAAACGGTTACTTTTTAACCAATATATGAAAATATTTAGATAGTTTATAAGAGTAGATTAAATAATTTTTCGCACCCTTTTATTAAAAATACCTAATACAGCCAAAACGATTAATAAAATGTACCGGGGGAAAAAATGGAAACCCTTTAAAATGTAAATTAGTGACATAAGTTGTTCGTGCGAGTTACTTATCTGTTAAATTAAAAATCAAGATTATATTTTAACTTTAATATATTTTTGTATATGTTCAAACTTTTATGAATATAAATTTTATAACTTTATCTAAACGATTAGAAGTTAATTTAAAACTTGTTATTTCTAATCATTTAATTCAAAATTGCTTTTCATTAGCTAACAACTAGTAGTATAATGTATTATATTTAGAAATATAAAGTGTTTCCTTTTAAACGGCATGTGCACCCGACAAGAAGTTTGAATTTCCATGCTTTCAGGACGTATGTAAATGGTGTGTGACTGACATATTCTCTAAATGCCTGGAATTCCGGCATAATTACTACGTTTATAAACTGTCAGGATTCGACGAAATCGTCAAGGAACCACTTCCATTAGACGAATAAGCCTGCTTTTTTCATCTCCATAGTTTATTATAGTTTTCCTGTAATAAAATATGAAGAAGTTTTCTATCTACAATTACCCCCCCCCACCTCTCACCCTCCCACGAGAAAAATTTTGTCTAGTTCATTACACAAACAGTTTTTTATTTATCTCTCTTAATTCTTTGATTTGTTCAATTTTACTACTCCAAATAGAATTAAATTACATACTAAATGCACAAATATTAGTATACAATTTAAAAAGAAAAAAAAAAACTTTGCATAAAGTGCTTTAATCTGTTTCATTGTAAGTTATGCCATAATGCAATAATAAGTTGACTTTTGTTATAGTAAGTTTACATTAAGTAAATTTGTGCTTATAATGAGAAAAAATATTTTATATGCTTAAGGTAAACAGGTGATTTTATGCCAATTGTACCTTTATATTTCACTCTATAATACAATTAAGAAGACTTATAATTAGCAATTAAAAAGAAAATGAATAAAAGAAACAAAGCACATAATTATTAGTTAAATAATTATTTAACTCACCTCTAAAATTTTGATGGCTGGAATTAAAATTTGTAGTTACCCCGATAAAACCGGCCAACACAATTTAAAGAGAGCCAGACAAACTTATTAATATGCCAAGCTAACGAAAAATCGTGTTAGCATTGAACTTGAAAAATATTCCAAGAGATACTTGAAAAATATCCACTTTTATAGTTAAAACTATGGAAATTTTACTGTTCTGTGTAGCGCAGCTGAGCTCAGCCATTGACTACACGCTCTGGAGCGAGTTCTGCCCTTGCATAAAAAACTGCGAAGTACGAGCCACGCGAACCATGAACGAATACACACACAAAAAAGAAAAAAAAAGCATCTGTTTTCTGAGAAAACGGTTGGGGTGGACATGTCAAAGGTCGTGAGAAAGGACCCCGTAAATTCTGTCTCCCCTGCACTGTTTATTCGACGTTCAACTGACTATTAACTAAGCTGAAAAAATTTCTCGATGCTCCATCGCGTGTTTCTTGGCTGGCTGGGGGGGGGTCTCTCAGACCGCCGAAGCCATGAGCGGAAAATCGGCGATGTATTGACGGATCATAGACCTCCTGAGGGCGACCAACATTAACAGTCGAAGATAGCCGCCTCCCTGACCAAAATCGAACGGCTCTTTATAACGTCGACAACACAATGTATGTTTGATCTCTTTTAAACGCTATTTTTTGCTGTAATTTTTCATCGACCTATTTTCGACATTTCGACATCGGGAATACGTAATTTAAATGTGTGTGCGCTTGCTGGGACTGAACTGCCGGGGAGAGATGAGCAGCTGTTCTCCTGCAAGACGGCGTATACTGACATGATCATTGACATGCTGAAGGAGAAACCGTTATTCATCCTACCAGACAACTCTCTTCTACATATCCGAGGTCCAGTCTCGATGTTCCCGTGACCTCTGTAAGCGTAGTTGACAATGGCACTTGCTAAACAGAGGCACACGCGTGGGACGTCTGCTCCGCAGTCCCATATCCAACAGTATCCGCTGAATTGTGTGTTTCGAAACACTTTTACTTGGACTTGCATTGTATTGGGGTGTCAGCTGATGCACTGCCTGCCGCCAATTTTTCTGTACTAGGCGGGGCAGTCTCCGATGTACTCTTTCTTTGATGATGCGTGGACGCCCAACATCTTGGTGTCTATTGCTGGTTTCACTGTCATTAATCAACTTTTTATAAATTCTAACAACGGCAGATCGTGAACAAGCGACCAGTCGTGCAGTTTCGGAGATACTCGTTCCGAGTCTTTGGGTCATTACAATCTGCCCTTTATCAAATTCGCTTCGACCAACAACCTTTAACATAGTCACAAATATAAGTGCAAGAATGTTTCCTTACCTTAACAAATAAATACCATTCCCCCTTAATTACGTGCTCTCCATGTGATCCAGATGACTGAAAAATGTGCGGTTGGTCATAATGTAATGCTCTTCTGTGTATATATACATGAAAGGTGGCTAATAAAACGTGCTAAAATAACGTGCCGTATCTATCAAGTAGTAAAGTATTGGAAGAAACAAAACGAAATTTGATGGATCACATGGCAGACCATGGAATTTCTATTTATATTATAAAAACAAAGTTACAAAAGTCGGCATCAGGGGGAAGTTCGCGCTGTTTAACGAATAAAATCATTAACTTACATAATCATTCTGTGTGGCGATCATAATTATAAAAGGAAAGTCTAGGAGAATTCCATCCATTCCTTTCTGGGAAAGCCAACTAGCTTTCTATGGCTCTTACCATACGGGTCCGTGCTTTTGGGAGTCAAGCTGTATTATCTGTGGAACTTGAATGCCAATGCCGCCCTCCCGGAATTTTTACTGTTAAGGAAGTTGCAAAAAGGACCGATGAGCATTACAAATTTACGAAAATCATTGATCGGTTTGTAAACACAGGTCTGACAATGCAACCAGGCTTTCGACGCAAAGTGGTTAGCCAGCAAAAAATTGAAGATGTTGTGAGTGCCATTGTCGAGCAGTAGATGACGAATGTGCAAGGTACCAGCAGTGCTCGAGCAGTATTCCGGCACCCGCAGATCCCAGTCTCAACTATAGAGAACATCCTGCATCATATCTCTCATTTGCTGCAACAAAGCCATAATTAAAAAATCACAGTTTTTCACAAAATGCATTCGAGATTCAGTGAAAGTGAAGAAACCTATATTTGCAAAGACGACACTGGTGCCATTCAGCGGGCCAGTTTTACACTCATGTCCATAAATTAAGGATAATTCAGAATCACACAGAAATTGATCTCTAAAATAAAAATTTCACCTGTGGAATGATCACACACATCTTGAAGAATATGCAAATTACAGGAAACCACCAGATGGCGTGGGTGGTACGTCACAATGACGAGAGTGTAAGAGAGGGGTATATAAGGAATGGTGGCAAAGAAGTAAAATTGTTCACAAGCTCTGTGAAAGCCTTTCAGTGGAAAAACCGCATAGTTATGGCACAAAGGAGGCATTTGGATGATGTTTTACGTGGCAGAATTATCGGACGACTGGAATGTGGACGTACCCAGCTGGAAGTATCCGAGGAACTTGGAATCGCCCAGAGTGTCATCTCCAGGCTTTGGAAACGATTCCAAGATGATGGTAATGTGAGTAGACGTTACAGCACAGGTCGCCCCCGAGTTACAACGCCGAATGAGGACCGCTATTTGGCAGTTACTGCCAAAAGAAACAGACGGAGTACAGCATCAGACCTGTCTCGTCAGCTCTCTTCAGCTACCGGTACGACAGTTTCAAGGCAGACCGTGTACAGACGCTTAGGGCACATTGGTCTATATGCTCGTAGGCCTGTCAGATGTGTTCCACTTACTGCAACTCACTGTTGCCTGCGATTAACCTGGAGTAGAGAGCATGCATTGTGGACACCGCAACAGTGGTCTTGTGTGATGTTTTCCGACGAGTCCAGGTTTAGTTTGGAGTCTGATTCTCGCCGGACATTCATCTGGAGAGCGCCAGGTACCCGTTACCACCAAGAGAACACCATTGAAAGACACCGTTACGGTGGTGCAGGATGGCTCGTTTGGGGAGGAATTATTCTTGGTTCCAGAACTGACCTGCATGTTCAGAGTGTAACGATGACAGGCCACATCTATCGGGATGTCATTCTGGAACAACATGTACGTTTGTTTCGGGGCGCCATGGGTGCTGAATTTGTGTTTATGGATGACAACGCCCGTCCTCACCGTGCAAACATTGTAGACGAATGCCTTCAATCGGAGGATATCACCCGTATGCATTGGCCAGCATACTCACCGGACTTGAATCCAATAGAGCATGTGTGGGATATGCTTGGCCGACGAATTGCAGACCGTCAACCCCCTCCCACCTGTCTACCGGAACTTCGGAGTGCATTGCTTGATGAGTAGTGTAATATTCCCCAAGATCAGATTGATCATTTGATACTCAGCATGCCTAGGCGTTGTCAGGCCTGTATTGCATTGTCCGGGAGACATACTACGTATTAACCATCCTACTAACCATGTTATACTGTTTTTTGTAAATAGTTTTTTTTTTTTGAAATTTGGTCAAGGGAGTAAAACTTGCAATTTTTATTAATTGTGTCAAACATATAGCATCTTTTTTGCTCTTTACTTTTTGTTTAATAAATAGACTTTACAAATAAGTCAAATTTGTTTTGCTTCTTTCTCTTTATTTGCCTGAACTTCATTATCCTTAATTTATGGACATGAGTGTAATAGCTCAGATATGATACTCTACTTAAAAGTTCACATAATTGCAATTGTACTTATGGCATTAATTCAAAAATCACGATTTTTGAGTTATGACGTTGTTGCAGATAATAAGCAGTAATCTGAAGTTCTTCCTGTATAAAATCTCTTCTGTTTAACAATTGCTCCTTGGCCATGCAAACACCCGATTTGATTTTTTACTGAGATTCGTAGCACTCATGCAAATTAATGATGCATGTCCGTAGCAGATTTTGTGGAACGATGAAGTTCGCTTTCATCTAAACGGTGATATTAACACACAGTTACTGCATTAGACCTGCGAATAATCCGCATGTTTGTGAGCTGAGTCTCTCCACACTTTAAAATGTTACAGAACCTGAACTTTTCAGTGATTCAGTCAGCAGTAATGGTTCAGTGGCCTGAACCACTACTCCTGGCAGGTAAGCCCCTGTGCTACAAATATACTTGCTGTGTAAATATTACCCTGTTCTACAAAGACAGCAACGAGGATATCTATATTCGGAAACATTTTTGCTGAATGTTGGGTCACCCCACATTGGACTTAAGTAGAAAGTGCGTTACGTCAACATTTCTCTTACAGTAGAATCTTTAGTCGTGCATTGTTATGGCCACTAAAGTCAACCGATATCAATCCTTGTGATTTTTGTCCTTGGAGATATCTTAAAGATGTTGTCTATGAAGGGGGCCATGTCCTTGGACATGCCCCCAATATTTCAACTTTAAAAGGTAGAATAACGTTACTGGTTAGGCAAATTAAAGAGGAGATGTTGCGAGCCGCCGTAGAAAATGTTGGTCCACATTGGCAATTCTTGGTATTGACAACTTTATAATGGATATCATACTTAACCTAATTTTAAACTATGTGTTGGTCACTATGTAAGCCCATCAAATGTGGTTAAGTTTCGTTCAATACTTTACTCGCGAGAAGGCTCTGAATACCTCACGAGATTTTTTAACCACCCTGTATATCAATCTGATATCTACCGAAATCCTTTTAATCAGAATAACGCATATAATCTAAAACATCTAGGGAGCTTACGCTGTATCAATATATTAATGATTGTATTGCAAGTCACACCCTTAGTAACATTATAATAAACATTAATTTACGGAAAGCTCCATACAACCTCTCTGCTGCTCTTATCAACCAGCGCACAAATCATAACTATTAAATCCCTTCAACTCCGAGAAGCAGTAGCTATGATAACTAATACGGAATCCATTATTCATTAGTCATGCATTCCATCAGAATTCATTCTGCGCATTCAGAGGAAATGATGAACTTCGAATGTGCTTCTCTGGTACAGCAGAAGCGTTCGAAACAGTTGTACATAACTGCTGACACGGTACATAATGTATGTGTCAATTGGCAGCATAATTATCTGGTTTTGCAGTTAAGCTGTCGGACCTTTGAGCCCCAGATAAAACTAGAGTTTAATTACGTTCAGGATTAAATCCATAAAATGTTATTTCTTTAAAAAAAGCTTCTTGTTTGTGTTGTTTCGAAAACAAACAAATAAATAAATAATAATTTGAATTATAGCATTCATCCATTGAAAATTCGAAATGTACATGATATCACTAAACCTGTTCTCATTTAATCACAATGTTTGTTTAAATCTTAATAATTAAATTTATGTTATTGAAAGCGCATATTCACCTAAAAAAATGTTTAGAAAGTACTTCTAACGAAATTCTCAGAAAGATATGTTGTTTTATGCAGCTTGCTTGCTGTTATCGTAACAGTCAAAGCTTTGAAAAGAAAGCTCTATGGATAATTCTTTATATTAGTTATGTTACAATTTTATGGATCGATTCATTTACAAACTACTTCGTACAAAATCTTGAAATTTGGTGAAAAAGAAAGAAAATGATCTATTAAAAAAATTACATAAATTAAAATTGCGGAAATAGTTTGGTGTATCTTAATTAACGTCTGAAATCCTGGCGTCAATAAATAAGCAGTTGTGCCAATTGGAAGACATGTGATTGAAAGCAGGATTTCAAATGTAAAATAAATGTATTAGATGCTGTTTTTGAGTTTTTAATTTACTTCATTTTATTAATCGATCATTTTCGTACATATTCACAATATTTTAAGGTTTTATACGTAGTTCCTAAATGAACTGGTCAGGAATTTCTAACCATGCGAATATAAGGAGTGATTCTTACTTGATCTTTCTCTTTAAAATGATGAAAGTCTTTTGTTTTTGTCAATAGCAGTGGCGGCTCGTGGGATGCAGCAAGTACAGTCGGGCTGCACTCGAAATTATCAGCACATACTTTAAAATAATTTATTCTACTAATTTTCCTAAATTCAGATTAGAATTGTGGAATTCTTACGGTAAATTAAGAAAATCTCCGAAAAAAACCAAACAAAAAAAAAACGTATTGTGGCCGGATCGCTCATTCAGAAAAAAAGCACTTTAATCTTCCCGCAATTCAATTAGGAAAATCTTTGGTTCAGCCCAGAGCGCTGAAAAGAACATTGGCAGCACCGTTGCCATGACAACGACTACGTCAGCAGCGGCAGCCTCTCCGGCATAGGGAGTATGCAGCTCACAGCCGATGGAAGATTTTCTAAAGGCGGCTGAACTTGAGAACTCGACTAACTGATTCGCTCGGACGAGAAGTGAGGGAGGGGGTGAGGAGAATATATGTTTGGAAAACTCTGGACTTTATATTGCTGAATTTATCAAGAAGGTAAGCCTGAATAGACGCTTATGAATGGACAATTACCCATCAAAGCTGTATTGTTTTTAAGTAAGCAAGAACTGGCATTTAGAGGACATGGCGAGCGAGAAAATTCTTTAAACATGGGAAATTTTAAAGAGCTTTTAAAATTATTGATATCTGAATTAAAACAACGCCCTTTTATGAGGGCATCACTGACCGATTCGCAAGTTTAAAAGAAAAGAGGATTGATTTGACTTATAAAAAATAAGTAAGTTTTCTTTTTTTTTTTTTCTTCTCAAGTTATCGTTACAAAAGAAAATTCTAAGGAAACTTCGAATCAGACACGGATTAATGCAATTTTGAGGATAAAAGCGGCTGGTTGAAATTTATGTCCATTTTATGGAAGTAAAATAGGATCTCTGACATTTTTTATCTAATTTCTTTCTTTTTTCTTTTCCTTGGTGAGGGCTTAATCCGCCAGCTTTCGAATTCAGTAACAAAGATTTTCTAATCCTCTCCGGAGGAAAGGGGGGGGGCTCATATGCTTCCGGCTGCACTAACATTTTTGACCACGGGCCGCCACTGGTCGATAGAATAAAGTAAATTGATAACATTTTATACATTACTCTTTATTTTCAAACGTAGTTGTTGAAACTCTTCTTTATTACATGCTAATATAAAACTACTTGTACATTTGTTTGTTCTTCAAAGTAGGTGCCCCGAAGAAAAGATTCATCTGTTATAAATTATATCTTATTAATTAAAATAAATAAATAAATAAAAAACTATTAGAGTTCAAAGCACACTATCTTTTTTCTGTTCTTCTCAACCGGAACACAAATCATAATTAATAAATCTCTTCATTTCCCAATCACAATTATTATAGGTATAACTGGTATAGAAGAGATATAATTCTGTTTAAATACCATCAGAATTCATTCTGCACATTCAGAGGAAGTGATGGCGCTTGTGTGTTGAGCGTTTCCGGTGTCAATAGCAGAAATGCTTGAACAGTAGCTATTGTGGTAAATAATAATATATGTGCCTCATAGCCCTATAACCATATAGTTTACATATGAGCGATCGGAACTCAGGTTGAAGCTAGAGTTTGAAATATGCTTTTTCTTATTCTTCGTGTATGCATATTTGGATATAGACTGTACCTTTGGAAATAGACCCTGTTTCAAAGCTGTCTGCAGTCGAAAGCAGTCGTAAAAATTTGTCTCGGTGAAAAAAAAAATTCAAAATATAACCACCAGATGCAGTACTAATTTAAAAACCTGTATCAGAAATGTATTTTTTTTTTTAATGTAACAGAGAAGCTCTAGCAAAAATTGAAAAAAATCTCGGAAATCTTATTTTAGAGGTACTTTGCTTCTATAGTGGGGCTAAATGTATAATTTTTTTTATAAATAATACGCCCTCTATTGGTTATATTTAAAACTATTCCTTTTTTGTTCAATGTTTTTATTAAACTATGCACAAACTTTTCAAATTTAGGTTGACTGGTTTGGGCTGTAGGATCTTCCGGTTGTTTTAGAGTCTTGAAATAAGGTTTATCCTGCATGCACTTAAGTGCAAATTGGACTAGTAAATATTCTGTACTGTCAGAATTTAAAATCTTTAAAATCACTTGGTAGCTCTTATTTGAACAATTAATTAATCTGAAAATCTAAATTACCTAATTTATATTTATTTATTTTGTTTAATTGTATTGGTTGAAATAAAATGATACACTTGTTTTTAAGTTTGATTTTTCTGTTCTCATAAATCACTACCTTAAATGTAAATACAACTGTGTGTGTGTGCGTGTGTGTGTGTAGGGGAGGGGGTGGGGTTATGAGCACCTAACTCATTAACACTTTATTATCGGTTTGCTTTATATAAAAAGTGTTAATAATGCCTAGTTTACTTTATCAGGGACGACGTTATAATATGCCTGCTTTAAATATAGCTGTACCTTTGGGATACAACATCATTCAAATTATTTTGTACATCGAAATACAGTTTAAAATGTTAGTTTTCTATGTTTCTTACTTTTTAAACAAATAAAATCAATTCATTTTATTTAGCTTGCTTATTCACGTTTATTGCTGATTTTGAAAAATATACTTTCACTTAAAACGTTCTCCTTTCATTGCAATATTGTTTTTTTCGCGGAAGACAGAGAAACGAGAATTGGCTTTTCCATCAAAGGGTTTTCTATAACTATTATTATTGTTAGTTAACGAGAATCCATGTTTCCCTGTGACAAAATTTTTGATTATTACGAAAGGAGAATTTTCGTTTCTGGTTTAAAATATGTTTAAGGGAAAATTTTGGATGGTTTCTAAACTTATAACAGAACGATGCTCAGAGTTTGCGTTGTTTGGAATTGTTTAGTATTTGGATTATAGCAAATCATCCGTTAAGGGATGTAAATAAATTCTATCTGACAATTGTTTCCTTTTGGCTGAATTTCTTTCAGACTGAAATTAACGCTACTATTATAACATTATACGTGTATGGTTTATATTAACCTGAGGAAAACATGCTTCATGCGTCTTGCATTCGAATAGCATTTCAGCAGTTAATGCTTGAAAAAATGATGGAAAATACTGTATATCGTTTAATTCAACAGTTTGGAGAAAATATGTTCAGATTTAAGTAAAGCACTTCCCTTTTTCAATGTATAATATTGGTTGGTCAAAACTTACAGAAAATAGAGTTGTCGTAAAAGGAATGATTATTATTTAGGCGGACCCAGAAATGCACTTTGCACCGATTTTCGAAATCGATGAGAGTCAACCGCGGAAAAGTTGTCCCTTGGCTGTTTAGTAACCGTACATATCTTTTTCTGATATCTACCAATACCTGCAGGTGGCTCCAGCACCATTGAAATCGGGAATTCGGCCCAAAACAGAGATTTTCCCCCGAAAACACAATTTTTGCGAATTTTCAAAATCGATATCAGCCGAATGCGGAGTACGTTCTTTACATGATACACTCTAAAGATAAGAAGCAACTTTAGCTCACAGTTGTTGAAGATTTCCAAAATCTGTTAACTTTTATCTTCTGGAAAAATGTCTATTTTTGCCAAAATACCCGATTTTAAAGCCACTTGAAGATACTGTCCGATTTAAAAAAAAAAAAAAAAAATACACGGTTAGTAACTAACCCAAGAGACAACGTTTCCGCACTCAGCTGATATCGATTTCGAAAATTCGCAAAAATTGTGTTATCGGCGGAAAATGTTTATTTTGGCCCAAAATTCTTGATTTAAAAGGCGCCGGCGCCACCTGAACATACTGTCCGAGTTAAAAAAAAAAAAAAAAAAAAAAAGAAAAAAAGAAAAGAAGTACACTGTTATTAACCAACCCAAGGGACAAAAATTCTGTACTAGGCTCTCATAAATTCGAAAATCGGTACAAAAGTGCATTTTCGGTTATCCTTCGTGATTATATGAGCAGTATGTTTAAATTACAACAGTCCCTTGCAATATCTCACTTCGAATTTCGCAGCTTCACTCTGGCACTCTGCTGCGGAATATCAGAAACGCAAGGAAATTCTATAGTTAATTTTTTTTTTTTTTTCCAGATTTTTTTGGTAACCGATATCGATAATTCAAACATTTTTTTATTCAAGTTTATTTCGTGGAAGTCCCAAACGCATTTTTCTATAACTTGAAACAAACTTTTTTTCAGAAAATTTGGGGGGAAAAGTTTATAAGTGCTTCATCATTGAACAATGTTTGATATTTTCTTGGGCTAGTGATTGTGTGTAGCAACTCTGTGCATGCAATTAAACGTGCGATAATAATATGACAGTTGTTATGTCTAATATGTATATAATTCATGTATAGGGACTTGATTATATACATATTGTTATAATCAAGTCCCTAGACATAATCAAGCCCCTATTGTTATAATCAAGTCCCTAATATTAATATTGTTATTAAATAAAAACCTATTTTGCCTGTAAACAGGTTTTCGTGCTCTAACTAAATAAATATTAGATAATATAAGGAAATAAATAATTCTATTTATCGCAATTGAATCTGGAAAGGATTAACCGCAATCAACGAGGGACGCCTGTATATTTAAATTTAAATTTTTAACAGTTTTGTATTCTTCACCTGTTAAAGTGTTTGAGTTTTAATGTAGTAAACTGATTTATGAGGACCAATATACGATTTTAAAATATTTACGTTCTATGTAACATGAATTCTTTTTGAGTTAATCGAATTTGATGTGGTATTTTAAAATAAACATTAATTAAAAATTTAGAGGTTAATTTTGAGAATTATTTCGGGTCTGAATAAGAATTTCTTAAATAGGATGTGCCTAATGAAGAACTCTTGTAATTTGCAGACAACTCAGAGGCTTTAGGTGGTGAGGGATAATATAAGGACATATCACGAGTAGAAGCGTATGACAGAACAGGCAGTTCAGACTACGCATTTGCGTAAGTTAACGTAACTTCACTGGAATTTAATGTGGTTGGTTATAATAAGGGAACTCACAGGACTCTTACAATAAACTATAAGCCATCAAAAATCTCTTTAAATATTTCACAGGCTTGAATGTGCCCTAAAATTAAAAGTCACAAGCTGCGAATGGAGGCAAAACTATGCATAAAAACTACACGTTATATTTTATTTCTGTGTAATTTGTGTTAAATAAAATTATTTATGAAAACAAACGAGGGAAACTGTTTTCATTACTTTTGAAATACCCAAAAATGTATTCATAAAATTATTATTTTCCCAGCCAAAGAACTTTTGGATTTCTTTCTCCGGAGTCTCCAGGGAAACATATTTAAGGAATTTTACTACATATATTTCAGCTCATTATTCCTGGCGCTATACAAATTCCCGGCATTTTTCGTCTCTGTCTTGCGTCTCGCACTTTCTATTAATATCTGCTCTAACAGCTCCGAGTTGAAAAGCAAACATTTCTATTCCCCGCGCTGTCACAGGTAGGGCGCGAAAATTTTCATTCAGGGCTTCACTCCTCTTCCGATCTAAAGTTATTGGATCATAATTCGCGTTATTCTTTAATGCAATACCTCATAAAATAAGCATTAAAATTCCCCCAGCAGTGAATGCGATGGTTATTACCGGCTCCGTAACCGTGGTTAATTAAGATTATAAAAATAGAGGAGCGATGCGACAAAATGTGTGATCTATGCAGCGGCCATAACCATTAATTGCTCAATTCAGCCAACATTCTGTTTCCGTTCATTAAAACGATTTGAAGGAATGAATGGATGAACGCTGCGGAAGAGCGCGTTTGTTTTTAAACTCCGAAAGACAGGTTTGTTGTGTCTAGCAGAGCGAAAGCGGCATGGAATAAACAGACACTTGATGAGTGTTATGATTTGTTGATCAAGCAGTGGGTAATTTGACTTTATGAAAGCGTTACCTGATAATGCTGGTTATCTCATCTGGGATTTTGAATTATATCCATGATATTTAAGTGCGTAATAGGCAGGCTCAGGTTAAATATTCTTATTGGTCTTCGGTCTCGAACTCATGCGAGATTTCTCACTAATTCAACGCCATGTGAGCTAGCTTTTATAAAAAGGGTGCTTTGTTTCGAGTTAAAGAAGAAGTTTTATTTGTAAGAAAGCAAAATAAATAAAGCCACATTGAATACACCAGTAATTATTTATGTAGAGATTCCCAACAGAGTCGACACATATTTCAAATGGTTTACAGTGTTCTCGGAATCTATAGGATTTTGATGATAAATTTGTTACTTTCAAAATTTTTATTTAATAATCTCTATGCCATATAATTATTGGACAAGTAGAGAGTGTATAAAAATAAGAAATCTTTCAAGTGAGTCAAAGTGGTGAAAAGGCTGGGATCATTTGTTTAAAGACTTTTGAAAATTATTTCAATATTTAGTGGTATTTTATATGTTGTTGTCAATGTCAACTTGCATTGAAAGAAAATTATTAATTTTCTTCAACTAAATCGAAGGATTAGGCATTCGTCTAACGTCTAATAAAGAATGTGTTTGACTTTTATTGTTGAAACCAGAGTAGGAAGATATTTTGACAGCAGTTTTAGACTTTTCAAATGCTGTACGAGCCGAGTACCATATTCCTCGCTAACTTTTGAAATAACTCACTGAGTTAATTCACCATTCTACTGATTGCTGAAATATTCATAAGTATTTGAAGTCTGCTTTATCAACGGTTGATAAAGCAGAGCAGTTTAGAATAACATATAATGAATGCCTTAAGGAATTTTGTTTTACACCTCTATGCGTTAGGAACATTTCCACTGCTGCCCTACTTTCGAGTTTCAGATTTCGAGTTTGCACTGCTTTTATTATTATAATTATTTTTTTCAGTAATTTTATTCAACGATACTTATTACAATGTTATGTTAGCTGTAGTTAAATACATTAGTTTTGAAGTAGCTGCAATGTAGTTTATTGAGAATGAAAGCGGTTTTTCGGTAACTGGCTATCCAATTTTTAAGTCTCTTTCTCCGGCGGAGCGCATGTGCAATCCAAACACCAAACTTATGCTCTTTAAGAATATCCCTCTTAGATAATTAACTAGCACAATTCGAACGTCAGTCATGTACTCGTTTGCTTGAAAACTATCTAATAAAATTTCAAAAGGGTTGTGCAGCGAGCTCAAATAAACACTTTTTGCCATATAAAGTAGAATCACAAGTCTTCGCTATTTTTTAAAATGCTTTAGTCAAAAGTACAAGCACAGTTTTGTTATAACTTAATCAACTATCGCGAAAATAGTCAACTGCAAATAATCTTGATGAAGTCATAATTTTTTTCCTGAAATTTATAAAATTTGCTTAACATTTTAATAGCATTCCTTTTTTTAATGATTAGCTAATGGTTAAAGACAATGTTTTCGATCATTTAATCAACATTTTTCTTTTTTTAAATAAACGAAACGATTGAATTAACTTTTATTGTGTACTATTTTACACATGAAATTTCTAGTTTCCAATAAAATGATTTAAAAGTATAGTGAAAGATAATCTTGCAGTAACTGAAAAGCTATGAGTTAAAGTACCAAAACTGCAGTTTATAATTTCTCAATTATTTTAAATAATTGAATAGATCTTTCCATCATCTAGCCTTTGAAAGCGTAAGTTATTTTAATAAACACTCAATTAAGATTTCCCCAAAACTTCTTATAACGATGAAGAAATATTTTTCACTTAAGTATCAACAAATGCAAGAGCTCTACTTAAATTTACGCATCATCTCAAACGACTTTAATTATTAAATACCTTAAGCTCCCAACTCCTTTATATTTTTAATCTTTATAGTACAGTTCCGAGTTAAAAGCCTTTGCGAAACAGTACCGAATTTAAAAGCAAACACTAAATTCAATTATCTTTTAAAATATTGAACTGAAAAGAAATTTCTTTCTTTTTCCTAAGAAAATATTTCTGCCTTAAATTCATACGAATTCTTAAGTGCGGCGCCGCAAGTATGATATAAAGTAAACCCTAAGATCTTTCTGCAACGTATGCGTTCCGTTGAAGCAGCTTTGATCATTAAGCTTCACAAAAATAGTAAAAGACCACCGAAATGTTGTGATCTACGACATCATAACCATTAATTGTTCGCGGCAAATGATATTCACTCCCGTCCATTAAAGTTGCATGGCAGTAAACTTGATGAAATATACCTGTGCTCGGTGTATGTTTGCAGATTTGGGGTCTCACTAAGTGCTTAACGAAAAATAAGAACAAGGATATATAAATACTGAGTAGTTAAAAGAGAGTTCAGATTTTAAATGTATTTTTCGATTAAATTGTATTTTTAAAAAATGATTTATGAATATATACGTATTTTAAATTGTTCTACTTAGAATAGCGTTGAAAGATTTCTAATAACATGATTTAAGCTAAATAGATTTAATATACCCTAATACGTAGTTAAGGTGATATCTGGTTTCCTGAATCTGTCACAATGCCGGCTTGTACCACTCTAAAATAAAATGTTAACTGTCATTGCTCCAAAAAAGAAAAGAAAAGAAAAATGCAAGCTCGAAAATTTTTTCCATTAAAGTTACATGACTTGATGAAATATACTAGTACTCCGTGTATGTTTGCAGATACGCGGTCCTATGAACTGGCATAGTGGCGAATAAGAACTTTAATATGCATAATTAACAGTTTCAAACGATTGCTTAGTTGGCACGTATAGTATATA
Organism: Cheiracanthium punctorium; assembly: GCA_038373885.1. Lineage (NCBI taxonomy): Eukaryota > Metazoa > Arthropoda > Arachnida > Araneae > Cheiracanthiidae > Cheiracanthium > Cheiracanthium punctorium. The sequence goes on along the minus strand of JAWZYV010016590.1, from coordinate 331,573 downwards.
AACGCCTTACGAATGTCGCTTTGGCGATCGTTATTTTGTCTATGTATTCCTTCTTTGTTTAGAGGAAATAGTTTTAACGCATATCTGGTGAGCAAGAGTAGATAGATTCTTTGCGTTTTCTAGTTAACACCATAAGCCAATAGCGTTTTCTAGTTAACACCATAAGATTTGTATTGTTAATAAATGATCAAAAGATCAATTAGTTTGTATATTATTTCGCTTATTTGTTTCCTTCAGTCAGCTCGTACGTTTTAATATTTCCAGTAACATAGGTCGTGTTCAATAATGGTTTATATAAAAGGTACTTTGATATAGATTCATTCACATCAATTTCATTGCCATGTTGAACAGAGATGGTGAACCCCCTTCACTGTTGCAAAGACGCAACAGTAAATTCCTTCAGTATCCACAGTTTTTTCAGTACACATCTATAAATATTAATGTATGTTTCTGAAAGTCGAGGGGAAGTGATTGCCCCCCCCCCGCCACACACACACAGACACACAGTCGCACGTGTCTACGGCCTTGGTAGTTCTTCCGACTTTTTTACAAGGTTTCAAAATATATCGAACAATTTGCCCTAAACAGACAGAAAAAATTAAGGATAGCTTATCTCCGCTGAAAAAAAAAAAAAAATATCTCTTACATTAATAAATTGCTATTTTATTTTGTATAGGAGACATCCCCCAATCACAAATGTTCAAAGCTCCCAAAAGTGTAGATCCCCTGTGTTTATGTTATTCTTTAACTTTCCCATACTAGAATGCAAACGTATTTGCTACATGTAATCCAAAGTAATTATTATTTATATAAATTTCACAGCATAAATGTCCTTCTTACAGAAACCTGCCTCAGAAACACGGCGTGCTCATTTTACTGCCGCAGTTTTCTGCTCCTACAGTTGCAGTACGAGGCAATAAAAATCCTGGCGCGGCCTGTCTCAGCTCTACAAAGGAATTCCCCGTCGGCAAGTGCTGAAATGGAAATTCCGGTGCCAAGGAAATTGGAGGGCTAATAAAAAGCACTCTCTATCGAATAGGTACTAGTAACTTCAAATTAATGAGGTTTTTAGAGTTCAGAATACGAGCACCTTAAGGTGGAATTTCAGCGACTCGTGAGGGGAGCGTGTTTGTTTTGTGGGAAGAAAACTACTTTTTTTTTTTTTTTTTTCATATGATGATAATGGTTTTGCTTAATTTGCTAAGGCATAGTTCAAGGACTTACTAAAACGGTGGTAATTTGTGAAATGCGTATATTGAAATGGCTCTTGATTTCCTTTTAATGTCGGATTACGTTCCTCTATAGCAGTTTTATGTAAAGAAGAAAAAATCAGCTGTTATACAGCGTTACTTCAGAACATGTTTATCATCATGTGCATTAAGATTTAATCAGGAGCCAGGCAACATGTAAACATGTAATAAACACTTTTTAATAAAAAAGTGGGCGATATCAAAATTCGAATAATATTAGAAGATATTTAAAAAAAGAGAGAAAAGAACAGATGTTACTTTTATGGTAAGAAATCTCGCGATAGTTCCAACGGAAAGACTATGTGAATGTTTTTAAGGATCCTCGTAATATATTTTTTAAACAGTTAAAACAAATATTTTTCAGAGACTAGAAAAAAATTCAGTGTTTTTATCGCAGTCTCTATATGAGCCCTAGTAGTGTTACTCCAGTTTTTTAATTTAATTGGGTTAGGTTCACAGAAGTGTTCAACAAAATCATTCTATTAAGAGCACAAATAGTATAAGTTGTAACTCCCTTAGCAACCGTGTAAATAGCAGCACTAGTTGTTGTGTAATGCTGAACTTACTTTGATAACCCTAATAAAACCTTAAAAATTTCAAAACTACAAAAATATGAGTTACATCACTTGGTTCTATAGAATGCTCGTGAGTTACGTCATTTCATGAAAGATGAGCCTTGGACGTTGAAAGAGAAATATAACTTCCTCTCAATAACTAGTACATTATGAAATGAATAATTATTTTCTTTAAAATATATATTTAAGAGTAAAGTGAAAGCTATTTACTAACACTTCTCTTCGTGTGTAGTAAAATACTCACGGACATATTACCTTAGTAAAAAAGGTTTTTTGTTATTATCAATAGTAGAAATAGTTAATAACAACATAATTAATTTTTATATCTTAGATATAAGCACATAAAAAAATTAAAAACAACAAAAATAACATAAAGTGTACTTAATTAAATAAATCCAACCCCAAAAAATAAATATTCATAATTTTCTAATGCATTGATTTTTTATACCTTTTAACACAAATGCTTTAATGAATGCACAAAAAAATACCTTGGTATTATTACTCTCCATTCGTAAAAAAAAGAATGATCTTTAGGGGGGGGAAAAACCTTGCTGACAGATTTCTGAATACATTAAAACATGATCCATGAAAAAACTCCAATAAAGATGCGATTAAAAGAAAAACTGTCTTTTCGTGTAAATGGCATGGCGTACGAAACCTGTTTGGTAAGTTATTATTATTTTTTTTTAACTTGCGCTCATAATCTTTTCAAACATAATCTTGTTATTGTTTGAAAATTTTAACAAAAGTTTCTTTATTATGCTTCTCGTAAGTTAAATTTGTATATTTAAGATTTTTCTTTCGAATTAAACTTTTTAAGCAAATAAATACGTCGTATGATGAACAGCTTCATTTTAATTTACTGTACTGGTAATTTGAGGACTAAATATGTGGTTATAAAGTCAATATTTTTTCTTTGCACTCATTTTTTAAAAATATTTATATAACAAAGCATTATATAAAAGCTCTTGTGAAGAACGCTATAACGAAATAAATAAATGAATGAAGCAGAACTATCGAATATGGAATAATTTCGAAATTCCTTTCTATTAATTTTTAAAATGTTCTAAGAATTAATTCTATTGATACGCAGACTAATAATAATAATGATAATAAATATGCATATAATCTACTATCCAGAAAAAAATTTATTTTATTTAAATTGAAATTAATTAAGTAATTCTTAAATACTTCATTAAAAATTACGCGATACCATATCATTTAAACTTATTACAAATATTATTGCATTTGAATGACGCGATACCATATCATTTAAACTTACAAAAATATTATTGTATTTGAATAATATATAATGAATAATAATAATTGAACGTGATACTATTTTTTTACCGAATTTAGTAAAAGTCCAGACATATTTAATAAGAAAGAGGGAATAACATATTTTAAAAAATTATAATTTGATATTAGCATGCGTATTATGGATAACACAAAGCATTTTAAAAAGTGTGAACAGACAAATATTTTAATGGAGATAGTGATTAATCGTAAAATAATATTTGATTAAAAATTACTTCATTAAATACGTTTTTAATGGATTATGCTCAACCAACAAGCAAGAAACAGTTACATTGAATAAATACGTTTCAGTATCGATGATTATAAACTGATCTTGCGCACCTGAATTATCTTTACCAGAAATTATTAAAAATATTTCAAAAAACACAAAAAATAAATAATTTACTCTTTTTTTGTATGGAAAAATTACGCAAGATATATTTGTTAGCTTATCTACTAACATGAAAGATATGCAATGCAGAGAGTAAATGTATTTAAATACTGACAAACTTTTCAGTGCTTCCGAAATAACTTGTCAGCTAATTCTTGTGACACTCTACGTAAAATACCCGTAGAATAAATGCATACGTAGTTTTTAAATTATTTGAATATGTTTAGGTGAGGAAAGGCAAAAATGTATAAGGATAATTCTCAAACTAGTTTCGAACAGTTACTGAAGATTAAGTGCATTAGCATATTGATAAATTAATAACTATGCCTGAACACACCCGAAATGACTATGATTCATCTGACATTACCGGAACATGTTGTTTTGGGCATAATGTATATGGCCCACCAGCCTTCCTATGATTCTACTGTTGCCTTTGAAATGTCTCACCTGCTGTGAACATTGGAAACTACAGCAGCATGACCGTGTTCCGACCACAAAATGGGACATCAGTTTAATTTCCCCCCTCTCAGTTATTGACTGGCAATTTGTTTCTGCTTTCCTGACAAATATTCCTCTAGGGGTCATTTCTGTGTGCAGAAAAAGCAGATGCCCATGCTGCGTCCGGCTGCAAAATATGATATAGATTCAAGTGGACATTAATCAGTTTGTCACCAGTGGATAATGGATAAGTCAAACAACTGCAGCTGCTCTGTGGGTGGGGTCCAGGGTATTTGCTTTTCCAATACTTGAAGTCCCCGTAGTGTTTGATAACCCCCTCCCCTCGATTTTTGACGTTTGAAAATGCCTCTTCATCTCTATTTGGCGATTGGATGATGGGAGGAGGAGTGATGGGGAAAAGTGATTAGTAGATGATTGGGTCGATCTCTCTATTTTCAGAATTGTGAGAATGTATCTTTTACCTGCAGATGCTTTTCCTACGTCCTGTTTAAAAGACCTTGTTTATGTGTTGGTGTGATCCACAGTCCGTTTTTGGCTTCATTTTATTAGTGGATACGACAATTTGTTTTTGAATTGTGCTTATTGACTTTTAAATTTATTCCGAAAATCGGATACGGAAAATAGTGCAAGTACAGCACTCTTATTGGATTGGATACGCTAAATAAATATTGGATAGTTCCAGAAATTAAGGTATTGAATTGTTTACTCATCTTTAATGATGTTGAAATATCACTTTCGGACCCTCACTCTCCTTTTTTATGGAAAAATTCCCATTAACTTTTGAAAGTGTTAAAGACAATAACTTTAACGGAGAAATTTTCTAACTTTTTAAAATGGATAAATACATGCATTAGTATTTTAAAATTTGATAAATGTTAGATCCCCCCCCTATGTAATTATGCACCTTTAATTGTTTATTTTCCTTAATTAGGGCTTATAAATTCCATGTTTTAAAATATTTATGAAAGGGGAAAACATAAATAAAATATAAACGGTGTTTACTCGTGTAATAATCGCAACCCCGTTTTGAAGCAGAAAAAATTGTCAAAATATTTTCCCACATAAAAGTCGCAGTCAAGTACTCGACTTCCATTTATGTTACTAAAAATATTACTATAAAAAAAAACTCTCTTTTGTGTACAATTGAAGAAAAATATTCTTTAATATACTGCAGATAAACTGGAAACATTTGGTAAGTGAGTTATTTTATTTTAATACCAGTAGTGTTTTAGCATTCCCCTCATAATTGTCAAACCTAGACTTTCACCATGAAAAATTGGTATTAAAAACTGCGACTACTAAGCGAGGAAACACGTAGTGTGCCAAAGAGCACTTAAAGCATTTATTTATTTTAAGGTTTTATTTATATATTTTTTCAAGCAGAAAGGTTGAACAATTAGAGCATTTATGCACGAAACAAATAATAGTTCTTATTAAATTGCTGAAATATGTATCCGCTTAAATGTACCTTACATAATATGTAGGCATTGATTACTTACTTATATAAAACAAAAATACATTAAATAAATTCTTAGTTCTAGTTATAAATCAGTCTTGATCAAATTCGTTTTACAGTAGGATATATAAAACAATGTCATAGAATTGATTCCCAACAGGTGGTTTGCGAGAACAATATTGCAATGAATAAATTTTGAATCACTAACATAAAAAAATACTGAAATGATAAATTGGCTTCAAATTTTGAAGAAACTCCAAATGAGAGGCTAACATACCCAGAAGTCTCGTTTGAGAACATAAAGGCCATTGAAGCCACGACGGATTTTACGTGCACTAGCTCCCTTTAGCGTGAACATTCCCACAGAAGTCCAGGCGAGAGAGCGCCTCAAAAGCGCTGACTAAAGTCGACGCCACTTCACTTTCGGTGTTTTTATCCTTATGGGAACCGAGTTTAAGCCAACTGGACTATGCGGGACACATTTAAATTTTAGCTTTCCCATTGAATGCTTTCAGATATAAAGTTGTAAATACATATCTTTGATTAAAGAAGTTCTAAAAAAGCGTAAGTAAAAATCCGCATAGAAGACTTAGCACATTTCATTGTAATATCATGTGACTATACATACCTTCGTGGCCTAAACGCGAGACTGTCTCGCTTTTAGATAGCCTGTCTTGTTTTTAGAAAGTGAGCAATAATCTTAAAAAGAACTCGAAAAACTTTGAAATCGTCTGATCGTAACTATTTTTAGCTTTTAATATCTTCGCTGCTAATATCGCACCAGCGCGTGAGCGATATGTTCCGGCGTAAACCAAATTTCCTATTTTAGTTTTGTGAATACCTAATTAATTTTTGGATAAACACACAATTTGAAATAAATCTGTGAATTTTTTATTATTCACGATATCAATAATTTATAAATAAAAACTATATTTTATACATGAAATTGGCATGAGAAATTCGGATTACTTAAAAAAAATATCAAAATAATAAATTGAATACTTTTTTCAAAAAGGAAGGATATCTGTTTGATGAAATTTTTCATGAGTAAGACGAGATAATTCGGTAGGTAGCACTTATTTGGAAGGGACATCCGTTATTTGGGACAAGCATCTTGGAAAAAAATAATAATTTTTAGACCGGCTGTAAAGGTGTTAGTTTTGTGAATACCTAATTAATTTTTGGATAGCACACAGAATTTGAAATAAATCTGTGATAATTTTATTATTCGCATTTATTATTAAAAACTATATTTTATACATAAAATGGACATGAGAAATTCGGCTTGTACATAAAAATATATCAAAATAGTAAATTGAATACTCTTACAAAAAAGGAAGAATATCTCGTTCATGAAATTTTGCATGAGTAAGATGAAATAATGCGGTAGATAGCACTTATTTGGAAGGGACATCCGTTATTCGGGTCCAGCACCTTGGGAAAAAATAATAGTTTAATAGACCGGCAGTGAATGTGTTAATGATAAATATTTTGTAATCCACTTAATGTTCTTTTATTGGGGCTAGTGTACCTTTATTTTGAAAACATTTTCACTATCAGTCAGAAACGTTATTTATTTTTATTCAAGAGTGTTGAACCTCAACTCCACAATATTCGAGTATTTTAACATGATCGAGTCGGATGTTGACATTTCAATTTTTATTCTTAATGATTTTCAAAGAAATCATCCCTTGTGCAAGAAGTTGATATCAGAAATTTATCGATTATTGCTGGTATTAGCAAAAAATCGATTAAAGTTCCAAAAATATCTGGGCACAAATGGGCTAAATAGAAAGTGTCTTTTCTCCTTTATGCATAAAGTAAAATGAGCGAAGACACACGTCTGAAGATTAATGAACACACGTCGATATAATCTAAATACTAGTAGATGCCCTGTCGAAGGGGAAATAAATGTTGCCTACAAATACGAGAAATTAGTAAATACCCCGCTTTGGATAAATAAACGGTCACATTGAAGTACAAAACGAGCCCCAACTCTCGAGTGGTTAAAAGGAAAAGAATTCCAGTGTGGCGTTGACAGACAGGCTTCCATCTGCGAGTAGTTGGAGACTTTCTCGATTCCGTGAGACGCGCTCAGGTGTCGCTCAGACGCAATTAGCTTTGGAAGAGCGAGGAAGAGACAGGAGAGACGGCGGGAACGCATCCTGACGAGTGAAGAACAGGGAGCTTCATCTGGAGGTCTTCACCAGAACTGATTAGAGAGCTTGTCTTCTGGGAGATATTTTTGTACTCTACAGGGGCGCTCTTAATAGGTGCGGCTGACTTTTAGAGAACAAAACTTCCGAAGTTCGTTCATTTAACAAGCTACTTTACAGGGTGTTTCAAAATTAGAGGAAGAAACTTCTAGGAAAGGAAAGTTACACAAAGACGGGTCCGAATGACAGCGGTGTCCGGTCGGAAACGTTGTCTTCGTGTACCTGTTAATAATCACTTCAGAAGAAGAGTTCAAGTAATAGCGAAATTTCCGATCACGGTTTTTGAAAAACCAACGCATCTTTCACAGATTGCACTTCATAAAAAATTGTTAACTCGGATTTTTTTTTTCCATTACATGGATGAAATTGTCGGAGGACAGCGCGTTCTTTATGAAACTTGTTAAGAAATAAGCACACAATTCAACGCTTCTTCCAAAGTGATTGAGACAGGTACATGAAGATGACTTTTCCGACCCCACATTGGTGTGTGATTCGGAACCGTACTGGTGTAACCTACCCCTCCTAGAAGTTTGCTCCTCTAATTTTGAAACACTTTGTATGAGCACGTAGAGTGGATGGGAGTAAATAGTCCTCAGGGTCTGATTATGACCAACAGGGGCCCCGAGCATTGGTGAATTTGAGGGCCATCATCTATGGTTTTGACTTATTTTTCATAAAATTTTGATATGAAAAAGAATATTTCGGAACAGCATTTTAAACTGAGGCCCTTTTCGAGCCGGGGGCCCTGGGCAAAGTCCCGATTTGCCCATGCGATAATAAGGCTCTGACAATCCTCTTGTGTTACGAATGTAGCTGTTTTGCGAAGGAATTTTTTATTTAAAGAGAGCTTTCACAAATTTACGTACCACTTTTTTCGGCAAAATTTGGCCTCCCCGTTTCTTTATGTCACGCTTTGTCACAAGACTTGATAGCCTCTCATCACCAACTGTCTTACTCAGCGTAACAACCTTAACTATCAGTTTTATAAAAACCTTACTCAATTGTAACTCACAAAATGTATTTTTAATGAAAGGGTGCCTTCTTGAAATTAATTACTACGCGGAGGCCAACACTGTAGCTTTGGCAATTTCGAAGAGCATCAGTAGTCAACGTTCTGTCTTCAATGTTGTTGTTGCTGTTGTATCTGGAACATTTATTTTCAGACTTGCGTGCTTGGTTCCAAGAAAGCGCTTATAAATGCTTGTGATTAAAGTGAACAACTCAAAGAATGTTTTTACTAGTACATAGAAGGCACATTTTTTACAACCAGGGTATGAGTCTGAATCGAATCCAAGACCGTATGCTTAGGCGATTGGCGTGAAGTAGGTCAAGCTCCTCTCTCTGTTAATTTGCTTTGCTTGTTGGATGCTGCGCACATCAGAATTAATCTGAAGGTTTTGATTTATATCTTTCGTCCATAAATCTGATATAACAAAGGAAATGTGCTGACCCATACACATTACACAAACGTTAGCAAATGTCACAAAAATTTGAAAATTCGTTACAACACGAGTATGACATAACAACATTGTTGCCCCGTCCGCTCCTAACCCCCCATCAAAAACTGTGTGTGGTATATCGTTCATCTGCAAATTTTATTTTTCAAAGTACATTATTTTAATAAATAGAGAGTAGAAAATATCAGCGTTAGTTGTAAAAAGTCAGTGGAAACATCATTAACGATGTTGAATATCGTCTTATTTTACTTAAACAACATTTTCTTTTACAAAAAGAAAAGAAAAAAAAACTCCTATGTTAAGTAATCCTTTTTGGTATGCTTTACAGAAACACCTTTCTTTTTTTTTCTTTTTATATAAATTTCGAGAAATTTTGGTAGTTAAAGTATAAATATGCAAAAAATATAATAGTAGTAAAAAAGTAAGGTAATTATTCAAAAAACATTTATAAAAATCTGACTGCGATATCTAATATAAACAAGTCCAATCTTTACATTTTCTAATTCCACATTCCCTATTCAGTATAAGATGCTTTTGAATTTTTTAACGCATTTATCATAAATCTTATAAAAATTTCATAAACGTCCGGTTAAAACTTTTGTAAATACAAAATACACTCTTTTCAATTTTAGCTTGAAAGTTTTTGCCACGCATAAACTGCTGTATTTATTTTATCGAAAAAATAGAAATTTAAATATTTGAAGGGGAAAAAAAATACACCAGATAGAAAATCTGAAGTAATTTTATGGTTGTCTCTCTCTCAATAAGAATCCTCAGTGCAGACGTCAGCGGGAATTATGTTAATGCTATAAATTATACTGAATTTTCCGATTCTATCTGAAACAACCTTTAAGCAAAAATTAGACAGCGCTATCACATCTCAATAAGAAAACTCAATTCTTTTATTAGGTGTCTTTCCACCTTAACTACATCAAGTGTCAAATTTAACAGCATTTCATTTTAACTCTGGAGCAACATAAAACACCTTGACGATATTTTCTGGAACATATCGTACACTCCACTAATTGCCTGTCAGCGACATTTAAACCGCTTCCAGCCATACTTCGTGTTAGGTTGTCGACAAAACGGGGAAGAGGAACGAAAGATCTGTCATTTTCCATGGGACGAGAGAAAAAAATAAAATAAAATATAAAAAAGAGATTATCTTTTCTACTGTTCCTTGAAAGCATTATACGATTCTTTATTTTTGTCACTCATCATGTACGCGTTGGACGTCTATCTTCAAGAGCACCAGAGATCTCCAGATATGATTCAGGAGTCAGATGGTTCATTTGTTAGGATTCAATTTTGACATTTCTCGGAGGGATTGGAATTTTTTTATATTTTCTGTGAATGCGCATTGGACGGAAATACCATACGGAATTTGCTGGAAATTATGTCATAAATGAAAAATGCATTTACAAATAATAGATTACAGTTCCGCATTTATAAATAATAATTAATTTTTTAAAAAGGTTTTCTTTTTTTTCCTTTTTAAAATTAAGTAAATAAAATAACAGCGTATAAATGTTTCTGAAACTGACATATTTGTTAGTCGGGTAACTTTAACACATATATTATCAAATGTATTAAGCTTCGCCTATAAAAGTTTCATCAGAATTTTAAGAGTTTGTATCATAATAATAATAATAATAATAATATCGTTGCTATTTGCAAATAAAATTGGAAAAGCATTTAAAACGTGTAGAAGATAATATTTTCTACAACACAGAAAGAAGTTTTAATGAACATTGCTTCTACAGATTAAAAATGATTACCACTAAAATACATGCATTTTACGGTCTCTAAATCTATTTACTCTGTTGGTGTCATGTATCATGATATTTCGTTAATTTGCCTTTCAAGTATTAGTCACAATTAACGATTAGCAATTTTTGGATTATTACAATGTATCTGTGATGATTCTCACAGATTGTTTAAATACATCACATCATGTATTCTATCTGTTTAAAATATTTAAGTATTTGCCATCTGCCAGCAGGACTCATTTTTCTGTTGGTAAACACATAAGAACAATGCCGAGATTGAGAAAAATTGTAAATGGCACATTGAATGAATTTTTCTCAAATAACGAGTTAACCAAGATTAACATTAACAAGAAATAAAAGGGTAAAATAAAATTTATTGTTACATAGAGTCAATGAAGAAGTAGAAACAAAATTTTTGAGGGTATAATCTATCTGCTGCCCTGAGAGATGAAGTGTCGAATTTCTGTTCGAACCTAACTAAATGAAATACCACGTGTATACGCAGAGGTATTCATAAAATTTGTGGAGCTTCAAGTTCTCCCGCTGGCTGGACTAGTTAGTTGATGGGAGTAGATAGGAGAAGTACTTCCACTTTCAGCGATCTGGAGGAACAGAGAATCTGGAGACTCTGCCCAAGCAGCACAGCAATGTTCTTTGAACGTCTACTGACGTTCAAAGAACGTTCACAGAACTTTACTGAACATTCTTTGTACGTTAATAGACGTTCAGAGAAATTTTAATGCTGCTTGGGTGAGAAGCACACGAAATACCATTAAAAACCCATAGTGCTATTAAAAAAGGCGGTACAAAATATACCATCAATCTCTGGTTATAAAAGTATAAAAGACTTACATTTATTTTAACACATAAGATTTTACGTTCCGTTTCGTATATATTTTCACTGACCTCAATACTCTAAAAAAAAATTGTTTTTTTTTTTAGCCGGCAATGCATAAAAATTTTCAGTGCCGCTTTATCACAGAATCTACATCAAAGCAGCATTAAAATGTCTATTCTATATAATTCTTAGGACAGATGTAGTAAATTTTCTCTTGGAATGTTAGATTCCCAAACTGTACTGTGCGTTGTTTTTCAAAAAATAAACACAGAGAGACCTCGAAAATATACATATTTTACCGTATGTATTTGAAGCTATATCTAAGGACTAACAAAAAATAGTCGAGATATTTTTTTTCTTTAGATTCGCATGTGACATTTCGCACAAACTGTCTATTTGACACATATTTACACTACACAGAGGCACGCTGCGCATTGCACTGTCGTCGCTAGGTGATTTGTCATCTTAAGGAAAAAAGATTATCTCACGGCTTGTTTTGTAAGAGGTTTTATGAACAGAACTTTTCATCATGTCGGGGGTTCTCTGCAACGTCTCGCTGTGAAGTTCTAGCATATGAGTGATATGACATGTGGATGCGTCTTTTGAGTCAGCATAGCTTGTTAATGTGTACATGTGAACTATCTGCAACAGAGTTGGTACGATACTACGTAGTTTCCTAGTACTACATGTTTTATGATAGGGCAAAAGATCGATGATTTTCAGTCAGCAACTTTAAGCCGTTGTATATTAATGTAGTATACCAATACAATCTGCTACATTATGCCACCGTAGCAGGGGTAACAAAAAGTCTGCTTACAGGTTGTTCATAAGTTATTCACATGATAAGGATTTGTTATAAACAGTTCCAAATTCAATATAAAGAAAAATCAGAAGGTTAATTTATTTTGAAATCCTTTTTTATTTTCTAATGATAATTCACATCACCATGAACAACCATGAGTTAATTGGAAAATATCATGCATGTTTTCGATTCGTGTCTCCTTGATGTAGAGTTTTAGTTTCCAAGGAACGAACTACCGACCTTTAGTAGCTTATGGTTTAGGTGAGGTACATTCTCTGCCTTCTACAGTTTTTCAAGCCTGCTGATATTTTCAAGGTTTTCCCCATTTTTCTTCTTTTGATAATGACACTGTTTCGTAAGATGCTTTACTGTTCAGTTGACAGTGTTACCCATTGAGGAGGATAGCCTTATCCACAATCTAATGTCCTAGCCTGATTTGAAGATAGTGGCTTCTTTTGTTCATGCTGATCAAATTAAAGATGTAAAATAGGTTCTGCATGTAAAATATCTATTATTAGATTTTCTTTATATAAATATATCTCAAACAATTTTGTTTCTCTTTCAGGTGAGTTGAAAGATTTTATGAAGTGGTAAATGTGATTGTTACAGATTATGTGATAGAAGGTAATGTATTTCTATTTATAATTGCTTTCGTTGTTTCTAAAATTCCGGAATAATTTCAAGAAATGAATGCGACACTGTAAAGCATTCAATTAAGAAAAAAGTGAAAGAAAGAAAAGAAAAGAACCAATTTTTTGAAGCCCTGGGAAGTATAGCTACCATCTTACCACCAAGTTCGTGAGATCATAAATTTCTTTAATGAGCTGTTTTATCGCAGATCATAAGGGTTGCCGTCTATCAATAGAAATTGAAAAATAAACGGATAATTTTCTTTCCAGTATCAAATGTGATAACAACACAGAATGATATTTGCATACTTTAAAAAAATGCTTGAAAAAAAAAGGTTGTGACTAGGTTTTAAATCTTTCGGATCGAATTTAGTTATTTCTCTTTATACATGTAAATATTTTAATAAAAAAAAGAGATAACAATACCAGAAGCTGCTTTTCTCATTTAAATACTTTCATTTACTTAATTATTTTTCACCTTCACCTTCTTTTCACCAAACGACCACTCATTTCTAATTATAAGAAGAATCCTTTATATTTAAGAAAAACATTCTATTTACAGCAGCCAATGTATCATAGTCAACACGTAAATGTAATAAAATAAGAACAATTTTTTATTTATATAAATGATTTTTTCCCCATAAACTAGTCTCAGTATCAAAAGTATTTTAATCTAGTATTATTAGAAATTGAAAAAAAGGTCTTTTAAAAATTAACAAAAATAAAAGCGGGCGGGTGGGAGAAACACACAAAGTAATTATTACGAATCTTCGGATATCCTATTTCATAAACAGATAACTCCTCGAAAACTCCAAATCTGAAAATCTCCTCAAATACCAATTGCACCCACAACATTTTCTATAATCGAAAACGATAAAAAGAATTTATTCTTGTGCAGCTCTACCAGATAGGGAACACTTTATTGATCGCATCAACAGTAGCCACTTCGCTCGCCTACACTTCTTTTTTAAAAATACTGTCGGGCGCTTCTCATTCCGCGGTTGACCGTTAATACATGTTTATGTCCCTTCCTATACATATTAAAAGCTTTTCCTGGCTCCAGGGCAATTCCAGAGTCACGCCTCTGGTTTACCGGAATGAGTTAATCCTTCAACTCACTGAATAGTTAAGTGGCAAGCCCGGAATGAATTGATAGGGGCCAATCAAGAATGCAGTAATAACTTAACTGTTAGTTGTTAAAGTGTCGCACGATGGAGCTCCGTAGTGATTAAGTATGTTGTTAGGTGCGTTTATACTGCCCTTAATCCTGATGCGCTAGATTTTCAGTTGAATATTGATGATACGTATGCACTGACGGAGGATGTAAACTGCATTAAAAATGTTTCGCAAGTTGTACTTTATTGCTCCAAGTGTTCATGCTGAAGAAGTTATTTGATTTCTCTTTCGCATGCGGGTAGGATAAATTGATAAAAAATGGACCGACTAGAGTTAAAATATGTAGACCTATTAAATGATGTCAATGCATTATTCAGTGTGAGAGCACATTAAATTAAAATAACTTGAACCTGTCATTATACGAGACTAAAAATATGTATGTATTATAAACCATGCTGGTTAAATTATTTTGATTAAGAAGAATTCCGAATGAGATTAGAACTTGCATGATATTTAATAAACAGCATTAGAAATGTAGTTGCAGATCATTACTAAAATATAAAAGATAATCCTTATTTTATCTTTTATTTTCTGCGATTTCTTTTAATAATAACTAGATTAAATTCCACAGACGATGAGAAATATTTTTCCTTTTTTACAGAATAAATGCGATAAAGAAACGTCATTAAATAAAGATTAGGTGTACAGGAAAGTAATGCCCCCGTTTTTTAAATCAAAGTCAAGCAAATTAATTTTCAGTAGAAAAGGAAAAGGATATGCTCGTATGAAATCAAAATAGAATGTTTTACAGCGTCAACCTCGTTATTTGATAGCCACACCATGTATTTTTAAATGTGTGCTGAATATGTATTCACATTTTAAAAAAAAGGTGCATTTTATTAATCTCGTTCAATTATCCAAACTCGGTTACTTAAACGAACAAATTTCGAGCTTAAATTATAAAATATTCAACAACGGAATAAAAACACAAGCTATCGCAGTAAATTCTCCGTAGTCTTTCTAAAGCTACTGTTATAACTTTGATTCATTCCGTAATGCGTTTATCAGGGAAGAAAAGGGGAAAGCGCCAACAATAACCACTTCCAGCGAAAACTCATCATCAAAATATCCGTTCTCAGGGTTATATGGGAATATCGCCTTCTTCTAAGTTAATCAAAGATGATGGCTCAATTAGTGAAGAAATAGATATCCAATTATATAAGATAATAAGGTGCCTTTTGAAAAGAACTCATTATATCTGGATAGGTAGAGAGCGGTAATTAAATAAAGTATATCTTTTGATTACTTCATTTTGATAGAAATAAAACAATGTAATTTAATAAAATTGTGTTTTTTTTTTCTTTGGTTCTATTGTACAATTACCCTGAAATGCGAATTGTATTTTTCTAAACATTGTTAATGCCAGTATTATAAAATTTATGTTTTCGGATAAAGCGATTATTCCTAATTCATTTGTGTGCAAGTATGGATTTTTTTTATTTGTTTGAATGTATATTTCTGAGTATGTATTCAGTTACGAACATACATCTAATTATATTTAATAAAATATATATATATATATATATATATATATATATATATATAACTAATAATTAAAGCACAATATATACTGCAAATAAGACATACCTCGCATTAAAAAGATAACAGCTAGAAGCAAGGCTTTTGGGACGATTTCTTCATTATTAACTGGCTGTAAAAGTCCCCTGTTTAAATTCAATCAAATGATGCAGTTATGATACTCAGAATTGAAGAGAAAAGTTGTAATTTAAATAATGCTCCGCCCACACTCTTAAATAAGTGTTTAATTAGATTTAAGCTATTTTAAAAACCAAAATAAAGTTTAATGTCCAACGCATTCTAAAATTACTTTAATCCACGTTACTATTAGACATTTAACTGATCAAAATTTCTACTGTAGTTTCAAATATCAGGTTACTTCTAACATTACGCAAAATACATTCAAATTCATTCACATGCGAAATAGTCCTGTTATTTGAAAGCCAATAATTGTTTTCACCTTGTACATGCGTGTACAAAAATAGTTCCTTGTACATTTTAAGAGGTGTAGTTTTGTTTGAGTGTGAATCTTTGACAATATTATAGTCGCTTACCTGCACTTTCAGAAAAATTCGTCATTATACACTAATTTATCAATTATCATTAAATTAATCATTACGCCGGTCAACACGATTTTTGGTCTGACTTCTACATGTTAAATTTTAGTTTCTCCTACGCCAAAACTAAGGTAAATAATTTTTTTTTTTTTTTAAGAAAGTTTCCTTTTGCAGAAATTAAAGCTTTTTTTTTTTTTTTTTTTTTTTTTTTTTTTTAAAGCAAAATTCACTGACTTTTATACTTTTTTTCATAAATCCACTGTAAATTATGATCAGAAAAGTTTTTTTCTGGATATAAAAGTCTTTTTTATTCAAGATTTGTGATAAACAATAACATATAAATGTAAAATAATAAGAATTTAATGTCTAACTGAATATTTTTCGTATTTCTTTTATGTTCGTATGAGCAAATAATAATACAAACAAATAATAATATTACAAATAATACTACAAATAATACTACAAGCAATACTACAGAGTTGCAAATAATAATGCAGTTTACTTTCGGGTTAATCAAAGTGCTGCCATCTTCCGTTTATGAAATAAATTAAAATATGCTTATCGACGTAAATCAGACAAAAGCAAACTTTAAGAACTAAAAATGAAAATTTAAGTGTTTTTCAATGTTTAGAATCAGAATTTAAGCATGAGAACAGAAACCCCTCCCCCCCGAAAAAAATATTTTTTGTTGACAAGTGTTATTATTAATTATTAATTTTTCAATGAATAATTTCCGTACTCTATGGAAACGTAAAATTTCCCTGAATTCTTCTTCCCGAAATCTGAAGAGGAGGGAAAAAAAGTCATTGAATCTGAAAGAGGGAAAAAAAAAGTAAAAGTAAAGAAAAACGGATATTCGTCAAATAAAGGATATATTCTGGCAAAATCTCCGTGTGTTGAAGAAATTATTTTTCAGTGCATCTTTAGAGAGTGTGACAGTTCGATAACTAGTGTGAATCTGAATTTCACAAGAAAATTTAATGGAACTAAAGTGCGTTATAAATTTATACATTGAAATATTTTCTAAATCCAAAACTCTAGGATGCATACTAAACGTGGATTGCTTTTTGCGTGGAAAGATGGGGGAAAAATATTTTCTACAAAAAATGCTGTTAAACATTGATGTATTTTATAAAATCAGTTTAAGTTGAAAGGCAACAAAAATAACAAAAGTGTTTTCTTTGTCCGTACTCAACGTTATACTCGATTCCTGTACAGACAATAAACCAATTTGCATTTCCCTGGCGTAAACGGATTTACAAGTCAAATTTCTCTTCCCCCTTTCGATAAATTAAAAGACATATCCTGGGCTGGTTGCAGTGATAATCACTGAGTCATTGTCGTGTCTACCAAAATATGCAAATTCCTTTCGGCTGCAGCCGTATACAAACATTAACAAATAACACCTTACTTTAAAAAGTCGGTTTGGCAACCACACAAAGTGCCTTTTTATAAGATTTTTATTTATTTATTTTTTTTTCTAGGAAGATTTCAGATTTAAAAAATACTACCGATAATCGTATCGAGCGATTTTCATCAAATCGAAGTCGTAATTTTTCTTTCAGATTTTCTTTTACATGGGAAAAGATTGGAATGGAAAAAAAAAAAAAAAAAAAAACTGTTTTTTTTTTTTCATTTCATGTTTTGGTGCAGGGGAGAGGTTTCTGGTTGGATATTAATATTTTCTGATGACTGAAAAGGGAAGCATTATTTATGAAATCGTTACTTGAATGTGCATTTGATTCATCCCTCCGCCCCCTCCCGATTAGTGGATAGAAAATGAATTGGATTTTTAGCATGAGTAGTAGAAATGATTTTCTTGTTTGTAAAGATATTCCATTTGAAGCATGGGCTGCTTGTGCGTAATGGATGAAAAGAAACGTCGTGAATCTTGCTTAGGTTTTTTGTTTATTTTTATTTTTCTGCATTGTGTTTATTTATTCTTCATCACCGCATAAGAAACGAAAAAGCGTATATTGTATTTCAACAGCTTGACTTTAATGTATTGCAAAATTGAACACACGCACCACAATAAATAGACAGATAAAATGAATATTAAATAATTTCTAACCTTAGAGATGAAATGCACCTATCATGGAAATCACACGATGTCTATTGCTTTGACAAAACTCTAGTATTACCATTTTTTAAAGCATTGGTCACAAATACTCCACTTTCATAATTACCTTATCTAACCTATATTCATTAGAGCGAACACAAACAGCAAAAAATTTGCTTAAAACTTCATTCCCAAGATAAAACATTCGAGTGTGAATCAAACTGTCACTCCCGAAATAATTTGCCACAAAATTTGATAAAAATCACATATAAAATCTTTCCTTTGAAAATTGCAAGGTACAAAATTTTTATGGCCGATTCAAAATAAACAGATTGCGATACGGAATTCATTTGCTTACGATACCATTTTCAAATAGTATAGGTTGTGTCAGACTGGTGATTGTAACATAAGAGAATAAAATTACTACACTACTCTAATTAAACGATATACAATGAACATATAAGCTAAAGGATTCTAGAGTTTGTGTCTGTCAATTTA
The DNA here is from genome assembly GCA_038373885.1 of Cheiracanthium punctorium. NCBI lineage: Eukaryota > Metazoa > Arthropoda > Arachnida > Araneae > Cheiracanthiidae > Cheiracanthium > Cheiracanthium punctorium. The sequence continues at coordinate 312,627 of JAWZYV010016590.1, read as the reverse complement.
GTTTTTGCGCCTAAAATGCATTCGTGCTGCCAGAACAGTGCATCGAAAGAAGCCAAATTGCCGCGCCAAGGCCACCAGCAGCACGTTTTTGGCCACCACGAGAAAAAAAAAAAATGTTAGGGGGGTCAATTCGGCCCCTGAAAATTTTTAGATTAAAAATAAAGAAGTCTAGTTACTTTATTAGAGTAGTTTGGCAAATTTGTAAGTGTAAACGATGCATTGCAAGAATTTTGCCAGTTTAGGCAAATGATATTTAATTACTTTATAAAAAAGACATTCAGTTATATCGGCACAATATTGCAAATGAAGTGATGTAAAAGTTAATATCCAATAGGGATGAACGCGAGATGAAAAATAAACCTTCCTCGTCTTGCAAAACAGCTGTAAATATACGTCTCGTCTCGTCTCGCATTCTAATATATTTCTGAGTTAGCTTGCACAGTTTGTTTTACGAATAGGTAGTGTCGATTATAACTTGGCTTGGGAAGAAAGGATAAAAAAAAACTCATAAGAGAGGCCGAATGTTATTAACTAATAATTAATCTCTGAAAATGTAAATTAAAGCACTGTATGGTGCGTAAATAAATATTTCGTGTCATATTAAATTAAAAGTGTTTCCCATATTCAAAATTGCATTATCTTAACAGGCGCCTTACAACAAACTAAATGATAAGTAAATTCTACGCTAATATATCCCACGGTAGTTCTAATAGAAAATACTACCTATTTAAGTTTTTTTTTTATTTTTAGGTTCAGGTACTTTATCTATGAATTATCAGAAAATATCATCTTCAGAGGTACTAAATTTTCACCTTTTTATAGTCAAACACCCTCTCACTAGTTGCACTTCAGGCCCCAATAACTGTACTGTTTACCCTATAATAAACTGGCCCCTAAAAATTTAAAATGACCACTTGATGAAAATATTAAGAGCCATTTTAGCCACCATCATTTTCAGTTCTTGGAAACACTGTACCAGCGTACGTATTTTCAATGTGAAAATAAGGTTTCGGACGTTCTGAGAAGAACACGATATTTATTTCGAAGGTGTGAATGTAACTTATTTCTTCTAAAAACTTTTAATTCTTGTTTAAGTTTTTCTTTAAATGTCATTTGTTCTTTATAAACTCTTTAAATTTGTCCTTGATTTTTTCTGTACTTTGGGTCTAGGAGAAAATTGCATTCCCTCCAGCTGTATAAACGAATATTCAGGTAAATTGTTAATTTAAAAAGAAGGCGTCAAATAGGGAAAAACAATGATTTTTTTTCGCGCACTTGATTTAAGCCAGTTTATAAGCTAATATTATCACCCATTTTTAAAATGTGAATTCTAGCGTAAACATATAGTTTTCATTTGTATATTTTAATTTAATATAATGTATTTATTCATTTGTGGAAGGAGAATTTATAAGGTTGAATGATTGCTCGATGGATAACTAAAATAATAATAATGATAATAATAATAATAAAAAGCCTCAAATTATTTTTCATCATAAGTGGTACAAAATAATTAACAAATTGCAGATATAGGAACTTACTGAAAATATTTCAATTCGAAAAATACGTACACCGATACATTCAAACTTATAAAAAGGCTCAAACGAAAAGAAATAAACAAATGAAAAATCTATATTGTTCTCTTAAATCGTTGCTCTCTGATTTATCTTCATAAATAACGACTTCATCCTTTGAGACCCTTGAGCATAACAAAGCGCTCTTTGGGAATTAAATTAGATAAAAATTACTATACCCTTTTCTCTAAATAAGGTTTTAGTAAGATATCCAGCATAATATATATCTGTAAAAATACATTTCATTTATATAAACATATGAGTAGCGTGAATAGATGTATAGAAAAAAGTAACATTCTCATTCTTCATTGAAAAGGTAAGGAGAAAAAAGGCATTTTTTCCCTTTAACTCAAAAAGAATTTCCTCTGACAGGCCTGATCCTTCATACGTTCTGATTAAGAATGATATCATAAGACATATGGGCTAAACCATAACTCATGGTTCTTATCTTTTTCTTCTGCAAGAACAAGAAATAGAAGCTAACTTGTGTGTATGTGTGTACATATGTGTGTGTTTTTTTTTTTTCCCTCTTCTGATTTCTGACCTAGACTTTTTTTGTACCTAGAAAAAATTACGTTCGTTAGATTATACTTCTTTTTATTTCTGCATTTGTATGTGTGAACCATCTTATTTTTCTTTTGTTTTTCTGCTGAAAAATTTTGAGCTTTCCCCCCCTTCCCTTTCTGAAGGATATTTAATTTGTGGCGACAGGTTAGTTATTAAATGCTTTTATTTAAAAATGTTTTTAATAAGTAAAACTTAATATTATTTATATATTTTTTAAACACCTTATTTATGCTTACAGAGTTCATTTTACAATAGCAGGAAAACGAAGTAATTTGCATAAATATGTTATATCTTTATTATTATTATTATTATTTCTTGAAGATTTCATTAAGTTTGAGAAGTAAACCGTGCAATAAAATATTTGCATTTTGTAAAATTTTCATTTATATTTTCCCTGGTAAAATACATATGCACATTCAATATACAGGGTGTACAAAAGTCCCTGACACATTTTAAAATTAAATATAAAATCAAATAATTGGGTTGCGAGATTGCGGTTTGTACCAAAATGCTTCCCATGATGAAAACTTTTGTTTATGGAAAAAAAAAAAAAGTTCCAAATTTCACCCATAGATGGCGCAGTAGAAACAGTAAAAACAAAACTCACCATTAAATATTCCGCATTTTTATTTTGTGAAGCAGATACACGCATAACTAGCTACGATACTTCAATATGTGCACCTGATGTAGCTCTAACCACACCCAAACGGTACTCAATTTCACTCCACGCCTTTGGTAGCATTGCTTGTGGTTTTGATTGAATTACCTTTTTGGATTCGCCTCTTTGTTTCTTCGATATAAGCCACAGGAGAGGAATAAACTTTATCCTTCACGTACACCCCCCCCCCCCCACACACAGGAAGAAATCAAGAGGAATTAAGTCTCAAATGAAATACACATTTCAACTTAATGCAAGGTCAAGAGCGCCATCTGTGTGTAAAATTTGGAACTATTTTTTTATTTGCTTAAACAAAACTTTTCATCATAGGAAGCATTTTGGTACAAACCGCAATCTCGTAACCCATTCAGTTGATTTTATATTTAATTTTGAAATGTGTCAGGGACTTTTTGTACATCCTGCACAATGATATATTTTTATGTATATTCTTTTCATTAAAAGTCATTTACAAATTATGATACTACGAATACGAGTGTTAGTTAACTGTTATATTACCACGTTTTCAACATTTTGATGAAAGGAAGTCATTTAAATAAGACTTAAAACACGATATGTGTAAGTGACGTTAATCTGATACATCCCGAAAAATAAATATTATGCAAAATAAGTAAAACTAAGTGAAATATGTTTGAAATAACCTTTACAGAAGCAATCTGTTTAAATATATTTTATTAGCATAAAGAAGCTATTTTTATTAATTTTGTGTAAATAATACTGATACTTTTTTTTCCCTATGGGCAAGAACTTGCTTATCCAGAATTCGCCACAATTAAGTACCGAAACACTGATCATTTTATAATGGGGCGTGATGGAATGGCTCTTTAGCCACTACACCACTTGGACGGCATAGTGCTAATGTTCAACTATTTGAAAATAAAATAGAAATAAAAAATCAGAGGGTCGTCACTCAACCAGGATGGTACAAAAAATAGGGATAATTTCAAAAATGAATTTAAAAGAGGCAAATAATGATATAAGACAAAAATTTCGGGTTGCATAAATAAGAGTAGAAATATATATATTAGGGTGGAGCGAAAAATTAAACTTTGCCAAATTGTTTTTTAATAGCTATAAGAATGTGACCGAACCTTTCAAAAAGCGTATCCTAAAATATTTTTTATTTATTTTGAGTCTATCTACCCGCGCATTTGATTTAAATTTTGCAACGTTCGTCAATGCAAATTCCCAAAAGAAAGAAGAGTTGCGAAAGAAGAGCAACATTTTCTGACGGATCAGAGGACCGACAGGAAAAGGGTTATTGGTGGTATAGACGTTTAACTAATGAAAAAATAGAAAAGCGAAATGATAGAAATTAAAAACTAGAACAATATTACGCTTCTGTGACATATGAGGATAAACAGGAGAATAGAGTTGAACTTTCCCCACGAGCCCCTCTTATATTGGATGAGTGAGAAGATACTGAAGATATAGACTATGGCTTAGAACTGCGTTCTTCAAAGCACCAAGGGTCCAAGAAAAAGCCAAAACTCAGCTTGCCATCTTTGTCAAAAACATGTCGCCGATATGGCGTATCTGATAGAGCTGCTGCAGCAATCGCATCAGTAGTTCTTATTAAGTCAGATGTGTAAGTACTAGATAGATCAAAATTGCGCCGTGAAAGATCAAAAGGACCCAAAGAAATATTAGCTAAAAATAGTTGTTAGTGTTACAGCTATATACTTTGATGGCAGAAAAGATAAAGTTTTAAATGTAGTAAAAAAGACAGTCAAAAAGTACCGCCTATTTATTGTAGAAGAACACATTTCTGTTATCAAGGAACCTGACTCTGTTTATGTCGGCTAGGCTGTCCCAAGTACTGGAACGGCCAAGAGCATAGAACGTGCTATGTATGACTTGTTCTCTTCTGAAAACGTTTCATTGAGAGTAACTGTAGCTGTTGGTTGGTAGCAGCAACAAACACAGGCGAAAATGGTGGTGTAATACGGTTGTTAGAAAAACGTTTGAATCAACCTTTACAATGGATCATATGCCTTTTACACACGAATGAATTGCCTTTAAAACACCTTTTTTCATTCTTAGATGGGGCAACTACTGGCCAAGTTCCTATTCTGGTACTATTGGAAGATTGCTAGAAAAATGCGAAGAAAATCTTATTGTACGGTATGAAAAGATAGAAAGCGTTTTGCCGGATATTTTGGCCGATATCATCAAAGACTTAAGTTCTGACCAACGTTACTTGTACGATATTATATCAGCTGTAATTAGTGGTGATTGTCCTCCCGATCTAGCACACAGAGCTCCAGGGAAAATGTCGCATGCTCGATGGTTAACAAAAGCCAACAGGATATTAAGGCTATGCATTTTCACAAGTAAACCTTCTGAAAACTTTAATCATCTTGCCACGTTTATTGTTAGAGTTTACGCTCCTGTTTGGTTCCAAATTAAAACTCATCCGCCATGCAAAGATGGATCTAGAAATTTTTGGAAATTGGTTTCGAATTCTCGATACCTTCCAATTAAACTAAAAAAAGTAGTCGACCCTATCATTGAGCGGAACAGTTTCTTTGCGCATCCTGAGAATCTTCTGTTGTCGATGCTCTCAGATCCTGAGAAACACTTTCGTGAACTTGCTACTAGAAGGATTATAAAAGCAAGAGAAGCGACTAATTCTGAAAAGGTCCCTCGTATTTCTGAGGTCCCTAAAATTAAGCTTAATGCCAAATCATACACAACCTTATAGATTGGCAACAAAAATATTTTCAACCCTTCATCCTTAGAGACGTCAAGAATGAAGATTTGCTTTCGATGGTGGAAACAAAAAAAAAGTACAAAAATACCTTTTCTAAGACTGCCATGCCAGACCCAGGCTGTAGAAAGTTCAGTAAAGATACTAACAGAGATTTCTATGCAGGTATGTGATAAGAAAGCCAGAGAAGGTCGCATAAAATCAAAAATTGAGTCAGGAAAACTCATGCCCAAATTCGACACCAAACGTGATTTTAAGGTCTCTTTTGACTATTTTTATGTATGCTTATGTATGTTTTATGTTTTAAGTGGCTCACATTTTTAGTAAATTAGCATTAATTTGTTCTATCTGACTTGTTTTTTTTCCTAATAATAAATAGTTTAATAGAATTTATAAAGAATATGTTCCTTCAAGTTTTATCAGTATGGTAGCACAAATGTAAATTTTCAAAATAAATGCGCGGGTAGAAGGAAAATACTAATTTTAAAAAAGTAATGCTTTTTAAAATCCTCTAATCTTGGGTTACACTTTGATCACTATTATAAATGAAAATTTAACAAAAATTTTTTCCCATATGAGAGTGTCCACCCTAATATATATATATATTAAACTTTTTAAAAAAATTATGTATGTCAGGGCCATCTATCGGTAGTTTTTTCTACTGCTACTTTTTGGCAGTAAAAATCACCCGATCTCCCTCTACTTCATGCGTACGAACTGCAATTTTTATCATTATTTGCTCTTTTGTAATGAAATTTTGCAGTTTGCAAGACCTTACGGCAGAAACAGTATTTCTTTTTTATTTAATACTTACTTCTTTTTTTCACTTAATATTATAAATGCATGAAAATGCATTGTTGAATAAAAACATTCACTTTTATTTATCATATTGGTATTTGAAATCCAGTATAGCCGGTACAAATAACATTTAAAGTTTTATTTTTGTTGCAAATGCCAATGTTTCAAAATACTTAACATATTTGCGTTGAGCGGAGCATATTGCTCTGCACAAAATCCTCTATAAATTGTCTTCAAATAAATTTCAGAATTATTCCATTTATAATATCATTTCTTAGATAATACTCCAGAAACGAATCCACAAATAGTACATGTACCTTTTGCATCAGTTTATTCACCGCGTGATAATCTTCACATCGGATAAATTGTCTTAATGCTTTCAAGTTAACGTTGTTTCATACTTCTGCCACACACAATATTTGTTCGAAGAACGTATAAATTTTAGAGGAAAGGAAACTTGCTACAAATTCTTCATTAACCGTTTCTAAATTTAGTACGTTGTATAATAGTACATTGTGTACATTAGCGAGCTTTGAAGCGTCTGGCAGAATGCCAATGAGAGTATTTATATTTAATACTCCTGAATCTTTCGTTACAGGATTTACAAAAGTATGATCACTCGCATTGGTAAGCTGTTTGAATGTTAAGCAAATGCGAAGTTCTTTTTATTCTGAAAGAGAGTGTTTTGATTATGTATTAAAATTTTGTCGCTTTCACTATGCTAATACCTTCATAATTTATAATACCAGGCCGAATTATTAGACCAAAGAAAAACTTTTAAAATTTTTGAAATCTGACGTTTTTTGTACCTGAACTGCTGTGAGTTATTATTTTTGAATTAGGGTTGCCTTATGTTTATTTTGATTACCTTGATTGTAGGAATATTTTCAAACTGGCAACACAAGGTAATTAGTTGGTAGTCAGTGATAAAGTGACATAAGTGTAAACATATTTAATTTAAAATTTATGTTGGCTGTTTATTTTGTATTGAAGTGAATATTTTACCAAAAAGGTAAGTTTTGCATTGTAATTAAGATTGTAAAGACAATTTATTATTTTTATTTGTTTATTATTATACATTTTTGGTTACACAAAATATTGATTCATCATTTCAATTTCATTCAACGTTGTATTTTGTTCAATAAATATTTAATTGAAATTTTTTTGTGTCATTGAACTTCTTAATATATCTATTATTGAAATACGCGAAACTCCTTAATATATGTATTATTGAAATATGCAAATATCTTCTTTAATAAAATTCTTTTAATAAGGTCGTCAATATAAGACAGAAGTGTGAATTTAACATTATCTTAATAATTTGGCGAAGAATTGTAATTTATTCCAATCTGCTGTCATATTAGGTTGCAGTTACAAAACACTGCCGATGATCTGATTTGAATGTAAACAAATAACACCGCCAACAAATATCATTTATCGCAGAAATTAGCAGGGGGGCTATACTGCAGTCTTACACAGCTGCTTAAGTTATATTTTCAAAATTAACATCACTTAAGAGCTAAAATTTCCGTTATCGTAAATCTCTCTTTTTTTTTTTTTTCACAGAAAGTTAAACTAATACACTTTGTTCTTTTGCTTTTTTTCCTCTTTCAATCATCAGCAACATTTTAGATATACATTTTTCGATTTAAATATTGTTATTTTCCATTAAATTTTACTTTATAAATCCATAAATAATACTTAGATATTTCTCTTTCAAAATATTTCACAAATTTTGTTTTAATCACTTGACTGTCAAAGTCTCTTGAATTCGAGAGTTACCTTTCAGTCACTGCAGTCTGAGCATTTGAGTGATACATACATGTACTAAAAATTAATCAAGCATACACAACTTAGCTACCTAATGATAAATACTTTGCAACATAAATACCCTATGAAATTACTAGTAGCTGTTATCAATGATCTGTCAAATTTAATTATGATCTATGAACTTCTTATTATTAAAGGTAATTGAGCAGAGTTGCATATTCTAGTATATTATTAATTGATTAGTTTCGTTAATGATAAATATAGAGTGCATAGAATTAATTCCCTTGTATGAGAGGTTGTTTGTCCAAGGCAAAACTATGTTTAGAATAGATCAATGCTGACAAATGCAATTGAACTGTTTAATTGTTCTCTTGCGAGAACTATGGTGGAAGAGAAGTTTCAGATACTTTTAAAATGATTTTCTATTTTACAAATTCAATTGATGATAAATGTTATTATTATTATTCCCCCTTTCTTTTGATAAATAGATATAAATCTATAGCACGAAGGATTTTTTATTGCCTAGAGAATGTTACGGTATTCATTGTTTTGCGAATTTTTAGAATTTTGCAACGGTGCAATTATTTATTCAGTTAAGTTATAAATATACCATTAAAATCTACAAACATTATTTTTTCTCACTGAACTTGATTTTAGACTTGAGCTTTACTAGACTTGATCTGCAGGGGATCCTTCATCCGCAACACTACATAAAATGTAGAGATAGGTGGGAAACTATAATTCAAATAATTATAAAATTATCAAACAATTAACTTTTTAAGAGCTGATTTTTAACTTTTATATCCTACTAGAAGAGAAAACAAACATGTAGAAATATGTTTTAAAATAAAGAAATTTAGAAAAAGAAATCCCATTGTCATTTTACTTTTTTTATTAGGTTTGTCAGTAAATTAGATTCAATGAAATAAGAGCATTAATAATTAATGAAAAAACTTTTATAAATCAATTTTTACGCAACTTGCGAACTTGCAACTATTTATTTATTTCACCTCATTCATTGTTAGAGCGGTTAAAATCCACAAAATAGTAACATAAAAATAACCAAAATTCTGTAATTACGGGTGGATTTTCATGTTATTTTGTAAGACTAAAGAAAAAAATAGCATATAAATCCAGACAAAAACTAAAGAGAAGAACACAGAAATGAAGAGCTTTCAAGTAACAAGGCATTGTGTAAGCATGGTAACACTTTCTCTTCAAATTTACAGCATTAGTTCAGAATTTTTTAGAACATTTAAACGACACTTATTAGGAGACTTTAAAGTAGTGTTTAGATTAAATGAAAACTTTTATAAAATGAGTACAGTGATTAAAAAATAAGCACATAATTAGTAAATTTACAGAAGTATTTATTACAAACAATTGTACTATGCGAATATAAACAAAACCGTAAAGATCTTGTCTTTCATTATTCTAAATTTCATATGGTTTCCAAGTCAGGTTATATATAAAATTCTTCTCCTCTTATAATGAATGATTCAGTAAAACTGCAATCAATAATAAAACTTTCGAGAATAAAATAACTATAATTTTAAGCCCAATGTCATAATAAAACATCTAAAATTCTATTACCATGCGACGAATGGCAAAACGGCGAAACTTATCAGACATAACATCTCAAAAGCATTAAAAATAATACAACTCATTGCTATTAAATTGGTCAGAGCAAGAATAATAAATGAAACTTCCCATTGGATTTTCTCTCAAAAAGCTATTTTTTTCTTTTTTTGATAAACTCTCCTCGATTGGAATTTGATAGACCTCAGAAAATCAATATTCAGTTTTGTCAGACAAAACGGCCCGATTTGTCGTTCGCTTTTTCTTGCTTATGGATGTATAAAAATATTTGTTTCCCTACTTGCCCTTCCGAAAATGCAGAAAAAAGAAAATGATATCGATTAAAAACGTCGTACCAGATGTAAAGATTAATAATATTTTATTCTTCTTGTAAAGTTTAGCAACTGTTGCCAGAAGAAATAATTCTTTAATAATTCTTTTACCATCTTGTGTAAATGTTTGTTTTGGAATTCCGCTTGACATAAATGATTTTTTTTTCAATATTAGTGACTACAAGGATGAGGTTGTGATGTAATATGCCGTGATGATATATCTTATAAAGAACCATTGTACCAAACTTATGTTTATAGTGTTGCCAAATATGAGAAACATAAGTTAATGAACAGCATGCAAATAAGCTAATAATGAATAGAATTATACATTGCTTTTGATTGGAATTGTAAGCATTTTGACTATTTAAGAAGTGCATGGCTCTGTGAAAAATTTGACTGCAGTTACTTATCAAAAACGAAATTGTTAAATGAAAATACTGCATTTTTATAGAGAAATATTTCAGATCTAACATCACTTATGTATAAATTCCAGCATTTCATTATAATTACTTTTATTGAAACTCGTGCTTGCTAAAAATTGATATTTTGACTTTTGATTTAACTATAACGTAAATAGTTCAGAAATGTTAGCTTTTAAAAAAGTTGTTCCGCTTTAATAGCAATATTGCACGATTTCGGTTTGATTTGAAGGAAAATTCTACACAAATATTGGTGTTCGATAAGAAATATTTTCAACGAATTTTCAAAATAGAATTTTTAATTTTTCTTAGACCAAGAGACAATTTTGATAAGTTTTAGTATTCTTTTAATATTTTTTCAAGCACATTTTGGACGGCGCTTTTTCCAACAAATACTAAAAGAAGTTAACTCAATCAAATTTTCAGCCTTGAGAAGTCCCGTAGAGGCGAACTATGAAATTATCATTGATTATTGCAATGTACGAACTCATTTTGTATGGATGAGACTTCAACTTGAATATACGCGCTGTAATAGTGATTATATAAATATGATTACTTATTCGGTTAAATCACGTTTAATATATGCTACCTGCGTAAGACCTCGTCTTCCAGTAGATGATCTGTCTGATGCATTCCAAGTTAGTCTAGAATTATAAATGATTTAACCAGACATATGCAATTTAACTATCGACTATAAACGAAAACAAATTTTTAGTCTGTTCAGGAACACCTACTGAGATTCCTGATTCCGTTCTGCAATTTAGTAAAAGTATAATCAGTGAAAATTACATAGGGCGGCTGAAGCAATTTGAATTTATTTTGTAATTGAAATGAAGTTAGATTCACATTAGTGTCTTAGCACATGAAGGGATTATTCAAATTTCACTATTAAAGAATTTGAAATGTGAGTTCATCTCAGAAAATGGGCTCGAAATAATTGTGGTGTGTTTTTAGAAATAATAGAATTGCTTAAGTTGCTTAAACCAGCTCTTGTATTCCGGAAAAATAAAAATGCCTGTTTTGTATGGAAAGAAATTCATTGAAATTTTGCCTAAAATAATAATAATAATAATAATAATAATAATAGTAATAATAAATAAATAAAAATTGAATTTATGACAACTAAATATAAATTAGTTTTTGAAAAATATCATATACATTCACTTCCGATTTATTATAGTACTTTAATTTAAAAGAATTTAAATCAGTACAGTTAAACTCTTTAATAAGAAATAAATTTAAATTTAACAAAAATAAATAATATTTTAATTTATCAGTAAAAAACTGTAATTAGATTTTTAAAATGCCAATTTTTTTATGGTATAAAGCGCTATTCTTTAATTCATTCATTGTCGTAGAAATTTTGAAAAAACATGCAAAAATAAACTCTTCAATACACCTAGAAATGTTTAGTGAGTATACTTTCAAATGTATGTTCTAAGTGATATGTATCTGCACAGTTTCTTTTCCTGTATGCCTATTTCTGTTTTAATTACATTAAAGTTTCATATTTTTTCATATCAACATCATATAATTTAGGGAAATGGCTTTTTATGTTCAAATATACAAATTATTATCAATTCTAGTTAAATAGTAGGTTGTGTATTCAACCTGTTGCATTTCTTAGCCCGACTGCATTAGGTGTTAGGACATAACTTGCCGAAAAATACCAATCATGTTTTCCATACACTGAAAAAATGTTTTGTTGAATCAACAAAAATATCCGGTTGAAATAGCGCCAAGAATTTTTTGTTGAATTAAGAACATTATTTTTGTTGAAATTATTTGGTTACCTCAACAAAATATTTTGTGCATTTAACCAAACTATTAGATTGAAATAACCAAATGTTTTATTAATTTAATCAAACTATTGGGGCTTATTTGATTAAAATGGACCAAATTATTTGTTTGAATTAACAAAACTTTTTGGTCGCATTAAGTTGCGTTGTGTTAGTTCATTAAAAAAATTATTATGTTGATTTACTGTGACATTCTTTAACATACAAACAGTTAGTTGAAAGTTTCAGAGGTGAGACTAAATAATTTATCTATTTATCAAAATTAACATTTTTATTTTAGCATTACCTAGAAATTCAATGTTATATTTTTTTTCTTCATACAAAAAACTTGGTAAGGCAATCCAAAATCGCTTTTGTGTTCGTAATAAGATAAACATGTGTACTATTTCCTCAAATTTTACATTATAAGAAGACCTCGTTTACTTGACTTAGTAATAATGATCCAAATTGCGGCAGATGGAAAATATTATGCACATCAATTATTTATAAATTCTTCGTCTTTCCCAGTAAACAGACATAAAACCGGCAGCCTTTATGACATGCGTATAAAGTTATTATGGCATGAGAACTTTATACAATCGCTTAACTAGAAGAACTTAAGCGCTTTGATGAATGCAATAAGAAGCTAATAAACATTTTTATCGGTAGAGTGTTTTATTTGGAAAATGAATTTATTTTCCCTTAGAAAGAATATAAAAAAATAATCGACATGTTAATAAGTAATCGATATGTTAATTTAGGGTATAAGCTATATCCATTCCAAATTTCATCCAAATCCGTCCAAACTTTCACCGTGAAAGAGTAACAAATATGTAACATGATTTTCGCATTTACAATAAGTAGGGCATGCAATGCAAAAGAAGTAGAACTTTATAAATAGACAATGTACAACGTACATATTCATTAAAATTATTAATTTGATCAATCTGAGATTATTTTCAAAGACTAATAGTACAGTATTAAAGATAATTGGAAAGAATTGGAGAATAGTATCGAAATTGATTATGATAATGTATAACTGTTGATCAACACAAGCGTAAACAGAGTGCATGTAATTAAACATTTATTTTAAAGTATTAATAAAAAATATATAAATACTTCTATTCAAAATTCATTTGATTGGGTTTTAGTCAGGAAACGTTGTTTAAGCTCTGGAAATTGATTAATTAAATGACAGTTAAGATAAGTGCTGAAATGTGTACTTATATTCACGTGTTTCATGTGCCTACCAGAGCTTTGTCGAATTCCTTATTAACTGTGCTAATAAACTACTTCGGACTCGTCGCTTTTGGGCACATTAATATGAGGGGGAAAGTGTAAGTGACTTGAAAATACTCATCTCCAGAGACTGTTTTTCAAATTATTTACACTTAGCGTGTTATCAAAATATCTCGGGCTGAGCAAAAATGGCCTTCTGCTGTGGGTGAAAAATGGTGCCGAAAAATTCCCGTGCTCTCTTCTTCCACCGACCTTCACTAGACAAGCCCCGGTACTATTACCATACTTAAGTGCTACCCGTGGATACCTTTGGGTAAATACACCCACTTGTATTCCTTTATAAAATCACACTCGGCCATTCGAGAGTTGTATAATTTTCTAATGAAACTCTCATTTGAAATTCCCTATTAAGAAACAGAATAATCTCGCGTCTAACTGGCTTCCACCCTGCAATTGCCCGGAGTATAGAAGTGTCTCATGAGCATTCTGTGCTGGGGGGGGGGGGGAGTTGTTATAACCCCGGTAAACAAAGTGAGTCAGTGCTGAGTAGAGAGTAGGCGAGCTAATAGCGCCACGCGTGAGGGACAAAGGGTATAGGGGCTGCCATCATTTGACCTTAATTGGTGTTATAAAGAGTCCTAGTGGCAGCGAAATGGCTTCATGGAGGTATCTTGTATCCTTACCTTTATGACAGGTGTAATTCGATAGGATGGTGATCCATTTGTGCTGAAGAAGTGGAAATAACTAAATGATACATTTCGAAGTCACTTACTATTTTTTTTTACCATGTATTGATTCATAGGTACTTTTGCAGAACGTATGAGTCTATGATATCATCTGATACAAGTAAGAAAAAAAAAGTAGTATACTTTGTTGAAGAAATAACCGTCTCTGAAAATAGTTTTATGTTCAGTGTAAACGTCTAATCTATCACATCATCATTTGTCATAATTCAACTCTTGTCACTGATAGTGATGTTTAGAACAACATGATCCGTTCATGAATATTTCTTTATATTTCATATCGTGGAAGACATTTCTCAATATTTTCAACCGTCCGAAAATGCTAAAGAACGCCGATGAGGCATGCATGTTAACCGTTTGACTGCTATTGCGCTTTTGGAATGTACACCCTCAAAAAGAATCATTCGAGCAAGAGAGAAATTTCCTATGTTGGTTTCGTATATTAAAAATTATTTATCATAGAATATGAGTTAGGCTATGTATAAATATGACTTTCCGTATTTCTATTAAGTTGTGCGTTTTTCAAAAACTTAATTATTATTCGCAAATCTAAAATAGGAAATTTCTCTCTTGCTCGAATTCTTTTATTGGAGGATGTATGAGGATTTTGATGGATAGCAGTCAAACGGTTAATGCCCAGCCAGCACAGCAATATTCTCTTGAGCGTCTATCAACGTTTAGAGAACATTCCGGAACGTTGTTTGAACGTTAACAGTTTTCAAAGAACTTCTGCTACCTGGATGGTAGTCTTTAGTGGTTGACAAAGAATTGTACTCTCAATCTTTCATTGACATAATAAAAACATATAAAACATTATTTAATTGACAGATGGAAATTTTAAACAATGTATTATCATGACCCTGATACACCAAGTTTTCAGTTTTAAAAAACATAACGGCTGAAGTTATGTTTGTTTCAGCCATCTGATCCAACTTTGCACTTAAGAAAATGCAAAATATAGCTAACTTTGGGAGCAAATTAATTGGTTTCTTGATAAACCACCGTCAGATATCACTCTGAGGGGGCTATTTGCCCCCTCAAGCAACCTTTAAAATATTACCTTAATTAGCCAATTCAAACTTCAAACAGTAGATTTCAGTCTCATATTAGACATAATTTGTAGAAAATGACTGGCCGAAAGTAAATAAAAAAATATAGAAGAAAACAAATTGAGTTTCCTATTTAAATACAGTTTGGAGGTGATTTTTGAAAATACTCAAGCTTTCTGGAAACAGTTTTTACATGTGATAAGCAAGGTTGGATACTGAAGAATACTGAGATATTTATTTATTTATTATTATAGTTATTATTATTTTGCTTTAGCCTTTTATTCTTATGCTACGCCTTATTTATTTAATGCGTGTTAGAAAATTGTATTGAAATTTTGCAGAAATATCGTTTTTATTAAATTCTTTATCAATCTAATTCTGTCTGTCGTGAATGGTTGCATTCTATTGTCCGAGTTCTATTGTGTGACAGAATTGAGCTAATAAAGTTTTGACATCGCATTTGAAATTCTAAACGATTTGAAAAGGAATGTCAGATTCAACTAGACTTGTCAACGATGTGAGTAGTCGAAAAGGGTCGCAAAAGCAATATTTTGTAAAAGTTAACTTTTATAGAAAATTCTAGTATTCTAATTAATTGTTAAATTAATATTCCCGCAAATAATATGGTGTAACGAAACTTTTCGTAAAATTGGGATATGTCGTGGTAATTATTAATGAAATGAATTTATTTCCTGTCAGAAAAATAACTCTTAAAAATAAATGCTTAAAAAAATTGACGTAAATTTATTATTTTCTTAGTATTATTAAAAATACGGTAAAATTATTTTAAACAACCGTTTGTTAAGTAAATTTAATGTATTTATTATTGAAGCACACACACAAAGAAAAAATAGAAGTAAAAAAAGAAGCATGAAGTTAAGTATTAGTACTTATTCCGCTGCAACTGCAAATTAATAATGTACATTATTATTTCATTAGCCATATTTTTCCGATATGTAAGATTAATGCAATTTATTTAGTGTTATAGAAAAATTGAAATGTGAAAATGAAATCAAAACTAAAAAATAACGTAAGAGAATACAAGATTCTGCGATGGAATACCTTCTCGAAAGAATAATCTTTCAAGGTGTCTTCGTATTTTTACAGGATAACAGAATAGGCACTTGAATATAAAAAAAACTTTGGTATAAAACTTCTTCATCATCAAATATATATAGTGTAAATATGAATAACTTCCTTCTTAAGCTTTGATTAAAGATCAACCGAGTTCACTTTCACTGATATGACTTGATATGACTTCATTATTAGATTTTAGTTTAGAAACCCCTGACCTAACATACTTTACCCTGTAAAGATGGATTTTTGCTTTTGAGAATAGAAGAATAATTAAATTCTCTGTGTATTTTTTGAAGGCGGACTGATTTTAAGGTGATCGTTTTTTCGGTCGCTAAACACACATCACTTCTATTTAGGATCAGCAAGTTTCAAAGCTTTGACAAAGCATTGCCATCTCTATCAACGTGTTTTAGTACATAAGAATAAAAATGAATTTATGTGGCTTTACTAACAGGGTGGTGCAAAATAACACCTTAACCACCGGGTCACATCTCACTTGACCTTTACTCGGAGCAAGAACACCTTCCTATTAGGGGAAGAACTGAAAAAGCCTACGCTGGGTGACATTTTTTTTACTTTTCTGTCAGTTCTCTCGAGTTCCTGCTCTTTCTTTTTCTCATAAACCGTAAATTACAGGGTGGTTCTGTTAATTTTGACTCTTTAGTCAGTTCCCCTATTTAGCGCGGCTAGCATGATACAATGTATTTTTTCTTTTAAAGCTTTAAAAAAAATAATAAATAGCATGAGCAAGTTTTCCAGTGTCGTCGCTCTTTGGAGTTTCCTTTTTGGTGCTTGCTCGGGCACTAAATTTTGATGGGATTTTTCTTTTCTGTTTTCCTCTGCTTTTGATGGGAGATATATGGTAATACTCTTTCATTTTATGGAGGGCGTCATTTCCTATTGCAAAGCTTTCTGTGGGCGTGAGTCAATTAGTTCAGATGGGTCTTTAACCCCCTCGCAAATAATAGAGATATATTTATTGAAGCTGGGTGGTGAGTATTGACATAAGAAACCACAGCAAAATGTAGGAAAAATAAATTGGATCACGTAAAAATTTTGCTGGATACATGTCAATTAAAAGAAGTCAATTGAAATATTAAATGAAGGATGTAGATCTAAAAGTCCTATTTTCCAATTTTTAAGGTATTGTTATTTATTTCACCGTGTTCGTCTTCTTGAGGCTTTTTCGACTGTACCAGTAATTGGACCGTAATAAATACATTAAAGCGTAAAAAAATGGTGAAACTCTCGTATTGATGAATAACTCACATTATCCAACAACAATTTTGCATCACGAGTCATACTCTGCGAATCCAACCAATGAAGGAGGCTTGCAATGGATCATGGGACTATTTTCTTGAAATCTATCGACATTTTTGAAGAATAATGTAGAAGACTTTGTAATTTTGCATCATCTTGTAAATTTTGCATCTATGCCCTTCATATAGCCGTTCCACATCCAGAAGAGTTTTCTGCAAGTTTGGTTTGCTAAATCATCATATGAAAACAAGCGTTAAAATGCGTGAAGTCTGTTGGCATTAAGATAATAAACGACGGTGTTAAAACAAACAAAATTATTTAATCACTTGGCAAGTTAGGACTAAATAATATAAGTTAAAAGAAATAATAGAATTTAAATAGTGAATGTATTCGTTGCTCGTGTACGAAAACACGTATAGTTGATGCATCTTTCAAAATATTTGCCAGCAAAAATTGAAAATGTTGCAGCTCTTTCAAAGTGTAGATACTGAACATCATTAAATATTGATGTAAAATATTGCTTTCATTTTATTAATTTTCGGGCTTGTATGTGTAAAATTACTAATTTCCGTCATAAACCAGCTAAAAAGTGTATGATCTACGCTTGGTTTCGCTTGCTTATCACACCATTCTCATTTCGAGCACGATAATTAATAAAATGATTAAATGCGTTTTATATAGATCGTAACTGATAATAATAATCTGTGTATTTTGCTATAACAAGCTGTAATATTTCCTAGTTTTATTGAGTAGTATAATGACTAAAATTCATTTTTGCCCTTGATGTACGATTGCATTTTCTTTAAATAAATTTGAATTGTAAAACCACATGGTATGCCTTCGTTCTGTGTTCAAAAATTCCAATCAAGACAAAAAAAAAAACATTTAAAATGTCTTTTTCGATAGATGCAAAGAATCTTTTGGTGTAAAACGTAAAATTTTGTCTACTGAAGAGCAGTTTTTAGAACAATTCACTCATACTTTATATGAAAAGACATATACACACATTATAAACATATATTTAAATCAGCCATATAGAGCTCATTTTCTCAAATTTTAGTTGCTTATGAAATTTTGTTAAAACTCTCTGAATCCAGAAACATACGTACATAATGTATTTATTTTCTGCATTTTTTTCTCTTTTCCCTTTTTATTGTTTATTTCTACGACTTTGCTGTCTCAAAGATGCTTCGGTTTTTCACAAATCTCTTCGCATACAGAAAATTTAATAATGGAATAAAAATAAACGAGCATTACCAAAATATATAATTTTAATAGAAAATTTATAAAAAAGGGAAACCATATACTGCGTTTGATAGAATAATTCTTCATCCGTTTTATCAAGTTAATATCCCATGGTTGACTTAAGAATGAAAAACCTCTCCACCACCATTTATAGTAATAATAAATTATTTCAAATGTAATCTTTTAAAAATAACCTTACATATGTTCAGAGTCACCACGCAATTGCTAATGACATAAAAGTCTTTTAAAGTGGCTGCTACTTGAATAGACTCACTCTGCTTTTCAATTTTCCGCAGCACACACACAATAAAAAACAGAGAGGGAAAGTACAAAAAGAAGAGTTTTGGTTAAGTTATAATGACTCTGAAACCACATTAAGCCTTAATGATTGTGCGAGTTGTTTAATATTCAAGTCTGCGGTTCTGTTCAAAAGATGAGATCTTAATAATTATGAAGACCTCTAGTGGAAGTGGGGTTAATAAAGAGGCGACTACTGCAAAGGGATTTAATTCAATATTTTTAAAAGGGTTTTAATTCTTTAAATTGTTGGTGTATCATTTGAGGATGCTTTAAATGTTTGTGATATTGAAAAACAAAGGTTGTACAAGTAAGTAGATAGGAAGTAACCTCGCGTAAGGGAAAATTTAGTGAAGTGAAATAGGTATGTATATACGACATTTTGAGACACATACACAATTACATGGATGCAATTAAGCACCCTTCAAACTGTTTCAATCCATTAATTACATATTACCATTTCTCACATAATGTAATAAATAAACAATAAAAAAGCAGTGTTCATCAACATGTTACTGCACAGTACTGTATTGCATTGTAAATGCATAAAATTTATGATCAGTGGAAGGGAGATAAAGTTCAGTATTGTACGTACAGTATGCTGTAATCATAATAAAGTGCAGCGATATACTGTACTGTTAAAATTATCATAGTACTGCATTGTAGTAGTAATAATTGCTATAAAATATGACACAGTATACTTTGTTAATTACAACTGCACTGCTGTACTGTACAGAATAATATTGTACCCCTACTTCTGCTGACGCTTCTTATTACTGAATCTCGAATTGCCGGCGAGGATTTCCCGTTAGCTCTTAGATACGTTGATTATCAAAAACTCGTGTAAAGTCAGATGGCATCGTAGAGTGAGTCCACTGCACTTTAAATACACAAATAAGCTCGCAGAAACTCAGCGTTTATTTGAACAGGAACGATAAGGGTTAGAAAAGCAATAATGATAATATATTCCCATTATTTTACCGTTTTAAAATTTATTTATTATCATTATTGTTTGATGAAAATAAATGACAAAATTTGAAAAAAAAAGAAATCATAGCAGCCCTTTATTTATTCCTGCGAGTATAAAAGACTGGCGAAACCAACTGCGAATTTCTTAAGAATTTCCATTAAAAAAGAAAGAATCAGAGAAGTGTTTGTTAATGCCAATATGATCACTACCATTCGGCAGCAAATGTCAGAGATTTCTTGTTTAATAACACTTTTTTTAAGACAGTAATACTCTTCGCCGAATTCTATGCATCGTTAATTTCAGATAAACAGTAAAACGTATTTATAACGGAATTAAAACACACTGGCACTTTGTCCATAAGCAATACCTTCTAGATAACGTCATCATATAGAAGTTTAATTTTAACGTCATCATATAGAAGTTTAATTTTCACAAAATAAAACTTGTGAAAATATCTGGTGAATTGAATCACGATTAACAACATTTTAATGATTTGAGATAGAAAATTTTATTTTACGACAAATAACAAATTTTAACCATAGCTAATTACACAGTATGATGAGGAAATAGATGATAATGAACTATTTTATATGAGAGAGGTATTTTAATTTTAATTTTTAATTTAGTGTGTTTTCTAATATTTGTAGCATTTAGCAGAAATTTTAAATAGTTTTACTTTGTGGGGCAAAAAATCTGTGATGACGTCATTTTTGTAGGCTTAGTGTCGACGTCAAAGCTTCAATTATTGGCCTTTCTTTATCAAGGAGATATTGCTACTACTAAGGTGTCCATTGAATAAAAATTATATTCAAAAGACTAAGATTCAGGGGATAACAAAATGTTTAATTTTAAGATATGTTTTCTGTTAATTAAAAGTCTATTCAAGACCGTTTTAATTGCATTAAAAATAAATAACAATGCAGCGCTAGTCATGGAATTTAAAAGAATTTGTATTGGAAAACCGGCAAAGAGAATTCGCCCCTTCATGTCGACTGTCTAGTCCTTTTTAAATTCAAGAGCATTACTTTGGTTTTACTCATGCACCTAAGAGGGGATATAAATTATGTAAGCCCCTGGGGATCACAAAAACATAGTCCATCAAGATCGGGGTGTGGTCACAAAAAAAGCGAAGCACATTCTAATCAAACAGAGGAACCATCGATGATATTACAAATATAGGATCATATGGGGGAATTACGGGTCCCTCTGTTTCCGGGGCAAATAAAGTTCACTACCTTTATAGCAATATATATATATATCTTTTACAAAAAAACTAAATTATGTCTAGTCATCCTTATACATTCTATTTTTTTATGTCAAGTTCATAAACAATGCAACTATGAAGCAAAAAATAGAAAAAATAGACTTTTTACACAAACTATAAAAACATCTTCAAAAAAGATTGTCTCTGAAAATCATGATTTTTCGTGTCAGTGAAAATATTTTTGAAGAAGCAATTTTTTTGGTGCTGTTTTTTATTTGCAGATGGTATAAGCTTTTCATACGTACATATACTTTTTCTTCATTATTTTTAAAATTAATTTTAAAGTATGCCAGTGTATCCCCCAGTTTACTGGAGTAATTTATGGTCAGTGACATAGTTATAGTTTTTATTTAATATAGTGTATTTCTTATTCATTTTTGTATAAATAATATATATTAGTATTTGCTGTAAAGGCCTTATTACACGAAGGAATTTTCGTGGGATTTGGTTGCTGCAACCAGTTGCAGAGACCTCTTTCCTGGAAATTTCCCTCGGTTACCTGGGGAACAGTCAACTCCAACTTTTTCGTTCAGAGGCGAAAATATTACAGGTTGCTGGAATTCCAGCCAATCGTACTGCTTCCTATTTCGACGTCACAATCCAAGATGGCGGAAGAGTAGCGTCAGCCATACCGCTTTTAGTGAAAGGGATCAACGTGTGCGAAAACAAATGTCCGTGAAATGGAATATCGACATGGGAATTGATTTGATTGACGAAAATAAAAATAAATAACAAACTGATCCGAAGATAGACACGAGGTATAAACAAACAACTATATGCTATTTATAATTACATGCTCTAGCTACCGCCAATTCGGCAAATCTGAGGCGTTTGTGAACGCAGCAGAGTTTGTTTACAATGGCAACCCTTCGTTCTCATCTGGACTCATTGACTTGGGGAATGAATTGCTGCAACCAAAATTGCTCTAAATTTTGCCCGTGTAATAAGGCCTTAACATTATATGATACTTTAACTGACAGATATAGACAGTCTCCAAATGCAGAATGAGCTAATTTCGAATTGTTTAGTGATAAAGAACTGTAAAATAACAATGAAAATAAGATTTAAGAAGATGCAATAAAAGAGTTGAAAAAAATTTCCCCCTTAGAAGATTCTAAAAATGTGCTACAAAGAACTTATACCGTACGTGAAGAGCAGAAATATTTTGCTTTGTATTATGATTAAAGTGACCAGACGTCCCCAATTTTCGGGGACAATCCCCAATTTCAGTATTTTTTTGAGTTTGTCCCCAGAATATAAAACAATAATTGGGCCCGTTTACATGTGCAAAAATGCGGAGTAAATCCCGGGACATACACTGCTTTCTACCCCGCTTCCCCTACTTAGGGGAATAAATGCGGGGTAGAAAGATTTCTGGTCGAAAGGAGGGTTAATGCAGAGTCAACCCCGCTATCCCATGATGCATTGCGAGTTTTTCCCTGTACTCCGCTTTAACCCGGGATTTTCCATTTTCACATGTAAACGGGCCTATTAAGGACAAAATTTTAATTAAAAAAGTTATTTCTTCCCAATTTAAAAATAAATCAATCATGATTCCTTTATTTTATGAATGTTAATAATGCTCTAGTTGAATAAATAGCTATCTTTAGAAAAGCATTGGATTTATAAATTGTTCCCGATTTTTGTTTCAGAATTGGGGAAATAACGCTGATTTGCCACCAATTCTTTCTTCAAAAATAATCTTATTATTTAAATTAATTTCTTTCTTAAATAGAAATCATTAGATAAATAAAAAAGTCTGTTTGTGCGCTTAATTAAGATAATTTAGAATATTTATTTATTTTGATGTGCATTACAGTAAAAAAAAAAAAAAAAAAAAAAAAAAAAGATTCTGAAAGACACACACACGCACACAATTCCTGATCACTCAATAATTTAAATAAAATAAATAATAATTCAGTTTTAGGTAAAGTGATTATTTGAATAATTTCTATATTAAAGCTTACTTCATGCCAAATTAAATCATTTTATCTTCCATACTTTAGAAAATATTAAGGCTGTTGTTTTTGACCCACAGTTCCCACGTATGACCCAACATGCTTTCCTGATAGCCAGTAACTTTTAGTTTAGTCTGATGTATGAAGTATACAAATGAAATAACTATTACTTCTAAAATGTTAAAAGCATTTTTATGGTAGAAAATAATGGTTTCGTGAAATAATACATATATATTAGTCCATCTTGCTCTACAATGCATTTTGTTAAGCTAATTTGAAATCGTTACAGGCCAACCCTTTTTTTTTAACCAAAATATTTTTAATTCTCTAAATCTCAACTTAAAATCTCAGTTTTTAAAATGAAGGAAAGAAAAAAAAAACACTGTGGCTTTCTTATGTTTTTTAAGGAAGAAGGAAAAAAATTATTATGTCAAGAGACTAAAATATCTTAAAGAGCACATTCAGTTAGTCAGTATTTATATTCCAGTTTAAGAAAGCGGAAAGTGCCTTTTCCAAGAAAATACAAAGTTACTTGATGGATGCATGAAGTTAAAACAAATAGTAATCAGTGTAACAAAGAAATTACAAATACTTTGTTTCTTCAAAACTGTTTCCATAATTTCATTTTCTTCCGAGTTTTTACTTAGCTGCTTTAATTATACCGTATAACAGAGGCTTATTTTTTCTTCTTCACTATATTACTTAAAAGATACTTAGAAAGTGAATAAAATACTTCTTGTCATAAACATTAACTGTTTAGCTGAAGCAGAGGGAGAGAAACTTGTTTAAATTTTTTCCCTTGACTGTATTAGCGACGTGAGGACTCGAAGGGATATTATGTTTATTTTTGTTAACTTTTTCCCCAGAAATATGAGTATTGTTGTAGTTTTAAAATAACTTTTAATTTCGTCAATGGTATGAAATGACTTTTTGAAATAAGTCTCATATCTAGGAATTTTCATCATGTTATTTGCAGTTTAGTTTGTACGGATAGATTTTGTTATGCATTTTTATTAGTACTTTTCTTAGAAGTAAAAACGGGAGAAATCAATACTTCTTTAAACTTTCCTTTGAACTTAATTGAAACAAGCCTCTCTGCTGCTAAATCAGTTTTAATAGTTTAACATAGGATGACATTAATGTGTTATGGAGATCAAAAAAGTATCAATGTCTGGGATACTTTTTTGATCCCAGGATTTTATATCCATCATGCAACGTATAGCTAGTTGATTTTTGGTCAATAAATATAACACACCCTTTGTTCCTACCGAAATGCCTGTTTGTGAATCGAGTCCTTTTTTCATGAATTGTCTATATGAGATATACCATTTCTACAAACTACAAACTGACACAGTAACACAATCACTACTAACATACATTAAATTTAAGACAAATAAGTATCAGTATTTGAATACTATTAATATACGGAGTGATTCATAACTTTTTGGGGGAAATGTAACGAGGTATAGAATACATTTAAACAAATGTTTTAGTCATATAAGCCTTATCGAATGCAAATGATTAACCACTAATAAGGGGTAGCAATTGCAATCTCTTGACATTAAGAAACACGAAAATAATTCAGAATGCTTGAAATATCTTAGAAACTGCAGAATACATCTCCAAGAGCGAGCACCAGTGTTAATACATGCCTTTCACACCTGCACTGCTAGTGAATGGCACACGTTGGCAATTATTTTGTTAATACTTGCGTCGCAGATGATTTACCCAGGCAGCACAGCAAACTTGCATCAAACTTGCAGCAAGCTTGATTTATCAAGTCAATAAACTTGAATTAAGCTTGAAAATTTCAATCGTGTAAGCTTAATTCAAGCTTGAATCAAGTGTTCTAGTTTACACTTGCCCAGCTTGCATTAAGCTTGACATAGCAAGCTTAATTTCAAGCTTAAAAAATTTTCCTAAAATTTTTTTTTCTAAATGCACGGGGCGAACGTCGGCGAACTCGCCCCACATACTTTATTTTTCCACGCATTTTCCCCTCTATGCTGAAATTTTAAGTTATTTTAATCTGTTTCCATCAAACGTCCGCGGCTGGGATCGAACTCGGGAACTATGGGCTCTGGGAGGCCAGCGTGCTAACCGTTCCACCAATAAGCCTCGCGCTGCTATGACTAAAGTTTGAAGTGACTGTTACAATTGTCACGACGTTTTCTGGCCAGATCGATCAGTATGGGCGATGCCGATAAGTTTCTTTTATTTTTCTATGGGATGAATCAAAATTTAAATAATGTTATGTGTGATTTATAGACTGTACTAATAGAGAAATAAGCATAATATAAACTTAAAAGCAGGATACGTTTTAAAACTTTCAATATCGCAACACTCATTTTGGGCAATACTGCTGGCCAAAATCGAGACAGACGACTGATTTTGAAATCAATTTCGTAGTACAATTGTATTTTATTTTGAAGAATTTCCATATTTGGAAATATTTAATCTTTTTTTTTAATTCTATGGTCAAGTACATTTATGACGGATTAATTATTTTGTGGCGGCCGGATCGCGCCTCATTCTATCACCCATAAAGTGAAGTATATTAACTAACTAAATTGTGCTAATTATATTAAAATTTATTTTTAGGGCTAATTAATTAGTTAATGGAATTACTAATGTTAATTAGATGTAAATAAAACTAAAACTCCCCTCGTGTTACACTTCAGAGGGGCTTATCCCATTCCTTCCTTCCCCTTGCGTGTTCTAATGTCGAGGTTTTGTGCGATAATAAAATAAAACACAACTTTTACGAACTTTTCTTTATTTAATATGAACAAATTTGAGAAACACTAGACAATTAATGTCCATTCTCTTTCACAGATGGCGCCATCACCGAACGCTTTCGAAAGGGAAAATCAAGCTGTATTCCAGCTTGACTTCTGCAAGCTTGCTGCAGGCTTAAAATGAATTGAACAGTCAAGCTTGCATTAATACGTCAAATTCAAAGAAATGTCAAGCTTGATTTAAGCTTATGTGCTGTCTGGGTAATACATATAGATTCATTTACAACACAACAGTAGCGCAAAATGAAGTTCATACTCTTTTCATCGCGTGCCTTACGATAATGCTTTTGATGACATAAATTGTTTTCTGTAGTGCTTGTTTTATACCGCCTTACATTTTCTACAAAAACTTATTAAACACCCTGTATATCCATAAAATTATGTTTTTTTAATAATAAAAAAAAATTGGAAAAGGGAAAAAGAAGTTAACCGTTTGATTTTCGTTACTTCTCTACTTTTTACTAACAAAACATCCATTTGAAACAAAAATAATTTTTTCACTTGGGTTGGGTAATTCCTTTTCGGTGAATTGTGTTTCCACACTCTCTCTTTTCCCTTTTTCTGCACTGCCTACAGCTCAAAAAAAAAGGGAAGAACGATTGTACATATTTATGAAATGAAAAAAAAAAGAAAGAAATGATGACAAACAGTGTATAGGAACGTAAATAAGATACATCCGAGAGGAACGAAAAATATTCAGCCAGCTACATCAGTCATGATACATGAAACAAAATACCGCGGAATCTACCCGCATAAGCACTCGGATAAAACAAAACTTCGAGATGTTTTATTAAAGTTTCCTGCTTCAGAAATGGGTTTTATGGATACAGGCTTTTGAGAGAGAGAAAGAAAAAAAAAATGTACAACATATCTAGAAGTTCGCTTTGAAATTCGGAATATGTTTTTCACTGCTGCCAAACCAATTTTCATAATTTAACATAGAGATGATAGGATAGATTTTGCTTTGATACAACCGGGAAAAACAGGAAATGCGAGTAACTGGGATTTACATGCATTATGCAAGATAAATGGGTTGTGGATTTTGATATTTATTCCTACTAATATAAAAGGAATGTTATGTAATACAGGGTGATTATAAATGAATACCCAATTTGGAAGGATTATTGTTACGAGAATTACACTGTGGGTAACATATGCAACAGCAAATCATTAACTATCACAGCAATATTACTATTTAAATCGCAATGTCAGGGAGAGAAAACCTGGTATTTATATTTCCAAGCAGGACGTAATGGCATATTTCCCGATCTTTCTTGAAACTTCTTTCCCAATTTAGAACAGCCATAATTCCATTACTTTCGAGATCTTTTTTTTTGGGGGGGGGGGTGTCTCCAAACTCTCCGAATTTTACGCCACGTCACCAAATTGTCGCCAAATTTATCGCCAAGGTTAAGGAGTCATATACTAATTTCACAACTATCTTTTAATCAGCACACGTTAAGGTAAGGAAAGAACATTACAATTATTACAACATTACACATCGTTTCGAACGAGAAAAATTAAGAGTTCACAATCAATTTTAGTGTCATTTGGTCGCAGAATATATTTCGGCGATGTCCTTCATCAGATACCTGCGAGAAGCCCAGATATTACTCCCTGCGATTATTGTCTTCGGGGCTTCGCAAATGATGTTTTATGGCTAAAAAGTGTTTTTCTCGCCCTTACTAGCTGACTGTTAAACTGAAAATGAGAATGAGTACAGCCGTCGGAACTGCAACAACCAAACATGCTGAAAAAATGTGGAACGAATTATGCTTCAGAACGGATACTTTATGCTAACAAAATATCCATTTTAAACAAAAATAATTTTTTCACTTGGGTTGCGTAGTTCCTTTATATTGCGTAATTCCTTTATGTTGCGTAATATTAACGTGTAATGAGGGTCACATTGAACGTCTATAATTTTATGCTATTAATAACTTTGACGTGCTTTTTATATTTATTTTTCCAAAAAATGCTTGTACGTTTGTACACTCTTAAAAAAATCGGTCGATTACTAAGAAATTTCTAGAAATCAGGTTTCCATGTATTTTCTTAGTATTATTACAAAAGAGAGCCAAGCATAGTCAATTACACTTCTATCGGTGTACTTAGTTGCTTTTCATTAGTAATTATAATACTTTGAAAGTACATGGAAAATTCGACGCATGAACATGGGATAAATTCGGCAGATTTTTTTTTTTTTTTTAGAGTGTATTTTGTAAGTAAAGTATTAAATTATTTTGTAAATATAATCCTGCATATTCGAAGATATATAATCACCCTGCAATCCCATAATATTGTTTGCGATTACTGGTTTAATTTCAACTCGATTAGGTTTTTAGGTCTGAATGATAATTTGAACCACATCTGAAGTACAACTGAAGATGCCCAATGCCGATGCACTTGCATTTTCAAGATGAGAAGAAAGCTCTTAGGTTCTCGTCAAAAATTCATTACTTTTTTTATAACTTTTAGATAAACTTTTTAAGAATACGTATGTTGTGCCATTAAGGAGACTGTTTAACTTTAGAATGACTAATTATCCGTACATTAATCTAAAAAACACTTCTTCAGAACTGAAATCTATATTAAAATATCCTACCAAAATTGTTTAACAGTCTTCGTCACGCATATTTTAACTATACTTCACCTTTATAAATACTGTTTGGAAAGTGTATCCAAATCCATGAGTGTGCTGTATTTTTCTTCCCTGTTCCAGAAAACACTTCTTTGGAACTGAAATCTATCTTAAAATCGCCTACTAAAACTATTTTAGAATCTTCGCCAGGCATATTCTAACTATACTTCTCCTTTGTAACATAATGTCGTGTTTGACAGTTTCTAGCCAAATTTGAAAGATATCGCCAAGCTTGATTCAGTTTGAGGACTTATTTTTTAACGCCAAACTTGGTGAAAAAATTGCAAACCTTAACAATTTTCAACATTTTGTTCCTCTCCACTACATTCCCGCGTTACACGCCTTTTTCACACATTTTAAAAGTGCCTCATCGTGACAAATCGTCTAGACAAGTTATGTCGACGCTAAAATAACCCTGATTGATTTTAATAGCACTCAAGTGCTAATAAATATCATAAGGTGGAAACGTCTTAATTTTACCACCTGTCGTAAAATGTTAGTGACCTCCAGAAAGCATTCGAAACAATGGATTTAACTAGCACATACACACTTTAGGCATTGAAAATTAGTAAATAAAAAAGTGTGTGCGTGTAATCTTTATGCGCTATTGAAGTAAAACTTCTTTGACGTTTCGACACATATCCTTGAAATGATTAAACTTTAACTTAAAATAAATATCATATTATAATTTAATTATATTTATTATTCATGTACTTTACAAAGATTACATAAATGTTACATTCATATTATTCATTGGAAATAT
The DNA here is from genome assembly GCA_038373885.1 of Cheiracanthium punctorium. Taxonomy (NCBI): domain Eukaryota; kingdom Metazoa; phylum Arthropoda; class Arachnida; order Araneae; family Cheiracanthiidae; genus Cheiracanthium; species Cheiracanthium punctorium. The sequence goes on along the minus strand of JAWZYV010016590.1, from coordinate 283,124 downwards.
TTACTTGAATGTCATCAAAATTTTTTTATGTATGAAATTATAGGTTTGTGGTAACTATAATGTGAAACATAAATTTTACTCTCTAAATTTGCTAATTTTCTTGAAAATACAGCTTCTATTGTTGTAGACGCGTTGCTGATTCAAGTCGAGAAGTATTCGTAATTAGATCAAATTTTTCTTTTAAAAAATCAACTAACGGCTGAGATTCTTCATAGCGAAAACAAATATTAAAATCTTCAGTAAGAATCATCGGTAATTCATGATAATTACTTAGAATCCAGGAAGTGCCCATGTTGTAGTATCATTCTTTAACTGTTTTCTTATACCATTGTTCCGTCTGGAGGTTGGGTTTGAATGGGGGGAATGTCCATAGTCTAGTATTATACTTTAATGTGTTCTTTAACTGAGGTTTTCCTCTTTTTGTTGGGTTCGAATACAGGTAGTGTTAAATTTGTTTTGTGTTTCTCTATCACAGTGTTCTTAAGCGTTGATTTCGTCTGCTGGTTGGTTTAGAATTATTATTCTGTATCCGAAATTTTTTAAACTGCTGGTTCTGTCTATTGTTTGGGATTGATTGCAGCCAGGGTCCATTTCTTTGTGGTGTTCCATCCCCGTGTTAAACCGTTGCTCCGTCTTGAGGTTGGGCTAGAATCCACGGAGTGTCCATTTGTTATTCTTTTATTTTGTTCTTAAACCCTTTGCACCCAGTATTTGTTTCTTTGTGGTGTTACATACCCGTGTTCTTAAATCGTTGTTCCGGGTTAGCATCCAGGAAGTGTCCGTGTTGAACTATTATTCTTTCACTGTTTTCTTAAAACGTTTTCCGATAGGGTTTGAATCGAGAGAATGTCTATGTTGAGGTATTTTCCTTTAACTGTGTTTCTAAACTGGTGTTTTCTTCTGTCGGTTGGTATCGAATGCACGTAGGGTCTATTGCGTTTTTCTATGGCAGTGTTCTTAAACCTTTGTTTTCCTCTGCTGGTTTTGCTTGAAGTATTATTCTGTTTAAAAATTTACATTTGGACCATTATTATAAATAACTCAAAAACACACGAGCAAAACTAAAAGATTTCGTACTATTTAAGTACAGAGAAACATTATTTATGTATCATGGCAACCAATCATGTCAAGTTTTAACTCATAATTCCATTAAATATTGTAATAATGCCATTGAAAACATGTGAGTAAAGCAACGGAGCTTGGGCCACGGAATGCACCATTGTGCCACTTTCTGTATTCGGTGCGTAGACCTTGTTTATCGGAGGTGACAGGTTGGGTCGCCGCCTGTAACAGCAGTGAGAGACAGTCGGCAGGATCGCCGCCTGTTCAGCAAAAGGCTTTCCAAAGTGGCTCTGACAAGAGCCGGTCCATTTATCCACTGAACAGAGTCATCAGACAAGATCTTGCTTCAAAACAGGTAGGGAGTAATGTCGACGCGCAGGGAGCACAGTCGACGTTCGCAGGAACGAACGACCGAAGGCTGTTCCGCAAATGAAGGTACAAGGGGGAAAAAGATCTGAGTAACTCCCTAGTTGCGCCTAAAGAAGTTTTACTTCAAAAATAATAAAACTGTTGAGTGCTATTAAAATCTATCAGATTTTTTAGCGTCGGCATGATTTGTCTACACGATTTGTCACAGGAAGGCACTTTTCAACTGTGTCAAAGCGGTGCATAGTGCGGGGGGGGAGGGAGAATAAAATATTAAAATATTGTAAGTCGCTGAGGTTTGCAATTTTTGATGATTCATCGTCATTTTGGAGTCAAAAAATAAGGTGTAGTTCGAATATGCTTGGCGAAGATTGTAAAATAGTTTTAGTAGGCGATTTTAATACAGATTTCAGTTCCAAAGAAGTGTTTTCTAGAACAGGGAAGAAAAATATGGTACACTCATGGACAGGGGCGTAGCCAGAAATTTTTCATGGGGGGGGGTCACGCTACTACAACTCATATATATGTATATGTGGGTTTGACAATGTAATGAAGAATATACATTTTGGCAAAAAATTCCTCCTGGGGGGGTTATGACCCCCCTAAACCCCCCCCTTGGCTACGCCCCTGCTCATGGATTAGGATACACTTTCCAACAGTATTTATAAAGATGAAGTATAGCTAGAATATGCCGGATGAAGACTGTTAAGTATTTTTGATAGGTGATTTTAATATAGACTTCAGTTCTGAAGAACTGTTTTGTGGAACAAAAATGACAAACATGACACACTCATAGATTATGATGCACATTCGAGACAGTATTTATTATGGTTAAGTGTAGTTAGAATGTACTTGGTTGTAAAACAGTTTTAGTAGGCAATTTTAATATAGATTTCGATTCCAAAGAAGGCTTTTATGGAACAAGGAAGAAAAATACGGAATAGTCATGAATAATGACACACTTCCCACCTTAATGGAGTAAGGAAGAAAAATAGGGACGACTTATGGATTACGATACGCTTTTAATATATAGCATTTTAGTGCGTAATTAAAATATGTGAGTGCTTCAGTTTTATTTTATTTTTTAGGAATTATAATTAAATGTAAAAAAAAAATTCTGAGGTAATTTTTTTTTCAGTTTGAAAAGTTAATCGGAATGCGTAAATATTGAAATGTGTCTGCAAAAACGTAGATAAGTTTCTTTTACAATAACACCTGCTTTAAAAAGTTATTTTATTTAAGTGATTTTGATGCATTTTAGTGTATTTTAATTAAAAACCCTTTATAATACTCGTGTCATGACTGATTTAGAAGAGCTTTAATAGACCAAACAGGGCAAGTGAAAATTCTCAATATGGTCTGGCAAAAATACGGTTATGCAATATTTGTTTTCTTATTTAAATAAACATCAAATCGTCAAACAGAATTATTCATGTAAATTTTTAAGATATATCGGGGAAAAAGAAAAAAGTTCCCCACATCTCCACTGAGTTTAATCTACGACCAGAAATTCGCTTACATTATTTCGTTTCTACAGTGTATTCCTGATAGAAAATTTATCATATCATCCCAAGTTCAGCGCGAAAATTCAGGAAAAATATATCATTCCTTCGTACTTGTAGAATGGCAACGCTTCCGTATCTATAAACTCATTTCCGATGGAGGGAAAACTTTAATAAAACATTTGGCGTTCATTTTTATGTCAGTATTTATGTGGCTATATTGTTTTTGTGTTTTCGTTTTTATGTTCTTGCTACTGACGTAGCTTCCTGAATATTTTCATCACTTCCGCCCTCCCGTGTCTTGTTTAGCACTGCGGTCATGTTTTCATGTTTCAAATCTTTTATTTATTTCCTGGAGGGGAAAAAATAATAAGAATAATTTATGGCAGAAGGATATCTACTTTTAAAAATTACGTTAGGGTAATTTAAATCACATTAGTTAATGGAGAGACTTGTGTTATACATGGTGCAGTGCAGAGGCGCAGAGAGGGAGGTGAAGCAGGGGCAACATCCCCAGGGCCTCACCTCGTGAAGGGACCCCCTTTTGCTGCTTATGTTTAATACTTAATGCTCAATTATAAAACAGTCCAAATACATATTAAGTCCCCGGAGTATTGCAAATTATTTTTTTAATGAAATTACAAAAAATACATCTAGCATAATCCACAAACTTGACAAAAAAAGAGGAATTTTAGTGATTGGGTCTCCTTTTTCAAGAAAAGTAGACTTTGACAGTGTTATTTAACGTTCACTAAAAGTAGAAAAGATTCATTTAACAAGAAATTATTTTTTCTTTCAAGACACGTTGTTAAATTATGGAAGAAAAGGCATAGCCAGAGAACAGACTATGGGCCCACTCAACCTCCAAAATCTTAAGTTTTCGTTTAAAAAATGCTAAAGATCAAGATTTCTTCTGAGAAAGTCTGAACTTTACCCTTTTTTGGTACTCTGAATCCGTTTTCGGTTGCCTGCTTGAATGAAACTATGAATAATAATATTTTTTTCAAAACTGAGGATGAGGATACATGCCATGCAAAAATGTTGCTAACGTTCCAAATCCAGTTTTCCTGTGGAGGTAATGAAAGCTTCAAAATGGAAGTTGTTATTCTTTAGACCATGAATGTTTATCAAAAAATAAGACTTTTAAATTAATAATTTTAATTTCATTAACTATTTTCCAATTACTATTAATATAAAGTTTCTTTAAATAATCAATAATTTTATAAAGAATAAATGATTCATGTAATAAGAGATCAAAAGGGTTTCAGGGTAGCAAAGGAACCCTGAAGATTTTATCCCCGCGGCCCCGACTTCGCTCTCTGCACCTCTGGTGCAGTGTTGTCAGTAAGTGCTCAATAAGTTTCAATAAACACATTCAGCAAGCGTTTACTCTCAAAACGATTCAATTTGACTACTGCGAGAGGTTACTTATGTAGACGTATCCTGTTCAGTGCTACAGTCTCTCTCATAACAACATATTCTATTCGGTAATCTCTATTTTAATGCCAAGTGAATACTTCTCGCACCTCTTTCCCTTTATAGTTATGAAAATTGGTTACTCTTTAAAACTGACAGTTTATAGAACAGTGGTTGCCGCTTATTTTGGTCGGTGGTTTATTCGGTGAGTCGCTTATTCAGGTGAAAATTGGTATGAAGAGAACGAAATGGCCAAATGACGCTGGTTTCCGCCGTTTACGTTCGTAGCGAATGCTGTTTTATCCGGTCGGTAATCGTTGAAGATTTGGTAAAATTTCGACGCACTTAGCTCTTGGAACTAGTGAAATTTTTATACTGGATGCAATTCAGATGTCTCACATAGCGTGGGACAGAGTTTCGGAAACTTAGATTGCGAACTGTTTTTAAAAAGTTGGAATGATTGCCAAAACAACAAAATGCTGAGGTTGAGATCAAATTTATCCACAATGATATCCCCCAAGCCGAACATGTGGCATTCTATGAATGGATTGATATAGATCACGACCTTCTACCTCATCACATCATGAACGATACAGTTGCTGCAATGAATATCAATCTGACACCCGGAACCGATGACATCCCTGATGATAATGACGAAGATGTACACCCGAAACAGGTATCTGTCACAAGAGTAGATTTGCTGAACTCTGTATACACTTGCGTAAGGCACTTTGGAGAACTACGTGAGTGATTGTCTCTTTTTAACAATAAATGGAATTTAGTTTGCGCTACATGACACTAATGCGCATATAACAGACTCTAATTTCGGATTTTTCCTTCCCAAGAAGTTGTAATTGGATTTTTATAGATGTACAATGTATTAGGTTGTAACGAAAGTTTCCCGCCACCGCAAACATCGGAAGCACACAGTTCGCGTTAGCGTATTTGCTCATATTTTGTCAAATGATTTTTGTCATTTGAAAAAGAAAGAGACTTGCTTTATGACACTGTGTTGTGAAATCTGTAAAAAATATAGTTATCATTAAGAACAAAGTGTCTCAAATGGAACTATCACTCTAGAGGAATAGAACCATCATTTACTTCCAGTTCTGTTTCAAAAATTCAGCTACAGAATATCAACGAATTATGAGTACAGGTTTAAGTACTATTGTTGTATCATGTGACACGGTACAGGTTTGGTACCGAAAGTTCAAAAACAGGTATCTAAGGAGTTAGAAGTTAGTTTTTCAGGCAGATATGGCGGAAAACTTTCGTTACAACCTGATACATATGTATATGCACATATGCATTTTTTCACCTGTTCTTATCTTCATTCTTATATAAATATGTGCATACATTAAGCTATTGACTAATACAGATCATGCATTTTGATTTAATTTACTGATTTTTTTCTCAATGTTTCTCACTTTTAGTTTGGTCCCGTCGTTTAATTCGGTCTGGTATGTCAATCCGCCCCGATGTGACCAGAATAAGAGACGACCACCGTATTGATCCGGAGAGTAGTTTCTAAATAATCACTGCATAGTTAGTTCTTCTCTGACTCTGTTCTACCACCAAATATTTATAGTTGGTGGACAGTTATTAAACCACTCCATAGTTTATAACAGAAAGAGGGGAAAAACTGAGACTATGAAATAATTGGACACTAAACTTAAAACTTTTCAATAAGACTTAAAACTTTTTAATAAGATCTTGGTTTGCAATTTTGCTCAAATTATGTCCCAAAAAAATGCCAACTCTGCACTGAGCTCAACCGACAGTAGCTGATTCAAATCAAGATTCTCATTCCCTTAGCGGATGAGACTGTTTAAATCACAGAAAACTTATTTTCTTGAAAAATGGGATTGTTTTATAAGAAGTCGCATGATGCTATGCAGCAACTGCATGCTTTAAGAAGATATTTCATCATACTTAAGAGATATTTACCAGTAGCCCTACTTTTACACCAAGCTCTGTGCACTTGGTTTTAGAGTTCTTAGCTGTTTTGCTGACTGTTGAGACAACAGAGTTGGATTGCAAAACGCAGTGTTATACAATTCCGATTCATCCTGTTCCATCCAACTCTTTCTAGAAAATTGTCCAGGACTTTTTATATGATCCTATGTAATTCACTAATCGATAACACAGGAAGCCCACATATTTCCTCTGAAGTGAATTCTAAATTTGTGGAAGGAAACGAAACCCTTAATAAAATTTATTTAGAAAATAATTAGATTTTACGAAAGAGGAACGAGACGAAACAATTACACGAAGAATAAAAATAAATAAATAAAAATAAACTCCTTACTATACCCCTCGACTCACTCGACTTCAATCGAAGTTTTACGAAAATCAATAAATCTGAGGCATCAGGCTGACTGACCATATTAGCTAGGATCCCGAATTCTCCAGCCAAGCGTGTCTTCTTCTGTTGGCACTATTTTAATCCGCGCAAGAATGCTGCTCCCTGTTTTTAATGAACCCGCGCGGCGGTTAATCGGTCCCAGCGTCGGTCTGCCATGAATTTACTTAACGTTCTTATTAGTCCGCCATCGAATTCAATCATGGAGTCGACTCAATCATTTAGGGAATCTAATCAATTTCGATAGATTTTGCTTTTTCTAAATTAAAGAAAAATGGAAAAGTTAGACCCAGAAAGGGGGAGGAGAAGCAAAGTTTTGATAAGAAGTTGATAAGGGAGAAGGGTTCACTGGGTATTAGCTACTCTAGATTAAAGTATTATTTTGAAAGGATTATTCGCACATGAATAGATTCGAAGATTCTGGAAGTAAAAGTTATTAAATTTGATAATGATTTTCTTACGTTGTACTTTTTATTAGGAGGAAATATTATTTGAAATTTGGGTATTTTTTCTCCATATGGCGTTGTTTCCGGCTATAATAATCTCGAAAGTAATATATTTATATTATATCATCATATAAAAAATCTTCCGGACCCCACAAGATTTCTTTTGGCCCTTGTTAAATTAATAGAAGTCAAAGCCCGTTGTGGAAGCAATTACAACAGGCGCTAGAAAAAACATTTGACGGAAATATGTCTACACTCAATATATTTAAACTTCGTCCACCTAAAATAAGTAACTTTATATTCAATTTTAATTATATACCTAAATCAACTTTCATGCTCTTCTGGAAACGTGCGGAAACTTTTCGCATTCGAACAATTTCGTTTTGTGTAAACAGCTCCTCTTCCCACACAGCACAAAGTTATCCATTGGTCATCTATAAGCCCTCAGAGTGGTAATGAGTATAGCTATTAGAAGTGTAAGATTTTCCAGATATCATTAAGTGGACCTCTATAAGATATTTGAGGTGTGATCTCTCTAAGGACTAATTAACGTCTATAATATACAGGATGTCTGTAAGAGATCTATATCCAAGTAGCATAGATATTAATTAGACGTCCAAAATATCCAAGATTTCTCAAACAGCCCATAAATGGATATCTATAACATATCCAGAATGTCCGAGCAATCTGCAATAGCCCTCTTTTGGGAAAAAGTGGATCGTGACGTCATAGCTGCCATCTCTTGTCTCAAGCTCTTGCCCGCCAAGATCTTTGAATTTTGGTGCTGCCATCTATTATCGTACGTAAGAACTTCAAGCTACTTTTAAACTGAGTCCTTTCAGTTTCCTCGACTGGTATCAAAGCGTAGATCCAAAGCGTGGTTGGCGAGAGTTCTAACCACCAGACAAGTTCGACTCAAGATGAAGTCATTAAATTTTGAAGTTATCGTTGCCTCAATTTTGGAGTGGGAATTTTTATGTATCTAAATAAATAAAATTAAACTTTGCCTGTACACTACATGGTATTAAAAATTTTTGAGATTTCTATCCGTTGAGATTTCTAAGCATTTGGGACCTCAGTACGTCTGGTAAAAAAAGAAATTTACCTGTCTGTCGTTTTGTATATAAGTGATGCTTTTTTTTTTTTATTCGCACATGACATAAAACTGACAGAAGCGAATGAAATAGAATTTGGTGGCATGATGGGTGGTCACTCAACTTGAAGTATAGGCGTCGAATTTCTAAAAAATGCATTAGATTTTCAGATTTTCCGAAAATTGTTTCAAACTGCGTAAATTTTTGCTCGTACATCACGTAATAACGACTGAAGCAAAAGAAATGTAATTTGGTGACAAGCTATAGGCGTCGAACTTTAAAAAAAATTTGATTAAATTTTAAGATTTTTCTAAAAATCGTTTCAAACTGCGTGAATTTTGTTTCAGTATGCATAAAAACTGCAATATAATTTGCACAACAAGTGTATACTTTCAAATAACTAAAAAATATCCACTTTTTATGTACAGATTGTGTACAATCTGTATTTACAAAAAAAGTGCAGACTTTTCTAGCTGGGTATATGCTATTATATATCATTGCTTTATGCAGACGATATCATTTTAATGAAAAAAAAAACTACATCAACTGCAAGCTATTTGGAAAAACCATTTTAAACGAATTGGAATCATAAATTTCGCTTCAAAATCTGTTGATCGTGACTTTAATGCTTCTTCATGTCACTTGCGACAGCTAATTTTGCCGTGCAAATTATTAACTTTACTCTCAGAAATAAAATGGAGCTGAAAATAGCGAAAAATCGCTTGAAAATCAGAGAATAGGTGGATTATCAGATTTTTTAAATAGAGCAGATTGTTTTCTATATTTTTATACGTAATTACGAAAAAATTCCTGCGGATTGTACAAACGGTGTAGATATTATTACGCTTTTTGTACTTAATATTTTAATATTTTTGGAGTAATGGCGGTAAAAGTTTTATCTTGGTTACCCAGATTTGTTACAGAATCGGTGAATCAGTGAGTCAGGGGTCAGCATAATTATATTTTAAGATACACATTTTTCATGAACTTGAAGTAAACACGCTTAAACCCAAAAAGCGAAAAAAAGATACATCGCGGAGCCATCGGTTTCCATGGAAACGGACCGGTTTTTCCGCGAAAGTGCTCTTTAGGTAGTCTTTTTTCTGAGAACTTCTTTCTTCCCTTCCTGTTTTTTCCGTCCTCGCTTATTGTTATATTCCGCTCCCCTCGTGATCGAAAAACGCTCCTAAAGGAGAAGCTCACTTTTGAAAACTGGCTCACTTTTCGCTCCGACTGATCGAATTTCGCTCGTTTGGTGTAAGCGTGTTAATTCATTTCGAAGTGAGGCATGCTATTCTGTACCTATTCATTCATAAAGATTTGTGAATATCACATATACCATTTTTGACGATATGCATTTTTTAAAAAAATACATTGCTAATATATATTTATTTCAGTTTATTGGAATAGTCCTTACGGTGTCCCTGTTAAATAAACTACTCATCAATTGCTATTACAAAGGGAAGTACACAACTTGATGATACATCAGTCTTAAGAAGATGTCCGCATTATAGGGCGAGTCCTTTTTGAACTGTATACGATCCATACGTACATTCGTACGTACAAGCGTACGGCGAAACAAGTTAAAATACACGCTTAAAAAAAAGAACTAAATTCTCTCCGAAGAAAATAACTAAAATAACTCCGAAGAATTTAAAACCGGAAGAGATTTGTTTCGCTTTTAAGGTCTTCGGAGTGAATTTTTTTTTTTTTTTTTTTTTTTTAAGCGTGAGATCGTACATACACGCATATATACAGTTGTCAAGACATGGTAAAATGAACACTTTCCGGCAAATCTGAATACCGAAAGATTTCGCGATAACAATGCTTCTTTTAGTTTGTACTAGGAATCATAAATAGTAATCGTGGAATTAATTCTAAAAATATTTCATGAAATGCGAAAATCAATTCAATACCTTATTGCCATCGCTCTCTCTATTCAGAAAATTGCCAATCTCTCACTTATAATGAAATGCAAAAACCTGTCTTAATCGGAATGTTGTCTCGAATATAAACATTTCCTATTGCGCTGAATTCCCAAGCTGTTGACTATCTATAACCCGAATCTAAATTTTCCAAAGATCGATGTAATGCCAAAACAAGACTGCATTACCGTTCGCTCACCTTCAGCTGAACTCATGCTTCAAAGATTCTTCATAGCAATCGGTCGTACGATTCCCGTTTGGGTAAGTTGAGCTCCAAACAAGCGAGAAAAATCCTGTTTCAGTGTTAGAAATCAGATAACATTTCTTTAAACCGCTGAGAACATTTGCAAAATAGAGGTCCCAGCTTTGGTAATTGAAGAATTCGACATTTCGTGGTAGAAAGATAGAAAGGATATTCTTTGCGGTTTATTGTGTGACGTATTATTAAATATCGTCAAACTCGACATATTCCTTCTTCACATTCCTTTTGATACATTTTTTCCTGAATCTGTTTACAGACAACATGGACTTTTTTTAGATGGGTTTCATATTTTTATGATTGCTGACAGTAGCGTTTACTTCAGAATAAGACACAGGTTTAAATTTAATGTTGATCAACTACACTTTTATTATTTCGACATTGCAAAAAGTTATTGTATTGCACTGTAGGAGTGCGGTCTGGCTATAAAAAATATCGTAATCGATCACTAAATATACAGTACATCGTAAGTATTTCTAACAAAATATAATCTTAAGGCTTTGATGTATTGACGAGCCTTCGACACAAAAATACATATTAAATTACCTCCGAAAATTCCCTTATCGTGTTAAGGCAGAAAATGTAAATCAATTGCTCTTTCTAACATCTGGTTTGAACAACTTTGGTAAAACAACGGTAAAAATACTTCTGAAAAATCACCAAAGTAAAAAAAGGAAAAGAAAAAAAAAATGGAAAAATTCCTTTAATGTTGCAAAGAAATATACCACGTGGCTTCATGAAAAATTTGGGGGCAAATACTTTTGATGTCTTGCATCTTGAAATACTCACTGCAGCATCTTTGTTATTTCAAACCTGAGTAAAAGAGATAGCCAGATGCAGAATAAGAAACAATAGAAGGTAGCTTTGATGTTTGTTTCTTTTGTAAAAGTCAGTGAAATTGGTGGGGTTGCTTTATAAAACGCATTTATTTGCTCTACTGTTACAGGAGATAGTGGAGTTGTTTTCTGAACAAAAGGAAATAAAAGAATACAGAAAAAATCTATTCCTTTCTGTCGAAATTAGTGAAGATTTATTTTTATGTTGTCTACACTGTCATAGTTTAAAATGTGTTAAAACTTTTTCAATGCGTAGGATCACAGAAATCACCCAACAAATTAAATTTATATTATATATAATGTTTAAATTTTATTTGAAGATTTCTCTGCTAGAAAGTTTTAATTTAAAACAAATTCTAACATTTTAAGTATTACATTTTGTGTTACATATTCATTTGCATGAAATACTTGAAAACTGTATTAAAACAGTGAATTGCACTTATTCTAAAAATGCTGGTAAGAGAAATTATGAACTATTTCTAAAAATAATTGCTATCACGAATAAATCAAACAGTCATTTCCCCGCTCTATTTTAAGAAAATGAAACAGAGTAAAATTTCATTAACTAGAGAATTTCGATAAGTGTTTAGTAATTTAAATACATCTTCCAATATCTTCAACTTAATTATCAACTTTTAAAATGTTGTTAAAACAAAATTTAGATAAAAAATAAAGGAAGAACGTTACATTTTTGAATATTACAGTGCTGCATATAATGTAAATATTCCAGCAATAAATAGACAAACTGTTGAAAGAATATCGTGATTGCCCAGACACTTCCAACGTCTAGATAACTTAAAGTCATTTCTTAGGGTGTAAACTGTTACACGTTACAGAAAGTAAAAAATAATTTTTTAATACTTTAAATAAACCAGCATGAGAAAAAATATCAATTTTGTGTATCTTTTAAAGTACACTTTTTCACTTTCTTGAAGTTGTATGATATGTGCATAGTCATTGTAAAATATTCTACATAACTGTATGTTAAAAATTTGCGCATAACTCCGTCAAAGGGAAAATGTAGAACAGTAATACGTTAGGTTACTTAAATTTACGATGGATCATATTCTCAAATGTCGAATAAAAATGGAACATTCATTTGAGAGTTAAATACAGAGATAACCATAATGCCATCAGATGTGCCATATTTAAAGCCAGGGAATAACTAAAGGGCATAGCCTAAAGCTGGATGCCTTATTTCTTAACAGGCAAATTACATGTACCACCAGGTACAGAGTGGCATTTTTCTCGGTTGCAGTCTTATGTTTAGTTCACGCACAGTTACGTTCTCCAGATCTTTTACGTAATTTTATGCAAATTTTTCTATACATGAACTAAAAATAATTACTATGACTTATATTAGCGTATACACTCAATATTAGCGTATACATGAAATCGCATCATTGGAATATGATTTCATTAAAAAAAAAATTTTCACATAATATATTTTTGATTTAAACATAGAAATCTTAAAATTTTCCTACGAGGTACAACATTTATCGTAGTATTATGCGCAACTGCGTCACTTAGAAATAAATCTGACAGCACAGAACAGAACCCGTTTCTCTCTAGATAACTGTATTCAGCCTGTAATCCATATAGTTAGTACTGATTGCTAGTGAAGTCTATAAGGTACATAATACTCTGCTCGCTTAATGCATTAAACGGACCGTGTATAGTTCTAACGCTGTGTATCAGAGATGAAACAGACTGCAAGATGTTTGCAGTCAATCGATGTTCTCTGGTCTAATCTCGTAGAGGGGGCAGCATTGGTCAGTCGCTGAAGTCCCTAAATCGATGACATCACTCCACCGCTAAGGGACACAATCCCTGACATCTCTCGGACGATTCTGTTCACATAACGAAGTTACTTTGTGCTATAGATCACTCAATGGTCTCTCAATTAGTGGTTTGAAACTGCATGGTCGGGGTGACTTCGTGTGCATTTACTATCTGATTCCGAATGCGGTTAGTTTAGTGTACTGTGCAGGTTAATAAGTTGATAGTTAATGCACGAGCATGTTGCTAATTTGGTATGCTATTTGGCGAAATGATGTATTTAAGGTAATTAATTGATCTTCATATCATTGAATATATAACACTGTTATTTTAGTAACTCGCGTAGAGTTGAGAACATTCATTATTTTGTTAGAATACGTTCAGTCTTAGCTTCTTCAATAGCGGCTATCGCACGCTGATTACAACGTGAGGCTGCTAGGATCTCACGGATCTATTCTCTCTTAGTCATTCGACAACTTAAGCATGTTTCATTTGAAGAGCATGCGACTTTTGAACAGCCTTTTGAAGAATTTAACTGAGCTAAGATTCGGAGAATTTTAGAATGTCCCTCTACAAGTTGCATTGTGAACTGACATTGAGAGTGAGCCTATGAAAGTTTTGAAATTGACAGAAAAAAAATGGTAAATAAACTGAATTTTGGGATATTTCCAAAAACGGGTAAATTATCAGCCCATTTTGGAAGGCAGTTTTTGAGCTTATAAATTTTTTCTGAAAATTGCACGAGACGTAAAGCGTAACTGCTGTATTTTTAAAGCTGTTCAAAAGTTCTGTAACGAACGACAATCGGCCTTCCGGTAGAACACCCACCAAAATAGAGAACATGTTATCAGCATTCCGTTTGCAGTTAGTTGTCTACTGGTTTGTCGAATTCTTTCAAAAAGTTGATCTAGGAGAAAGAAGGCTCTCCTATGATGCTTAGAAGACGGGGTTCAGATATCGACAATCAGTAGTTGTCTATTGGGGGATGGAAGACCTTTTGATTGGAATCCTACGGATAGAGATATCTTTGGAGTGTTTTGGTGACTGTCTTTAGATGCAAATTGCACATGAGCTAGCTCCAAAATATAACAGGGTAATTGAAAATGAATTGGTATCTATTTTACATTTTATTCAGGGTATTAATACAATTTGACTCGAAAAATAATAGTGATATTTATGCACATCATAGGAAATAAGAGTTGGAAGTTTTCGAAGAAGAGGGATGCAGCCAAAATCAGAACAAACGAGGGAGGAATGACTTGCCACTCGAGTTTTATAATATAACTCGCCAATTACACAAGTTCGAAAACATATGTGACACAAATCAAACACATTTTTTTTTTCTCCGAGGCCACGATAAGCGAGTGGTCTAGTCGTTTTCAGATGGGTTCTATAAAACACAAACTGGTCAAGAACACTCCCAGTAGACATAATTTAGACAAAGTGACATTCTCTAAAGCATCTAGGATTTGTTCGATTCTTGTCAATTTTATCTCATTTTGGTCCTATACGGACTCAAACTAGGACTCAACCTAGACTCAAACTAGAATTCCTAGCAATAGAAGCCGACGCGTATCACCATTTTTAGAACAGAGAGATTTTGACAACATCCAGACTTTTCGTAATGAAGCTCATTTTGGAGCTTTTAAAATGAATTAACTGGCACACCACCACCTAAACTAAATGAATATAGAACTGAGTACAGCTGGCAATGCTTGAGGACAAGAATAGCAACTTGCGGTAGCTCGTTTATCAAGTAGCTTTAGCTCGAACTAGTTAAAAAAAAAAAAAAGCAATAACAAACAAAAAGGATGATGAAGAAGAATCAGTATTTACTATTTGACAACAGTTATTTGGTAGCTCCAAAAAGTAATGTCACATGCATTTTACAAGCGTAATTAATTAATTGCTTATATATCACGACTTAATAAACTGTCAAAACAAAGCATTTTAAGATATTACTATTCTAGTATTTTAGTATCATATTCTAGTATTAAAGATAACTGTTTCATTTTAAATAACAGGAGGAAATTGTTTTCCTTTATTTTACAGTAATAAAAATCAGAGATCAAGCGCATACTATTTAAATTTGAATGTTATAATGATTTTACTCTGAAAACTTGATGTAAAGAAGTTATTTGGTTGGGCTGCTTTAAATTATTAAGACTGCGTTGTGACACATGATAATCCAGGTTCGAATACACTTTGTTGCAATATAATAAAAAGACGTTAAATACTGAAAAGCTATTTTATTAAACATATACTATTGAAACATTATTATAACGGGCGGTGGTGGCTCAGTGAAAATAAAATGACGTCCTATATGGACAGTGCAATTAAGATGGAATGACTTAAAAATTACGCCAGCACAGAATTACACATTGGCGAGAACAAACACTTGGCTGAAATCAATAACGCCAATTCCAGAGCAACCCTAGAAGTTAATCCAATAAAATTAAAATGACGTAATCGCGAGCAAATAATTTTAAAGATGAGGCAGAGCAACAAACAATAAAAACGCCAACACCAAGCCAAAGTCGGGGAAGCCAAAAGTACGTTGATTTTGCAAACGGACGCAAATATAATCTATTTTTAGCACACCGGTCTGATGAGACGAATGAACAAGTAAGAATAGTGCATACGGGAAAAGCGAAAATACAGATTTAAAAGCCGAAATGGCAGAAAAATAAAAACAGAAGTGATTTAGAATTCTTGAATTTTGGATAGATTACATTAAAGAAAGCCAAAGTAAATGATTATTAAATTAGATATGTGATCTTCATCACACTTGAGAGCTGAGAAAATTTTCGTAGTTGAAGTAATGAATAAAGGATATTCAAATTACAAAAAAAAAATAATTCAAATTCAATTGAATAATTCCTTTAAATTAGAAAATATGAGCTTAGCGTAGGAGAGGGTGGACTACAATGAGACAAAAAACACTTAAAACGTTTTATAATTGTTTTATCAAAGTTCACGTCACACAAAATATATAAGGTACAATATTTCACTTAATATTTATACTTTACAACGGATTTTAACCTCATATCTATGAAAACAAGTACTTTATTGCAATTTTAAAAAATATAAATAAATGCGTCATTGTGGCCCAGGTGTGGAGCACTTTCAGACATTCTATGGGCCACAATGAGACAAGTAAAAAATTCTAAAAATTTTGTATTTAAATTACAGAAAATTGTTGGTTTTAAAAATACTAGCAGTCAGTATGAATTTAATAAAAATAAAAATTGTAATTCTTATATTTTTTCGAGAAACAAATGCAATATATCGTTGGAAATATAAATTTTGGAGAATTTAATGCTATATAAAAGTAAAAATCTATTTTACGACCGAATTTTACTTACCTGGTCTCCAAGTCTACTAAGTATTAATCTAAACAAATTGCCTGATTATTAATCTTAACAAGTTTACTCTGCTTAAAGCCACAACGAGATGTCTTATTGAAAATGCGTCTTATTGTGCCCCAAAAGCATACACAAAAAAAATGTTCTTAAGTTAAAAAATATATACTATAATTTCACAAAACTATAGTTTATAATAATGAACTATGTTAACAATCTTTAATAAAACACACAGCACATACCTCTATTATTCAAATGAAGCAAGAAGAAGATGAAAACTTTAAAACTATGTGAGTAAACACAACCAAAAATTTCAGTTATGTAGTACATAAGCTAGTAGCAATTTGCAACGTGGAATTCTGGGTAGCATTTGACTTCTACTTATCACAGGTAAAAGGCAATAGTTGTCGGTAAAGTAGCTGTTAGTGAAATTGCTCTGTCCTTTTGTGGACCACCCTCCTCCACTTAATTAGTTATGCAACAGCACCATCTTGCATTTTTAGTAGCAAACACTTTTCAATGAGATTTGATTTATAAATTAATAGCATTAATATTTATTATACAAAATTAGACACTATATATCATATAAATGTTAGTAATCATTTAAAAGCATAATGAAAAATGAAATGAATAACAAAGATTTTAGTTTCCCTACTCTATTAATCGTAAACTTACTGTTTTGTTTTAAGGTGCCGCTTCCAATGAAGATGGTTATATATTACTCAGCCATCTGCCTTTATGTCTTCATTAAAAATGATACCAGAAATAAATAAAACTTTATTACATTAATAACTCCGAACTCACGCTGAAGAAATTTTATTTGATTCTCGGATAAAATAAAGAGATTATATTTAGTTCATAAATTAAAGCAAGGAAATTTATTAAATCCCCTTAAACCAAAAATACAGATCGAGAAAAAAAAAATATTCTCACAATCCACTACATACACGCTAAGCCCATTGTTTTCTATTGATTGCTTTTTTTAAAGGCCATTGTATCAAGAAATTATTACAACATTTATTGTTATAAATATTCGTAAAAATATAATAAAGCTGCTATAAAATGCTTCGAATTATAAAAATATTCACTTCTAATAAAAATAACTTCAGAAGACTAGCTGCACTGTTTTGTAGAAGGGCAAGTTAAATTTATGGTTTTTTAACGAAGCGTACAAATTCCAAGACGGAACAGAAAGATATAAAAGTTGAAAGGAGAGAGGAAATAAGGAGAGAAAAAAAGGAAGTTACAATGCATCCCTTTAGTACACCTTTGAGGGCAATTGAAAAATAAGTTAAACTGGCGCTGCTAATAATTACCTAAACGTCTTGGCTGTTAGAAGAGATGCTCGAGCTTTTACAATAGTCAAATTTATTATTCAAAAACTAAAAGTCGTGGGGCTTTAAGCTCGATTCCAGATAGTCTTGGTAATGGGTAGCCAGGGAGTAATTAACGATTATCGAGAAGCGAATTGTTTAAAAGTTCACCCGAAGAAAGAAGAAGGAAAAAAAAAAATTGCAGGATAACGTTGAAACTTCGAGAACTGGTAGCTGGCTTTCTGGAGGATTTCTAAGTCTGGTTCTTTTGGAGAGTTGTCCATCACACACTTGTAAAAGCCCTTATCAGGGATATTTCACATTTTCCCCTTAGGGAATAAGGAAAAATTTGAATTTCTAAAGAAGCTGGCTAAAGCTTTATCAGATTTTCGTAATGCTGTAGTTACAAATAGAAAAAGTGGGAATAATTTAAGATTTTATTATGAATTGAGGAAATGGGATTTGTGATTAAATCAGTGATTGCTGTATATCATCACGATTTTCAGCTGAACTGATTATTTTTTGGATTTCTTGATTTTTTAAATTGTCTTGGATTATGGATAGTTCGAAAGATTTCTTCGAAAGAATTCCATCTAAAAAGGTATAAACAATAAAACCCCAATAAAAAAAAGAAAAATAGATGTAGATAAACAGTGTGCCTGCTAAAGTCCGCTGTCGCCCCAAAAATTTCTAAACGACAACAGCGATAGTCATAAAACTAAGGTCTAGGTATAGTAAAGTTGCATTGCGCAGCGCACAAGGAAATCATTTACAGTGCCATCTTGCAGCTTAATTTAAAAAATAGCGTTCTTATTTAAAAAAATGGTATGAGGTACGGGTAAAAAGTCAATTAAGAAGTTGTTCAGCATCGTTTATTTGGTAAGAAAAGACACTTTAATTGGCAGATGATAGTTATTAATTTGCACAACAATTCTGCGGTTGTAAGGCATAAAAAGCACATTTGTTTAGTTGAATTTATTAAAACTCTACTTACCCGACATTTAGCTCATTTATACTTCATGCGTTCAAGTGTTGTATGAATTTTGAATTTGAAAGACACAGTTCTTCGAGATCTATAGCATTTATATGGCTTTCATCTCAGTTGTTTCGAAATAAGAGTTCATATTTTTTATTGCAAAGTACAATTTACAGCACAAAGACGGACAATTTTACATCCACACCCAAAGCCGTGAGTGGAACCCGGGCCCAAAGGATGGCAGTAAGGCACGCTAGCCACTACACCGCCTGGGCGGCTAAGTGTTGTATACTTCAAGAGTTTTTGGTCAGCAACAATACCAATTTGGTCAGCAATAGTAATCTGGACGCTAGGGGATTGTTGCTCACGAAATTTTGTACACTGGGGGATTTGTATTGTTGCTGATGCCATTTTGTACAAATTGCAGCGGGAATGGCTACATTAGTATAATGATACCTAATGACCTGTAGAACGGCTTTGAGAAGTGGAAACTTCATATGCAGCGATATATTGAAAGGGAAGGAAACAATGTTAAGGGGACTGAAAAATATTTGTATAAATTTTGCAATAAATTTAATTTTTAAGACTTGTCCGGTTATTTAATTGTCACAGTTGTATTTTTATTAACTTTCACACAAATTTACACGACAACAGAGATCACAAACATATCGCTGTCTCCGCAGTGTTCCATCCTACATAAGTGCTGATCACATGGTTTATATAGTAATCATATGTCTCATATTTATATATATATATATATATATAGTACACATTTAGTACACTTTTCTGACATACCATTTTAATTAATCATTACTACAGCATACAGAGCAAAACAAAGTAATTACATTTTCACGCAAATTGTGCATTTCTGTATACACTATTCAAAAAATTAGAATGTTAAAAATTATATTACTTGAGCAGTAGCCATTTAAAACAACTCACATTTTCCACTACACCTTCGTGCAGAATTTAAACAGATATTTTCCCTTCAAGGTTCAACAGGGATCAAGATGAATTTAGCTGTCGGTCAGACTGCTGCGGTTTGCCTAATTTAAATAGCGCAGTTAATTAATTGAGAACTTGAATGGTGGCGAATTTTTAAAGAAGTTCTCTGCGGTTTGAAGCGTTTGTATCTGTAGTACCCGGCTTCAAGTCAAACAAAGCCCGATGTTGACTCACGCTCTGGTATGGAAATTATTTTAAGGATTTTCCCTCGGGGAATCTATCCAGTTGTGTGTCTTTCGATATGTGAATTACTGCATTAAGACCAGCTCGGTATTTGAACTGCATTACTGTGACTTGCATTTAGCGGAAGTTCGTGCCCGTAATTTTAACTGCGGTTGGGAGTTTGTTTTGATCCAAATTGCAAATTGAATTCCTCGAAGTATCTTAAAAATTAAACAGATGAATTGTACTGTGTATTCAAACATTTAATGGTGGCTAGGCTTTCTTTCATAACATACCGCATTGCTCCTGTATTCCTGTTACAGCTTAAAAAAAAAAAAAAAAAAAAAAAAAAAAAAAAGTGTCCCATTAGCCTCCGCTCTCCCCTAAGTTTCAATATACATCAGTTAAATGTGTTTAATACGTACGTTAGGTACGTACTAATTTACGTATTGTTGGTTCGACAAGTAAAATTGTTTATGCTGTTGCTGCTGAAACCTGCAGCCAAATGTAGATTGAAGTCTTTAGGATTAGCCCACAGTGGATGAATCGGTTGAAGCTTCGTTCCGATCAGAACACCGATAGTTAAGTAACGTCGACTTGGACATCACTTGAGAGGTTTGGCCGAGCTCTGAACTTGGAGGTAGGCACGTGGTTCAATACTAGGTCACGTACTTACCGTTCGGAGTTTTCCGTGGTTTCCTCCGAAACTTTGCGTAAAAACGGGTTAGGTTAGGACCCCTTAAAAAGACCACCACGGAGGGCTCTCGCCCTGGAGCCCCGCTTATCTAATTGGCCGTAATCCCACATCAACAAAACCTCACTGATGAGAGACCATTTATACAAAAGAGTGCTGCGGCACGTAAAATATGTCGGGGCTCCAATGCCCTCCATATTTAAAAGATAGCTCTAGGGGTACCAATCCCGGTACAGATCTCTCATCGAGAATTGGTACAAAACTAGGAAATTTCGTGGGGGGGGTGGGGGTACGACGTTAGCCCACTTATTAAGTCCGTAATAAAAAGAGTAACACTTCCGGTCTTTGTAGCTTCCAATTTTGCGCAGTAAGTGATCGTCATTGAAAAACAAAAAAAGTTTCGAATATCTCTCTCCGCAGAGGAGTTTTTCATTCTGAGTCAACTGGATTTACTTTGTTTACCTGTATTAAATTTACATGTTTGATGTCGGGGATCCTCTCGTATGTCTTTTCTGAATTAAAAGACAACAGAAAATGAATTCACTACCAAAAAGAACATAAAAGACAACAACGGCTATGAACAGATTTTGAACCCTCCTAATCACGCTCCCTACATTTTCATCATCGACCAAGTAATGTGAAATCCAAAGTAGTCTTGATAGATCCAAGAAGTTTATTATTAAATTTTCTTTAAGGCTGCAAGCCACAAGTATAATAGCTCGATGAGCTACTGGCTGAAAAATAACCATGAAATAAAGTGACCTGATCTTACTAATGTAAGTAATGATAAATGAACTTTTAACAAAGAAGTGCGTTTTGAGAAATTGATACAACCAGCAATGCAAAGGATGTGTTTATTTGAATGTGTTTGATAGCAAGTACCTCATTATAAATCTATTACATAAAAGGTCTACTGCACACCAGCATCATACGTTTACAAGCGTTTAAGCAATGCGTAGTTTTCAAATGGTGCGTATTAATGGAATGATAAGTATGATTCCTGTATGACAAGTGAAATATATCGTAAAGTTTTGGAAACTCCATGCTCGGGGACTCATCTTAATTATCCGTGATCATAGTAAATAACGAGAATAACGACAGTAAAGTCAAAGGAATGACAGATAAAATTACCACCTTCCCAAAAATTTTAAGCTGTAGATTCAGGCTTATTCGCATGGCTCTCAATCAAACTTTCCGTAAAATTTAGTAAAACTTTCATACAAACAGTCAAAAAAGTATTTAAATACAAGTAAAACTCTCTTGAATGGTTTCATCAATAAATTATACGTTTTGCTACTCAAAAATACATAATATAGAAGAAATTTTAAATACCATGCTTTAATTTTGAATTTAAACAAAACAGGTAATACGATGAATTAAACTTTCTTTATAATTCTACTTTTATATGGTGCATATGGATGCTTATATTTAAAGCCTGTTCCAGTCTTATACATTTTTTAGAAAGTGAATATATCAACCTTTCAAGTATATTAGGCAAGTTGGAGTGTATAGGCTGATTATTTTAGGCATTTATCATCTTCCTCTGCAAACCACAGATGGAACAGATGAAACAATTAATTCGCGACAACTCCATTACGCCGCGAAAGTTTTATACATTTTTTAGAAAGTGATACAAAACGGTTCAAAAGCGAGAAATTTCATCTGGGAATCGTCCCAGAGTAGCTCAGTGGTAGAGCACGTTAAGCGGTAGTCCTGGGTTCGAGCCCCAGCTCTGGAATTTTTCGCATAGTTGGTAAAATAATCAGCCTATACACTCCAACTTGCCTAATATACCTGTTCCAGTCTTTTGATATTGAAATTTAATTTTGTAGAAGTGCCAATCGACCAACTGATTTTTCAGAAAAAAAGTGTGCTTCCATGTCTATCACTGTGAACGCTAACAACCAGATATAAGCTATTTATCAGTGACTCTGGTTACTAATAATATTTGGCTCTGGTTACCAATAAATAATAACCAGAGAGAATAGAGAGATTTTATTTTCAAAACCTGTACGGAAAGTGGTATCTTCTGTATAAATTCTGTTTTAAATCTGCTCTGCTCCAAGAATTGGGTCAAGTAAAAGTTAGCCATTTTTCAGTATTTAATTTGATTCACATTCTTAGTGAGAAGTTGGTTGTTTAATTCTTAGAAATATGCTGCTATATTACAATATGAAAAGACAAAGTTGTTCAATATTTCCGCACACCAGACAATGAATATTAATCAAATATGAAACTTTCAATCACTAACAGTCCATTTAATTTTTAACAAACCATACTTGCGTTTCAAACAAATTGAGTATCATTACTAACCCAAAGCACTTCCAAAGAATGATTTCGAAACCATTTTTCAAACATCATTTTTATTTTTCTCGTAATATTTACCAGATATATTTCAAAGCAATGCCATAATTCGAAATGTAGTTCTCTACGAGAGCAATCATATATATTACATTTCTGACGGTTAGAGAATTCTAATCAAGTGCAGCGCATTACTATACTCGAAATAATAGTTTTCTAAATCACTATTCACAGCATTTAAAATGCATTCCTGCCGTAACGTCGTTTTGAAATAATACAAAATTCAAACGAAGCTGCAGTGTTACGATTTCATTTCGTTTCATTTGGAATAATCGTAACATGTTTCACGAATGTAGAATTCTAATAAAATGTATCTCTCAAATATTCGCAATTTTACTGCTGCTCCGCCCAAGTTTTGCGTCAAGCCGTCTAAGGGCGTGGACATATTTGGTCACGTACTAAGCAGTATATGTAAAATTGAATTTTTTATCGCTGCAAAGGAAGGGGGCAAAAAGCGTCCAAATCTAGTTCTTATGCTAATAGATAACTGCTGGGGTGCCACGTGAGAATATTCGTAATGAACAGGGGCAAGGACACTTTTAGTATTATATTGTTTACAGATTACGTTTTAAGAGTACTACTGATTGATAATTTAAGAAACATTTTTGTTGTTGTAATGCTCATCTTGCTTGCTTGCGGATCAATTGCGCAGGTCAAGACGTACCGTGTATAATAGAAATGATCTATTTTAATGCTCTACCATTTATTCTGATTGTCTTCTTCATGTATATATTTTCTCTTGATGCATTATTTAAACCATTACTAAATAATTTGTATCAATTAAAAACTATTACTTTTAAAGTCTGCTATTCCCAACATACCAGGCTAGGTTGAGTTCATACTATTTAAAACGTAGTTACTTCTCTTCGATGTGCTAGTAAATGGCATCATTGAAATGCCAATTTGAATACAGAATAACAAGTGGGTAGGCTCTTCAAAGCTGAGAAAGTACAACCGTTGCCATCACTCAATTACCTATCAGCATTATGGCGGTCCATCAATATCCAATCGCGAGCTGTGCCCAAGTTCTTTGGCTTTGGGCATCGGTATGGAATAGCATTTAGATAAACTGTTCCAATTTCAAAAATACAGAAAAGTGTTGTCATTGCAATCACTTTATTTAACTTCCAGAAAGAACACGGTCAATCGAATCGCCAATCGCGAGCCACAAATCCAAAGGTCTTCTTTGACATGGCTGGCTGTGTGGCTTGCGATTGGCGATTAGACTGACCCTCTTGTTGCTTGTAAGTCAAGTCTACATCAATTTGCAAAATCGAGTGATAATAACTACCAGGAACATGACGGTTCATCAATTACCAATCATGAAGCAAACATCATGCTGTATCAAAGAAATTTTTTGATTCTGAGCATCGATATGGAATAACATTTAGATAAATTGTCCCTATTGCCCAAACACTCAAAAGTGCAGTCGTTGCTATCACTCGATTTATCTACCGACATCAAGTCGGTTAATGGAATCACCAATTGCATGCCACAAATACAAAAAACTTCTTTGACACAACTGGCTGCGGCACATGATTGGCCGTTCGATGACCGTCTTGCTGCTGGTAGTTAAATCGAGTGATAACTGCTGCTCTTTTTCAGAATTGAACA
Source organism: Cheiracanthium punctorium (assembly GCA_038373885.1). Lineage (NCBI taxonomy): Eukaryota > Metazoa > Arthropoda > Arachnida > Araneae > Cheiracanthiidae > Cheiracanthium > Cheiracanthium punctorium. The sequence goes on along the minus strand of JAWZYV010016590.1, from coordinate 258,590 downwards.
GTCAATCCAGTTCGTCTTCTATCTTTGTCAAGGAACAATAGGGATCAAGGCCGAACATGTAGGTTATGTTTTGATTATATGCAGGGTGAATCTAAACTCTTCGGCAAAACTTTAAGGGGTGATAGGGCACACAATGAGGAATCGTAATCACATAGCAATCTGGCGTCAAGAACGCAGTTTTAACTTACCCGGTAACAATCACTTGGGAAAAGTATTGAAGTGTTCGTCTAATTTCTTAACCAAGTTTCATAAACAATAGGCTCGTCTCCGAAAATTTCATCCATGAAATAAAATAGAATTTTTAAGCTATCCATTTTAGTCTTCTGTTTTCGGAGAAAAATACATTGGTTTCTGACGAAACAATGGTCGGAAAGCGTACTGTTGTTTCGGCACTTTTACCGAAGTGATTATTAACAGCTACACGAAGACGACGCTGCCGATCCCACATTGCTATGTGATTCTGATTCCTTATTATGTACCCTATCGCCCTTTAAAGTTTTTCCCAAGAGTTTAGATTCAGCCTGTATAGATAGTATTTCGATGAACTGTCAAACTTAAATGTTAAATAAATGAGACTATGGTCGTGCGCGTGCTTCCATTTTGAGGTATCTCCTGTTATGCTCAAATTAAGGATATCTTTATCTATGGTTGTACGCAAAGCAATACCAACCATACCATACTAATGTCGGAAATTTGTTCATCGCTTCAGGTACTGGCATGAGCTCGAGAATGTGAATGAATTAACACATTTGTGCCCAGATATTTTTGCGACTTTCTTCGATTTTTGCTAATACCATCAATAATGGATAAATTTCTGATGTCAACTTCTAGAACAAGGGATGATTTCTTTTAAAATCATTATGTATAAAAATTTAAAAGACAACATCTTGTCTACTCTACTTGATCAACAACTACTTGATCTTGTTGAAATATTTGGTGGAGTTCAGGTTCAATACTCGTGAATAAAGTCTAGGGAAAACTAAATAACGTTTTCCAATCGTAGCGAAAATACCGTAACAAAAGAAAGGGACACTAGGCATAAATGGGCTAATCATTACTTGTCACATTTTAGTTTTCCGTTGAAATTACAAGAAGCAAGAACAAGAAAATTGACTAATGCTTACGTAATTTTGCGATCGACAGTAACACTGTTAATATTAATTAAGATACTATATATAATCTACCGCGGGTTAAAATGCACGAAAACCAGAAACGAGGAATGTTTGAATAGCTACAAAATCTCCCTAAATAAATTAAGTTCCCCCTCTCGAAAGAGTAATTTTCGATTATTTTATTGGCTTATCGATCTTTAGTAACCCTTTTGTTCTATTGATTAGGAATCGTTTTCCTTGCCGCGAGATTGTTTGCTAACGAATCCATTGTATGTTTTCCAGTTGTTACAATTGATTGAATTTCGTAAGATACTATCTGGATACAAGTTTAAAGCTGCTTAAAAAATTGAGATGCTGTGTTTATAAGGAAGGAATAATATAATTGTGTAAGTACGTAAGTTAGGTATTCAAGTATAAAATGAATGTCGATCCTTGAAAAAGCATTGCTTGTTTAAATGCAAAGCTTTGATTTAGTACTTGTCATTTTGATATTTACTAACTTACACTCATCAACGTTTCACAGTACAGAATTTCAAAAACCAATTGTCTGCCTAGTGAGTCTTCTTGATACTAATTTATAACCAACGACAATATTTGATATCTGAAAATTATATATTTTTATGATTTACCTCAGTCAAGTTTATACGATGTTTAACCCTTAATTTTGCCTATTTGTATTGATTGCTCATTCTTTTTGAACTAAAATGCTTTACTTCAAACTTTTGTAAAATAAAGTTGATATCCTAGTAAACGGTTTTAACACACACATACAAAAATATGTAATTACTCACGAACTCTGGAAAAAAAATACTGTGTTGAATCAACGAAAAGTTTGTTGATATTTGTTTGAATAAACAACTTTTCGTTGATCATCGAAAACTTTGATAAATTTTCAATTCAAAATTTAATTTGACTCAATGAAAAATTTTATTGATACAATAATTTTTTTAGGTTAAAATAGTGGCACCTGAACGTTTGTTGAGTTGTCAGAATGTTATTGAATTTACAAAACTTTTCTTTCCTTGTACTCTCGCAAGCAATCTAGCAACACTAACTCAGACACTGAGGACAGTGTTATTTTTCGTGGCACGTACAAATTGCAAATAGATCAACATGTAGAATATTAGATGAAAATATTTATGGCCCTAATACATGTGAGTACTCTTCTTTGTGCTCCAGTAAAAGAATAAATGCTACACACACCGTTTTTCAACATTGCATTTCGGAAAAAGAAAATACCTTTGCAACCTATGCACTGTTATAATATACGCACACAAAGACATACAAGCAGTGTAAAAGCATACAATTTTTGTTAAGCATATACACAGAGCTTGACTAAATGTAATTACTATGAAATTGTTTTAAGGAGATTCGAAAGGAATAAAACGTTTTGCGCTAAATATAGGTGTTCGTTAAAGTGACTTTGTGTTGTTGTTTGTGATTAAGGCAAATGTACACGAGGGTTGTCAAAAGGGGGGGGAGGATGTGCCTTTTCTTAGGGGTTCTATCGCGTATTCATGTTATAACCGGAAAAAAACGCCCAAAACTTTACTCTTCAGAAGGACAGCCGAACTGTTGGCCAGAATCCTGTACCATCGCAATTCGACCATCCATCAATGTTTAGTATCTCATACCATTGGTGAGTGTAACTTTATGTGAACAGAGGAATGTATTACAGGCTCTAACATTCCTCTTACAGAGTATCTATATTTAGGTTGAAGGTTGAACAATCTTGCTTTTCGCAACCATTAATCCTAGATGCATACTTCCAATTTCAGAAACAATCAAAATTAAATGCTGAGTGAAGATATTGAAAGTTTGAAGCAGAAAGAAAAGGGACAAATACACAATGTTAATTTGTATACAGCCCCCAGATCACTCTATTTATATTTGGCAAATCTTGCCCATACAAATATATCGCAAAGACAAAAAGTTAAATGCTAGTACGACCAGTATTCACAGAGATAAGAAACATGGAGTTTAGCGACTTATACCACTTTACATGCGTCGTCATTTATATATTTTCAAGGTCCTTACACAAACTGAAAGAGATAAAGCGCAATTTCAAATATTGTTTGGATATTTTTTCAAGAAACATGATATTTATCTGATAATATTTCTTTATTTCTATTACGTTTTGTTCTTGTTTGAGTTTATCTGCGAAAAAGACACCATTATGTTACTGTCTCAAATTACTTTATTAGAATTGCGTGAGCTTGTGTAGCGTGTTTTGTGTAAAGAATGTTCTACTTTTTTCAGTAGCTTTGATTAGGTAAATGTTATACTGTTTCTTGACTTGAACAAAATCTCTTGACCTTACGATACCTACTCTAAAAGCTCGTGCTTCTTCCGATAAGGTCATATTCTCTCATCGCCATTTTTGTTCGGTCCTCATACTATGTGTTAAAAGTTTGAACTCCAATTTCTCTTTAAATATGAGTAGTATCAAAGATGAACTTTTTGTGCTTTTAATGCTTTTGAATGGGCAAGATTTCTCTAAATATGTATGTAAGAACCCAGGGGTTGTGTATAAATTTAGATTGTGTAATTTTTCTCTTTTTTCAGCATCGGACCGCTTTAATATCTTAACTCCGCATCTGATTTGACCATTTTCATAAATGAAAGTATGCATGCCGGACTAACGGTTCCAAAAATAAAGATCATTTAACTTAAACGTAGACACGCTGTATACATATTGAATATATATTGATTCCTTAATTTAAAACGATTTTTCTCTTAATAATCAAGCCTCTGAGCATCTTGGAAATGGACAAAATTATGTAAAGTGGTTTTCATGGTGCAACTTTAACGCGGCTTTAAAAGTATAAAAATGGAAAAAAGTTTTGATTGAAAGATTTTTAATTATAAAAAAAATATGATCTGAATATTACTTCCAAACTTAAAAATTAAAACATTTTATGATATAAGAATGTTTTTAAAAAGGTAAATTGTAGATTCATTGCATTGAAAACTAGAAATAAGTGAAAGGGATTTTACTTCACAGCCGCTTGACGGGTTAATAAAGAGTTTAATACATATTTTTCTGTAGGCAGTCGTTAATTGCAGTAAATTGCTAATGACAAAATCAAAGTAAGGTATTGCTTTGTGAACTTAACTATGATTGCAAATCCCAGACTCTTTCGCTTTAAAGAAGAAAAGCTTCTGATACATTTCGATGTTTCTTATTTAAATATAGTCGGCTGAAACTATTTCCTCTGAGAAATGCACGCTGTATGTTTAAGCACTTCTTTTTTTAAAACGAAATATTCCAGTAAAAAAATGTCAGGCGCAGGGCTAATTTCGATAATAGACTAAAAATTTATGAGTTAACACTTTATCGACCGATCGTCGATTCCCAGTGCCTCTATCGATCTGCGTGGAGGTCTAACGACTCTTTGTAAATCTGTGTCCACAACTTTGAGATCCTCGTTGATCTCCTTCGGCGATATAATGGCTTATAGGCATTTTCCGATATCTTCGGTGCTGTTGCAAGTAGGAAAACTTCGTGTTTATGTGATGTCGATACACTTCAGGAAGTATAACATTTTTAGAGTTACATTTTTACATCTGCGGCTCGGTTTCTCAAGAAAGAGATTATTGGTGGGAATTTTATTTTTATTTTTTCCCTTCTCTTTTATTTTATTTGTTTTTGGGTTTGTAAGTGCAAAACGTGATCTCGTGTTAGAGTATATATCTTAATCGAGAACGTCTCGTATTTTATCGTCATTTTTGTTTTTCAGAATTTATTTACAGTGCATGAAATTGATGCCCCAGTGCACGAAATAATTCGGTATAATTTATAAAATATTGTGAGAATAGGAAGACAGATGCAATATGAATACACATAGAATTCCTCAACAATCGACGCTGTGCCGTAAAATCCCGCCCACTTCGTTCCAGTTTACACTGCTATGCATCTATAATTTAAATTATTTATAACACACATATATCATAAAATATGTTTTGATATTAAAGCTTGTAAATAATTTAGGAGCTCAATTTTTAATGATTGCAAATTTTACTATAAAAAATGAATAAGTAATTTTAAAGCTACATGAAATGTTACCATGAGAACAACTTTACAATATTTGCCTTTTTTCAAGATGCTCAGAGGGTTAAAAAGCCCTACGCCGAACTCAACCCCCTCCCGACAGATAGATATCCGTCGTGTCTTAAACATAATACACTGTACTGAAGGATTAAAAGGGAGTATAAGTTCGTTTTCCTATAATTCAGTTAAATTTTTTTTTTAATTTGAAATTTGCAAAAAGTTACCATAAATACCCTCACTGGACTATAATTTATATACACTTTACAATGTGTAATTTATAAGTAACTTCAATGCCGCAAGTAAAATCTTTAGGGAAAACCAATCTCTATCACAAAGCAATGCATTTACAACATACATTTAATAATAATGACCATAATTATAAATAAACTACTCTCTTAGATTGCATTTAATATTAGGGCAGGTCTTAACAGTTGTCTAAATTTGCTGAACTATATTTTTATAGCCTAACTGTCTGCTTGTGGATCAGTAAAATGAACACATTTCATTTGTATTTGATCCCTTTCTCTGGAGCTGCTGGAAGATTTATAATGATTAAGATGACACGAAAAAGGTATTGAATGAAAGTAAAAGAAAAGTAAAAAATACTACAGCAGCAATAGAGGAAAAAAATATAGTAGAGTGTACTGGGCGATCGTAAAAAACGCCGGATAAAAGTTTTACGACTCTAACACTTGATGTATTAGAATACATTGCGTAATTCTTACAAGCATGTTTATTGCTTATCTTGAAACAGTGAACAAAGTGGCTGATATAAAACCACTATAGTATAAATTCCGGGTTCACGCGTAAAATTCACCGCAGAATGTTTTGGGAAATCAGGATGGTAAATCCCTGAATGGTCTTCTATTTTGAATGGTTGTGTTTTGTGCAGAATGCTGATATTCTCTTTCCACAGACAGAAATTTGCTATCAGAGGAGGAATGAGAAAAGTTTTGGGAACGGGCTAGTTTAAATGAGCTTATTAGATCTTCACAAAATGTAAAGCAAAATGTAATTAAGCTATTTTTGATAGAGGCAAATTTTTAAAGAAAGTTTATTTGATCATATGATTTTTATTTTAAAAAATGTACTGTACAGTAAAAGGTAACTCTTAAGGAAACGTTTTTGTGGGAGTGAATGGGTAAAAACAATTTATTTGATGTAAGTAAAATGTACTATAAAGCAAATTTATAGAAGATGGGATAATTTTAGGGATTTTTTAATTTAAACAAAAGTAACAATAAAAGCAAAACATTACTAAAACTTGGTAATGACTATGGACGTGAAACTCTGACTTCCATAGCAAAATTCTGTGACGTTATATTTTTTTGTAAAGAGCTGTTAATTAATCCAAAAATTAAAATAAAGAAATGTATCTTTCTCAAAAAAAATTTAATGATTGTATGTGCTTTCTATGTCTTTAGCCTTAACTAAGACAATTACTATCACTTCAGACTGAAATATGCAAGCCTGCGTTTTTCGTTAGGCACGGTTTAAAATATAGATATGTTTTATAACAAATTCTAATTATTTCGAAACATTTTCCATTCACCAACGTTCGATTAGTTGGAGCAAATTCCTAACATTTAATTAAAAATCTTTGTATACAGGGTGGCGATAGTTAAACTTCCCCTACAAACAACATTCTGTAGTTGAAACGGATGAGCAGATTGCCATCAATTTTGGAGTGTAACTGTAGACGAGATACGCGAAAGGAAGTTTATATCCAAAAATGTTCACTAGGTGGATCTTTGCATGGGAGGCCTCACCATGGCACAGTAGTTATGCCACTGAAAATGGTAGATGGCCGAAGTGTGAAGGGTCCCGGGTTCGGGTCCCTTCGCGCGGCTGTCGATCTAACAGTCTGGGGTTTTGGTAGGTTTTCTCCAGATGTAACGTGAATATGCGTTAGAATCCCTTAGAAAGTCCTCCTACAAAGGCACCCCCCATACTAGGCAGATACGCGGCGTGCAGATTTGTCTTAACGCACATACAAATAACACACACTTTGCGTAGGAATTCAGTTCGAGAAATGACTCAATTTACTTAATTGCTTAAAAACACGCTGGATACATGTTGAAATTGTACATTTCGAATTAATCATTTCCATTGCTAAATTTGCTATTTTTTTAATGCAAAGCGCCACCTACTGGGCATTTTAAAACTTTATTTATTTATTTATTTATTATTATTATTTCGAAATTCCTCGAACGCGTCTTATGTATAATCTATATATCAAAATTTGGCTACACTCTGTTCACCTGTTTTATCGGTAAAATCTTGCGCATAAAGAAAGTTTAATTACAACCACGCTGTATATGCGTAACCAGAGCCTTATTATCGCATGGGGAAATGGGACTTTGCCCAGGGTCCTCGACTCGAAAGGGCCTCCCAATTTCAATATTGTTCTGAAATATTCTTTTTTATATCAGTTTTATGAAAAATAAAACAAATTTCCTATATGGGGGCCCTGTAGGTCATAATCGGGCCCTGTGTGTAACAAAAGTCATTCTAAAACTACAGTCTACAGATATGTTGGAAGCATGGCCCGTTCGAAAATAATTCCTTTGAATCTATACGATCTATAACATTATTCGAAATCCATTTTATAAGCAAACTTTCCTATCTGGGGTAATGATATCATTTCCTTGCTCCATACGCCATGTGATTTATTTCGCAGGAGAGATTTCCTCCCGGATGGGATCAAATAGGGTGATGTGGAACATTTAGGGGCAAACCAAAATCTGTTCCGTTTCCGTCGCTGTCTAGACTGTATTTCGGCGAGTTTCATGTAAGGTTATTTATAAATCTCTAACACACTTGTTCTTGATGATACAAACGTTTCACCGGATAACTTATTTTAAAAACTTTATTTACATCTTTCAAACATAAATAAACTAAAAGGGAAATTTTCTGTACGTTTTATAGATATATTTCTCGAGTAAGAGAAAGTAGAAACAGAAATACATGAAATCACCAGCGCTGTTAAACAGCAGCTTATATATGAAACATGTGAGTTATAGGAAAATTAGTTATAACCCTGCTTAAGTTTCCCAGCATTTCTACGTCTAGAAAAATACCAATAGATAAAGAAATAAACATAGATAAATAGATATATAAAAGATAGTTGAATAGATGTAGTATAATGAGATAGTAGAATGGGTATAATAAATATATATGAGGCTTGGCTATTTTCTTTTCCGTTAACTATTTGTATTTTTCCCCTCCTAGAGTTGGTGGGGGATTTTCACAGACCTATAACTATTTTATCTACATATAGAAATACACATTTATTTCCAGAAATATACATTTTTTAAGTTATTTCATAGTCAAATAAGTATGTGCCTTAAAATAAATTTTGGAAAGGTTAAATTTGAAGTTTAAAATTTTTCCCATTTTATTTTTGTAATTTATATAGCTTGAATAAATCAAAATCACTCTGTCATGTGTAATATTTAATGTTAACTAACGCTCACGTTGATTAAGTTTAAATATTTACCCACGACTATGGAAATGAATAATCATTAATGATTTACGAAAGTGTGTTGATGGTGAGAAATTTTAAATTTTGAGGAAGTGGTAAAAAGAAAGTAGTCACTATACAGATATAATCAATATTGTCTGTGTTATTTTAAAGTGCATTAGAACTAACTAAAAATTGTGCCTTAAAAATATATTCCAGAACAAAGAATTAAATAGGTGGATTGAGTTAGCATAAATGTGAAATAATTATTTACAAAAAAATTAAAGTTAAAACACTTCTAAACCATATTAATAAGATTTTTTATGTGGTTGCATTACTGGAACAGTTTTATCAAATTACAAAAGATGATGTTAAAGTTGAAAAGCTATCAATAGGAGCATTTTAAATTTCAAAAATATTGTTTATTTTTTCATCTTCTGCAGTGTTAAGTTTTTGTATTATATATTTATTTCAAGAAATATCTGAAATCATATTTTGGAAATTGTTTGCTAAGATGTAGTAAAACTTTGCAATAACCATGCTAAAAGAGCTTAAAATATTTTATATGCATTGTAATAAGTTTGAGAAAAGAAACGCAGATTTTTTTACTGAATATTTTACGTTATCAAAGATTCAATTTTACAAAGCTTATGTTAAAATTGCTAAAATAATGATTTAAATCTTAATACAGATTAAAAAATTTTTTAACCTCCAGCTGAGATGGAAAATACCACATTCTGAATTTGAATTTTCACTGAATTTGAATGTGTTACACCTACATTTTATATCAACTAAAGCATACTCATGTTTAAAGTGAACTTCAATTTTAATGTTTGAAAATGAAAGCAGTACAGGTTGTCTGCAACTAAACGGCCCGTTTTTAAAGTTGTTTACAGACGGAACTATTGCTGAGAAAGTTATGAAATTTTGTGTGGGACATAATGAAGGTACTAGCTGGAACCCGTCGAATTCGACGGTCACTTTGTTGAGCGTAATGTTTCAAAAATAAATGGGAAAGATCAGGACTGCCACCGAGGTCTTGGATAAAACGGAGAGAAAAAATCGAAGTGCCACTTGGACGTGACATCACGTGTGACAGAAAGTAAACAAAAAGTTTCTTGCCAGTTCTTACTTTAGCAGCTGTACAATGGCGGTGAAATGATTAAAATCTTTAAAATTTGTTTCTAAGTATCTTTATTGAGTAAAAAAAAGCGTACATATTAAATGACGAAAGAGCTGGATTACAGTCACAAATTCTGATTGAGTATTTCGTTGAAGGCGATATATTGAATAAAGCCATCAAACACGGAACGTCCAGCTGAATTATCGTGAGCGATCTTGACTGCCACGGCTTCCTTTGACCTAAGCATTGCAAGAGCGACATACAACATTCCATGAGAAAATACAGGTTCAGGAAAGTAAACGCCAACAGTGTGAAGTGTAAATAGTAAAACAATATCGGAGTTCTGCAAGAAAGCATGTTCCACAGCTGGCCGCTGTGTATTTGGATAAAATGTTACGAACATGTTATGAAAGGCTGTTTTTAGATCAGGAAAAGTTCTTGGATTATCACGACTTTCCAAATGTTAAGAACTCACCTAAGTTACCACCAACAAAAAGCCAGTCGTAAGTGTATAATTCAGTAAAAAATGTCCTCTGGCGGCGAATATTTGAACTTGTTTTTATTCGCTCAAATTCCCATACCTTCATTATGTCCAACACAAGATTTCATAACTTTCTCATTAACGTTAAAATACGGGCGTTTAATTTCGGACAATTTCGTTTAAATTCGGACTTCGTTAAAATAGTTATTATTTTCAAAAATTCATTCATCATATACTATAAAGCCTGAATGGAATTATACTGTGCCAAATCAGCTTTACGTTATTTACATCTAGACTAAGGTTAATACTCTCTTTCTTATCAGCCACTGGCATAGCTCGTTAAATCATTCACAAATTTGCAATAACAAAATTAATAAATATCCGTCTACGTTTGATAAGAATAGTTCGAATAGTTAGACGAGTTACTTCGTTCTAAATGTATCACGTAACAATAACTTCTTCATTTGCCTTCAATCATCTGGAAGAACACTCGCCTAGCCTAGACTATCGATTTTCCATCTCTAAATCTCTGCAAATTGTTCCCTAATCCTAAAAATTGGTGCACTATGAAGATATCTTCCCTTCTCCAGGATTAATTACCGCTCTCTCCGACGGCAACCAAATGTCACCATCTCACGGATATAAAAGGTCTCAACCCCTTTCTAAGTCTCTTCCCCCTGCTCCCCTGAAAATTTGAGAGCATCCGTCTCTTAGGACGTTATGAATTTAGCATTATCCAGACAGGCTTTTAATCCTCGGTTGATGTATGAGTCCACAGCGTTTCTGAAAAGGGTGTGGGTAGGATTTTAGAGGCTTAAATCTGATTTGCTGGATGAGTGTTTAAGTGATACTTTCAGGGGGCCCGGGAGCTTGTAAACTTATCAGCTGCCATTTGGAAAGAATGCCACCACGCTATCTTTGAGTCAGCGAATAATCGAAGGATGTGACGACCTCTTATTGATGTTGCTAGCAAATAAAACCAGTCTTAAACTTTATTTCTTTTTCGTTTAACCACTTAATTTTAACAATTTTAATATCAGCTGCGAAAATAAATTACTTTTATTCAATATCTTATATTTTACGAATAAAAAACACCAGATAATGGATATTTTTCTAAGAAATGGATATTTGGAGACCCCCGAGTGACTCTTAAGTGCCACTACAAAGGTCACCAGTAATCATTCTGAAGTTGTATCACTGTAAGGTTGATATTTCCTACTCTCGTGACCGTTACCTTGTGACCCCACAATGCGATCACAGGATGACCACATAGTGACCGGTAGGAGAAAACAAAGATAAGCTGCCATCTTATCTTGAATATTAGGAACCTTTTCCAAGGGTTCAGGTTCCTGCCGAGAGATACGAACCCGGATCAACTGGTAGGCAATAAATACGCAAGCGCTTAATTCATACGTCTTGCACTTGTCTCTTTAAAAGTTAGATTATAATTAGAGAGGAAAACAATCATTAAATTAAGATGTACTGAATTATTAGAAATTCTTTTCTTTTTTCTTTTTCTATTATTATTTTCTAGGAGTCTGAGTGTTTAGAAAACACTCAGAGGAAAACAGGAAAAAGTAAGATTTTAAGCACCACGGAGTTTAATAGTATTAATGTTATTTGATAATTAATACAATAGCTGAAAATCTTATATATATAATAAAATCCGAGAGTAAACATTGTATGTAGCTAGGTTTGTAGGTAGGTTTGTGACCTCCGATCTTCTTGCGCGCGTCTCTCGATCGCATTGCGCCGAGACGGTTGGTCGCAGACCCACCGAATTTTGCATACGGCTTCACTAGGACAGATACTAACACGCCTCGGAGCGATTTTTTCGAAATTCGAATTAGAAAATGTTTTATTTTATGTTTTGTCCGATTTTTAGCGATTTTTCTTGCATAATACGTAATAACGCCGGTCATTGCACTCGCAATAAAACGATATTTGCATCATCGGATAGAGGAGAAAATTTTCTTTCGAAAACAGTTTGTTTTGACTATGTAACATATTTTGCCGATTTTTGGGAATTTTTTAAAAGAATTTCACTTTTGACGACGTTTGCGTAAAAGTAATTTTAAAACTGTTGCATCTTTCATTCTATCTGTCATAACTTTTTTATATTTCGGCGAAAGACGGAGCATATATTTCGCCCACTTTTAAAAGAAGAACGGAGGAAAAATATAAATTAGGAGATTTTTTACGAATTTTTATGTAAAGAAGGATTTTGAATTTAATAAAAGCTGTTTCAAGATTTCGGTATGATATCTTCCGCTATGGTTGTCTGGAAAACAGTAACAATGAATAAAATTGCCATTTGAAAAACATAAATAAAATGACTTTAAAATAACTGAGTTTCCACATGTTAGATCAAAATGACTTAGATTTCACGAGATTAAAACCCCTTTCGAAACTCAATCAAAATTTCGGGCTCACAAACAAAACATACGCCACGCACGAAATTATTCCCTATTTTATAATACGTTGCCAGAAAAAGAATTGAATGCTGTTTTTTCAACGTTGAATTATCCAGCATTATTTTCGACATAATTTTTAAACGGGACACGTTTTCGAATCGCAGGAAATATTTTACGTGCTAAATACGCCAATCTGACAAGAGTTATGCATACGAATGTATGGAGAGCTGTTTTAATGGCAGCCAGAAAGTGAAATGATTATCGTTTATACTAATGCGTAAATTGCAAAGAATCACCAAAGAATAAAAAACTACATTAGTGGCAAATATCTAAACCGTTTCTTTAAATTAAACATTAAAGATGGAAAAACGAAAATATATTGGTATCAGTAAAGGATACTCTTAGTAATAGTTATTAGATATGCTAGGGCAATATTGATCAAAGCACAATATACCGCGTTAATAAATATTTCGTGAAACTATTCGTTTCTTTTCGTTTTTCAACAGCCATCTTACATCACAGCTAACTAAACATTAAATAATTCTACGTCGTGTTAATATATCCCGCGGTAATTTCAACAGAAAATTCTGTACCTGAACTTTTTTTTTTCTTGGAGATTCTGTTTGTCACAAGTAGTTATGATAACATTTTAGGAAAATGTTCTCTTCTTGCCTTGCGAAGAGCGGGTACACACAACTATTTAATTATTAAAAAAAACGGTTCTTCACATCATGTAGTATCTAAGGTATTAATGGTATAACTTAAATCTAAAAAAGAGTACGATGTAGAAATGAGACATTTCGAAAGTTAGAAATTTTTAGGAACCGTCACGCTTTTCTTTTTCTGATCGCCAATGACACCGACATAGTTTTTTGTTTCATAATATTAACAATGTTCTCAGATCAGTATTTATACTAACTTTACGAATAACTAATGAGTAACTTTACGCCAAGAGTCAAATCATGTTGTTTATTTTTAGATTCCACATTACTGGAATCAATTCGAATTATACATGCAAGAAAAAGTTTTGCTCCCTACCGTGCGGAGAACGGGTACGCAGCTAGTAGAAATATAAAATTATAGTTATGACATTCAAAATAATATACTTAGTTCTTAGTTGCTAAGAAAGAATGTAAAAAAGGCAATGTGTTTGAGTGTGTGTAAAGAGACACTTATCTTTCTAGTCTTGATATAATTTTAGTAAAATAGTTAAAAGCGTGAATTAAACAAATTAAAACCTAATATGAAAACATTTTATAAATGATTCGAGATTGTTCCTTCAGAGAAAAATTAGTATGAAATATTTCTGTTCCCTTGGACACTAGGAAGTTAGCGAAAAATTTAGATTGCATTTGATCCAGACTCCCATTGGAGGATAATTAGAAAAAATTAAAACTTTAAAATCAAAAATTGTAATTATTGATTCATGTGTTGTGAGAACATACATACATATGCAACAATTTTTGGTTAATTGATGATTAGGAAGGTGGCGTAAAATTATAATAAAATTTATTTCTCAGTTTCAATCCCACGGGATAAATGTACTAATCCCGCAAACATGTGTGCGGGATCTCGTTCCCGCGGGATCGGGACGGCATTCCCTAATCCATGGTCGTAAAATGATACCTGATGAACCACGGTCCGCGTGTTGACCATTCGAGCACTAATCGGTCCAGAATTCGAAAAGTGTTTTTAAGGGAGAATTAAAAATTATTTAGTTTTGGAAATTGTTTAGTCTCAACATTCAACAGCGCAAATCGAAAAATGTGATAAAAATGATTAATTTGTTTCTAAATGCTAAATACCTATGAAGAAGCATCCACAGCATTTCCATGCATGCGAAAGGTAGGTAGGCAAGAACTGAACTCATTTCCACTGCGTTTACTTTAAATGTGTACATAAAACCTAGAGTACTTTGTTGGAAAACACGCATGAGTTACAATTAGGACGAACTTAAGTTCTGGTGGTACAAAAAGAAAAAGGCCCTTCACCTTTTGGAAGAATACACTTCTATAGAGAGACAAAAATGCAAGGGTGATTTTTATCTGGATAAAAATTGTGAAGATTGTGACCTTAATACACTACAAATTTGGTTACTCGTGTCTCCACGCATTTAACTCTTTTCTAGAGTTCTTTACTGGTGAATACTGAGGTCTTTTTGATGAAATATAAAATCCCAATTATTCTCTGACTTCCCTAGTCTCAGTAGTGGCTTTTTGTGACTTCTGAAGCTAATGGCATTAAGAATATTATTTCAAAAGATAATGCAGAACAAAACGACTGAACTCAATGGTCCTGCACACAGACTTTCAGAACTGTTTTCAGAAATCTAAGAATGTCCCTCATAGAAATGGTGAATTTATTACTTAGAACTTTTTTAAAAAAGTCAAACCTAATAATTTCATAGATTTAGGGTTGTAAAGACAATGATACAAAACAAATTTTGGCCTACTTTTATTTAAACCTGTTTACTTCTGCCGTTGCTGTCGGTTCTGGGGAAAGTGTTTAATAATACTTGCATTCAACATCATTTATTTTTCTTGTTTTAGATTATTCAGTTGTAAAAGATTTAATAATTATAGCAGAACGCTACTGTACAGATTTATTCTGTTCCATAACTACAAACGACTTAAGTTATTAATTTGAGAGTAATTTAAGCACGTTTAATTTGTGCTAATGAGGTCATTTAATGGGACAATTTCGGCACAGCTTGCATATGTAGACTCAAAGATAAAGTGAGTGTTTAATTTTGAGATATCATTCGTTTTCAATTTACTGAAACTCAGTTGAAAGTGTAATAACTTAAAATTCAATTAATTCTGCAGAATGTTGCTTGTATAATCTTCTTTCACAACTTCTGTTTGACAATAACTCAAAAAATTACGTAGAATTTCAGTGAACAAAAACAGATTTGGAAGGTTTCAATTAAAATAATTAAAACTTTGTAAAATAACGCACATGAAAGATGCTAGTCAAACTGTGACCCATGTTTAATCGAAAAACTTCGATCTTCAGCAGCAAGAAGTCCGCCCAGCCCCAGTCTGTGAGCTTTCTACTGCTGAAGAAGATCGAATTTTTTTTCGATCGAAACACGTGTCACAGTTTGATAAGTATATTTTATGCCTGTTATTTTGCAAAGTTTAAATTACTTTATCTTTTAAACACCAGTTTCTTTTGAGAGTTTGGGGTTTTTAATTATTTAGATTCCTGGAAAAGCAATGGCCATGGGTATTAGTATTATATTTATAAACATCGTAAAATGCATTTTGAATAATTATAGAGTATTAAAAAAATGAAAGTTGGCAAGAATAAGTAACAAATTAAAATTTAAAAGTGTGGGAATAAAACGAAATGTAAAACTTAGTCATGTGCAAAGAAGAGTTGAATGAGAAAAGTCAGGATGAATATATATATATATATATATATATATATATATTAGAATTAATAATTTTTAAAATATTTGCAATTTACAGATTAAAAAGGCAAAAAAAATGAACAACGTTCAAAGCAAATTTTGCATCTCTGGCACAAATGGGCTCAATGTGTCATTTGCATTATAAAAGTGGATATATATTCCCTCAAATTTAGGAGAGCTTCAAATGATGAAATCTCATCTCGTTGAGGTATTTTTAGCCCTGTCTCCAGACAAGGAGAATATAAGTAGATCAGTCTTCCGAAACTCATATATTTCGAAAGCTTTGGACAGCCCTTCAATTTCCTACTGGAACGTCTGTCACTTCGCTGAAGAGTTAGAAGAAGAAAAGAATGGATTATTTTTAATTTATTTCGAAAAAGAGCCTTTTATATACTCCAGGCTCTTCTCAAAATCACAGCTGCTTGCGTATCTTCAAAAAGAATTATCCCATCCTTTTTAATACTTAACCTTTTACAGACAGAATTGAGATCCAGGCATATTTTAAATTAGTTTTCTGCATATTTTATCTTCTAATGCGTTAGTTAAAGTATATGTCATTTAAATGCGGGAAAAAAATATTGTATACAATTTTCTAGGACAAACTAATTCAACTAATTAAGAGCGTGGTTTGATTCTGTCAATACTTTTACGTTGGTTTCAAAACGGAATACACTAATGGTTAGTTTAAAAAATAAGTGAAATTTTAAGAAATAAAATAATTATTTTTAATTGAAATAAAGATATGAGTTAAGTCTATAAATCAAGAACACTAGATTCAATATATTCACACATTTTCACACGGGTTCGGGCCCAATCGTGCGGCTGTCGATCTAAAGGTCTGGAGTTTTGGTGGATTTTCTCCATATGTAACGTGAATGCCCGTTAGAACACCTTAGAAAGTCCTCCTGATAAGGCACCCCCCAGCTTTGGCAGACCGCTCAAGCGCAGCGTTGCCATAATCACACAAACCAAACATTTTCAAGCTTAATGCTTGAAATAAAATATTTTTTCATGGCAAACACCAGGTTTTGTTTGCATACTTTTATGCAAAACACCACCCCCCTATAAAAGAGAGCAGTAAAAATTTTGCATAACTATTCTTCCAATAAACTTAGAGCTATGTATATTTTGTTATAATTTTCAAGAAACCATATACAGTAGAAACTCCTATAACAAGGATTTATATAAGACTGATTCATATAACATGGTGGGAAAATTGCGACTGCGCTCGTATAACATGCTAAAAAAGTCTCGTATAATGCGATAAAAAAAAAGTGAGATTTTTCTGTATTGATTGTTGACCACTGCGGACGCTGCTCATGTGCTTGTATAATCTTAGTGACTCGTACAAAACGGATTCGTATAACACAGAACGCATCTTCTGTGTTATATTGGGAGGGGTGTCTACTGTACGATAATACTTCTTTTTCTTTAAATCTGCATAAATTAACCCTTCTTTGCAGTTTATAACTAGAATCTAAATGCAATAAAAAATAAGCACATTTCGGAACGCAATTCCTTATGGTTTCTTTTATATGTTCTATTTACATTCAGTAGAGCGTCCTACCATTTGTCGATGTTAAAAAAAGTCTTTGACTACATTTAACGCAAGCCTTAAAACTATTACAATGTCTAGGTATTAAATGATTGTAATCTAACTTATGGCAGCATTAATTAAGTTACAATTACTTTATAGTTTTCAGGCAACGATAGCTCATTTGTATTATTTTATCGCCCCGTTCTCAAAATTAGAAGTCAGTTTTTGCAACTTTCCGAAGTGTAGTGTTTTCAATCCTTCAAGTCTTCAGGGGACTATAAATTCTACCTACTAGCGTCTAAAGCCTTTTAATCTTCATCTGATTTATGAGTCTTAGCTGCTATAATGACAGAATATTTTTAAACGTGAAAACTTGCCACAGTAGAAGTTAGTCATAAATTGGAAGATAATTTAGAACAATTTATTAAATTAAATCAGTTAATCAAGGTTCTTGAATTATTAGTCATTTTGATTAGCTAATAATACTCCCGTTGACGTTAAGGGGAAGTTTGATTTTTATAAGTTAGAATTATTAATGATCCTTACTTATAAAATATTGAAAAAGTTAAGCGAGGACAAGTTGTTAAAATTTTAATTTAGTGGCGTGTTTGAATTTTGCGATCTTGGCGTCAGTATTATAACACAGTGAACGCAAAAAAATGTTACTAATTTATAAGCATCAAAGAATATTGATATTATAAATTTAGCTTTGTTTCTGGCACTTAAGATGTGCTGTAGATATTGATCTTTCTATCATGTAATTGTGCTATGCGCAGATGAATAATGTTAATATTTATTAGATAAATGATCAATAATTTAAAATATTTCGCTTTTTTGGAAAAAAATAAGGATTTTTAAAAGCTTTGTGTATAGTTTTATTTTTCAAACAATGCATCGAAATTTTAGTATTCATTTCATTTTCAATTCTATATTTAATTAAAAATCAATCATCATACAAATTTTCTTAAAATTTTACACTAATGTTACCTAAATTTCCTAAGAGTTGCTCTACTAAAGTCGTTAACTGTACAATGCATGTAGGATACATGTGTATTTGCTGCCCCTGAGTGATACCAAGATGGACAAATCTTGCTGTTGCTGTAATTACAAATTCATTCGCATGGAAGCAGATTCAAACATCTCCCAGCCATAGCAGAAGCAAGAAAGGGTGAATATTTACTAAGTGTGTTGTTTTTAAAAGTTAAAAAAAAAGTATGAAAATCTGAAACACTTTCAGATTTCAAATACGCAATGAAGTGCTATATATTAAAAACGTATCATAATCCATGAGACTTCTCTATTTTTCTTCCTTATTTCATTAAGTTCGAAAGTGTATCATTATTCATGAGTGTGCTTTATTTTTTTCCTTGTTCCATAAAACACATCTTTGAATTCGAAACTATCTTAAATCACCTACTAAAACTATTTTAGAATCTTTGCCAGGCATATTCAAACTATACTTCACCATTTTAAATACTGTTTGGAATGGGCTTCATAATCCTTGAGTGTACCGTGATTTCCTTCCTTGTTTCATAAAACACCTCTTCGGAATGAAATCTGTTAAAATCGCCTACCAAATCTGTTTATCAGTTTTCGCCAGGTATAGTCAAACTATACTTCACCTTTATTAAATACTATTTGGAAAGTGTATCATAATCTATGAGTTTACGGTATTTGTGTTTGTTTCATAAAACACTTATTCGGAATTGAAATCTGTATTAAAATCGCCTACTAAAACTACTTTACAGTGTTTGCAAGGCATTTTCTATCTATACTTTTAATATATTTATAATAAACTGTAGTGTTTTGGCACCAAATTTAGCTACAATTATCAAAAACTTTACGACTTTCAGTGTTTTACTAACGCCCCCCCCCCCTCCTGCACGTTATCTGGCAAACACATTTGAAAAGATCTTCACCGTGACAATTCATATCTACGAAACCTGTCTACAAGATCGCGTAGACAAAATTCTGGAATTGAGCGAAATAGCACCCTAGTGCTAAAAAATCGAAGAAAAAAAAAACTACCCAGGTAGCAAACACTTGTTCAAAGGCCGTAATTTCCACGTTCAGATAGCACGTTACCATCCCATGCAGATTTACAGTGTTGCTTAAGTCAGAATGTCCGGACAAAACACGTACAATGCTCGTCAAAATCTGGGTCTAGTTCAATGTTCTCCACACGTACTTAAAACGTTGTATGGTTCATTATGCAGGACGTACTATAAGATTAAGTAAATAAGCGATATTCTACACCTTTTCTGAATCATTTTCGTTATTTATTTGAATCAACGGCTAATTAATAGGATTGAAGTAGCTTATTAAAATTTTCGAATTATAAATCATATTTTGACTTATAAATGTACTACAACATTGTTTGTGTAACTTGCACTTAACGTTGTTAAGGTACAGAACAGCAAAATGTCCAATCACAAGTCTTTGGCGGCCAACAGCACTGATTTGGTCGAGGTGTCTTTGAACTTCTTCTCGCTGGTTTAAGCCATGTGGTTAATATCGGTAGTGGCCCTCTAGCGGGTATTTTTGTCGTAGTTTTGTACTACATTGAACCTCTTTAATATGTGGTAGCGTACGTGGATTATAGAACGTATTGTAAAATCTGCTGTCTGTACGTTTAGCAGTCACATTAAGAAAATCTTTCATAGTAGATACTTAGGAGTACTGCACTAAAACGTGAAGTTCAATTAGCCGAAGCACAAATTCAGCTTTTTAGAACATATAACCCCCAAAAAATCTCAGAAAAGAGACAAAAAAGCTAAATTTATTTATTCTTTATCATCAGTAGCTGTCTCCTATCATTGTACCTAATCCAGGGCTGCGATGAACAGTATAGATGTGTGTAACAAATACGTAGATAAACAAAGTAGATATATAGTAGATTAAGGATCATTTTTACTTTTAGTACATATAAATTTTTTCCAAATTTTTACTTTCGAACATTTTTTCCTGGGAAAAGTAAAATACTTTTGCAAAATTTCTGATTCCTCCAATCAAAAAAACATTATTTTAAGCCTTGATTAGATAACTGAGCCGGGGAAAGTATCGTAATATTTTACGATTACGTCAATAAAATCGTACAGATGCTCAAACCTTTGACTGCACTCTGCATTGAATCTTCAAAATTGTCCAGCATCAGTCATAACGAGCTAATAAATTTTAAGGTAGAATACCAGTTTCAGATTTGAATGTCTGGTTTCTTACTGCCAGACTTTTAAAACTTTTAATAATAAGCTATTTGTCATTGTGATATATGATATCGTTAATTGGTGGGTTAAGGCCCGGTAATTAGTAAGCGGTATTTAATTACTTACTGTTCTGATTATCATTCATTCCCTTGGAAATTAAAGAGCGAACGAAATCGCTAAGATAATGTGCGGATTTAAATTGTCATTGTGCTACTCCATTTTTCGTATCAAGTAGTTGAAGGTAATTTTCATAGTAGAAGTTTGTGTCATGTGAATGTAAATTTTAGTCTAGTTACTTTTCTTGTTCTGCTATAGCACAGGTATATAGTAATAATAAAAAGGTTATTTTTACAGGCTTTTATTAAAATTTACAAATTGAGTTTACTAGAAAAAATTTATGTCTTTTACAAATTTTTAATACTAATAGAAAAGGATTTAATCATTATTTTCAGGATATTTAAAAAGAGTCCTTGCAAAATTAATTGCTGTTTTTTCCCATTTGTTTTTTTTTAAGTTTTAAAAGTCACTTCTTAGGATATTTATGAATATCGCATGCAAACGAATAATATTTATAAAATTATGATGAGATCATTATTTCGTTCTAAAATTTTTGGAACTAGTAATTCCGTTTAATTAACCAGCAATTCCCATAAATGGATCGTAGACAATTTACTTTATTATTAATATATGCTACTGCAGAAGGTTGTAAAACAATGGGGTAATATCGGTATATATATATATTACGAATAAAATAAGAGATTTATTTTAGAAATGAGCTCATTCAACATATAATGTTACATTTTGAACCGAGAAACATTGCAATCTTCCACTTACATATGAACAAATTATTTTTAGCTCGTCAGTCTTCAAAATTTTTTTAAATATGCATTTTAAATAGCAAATGCCTCATTAAAAAATCATTTAATGATCAGAACCAATCAAGTAACAGTGAAATTTTAGAACCTACGCCTTTATTTTTAACTTTCCAGTGAGCACATCCACAAAAATTTTATTAACGAATTTTTAAATTTTTCCCCCGCGTATGTCGACGTTAATGTGACTTTTCTACAATGTTTCCTGACATGTGAGGCGAATAATTATAAACTCTAGTTTCCTATTTATATACAATTGCTTTTATAAAATTCCTCCTACTGTTAACATAAAAATACATTAAATACATTTAAAGTAATATACAGGATGAAAACTATTCTGTCGTAGAATGTAAGCTTCATTCCTTAAATGTGTAGCTAGAAATATTTATAACGATACTGAAATATTAAGGACTGTTGTTCTGGAGAACATAATTTATAATGATTTTAATGAGTTATATTTACAATACTATAGATATAAGTGTTTGAAATCCAGAACGACAATTTTGATTACATGTTTCATTTTAGACAATGCAATTAAAGCTCGTAAATATTGAAAATGTGTTGCTTCGCATTTTACAAGAAAAACATTTCTATTAATGAATATTCATATAATAATGTTGCTGATTATTTATGTATTGGGTGATTTTAAAGTATTATTTTAATGAGGAATTGAAAAATGCATATAATAGATATTTTTCATTTATGAATGAAAAATATTAGTTATTTAAAATGTTAGTTATTTAAAATGTTTGTTATTTTTTTATGTTTCAATTCAAAAAAGGCTTTGAGAATCTATAAATATATATTTAAACAAAATTCAATTTTCCATGTGAATTACGCAAGGGAGTATTAACAATCTCAAAGAAAAATATTTTTCTAGGAATTCAAAGAACATTTAATGCAAATATAAAACTATTTTATAAAATTGAAGTAAAATGATAGAATCAAATTTTAACTGCTTTTGGCGGTAATATATTCTCTATTCTGTCCAAGTTTTCTCTACTTATTATAAAAGAAGGTGTCTGTCTGTGTGTGTGTGTGTCTGTCGGCAGCGTTACGGACAAACGGCTATACCTAGAAACACCAAATTTGGTATTCGGGAAGATATAAATATGTAGTTGTGCACCTCGAAGCGATTCTTTCAAAATTCGACCTAGAATTTTTTTTATTTTATGTTTTATGCGATTTTTGGCATTTTTTCTCACCTAATTCGTAATAACGGCGGAAATTACGCTCGCAGCAAAACGGCATTTATATCATCGGATAGAGGAGGAAATTTTCTTTTAAAAACAGTTTGTTCTGAATACGTAACATGATTTACCGATTTTTAGGAATTTTTTTACTAAGCATCTGCTTCGCGATTGTTTTTCGTAAAATAATTTTAAAACTGTCGCATCTTGAATTCTATCCGTCATAACTTTTAGATATTTTGACAAATCGTGAAACATTCTTTTCTCCCTCTTTTAAAATAAAAACGAAAAAATTATGTAAATTAGATGATTTTTTACGAATTTTAATGCAGCCTAATGTTTAGAATTTAATAGCATCAACGCGAACTTACGCCATTCATTACATTGCGATCACGGCACGAGAATTTATGTTCGGTTGTTGCCACAGAAAGGATTAGAAAAAAGGATTTTTTCAACCAATCGAGTTTTTAAATGGGATATCAGAATTTCAATTCGCAAGTGAGGATCTATGACGTCAAATGCTTTAAGATACGTAAAAATTCTTCCATAATTTTAACTCATTTATTCCAGCTCTATTTTCAACACAGGGAGACGATATTTTGATTAAAATTTACTGTTGAAATAAACTAAGAAATTCACGATTATTATTATTAGAAGTGCTATTTTAATCCGGTACTTATTTAAAAATTGAAATGTTTTCACGGCGCTGAAAATGTTCATTTTAAAAGTTGCAAAGTTCGTTTCAAAGCGCGATATATTAATTTTTTTCTATTTACTATTTTTATTTTTGGCATTTAATTTAGCGCAGGCGTTGCCTAACATACGCATGCAGGTTGCGAGTATAATTTTATTTTAACGTTGAATTACGTTCCTCCAGAAAGGTTACATAAGGCAAAGTTTTAATGATACCGTTTGAAAACAATTATGCGAAATATCGAAATTAACTCCCTCAACCTACCGGGGTATCCTTTACGGCAGTCAAACAGTGACGCCATAAATAAAAAAATGCGTGAAATTTGTAAACTCTGCAACTCTAACACCCTGTCACAATTAAAGTGGGAATAAGTAGCTCCTCGAGATTACACAGTTTGATGTTTTTCAGGAGACAGGACTATGGAGGATATAAAAGATATCGCTATATTAGATACATGGATAGTTAAAATGGCACCCCTTGGATATTTTCTCCCCACAGTAAGATGAAATGGTTTGCGGCGCTAAATACGCCCATCTTATAAAACTATGTATAAATTAAATATATATGGAGAGTTTCCTTAATGGCAACCATTATGTGAAATGATTATTATTTATGCTAATGCGTAAATTGCAAAGAATCGCCACAGAATCAAAAGATCCCATTGAGGCCAAATAATCTAAGCTGTTTCTTTAAAGGGAGCCTTGAAGAGGGAGAAGCGAATATAGATAGTATTAATGTACGTAATAGGTAGTATTATTAGATTTTTAAAGATAATATGAATAAATCGCAATGTACCACGTTAATAAATATTTCATGAAATTAAAAGTGTCCTGTTTCAACGGTTGTCTTACAACCAACTAAACGAAAAGTAATTCTAATTTGGGTTAATATATCCCGCAGTAATTTCAACAGAGGAGATTACTTGAACTTTTTTAAAAATGAAATTCTGTTTTGTCACATGCAGATATGATTTTAGTAGTAAAATATTCCCTTCTTCCCCTATGAAGAGCGGGTGCGCAGCTATTTTAAAAACATATCTTGAAAATAGCATAAATGAATTAAGAAGACCTCAAAACCTGTCAATACACCAAAATCTCGAAGTCGAATTTTTTCACGATTACAATACTTTCCTTATATGGTACATGTTCGGAAAGAGATAAATGGTGCTCCATTTCATGTAGTGTCTTAGGTATTTAATGCTACAACTTGAGCCTAAAAAACAGTATGATGTAGAAATAAGACCAGGTGCGTAGCCAGGAAATTTTTTCGGGGGGGGGGGGATATGAGCCTGGAAATTTTTTCGAGGGGTATATGAACTTATATGCATAAATAGACGGAATTTCATCACTAATCCAAAAATTTCAGGGGGGGGATATATCCCGATATCCCCCCCTCTGGCTACGCCCCTGAATAAGACATTTTGAAAGCCAGGAGTTCTCTGCAAACCATTAAGCTTTCCACTTTTTTGATAGTGAATGACACTGACGTAGTTTTTTGAGTCATTATACTGCAATGATCAGGTTAGTACTCATGACACAAACTTTACATTAAGAGTCAAATAATTTTGCTCTTTTTTTTTTTAATTCCACATCACGAATAATTTCGAATTACACATGTAAGGAAAATTTTCGTTTCCTACCGTGCGAAGAACGGGCACGCAGCTAGTATCAAATAAAAGTAATTTAGAATCCGTATGTTTTCATGAATTTTATTTATTCAGCTTCGTGTAGAATATTAAAAAATTACTTCTTTTAGTAAGGGCGCCTTCTTGTTCAAAGATGTTTTGAAGAATTTTAAATTAAATATGATTAAACAATTATACAGGGTGTCAAAAAAAAAGGTGGTAACGGGCTTTATCTATTAGAGATAAGTGGATAATGTTAATTAAAAAAAAATGTTTAAAATAAGGTGGGAAAAAAGATTATCTCAAAAAAACTCCTCTCGTTAATTTTGAACAATTTACGCTTTTTAAATTTGTATATGACCCCCGTACAAAAAAATTCGCTATTGGTAAAGTGTGCCCCATACACAAATGAGGTGACATACAAAATTTAATAATTATATCCTTAAAAGTGTCAGAGATATGAAGATAAGTATGGCGCTGACTTAAACCACTTTCCAATTGCTATCGATGGTAAAAAATCGCATCGAATGATCGCATTTCTGGGGTCGTACAGAAATTACGAAAGAAATCTTTTTTCCCACTCTCGCCTCGCAGTAAACATTTGCATTCAAAATCAGGTTTAGCCCCCGATCATGTTACTTTAAGGATATCTCTGGGACGTTGTAGGATGAAAGGATGAAATTTGGTACATCACCTCATCACTGCATGGGACACATTTTGCTAACTTGGAATTTTTTTGTATGGGGGGGTCGTAAATAAATTTAAAATGTGTAACTTTTTGTAAATGAACCAGAGGAATTTTTTCTTAAAGGAGTCTTGTTTCCGACCTTAATTACAACATTTTTTTCATATCACATTGCCTACTTATCTCTAAAGAATTAAAGCCCGTTACCCCATTTTTGGCACATCCTGTACAGTTTAATAAAATAACTTTAATTACATGATTACTGTTACAGAGCGCTGTTTAAAAAATACGAAGAGCAAAATTCAAATAATATTATAGATTCTAAAACTATTTTTAGCTCCCTTCGAAATTCTGTTAGAGGGTAACAACTTTTCTTTTTCAGACAAACCATTTGTCTCGGGATCTCAATTTAATAAAAGAACAATTGATATATCTTCCCTCATTCTCCCGTCTCATAATCGGCACATCTTTCAAGAATTTTCAGGGACTCCGAGACCTTGACATTTAAATATATCCAATAAATGCACCCTTTTTTAAACCATGTAATTACCTTTTAAACCATGTGACAGCGGGTAATAAAAGTGAAACACCGTTAAGAGAGGAAATATTTCGTGATCTCTAGTTACGGGTCTAAATATGTTCTGAACTATGAGTACTTACTTAATACTTCGACCTCCACAATCATAAGGTGTATGGATCCCTGCACCCCTTGGACTACACCCCTGGACCTGCACCCCTTAATCTTTGGCCAAACTACAACACCAACCAGCGACAGCCGGTCATATCTTAAAGTACCACGCTGGCCACAACCTAACTAAATTTAGAGTGAGCCCAGCTCAGAGCTCTAAGCGAAGTTCCGAACTGCCGCCCAATTTCATATATAATGGCAAAAAACTAAAAATTGTAATTTGTAATTTGTAAAATAGTAAGAAATATAGTAAATTTGACCTACTTGCCAATTTTTAGTAATTTCGGACTATAGATATGTATATACCCACATATTTTTGTGCTCAATAATTTTTATGCAATCTTCTTTTTCCAAAATGTTCATGAAAAAGAGAATAAAAGACAAGTAAATGCCAGTGAACTATAGTAATTTAACATTTTTAATAGTATTTGTAAATGATACTAACATACTAAAATATTACTAACAGGTATGCATTAAAATTTTTCTGTGAATTAATATTGCTTAACATTTATTCATAAGATTGTACTCCACTCCCTGAAAAAAGTTAACGAACATGCTTGGTAAGCGCAATATTCCTACATGCATCACGTACAAAATTTTGTCCGTGATTGTAATGTTCATTTTTTATTTTAAAAATTTTCAATAAATTCCTAATAATATGATTAATATTCGATATCGTCAAAATTTTCCACGTCTCAGGTAAAAAGTTTATGTAGAGTAGTTTCCCAATGTTTAAGCAAATATTTAAAAGTCAATTTGTACAACAGCCAAATAGGCTAATGTCATCAAACTAGGTAAAAAAAAGGAAAAATGTTTTGAGTAGGCCTTTCTGAATTATCCTGGTTATACGTCGGAAAACGGATAGAAAATGCCTGACGTAGGAAGAAAAATATTTTACGATTTTTCAGTTCAACATTCAAGCATTGTTTGCCACGACGGGACAGCTCACGCCACCGACTGCGTCGTTTAGAGCTGTTGTGTTGTTATTGCTAATGCCAGTGCCCTCTGGACACCGCGGGACGGTGCTAGATCCCACATATAGGCAGGCGATGGGCGGAAGGGCGGCTTCCATTTTAATGAGCCCCAGTGGGAGGAAGTCCGACTCAGCTCGGGGTCCCCTTATTTTTAACCAATTCCAGAGGAGGGACCAAACCCCTAAAATCGGCACCCCCAGAGGTATCGTTTAACAACTTGGAGGACATTAGAGCCACGACGGATTTCCGTGTACTAGCTCCCATTAGCGTACACGGTCCCGCAGCTGTCCAGCCGAGAGGGAGAGTTGACCCTTCCAAGCACTGGCCAATCCGGATGCTGCTTTACTTGCCGTGCTCGTATGGGAAAGGAGTTTCGCACCCAGACCACTGCGGGACCGTTTAGAGCTACATCCCGGAGGTTCCCCCCACAATTTGGATCTTCTTCGGAACTGGGAGGGCTTCTGAATATTAAATCCTCTCCCCGAAAGCTACTAGTGACCGCCAAAAGGACTTTCGGAACCACGGATTTAACGTGCACGTACTCGGCATGTACATGGTGGTCTTCAGTTACATGCGGGAATCAAACTCGAAACTTTCCATTTACCCGTCCAACGCCTTAACAACTGATCTACCACGGCCCTAATATTCAACGTACAGAATATTTGCATTTCTCAATAAATTACAGTAGAACCTCAATTATCCGAAGCAATTGGGACCGAACCTACTTCGGATAATCGAAATTTTCGGAAATCGAGAATTCATCAAAAATCATCTAGTTTAATATGCAGTATAGTCATTGAACTGCTATTATGACTATTTTAACTGTTAAATAAATTAAAATTATAAATGAAAATAAATTTACTTCTGAAACAAAATCTTACAATGGTTTAAATGGAAGCTTCATCTGGTGTAAATTGGCCATCCTTTGCCGTGCAGCTCTATCCCGAAGTTTTCTTAAAAGCATGATTTCAGAGGAATCGCACTGTTTCTGTTGTTCCAACAAAAGAAAGCATTTTAGGCAGTACTCAAAAGCATCATTGTTACAGATCTTATTTACTCCAGAATCATTCCCATCTTCTCCTTTTGGAGATTTTCGGACTTCTGCTATTAATTCCTCATCATTGAGCAACTGGAAGCCTGTATCATCCACGTCACAATTCGACCGATCTGTGATTTCTCTATCCCTACAATTTTCAAAACCTTATTTCATTGTGATAAAAAGGCTTGAAAACTCAGTAACACTATCTTTCACAATGTCTGTAGCATTTTCATCTGCGCCAGTTGAAAAATTCGGCAAAAGTTTTCGCCAATTTCGTCTTAGTGTCAATTGCGGCATAGATTCCTACGCGTCACTGATCATATAAATGCAGTCTTTGATATTGGCAGTTTACCAAAACTCAAATATTGAAACTGCACCAGATTCAGAATCTCCTTCAAAAAGTAATTTTCTGATGAAAAAAAAAGACGTGAAGAGGACACCGACTTCGGTTTACGGAGAGGTTCGGATAATCGAGGTTCTACTGTATTATGATAACTATGGTATTTAATGTGACAATAAATGGTGGTACCAGGATTCCCTGGCCTTGAATAACGAGTTACTGCTACCCAAACTCCTACTTTGCTCGTGGAAATAATTGCATCATTTAAAAAGATGGAGCTTAGATTTTTATTTCTTTTTAAAACAAGTAGCCTTAATTTATGAACTGCAGTACATGCAAATTTGGAACAAAGCATTTAATGATAACTTGGAAGAAGAAAAGTGGATTAAAGAAAAAATTACTTTTGTTCCATAAAGATGTAAGCAAAAGAACATTTTCTGATTTTCACTTAGTATCGATTTTTCCAGCACAACTTGATCTGCGAAAAGATATCGTGACCTCTTCATTCCGTGAGAATCAAATATGAATAATGCTGTTTTCATTTCGCTCGATCACTCTAAACAAGGATAATTTTGGTAAATTATGTGTTATGAACAAATTTCTTTTTGAGGGAAATTTCTACTTAATATCTATCCCCCTTGTTTAAATATCGAACAGAGAATTGAATAGAACAATTACACAAAAACATTACATTTGACTGAAAAACACCTCTACATTTTCCATGTTTCTGAAGTTATGAAATAAATAAATGTGCAACACAAATTATTTTTTCAAAGTGTTATTTTTTTCAAGGCTTAATGCATCATTTAAGTATAGTGCAAATGAAATTATATTTCTTGAAGTTTACAGTGAAATTGATTATTGCACTAAATGTTAAATTATTACGCTAAAAATAGTGTTTTAAATCTTTCTCTTGGCAGTTCAGCAGAAAATTAGTCTTGTTTGTACATTTTTCTTGTTTTCATGTAATTAGTAATTTTTTTTCCAGTGATGATTTATGAAGCTACTTTTTATAATTAAATAAGTTTTAAAAAGAAATTTAGATTATAAAATAACATTAATTTGATTTTAAACCTTACAGGAAAATAATGCTTAGCATTGCCGATTGGTTGCTGACATTTTAATATTCATAACTGTTGTTTTAAACGCATAAATAAAAGGCTTTGCATCTAAAACGATCGTCTATAGTTAAAAAATTTTACAATTTCTTAAAATGTACGTTTAAAATAAACAGCGAACAATTAATCTCCATTTTACTTTTTTAAAAATATATGTTTCCGTATAAAGTGCAAGTTATGTTGCAAGTTAGTGCAAGTTATGTTAGTGCATATTAGTTTCCAAATAAAGTGCATTGCTGAAGTACTGAAAATGTACAACAATCTTGAAATTTGGCAGTTCTAGCAGGAATATGTATTCTAGAAAAACTTTATTAATCTCTTTAAAAGTAGTTATTCTAATCAAGGTTTGATGCATTAATATATTAAGGGACCGGGAATTAAAATCTTTATTTTCGTGTGTCAATATTTCACCTAGCCCAAACCACTGAAGCTAATATGAAATTAAGCTCATACGCGAGATTTTGAATATTTATTCTATATTAAACAGCATTTTCCAAATATTCGTAAGCTATTTGGAGGGGGGGAGGGGGTGGAAAAATAAAACTTTTGTTTGGCATATCTTACGTGATGTAAGCCAGATTCACACAAACTAGCAGTAGGAATTCAATCCCGAACCCACATAAGTGTTTAAGGGACTAGCCCCGCGGGATTAGGGCCGTAATCCCAAGGGATTGAAACTGAGAAGTAAATTATTTTTATTACAATTTTATGACACCTTCCAGATCATAAATTGACCAAAAATTGTTGCATATGTATGTAACTTATCTCACAATACATGAATCAATAAAATTTTATTGTTTTAATTTTACAAATTATCCTCCAATGAGAGTCTGAAACAAATTTTGTAATCTAAATTTTTTAATTTCTCTATCTCCAATTAAACAGAAATATTTCATGCTAATTTATCTCTTAGCGAACAATCACAAATCAGTTATAAAAAGTTTTTCTCTATTCATTTTTTTTAATTCGCACTTTTAACTATTTTACTAAAATTAGACCAAGACTAGGAAGACGAGTGATTGTTTACATTGCCTTTTTTGCATTCTTTTTTAGCAAAATAACTAAGCATAATACTTTGAATATTACAACTATAATTTTCATATTTCTGTAAGTTATGTATTAATTATCAAAAAACTTTAATTATTACTATCACTTCATAGAGCGTAAAATCTAACTTTTTACTATTTTTCTCTGTTGAAATGAATTCTTAACTGAATGAAATGCTAATCCCGTGATATTGAGGGATCCCGTGGGATCAAAACGTCTCAATCCCGAAATCTCGCGAAACGAAAAACAGTGTGGGATTGCATTCCCTAACTAAGCAGTTCTCGTTCTCCAAACTGTTTACTGCATGAATATTTACTGTAAAACACCGTAGAATTTAAATATTAAACGATCGAGACACCCCTGAACTTCGATTTCAATTAATTCTCGGTTAAATTTGAGCACTTTCAAGGAATTCCCGTGTACCATTCAAATTCGGCAATCAAGTTTATCAATACGTCCAATCATTAATTTTCCCGATGACTTGGATTTTAGCATGTTGACAAACGCTGATGTGCACACGGCATCCTGCAAGACTTAAGCAGAATTGATGCGCGAATGCATTAATATTTATTTAATGCTTAAAGTCTTCGTTTCGCAGTATCTAAATATTAAAGAATTTGGAGCGTTCGTATCATTTGTATTGCAAATGTCTGCGAGTGAGTTAAGGAACATAAATAGAATTAACGATACTGTTTGCGCTGCTAACTTACCGGAGGCATTTGCATCGCAAATGAACACCGGATTTAGCTATTGCACATTTTATGTAAAATGCATTCGTTAGAGCTATTATTTTAAGTAACTGGGTACGATATAAAATTTTTAAGGCAGTAAGCTAAAATGCGACTTATCTGTGCATGTGCGGGTAGAAATCGCGATGGATTTATTTTCTGGATTTGTTGCTGAAAATTGCTGGGTTCTTTTATTTGTCATAATTTTGTTAATGCATTTTTCCGAAGTGCAGTGATACAGGTAATTGGTTTATTTGATTTGTTAATTTCCCAACGTTTTGGTGTTGTGTTGGAATGTTTGTTTGTTTGTTGGAATTGAGAATTTTTTCTTGAGCTTTTTGACTGCAGTCTCGAAGCTGATCTTATACCTCTGTATATCTGTTTTAACATTAATTAAATTCCAAACAACATTAGCAATCACAGAAGAACACAACAGATATGCAAACGAAGAAGGGGGTAAAGTGAAAACCATGGATTAACGGGATTCGAACACTAGATCTCACTGATCTCAGGCGGGTGACAGTGGTCTTGGAATGTTGTGAGACTGCTATGAAGTGCTTAAAACAGTTCCAAATTCTTGTTTTTTATTATTCTAGGTATAATATATCTATACAAATAAACTGAAACTTTTGTCTGTTCACAACTTGGAATTCAAACATTTTGCGATTTCTATCAGTTTCAAGCATCTGGGAGCCCAGTACGACCGTCAGCAAGACGTTCGTTCTGTGTCTTTCGTTCAATCATTCTGTCCGTGACGATTTTTTTGTTCGCACATCACGTAAAAATGACTGAAATGAATGGTGGCATGACAAATTGTCATTCAACTTAAGCTATAGGTTTCTGATTCTTAAACAATTTGATTAGATTTTGAGAATTCGTGAAAATTGTTTCAAAATGCGTAAATTTTTGTTCGCTTATCAAATAACACCTAAAGTGAATTAAATGAAATTTAGTGACGTGATAGGTCGTCACTTAACTTAAAGTTTAAATATATCATCTGAGCATGGAATGAAAAAGGCTATCTAAAGTGGACCTAGGGAGTTCTGCATAGGTGTTTTTAAGGGCCTAGAGAGCAATGGACATTTTGATTAAATATACTATGAGGCATATTGTAAAATTTTCAAATGAAATCTGAACAATTCCGCAAATTGAAACAATAAATTTTCTTCCTTTACAATCAATGATAGGAAGAAAGAAAAATACACACGTTTGATAATTGAATGTCCAGTTCAATTGTTTTATCATCATTTATTGTAAGTTGCATTTATTTTTTTAATCACTAGGATAACTTCTAATTGGTTTCAGCTCCGTACTAAATATTTTAAAGTTATGACTTATAGTCTTGTCAGTGTATTTTTAATTTACATTATTATTAATACAGTGTTTTGTACTGTGTTAGTCATAAAGTACATTAATATCTCAAGATCTTCGTTGATCAATTTCAAGTATCACTTAAACGAAGTGCAAGTCATTTTTATGATCAACTATTTTAAAATAACATAATGGTGGATTTTCAAGCAATCACTTAGTGCACGGTTTCCGAAACGTAGTAAGGGAATACAAAATTGTTACATAAAGTACACAGCAAATTTTATTTTAGTTTTAAGAAACTCAGGTTTTGTTGTTTTATTATCCTTTATGTGATTTTTCATATCATGGTAAGCATATCCAATAAAATGTAAATTGGGAACCAGTTTTAATCATTGAAACCAAAACTGTAACACCAAATATTCGTTTGTATTGTAGCGTCTACGAGATGGTCATATAATTGTAGAAAAATTCAAATAATTATAAAAAATTAAATTGAAATTAGACATACATTTCTAGCTGTTTTATACAAATACCAGATTTTTCGGAATTTTTTATCAAGAGATTTACTAGTTTTAATAATTATATAGAAGTAAGGATGAGTCGTGTTTTAAAAACTGTAATTTTTATATCAAAATAATTGTAATACCTATTAATGATTGTTGAAAAAGTTAGGGGATCCTTCAAAGAGCTAGCATGAGCTTTATTGGGACGGTCAAAACTGGTCAAAATTATGGTGGTATCAAAACTTCAGAAATTTGAGCCTAGGATCTTTGGCAGAAAACGCACGCACAAAAGAAACTGTTGCTTAAAAGGTAAAATAATTAAAACTTTTTGAACAGCACATAAAAGGTACTTATCAAACAATACACGTGTTTCGATCGAAAAATAATCGATCTCTTTCAGTTGCAGAAGTCCATTCACAGACTGGGACTGAGGACTGTTGTTGTTGCTGTTCTTTTGTTGTTATTTTCTAATCTTTTTGCATGTTTCTGTTTTAGACCGTTCTCTTTTTTTTTATTTATTTTTTCTGTCTTTTATTCTATGTTTTATTTTTTATTCTATATTTTATTTTTATCTACCCTCTCAAGTGTCCCATCATGGTCTAGTGGATATTGGATAAGACACTGAAAATGGTAGATGCCGAAGTGTGAGGTTCACGACTTCGGGCCCCGCCACGCGGCTGTCGATCTAATAGGGCTATCACACTAGCTGAAAATCCGACCAACTTTCTCTCCAAACAACTTTTAGACCGATTTATCTACCATTACCTTGACGACGACGATCTCCATCAGAGTTGGAAGAAATTTCGGCCAATCAAAGTATTTCTTCCTACTACATCATCGACTATGGCTCTAAGCTTGGCTCGAAGTGATGAAAATATGGCAGCGCGCAAGTGGAGTATGGAATTAGAAATCGATTTTACTGAATGAATTAATCGTTCCTTCGATCATAGTTTTGATAAATGCAATCCATTTAAGTATCGCAATCATTAGAAATCCCCGCCTGTCCGATGTTAATATACCAACGAAAAGGTTATGCTAGATGCTGAGTCGCGATACAATCTAAACGGCAAATCAGCGTCACCTTAACATGCGATGACTATCTGGCGTCTGAGAAAGTTTGTTTCCTTTAAAAACCTTTAACGATAACACTACCTAAAATGTCTGGCGGAAAAGATGTTCCAGCAGAAAGTTGCTCGGATTTTGTGCTGGTGTGATATCTCCATAGCGATCTAGAGTTTGGGTCGGTTTTCTCGAGATGTAACGTGAATACACTTTATAATCCCTTAAAAAGTCCTCTGACCAAAGCACACCACATCCTAGGCAGATATTCCTCGTGCAGGTTTGCCTTAATACCCACAGTACAATAGAATACATTGCTACCTTCTCCCCTACCTTCTCTTATCCGCCCTTGTATTCCTTGCTTTTTCCTTCCTCTGATTCGCAACTCGCTCTTCACTTTTGTTTTCTAAGCTACCTTTTTCCGGTGTGCAATCCCAGTCTGCGTATGGACTTCTACTGCTACTGATGAAGATGGCATTTTTTTCGATCGAAACATCCATGCAGTTCGATAAGCATCTTTTACGTGTGTTATTCTACAGAGCTTTGATTATCGTACCTAGGATATTTGGTTATTGCTTTAACGACGGTTGATATTCAAATACAAAAACGACTTTGTTTAATGCACATTAATCTTCGTAAGAAAAAGCATCATTTGTGATTGGAACAATCTTTCCAACAAACTCTGTGTTAGGTCGTCTCAGTTTTAAATCAGTCCTATTCACGTTCATCAATATTTATCAGAAGATTAATTTTCCTGCAGCACCAATTGTACGCTCCTGGGAGTGTCCACGGAGCCTTGTGAAGGCGCAGTTCATAAACGGATTATAAGAATTCACGAACATCCATTCAGGTTTATTGCCTCTCATTGAGCTTCTGCTCAGTCTAAAATTATGCAGTCAATTGTCTAGGCTTGAAAATTCCCGCTCGCTAAATTAGCAGATAATTTGATATTCTCTCCAATTCACTTCTATGAAAAGTTGCTTTTCAGTTTTACAGGTTGTAGCATGATGATGTAAATTCAGATTATTGAGTTTACATCTTGAATCGAAGGCGGGGGGGGAGAATAAAGCACAGGGCTTGTGTAAGTTGGAACACAGACAGGTTAATTTAGCTGTGTCCGTAAAGAGTGGCATGGAGATGATTAAGTGAAGCGTTTCATCGTCATTTGTGTAAAGGACAGATGGTGATTGGCAAAGATGAATAATGCGTATAGAGTCTAGTAGGAAGATAAAATGGGCCACCAGCCAGAAGTACTCTTTTCGTTGTTAATGTGGGCCATGTTATAATAGTAAACAGAACTACCGAGTTAGAAATATTAACTAATCGAGAGAACATTCCTCTGTTTCGACTGTGACAAAAATGAATGCGGGAGTAAGGGGTGGAGTAAACAAGCTTCCCGATGTACTGATACTTTACTTTGGAAATGGGAAATCATGGAGTTTAACTGCTGCCTGACGTTTGAACGATTCACCCCTCTTCGGCAGCTTATTGATTCACCCCTAATTTCTACCATTCATTTTTGTCACAGTTGAAGCGTTAAGAATGTCCTACCTGTTAGTTAATATTTCTAAATCTAAATATTTCTAGAACAGAACTGTACTGGAATTCAAATATTAGGAGGACCGTCATTTTCGTATTACTGAAACTAGATTCTAACAAAACGAAACTCGGCATGTATGTGAGGTTTGTAATGCAGATGCTCTATATCGGAGGATTTTCCAAAACCCCTAACCCATGGAGGATTGTGAACTGAAACGTTATTTTCACATATACTTCTCTATTTCGAAAATAAAAATATCTGTAGCATTCCTGCTGCAAGTTGTAAACACAAGAATATCTAAAAAATCATTTCCAGGATATTTTGAAATTCAATCTAAAAGTAATGATTGAGGCTACCCTGCCCTTTTTCCTTTATCATAAGTGAAAGAGAAAAACAAAAGTTATCAGTAAAATTGTTACTTTGTAAGAAATATTGCTTAGGCAAAATGTTTTCCAACGGTAAATTTGTGAAAAATGTATTTGTTTAAAAATGTACATTGTTTAAAAATGTGTAAGGAAAAAGGGCTACCCTGCCCTTTTTCCTTTATCATAAGTGAAAGAGAAAAACAAAAGTTATCAGTAAAATTGTTACTTTGCAAGAAATATTGCTTAGGCAAAATGTTTTCCAACGGTAAATTTGTGAAAAATGTATTTGTTTAAAAATGTTAGAGAAAAAGCATTTCGGTACTCCTAATAGTTACTAAACAAATCATTTAGAAGCTAATATAAATGTTTCAATCCAGTTCGTTTTACTCTGACACTCAATTTCATTGAATCTACATAAACTGAAGTATTAACTTCGAAACAATGAAAAATTGTTCTTAACAATTTGTTATTGTTTTCTTAACAATTGTTTCTCAACAATAAAAAATTGTTCAACTTTTCTTATTTTTCTAAAATTCTCAAGTCTGTACTGTTAATATAGTATATTAACTCAAGTGATTCTTACATAAAGATTATAATACTTGTTGTTTTATTAACTTTAAAATATAGCACAGTATGCAGATCAAAATGAGATACTTGTATGTTTTTAATCTTTAAAATCTGCATAGTATTTCGTTATAAAGTTAATTACTTTATTTTACATAAAATCATTTCTAATCATAGTTTTGCTTTCGTTTCAGGTAAGCTTATAATCGAAGATTTTAGACGTTTAAAAAAAGGTAACATGTGAGTAGTTTTCAAATGTTATATGAATTATAAAATACAGGGTTGTCCAAACAGATGTTTTCACTTAAATGGTAGAGACGTATATTTTATAAACCTTTTATCAAAGAAACGTTAGTAGACTCCTTCTATATGTACACCTAAGTTCTTTTCAGTGAAGGTGCAGTAAAACCAGCTAAATGAAAGAGTTAATTTGCCACGCAAATGTAGCAGGATATTCCATTACCCGGTATTACATTGATTAATTATTACGGTTTGGTACATTCAAAATTTATTACAATAAGCTAAAAATTCCTTTACCAATCACAATCTGTATAGTGTTTGCACTAGAGATGAGACGGGCTCAGCCCGAGCCCGAAAGCCCGAGCCCGAGCCCGGGCCCGACTCGGGCTCGGGCTCTGCAATTCACGATTGCGTTCGGGCTCGGGCGGGCTCGGGCTCGTGAAAAATTTCTCCTTTGTTGAAAATACTCCTTGAAACAGATTTTAAAAAGTGATTCATGGGATAAATAGACGTACTTATTTAAAAAAATAGCGGCACGGGGGACTAGAAGGTGTGTGAAGCTCCAAAATTTATTGTATCCTATTAATGAAGTAGTTAAATTTATTTGTCTTTAGCTGAAATTTCGGGCTCGGGCGGGCTCGGGCTCCAACTTTAATAATATTGCTCGGGCTCGGGCGGGCTCGGATTAAAAGTCCTCGGGCTCGGGCGGGCTCGGGCTTCAAAAAATGAGCCCGAACTCATCTCTAGTTTGCACCATACAGGCCGTAGCTGTTTCGCACTTTTCTTTAGGTATAGATCAGAAAATAGTTATGTGCTACCATATAAGAGGCAACGTCTTTCTTGACCCCTGTATTTTAGTTAAGTAAGATTTCATTTATTGAAGTATAATGTATCTAATGCATTTCATAAAAATATATCTATTCTATATTTTCCTATTGCTTTAACCATCGATATTTTGTGTGCGTGTGTTTTGGGGTATGCTCATTAGGGTGGAGCGAAAAAAAAAATTATTTCAAAATTCACAGTGCCTGAGCTATTAAATGGTGCGAAACTGATAAGAACTAATTGTTTCCAAATTTCAGCTCAAAATATTGTCATCTTCAGGGTCCACAACTCAAGCGAATTTATTTCTAGATTATTATTATTAAAATAATAATTCTATTTAACTAATTGAATAATTAGGGATGTTTTCATTATTAAATTGCTTTATTAATACGTCATTATCACATGCCAGTTATGGAAATCGTAGATTTAAAAGCAAACGTCGACTTAGGATCTGATTCAGAAATGGAATATGCCTGAGAAAATGATGACGATTTCGTTAGTCAGGAAGCAAATCTCGAAAAACGACTGACGATGAGATTCCCTAAATCTCCAGGACAGACCAAATGCCCGAACTAGCCGTTGTTCTTGA
The DNA here is from genome assembly GCA_038373885.1 of Cheiracanthium punctorium. Taxonomy (NCBI): domain Eukaryota; kingdom Metazoa; phylum Arthropoda; class Arachnida; order Araneae; family Cheiracanthiidae; genus Cheiracanthium; species Cheiracanthium punctorium. The sequence goes on along the minus strand of JAWZYV010016590.1, from coordinate 219,796 downwards.
TAGAGCAGGTGTATCGGAGTCTTAATTAATCTAATTAATTAAATGTAATCATTTCAATAGAAATTCATAAAAGACTAAAAAAAAGACACTGGGAATATATTCTCTTGAGGTGTGGAACCTGAAGATAGCAATATTTTGAGCTGAAATTTGGAGACAATTTGTTCTTATCAGTTTCGCACCATTTAATGACTCGGGCAATGTGAATTTGGAGACAATTTGTTCTTATCAGTTTCGCACCATTTAATGACTCGGGCAATGTGAATTTCGAGAAAAAGTGTTTTTCGCTCCACCCTAATGCTCGTGCTATATTTATTTTAAACTTAAATTTGTTATTTTCGAAAAGGTAGCTTATTGATATAATATTTGAGGACCTTTTAAAATATATAATAAGCAAAAGTTCTCTAATTTAAAGATTGCTGGAGAAAAAACGCTACTTAATATGTTGAAATAACACTTCATTTTTTTCTAAATAAGCGTTTGCAGTGGGATTCATCCAGCATTATACATTACATATTTAAATGCATGATATTGACTATACTAGGCTATGTCAGGTCGCACTCTTCATATTTACAGCACAATAATCAGTTTGTTGTATGGAGAAGATAGGATTCGTCGAACTTTATAAATATGTTGTCTGTTCGATGAGTCCTTGCATGTAATAACGACTAAATGAGAGAATGAAATAAAATTTGGTGACATAATAGGTGAACATGCAACTTCAAGTACAGTCGTCAACTCTTTGGAAAATGGGGATTAGATTTTTAGATTTTGCGAAAATTTATCCAAAATGTGCAAATATTTATATGTTCATCACATATGAACTACTGAAAGGAGTGAAATAGAATGTAGCATCATCATACGTGGTCACTTGAACTATATTCCTTAAAGTACTATGACAATTTTGCTATATTTTGAGATTTTGTAAAAATTGAGGAAATGTTCGTTCCATTCCAGAAAATTTAACAGAATAGAATAAAATTAGAAAGTGTGTTATGTGGTTAGTAATGTGTAAACTACAGATGTCAAAATTGTTTTAAATATTTCATAAAATTTGAGATTTTGTGAAAATCGTAAATATTTGTTCTCGCATACCTTAGAATCATCTTTAAAGACTAGAACGAAATTTAGCAAAATGATCAGTAACGACTAAAATAATAAATGTTGGTTATTTTTTTAAATTTGAATAAATCTGGGTAATATAAAAAAGGGTTGTTCATTTGGTAAAGTTTAATTTTTTAAAAATTACATCCGAAAGAAACTTAGTCAACGAATTTCCTAAGTTTGCTAGAAAACGGATATAGCAATGAGACGATATAATGAAACCATCCAGTGGCGCACCCAGGATTTTAGTTTAGGGGGGGGGCTTAACTACAAATTCTGCTTAAATCGGTTATAGTGACCTCGATTTTAGTTATAACTCTTTTATGACGTCTAAATATTCTGTGCCACTTGACTTGCCCCTAGTACAACATGAGCACAAACAATGTTAACTCGTTATACTCAAATAATTATCTGATCTTTTCAATATCGTCAAAACCGAATTTAACTGTGTTTCTAAATAAATACTTAAGTTAGGGAAAGAAACTAACTGTTTTGTGAGTGAAAAGTACTTTATAAATAATTTAAAGACGATTTTAAAAAGAAGAAAAATGAATCCATTAAGTATAATTTTCAAGTTTTAATGTTTTTCACTTCTAACTTTCCACCTTCAGGGGGGAAGGGGGCTTGAGCTCCCTTAGCCCCCTCCGCGCCTATGAAACCATTGTTTACACTTTGCACAAGCTTATCGACCTGCACGCGTATGCTGATCGATTTGGATAAACGAACTTCTGTAATTCGAAATCGTCGTGAATTCAAAGATTTCTCTTGGTCCTTATTTTTGGATTAGTTTGTAATTCTTAGAAGTGTGTTTTCTTGTATTAATATAGAAAAAAGAAATATGTCTGATGTTTCAGCTAAATATTCTTTGTAATCACGAACCAGAAAAATATTTGGAAAACGATTCTACACCCACGAGGCTCTATTTTAATCTCCGGGTATATGACAGAATCACGTGACACAGTATCTAAGTTTTAAAGGTCATTGTATCATTTCACTGCCTCAATTTTTGGTGAGGGCTGGGGGGAGAGAGGGAGAGGGAAAAAACGAACCTCTTTCCAGAGAGGGTTACACGAGCTGTCACAACTGGCAGGAAAAGATTATTTTCTATCGCCACAAATCACGCAGTCTATCTGAGTAGGAGGGAAAAAAAAATATCTGTCAGAATGTGTCCGAAAGGGGTTGTAGTGGAATATTGCAGAAAATTATTCTGTCATTTCCCCCTGCGACCCCGTTTGCCCTGTTGAATACAACCGCATTTCGGTTCGTGTCACGCTTTTTGACACATCGTGTATTTCAACCGAAGAGCCAACAGAAGATAAGTTTTAAAGAATGTCCTGTTTCGAAATGAAATTTTTTGGATCAACGATTTATTGAAATGGAGAATAACCGTAATAAAAAGAAAGATAGAAGTTACGATGCTTAGAGATGGATTCGTAACAACTTCGAAGGCATGTTCTGTTTTTTTACACGAGGTGGTTAAAATACAACTGCCGGTACTTGGGATTTTTTAGCTCCTGTTGCTTTATATTATGTGTGTGCGTACGTACGCGTGTAATATTTATATATTAGTGCATCGAATTTTTTTTTCCTCAATCGAAATGTTGGTGGGGAAGGGGAGGTCCGAAAAGCAGCCGTTTGTGTTCATATACTATCTGAAATTTCCTAGAATTTTATCTCTACCCTAAGGTGGCCTCCCAAAGTTTAAAAAATGTACTTTTTATGAAATTTTCATGTTTTTGCATTTTAAAAATCAAATTTGGCATGTTGGGGGCCGAAGAAGTAGATATTTTTATTCATAATATTATATGAATTTTCTCAGTACTTTAGCTCGACTCTACAGCAAGCCACCGCGCTAACAAAAGCCGCTAAATTTTCACAAATATTAAAATTAGGGCACCTTAATGCCGAACATTTCGTTATGAATTTTATTAAGTGCAGATTTAAAAGAGTTATTTTTAAAAGTTCTTTTCAACAGTAAATTAATTTTTTTATATAGATGAAACTGTATTCTTAATTACGTGCTACGTATTTCATTCATTAATGGAATATGCATGTACATTTCCTTTTAAATATCAAACTGTACGAGTTTGTTTTATGAATTCTGCTTGCTTCTGCATAAAGGCAGATTAAAATGAAAACTTTGAATTTTTAATTAGATTTTTAAAACCTGGTGAATAAATAATCCAGTCACAGTATAAATACTTAATTTACTTCTTGAAAAATGCTACCTCAAACTTTCATTTTCATTTCATTCTAATCAGGAATCCAAACAGGTTTCTTTAATTGATACAAATATGTCTTTCTGTCCTTAATATACATAACAATTTAGAAATATTGTACTTTTAACTACCCTGCTTAATTTTTACTTTTTCTAGTGAAGCTTTTGCAGGGAACGTTGAAAATATGTCCTAAAATTGAAACTATATTTGTAAATCTCATGTTCTTTAATAGTCATTGTTCTACATTACTTTCTGTTAGAATTTTTCGTCAAAAATTATTATAAACATTACATATAATTTAAGTAGCGTGAAATTTCACTTTACAAATATTATGCATGTTATAGTGGTCATGTAGATAAATATTACTTCCTATGTTATATGTATGGAAAATTACTACTAATCACAATAAACTCTGTTTTGTTTAAAATTTTACAGTTGTAAGGGTTGAGCAATTCGTTAATTCCCATGTAAGTAGCTTTTTTTTTTTTAAAAAAAAAAAAGATTATTATCCACTTGTACGTTGACGAAGTGTTCAGATTCGAATAAAGAGAGGAGTTTTTGTATCGCTCTTGAGACGCCTGTACAGATTTTACTGTGTGTTTTGTGCAATTTAGACTTACTTGTTTTCATTTGACTGTAACAGTATCATTTTATGGCTGAAAATCTGTTTGTTAACAGCATTAAAATTTTCTTTCACATTTTCTTTTAAGAGTAGCAATGTAATGATGAAGAATAAATAAAAATTATCATGATTTAAATATATATGTTACCGGCAATGTATGAAATCCGGTATTATATAGAATGCCTGGGAATTTTATACAATGTCGGAAACTGGCCTGTTAAGTTTGAAAGGGTTAAACATTTTACACATTGACAAGGCATTCTACAAAATATCAAATTACAGACCGGCAAAGTATGAAATACACCTCATTTCGTTTAAAATATCAGGTGAAATGAAATATTTTCTAATTTATATTCTACTGCTGGTCCTTTTCTAAACTAAAAAAAGTCAGCTGGACCGACCATCACTGTAGGGAGCCTCTAGTAATCATTTGGTCCGAGCATAAATGGAGGGGATTCCCTCGAAATTGTGCTGTCGCTGATCCTATTCAAAACTTAAAAAATAAAAAATTGTGTCTGACCATCTCTCTAGGGACCCCCTTGAAAATATGGTATTGCTTTGCTTACCTAATAAAAAAACATCAATGGTTCATCTTAAGGTTACCCTCGTAAATGTTTATAACCGCTGATCCAATCCAAAGCTGTAAATTGCATAGGACCAGCGGTAGCATATTCTCGAGGGGATGTTCAGAGCCACTGACATTTAGCGAAGGATTAGCGATACCATATAAAGTAGCAACACACAGGGTACCCAGCAGTTAACCAAAAATTTGAATTGTTTAGTAAAAGAATTTAAGAAGAGATAAAAGAAAAATATTTACCAGACGTATAAGTACTATTACTTATTCCTAGTTAATGCCCAAACGTTTCGAAGTGCTTCGCATTACTTGCAACAGTATGACGAAGCCTATAAGATCAGAGATGTATAAAGCTGAATGAATAGTTGCAGTGTCATGCCCGAAATTTAAGCAGAAAATTCTGTATTTAGATGGTGAAATTCGGCCTTTTACTACTGCGAACTTTACTGAAAACTGCTTGCAGCTTCGTCTATGGTTAGTGCTACATCACATCACAAAATGAATTTAATTCAAACTCGTTTCGTAAATTCTAAACAATGTAGTGATGCGTCAATATGATGTCCCAATAAATAGTTATTGCAGTTTCAAATTTTCAGTTAATTACTGGGTACCCTGCATCTTGTAATTGGATACTTGAAACGAAGTGATGTATTTCATAATTTACCGGCTTCCATTTGGCATTCCATGGAATGCCTAGACAATGTAAATGATAATTATCATATTTCATCTTTGCCTAAAAACGGCGGTATATATATTTAAAATTTAATGATTTATGTGACTTTTTTGCCTTCAAAGAAGATATAAGCTATTTTTAATATACTTGCAAGTTCGAACAATTAGTCCAATTTTTGCAAAGAAGTAATCGAATGGAGACATAATCTGACAGCCTTATTTAAATTACATTTGAAACCCTACTTCAAATAAAATATTGTACTCTTTTCCAATACGTTTTAAATTATATTATCAAGATTTATTATTTCATAATTTATTGACCATTTCGTTTTAATAATATCTTATCAACTTTACTGTGTTATAAATCGAGAATTTTATAACCGTTACTAACTCCTATAAATAAGCCCTCTATGATGAAATCTGTAAATGTATACTGTCTAGACGGCTGCGTTATCTCTTAAAAATATTGAATTTCTCACACTGAAATAATACAATTTATTAGTGGAGAAAATTTAGAACCAAACTGTTAAAAGTGAAACAAGAATGTGCTTTAAATTGCAGAAATGTTATTTTTGCACAATAATGTCCAGTTAGTGTTTAAATTTAAAACAAATTGAAGTAGTTAGGAAGTTATTTTTCATAAATTTGATAACAATTTCAGTCTTAAAAACATTTGCCAAGGTGATGAATACATGGCTATATTGGATACATGGATATTTAAGTTGGCAGGCTTGGATATTTTTCACCACGTCGGTGCTTAAATACGCCAGTCTTACAAAACTATGTATAAATTAAATATATATGAAGAGCTTAAAGGCAACCATAATGTGAAATGATTGCTTATGCTAATGCGTAAATTGCAAAGAATCGGTATAGAATAAAATGGTCCCATTGGTGCCAAATAATCTAAGCTGTTTCTTTTAATCGAGCCTTGAACAGGGAGAAGTGAAGATGGATGGTATTAATATGCGTAAGAGGTAGTATTAATAGATTGTAATTTATTCATATTACCCTTACAAATCTACCTCGTTAATACAAATTTTATGAAATCCTTTTTCAACGGTTGTCTTACAACCAACTAAATGACTAAACGATGAGTAATTCTAATTTGCGTTAATATATCCCGCAGTAATTTCAACAAAGATTACTTGAACTTTTTTAAAAATGAAATTCTGTTTTCTCGCACTCCGATGATTTTAGTAAAATATTCGCTTCTTCCCGGATGAAGAGCGGGTGCGCAGTTATTTTAAAATAAACGGTTGCCCATTTCATGTAGTGTCTGAGGTATTTAATGCTGCAATTTGAACCTAAAAAATAGTATGATGTAGAAATAAGACATTTAGAAAGTCAGGAGTACTCTGCAAATAGTTCAGCTTTTCATTTTTGATCGAGAATAACACTGACGTAGTTTTTTTGAGTCATTATATTGCAATGATGCCAGGTTAGTACATATGACGCAAACTTTACTTTAAGAGTGGAATAATTTTCGATTTTTTTAGATTTCACATCACTGGATTTAATTCGAATTACCCATGTAAGGAAAATTTTCGTCTCCTACCGTGCGAAGAACGGGTACGCAGCTAGTTAAAACATAAAATAATTCTAACCAGCTTGGAAGATAGATGATTTTACAATTAAATAACTCGTATTTAAACAGAAATTATCTTATTTTGCATTTCTGTAGTGAGTTTTATTTGAAAAATTGCTCGGTCGTTCATACTACAGGTGAATTTAGATCACATATGGGCCACCGCCGTCCCGCGGGCCGGATATGACCCGCCACGGCGTTTGATCCGGCCCGAAGAACATATCAAAACTCTGCATAAAACCCATACAAACCATCAAAACCATATTTTGATTGGGATTTGGCCCGCGAATTCGCTAACATCCTAAAGTTTGGCCCGCAACTTTACAAAGGTTACCTATACCTTGCATACTGATTGTTCTTGTATGTAAATCATTTCATTCCACTGAAACTGCGTTAGATAAAGCCTTCATATTTTGTAATTTCTTCATGACAGTGTATATTCACCATGAACATTTATGCTGACTACAATCTCTATTCAAAAACACTCGGGCATTTTTTGGGGTGAAAAAAATAAGAATTATTTGATAAATAAATTTGATCCTAGTTCTAATAACTATAAATAGTCCTGTTATTTTTGCTCCTCTGAAAACAAAGCAGGAATTTTCAATCCTAGACTAAGGCTCTTTTAAACATTTGTATTCCTACGGGTAGGCGATCATTTTTGAGTCCTATTCTTATGAAAAACCATACTTTTTTATTCTAAATGAAACTCACTGATATTGATACTGAACTTTTTCCTTTGGCCTCTTTTAGCAATATATATTAGACTTTCTGTATTTTAGATATTTTCATTTATCATTTGTATGGTTGATTCAGTTTGATAAAAATTGTATGCTGAGTGTTAATGAATGAGCCATTGTTTTATTTTTGTAATTTTTCCTAATTATTTTCATGGGATGAAAATTACGTGATGTTTGCCTCAACTATTTGGTCACATAAAACAAAAGAAAATTTTTGACCCATTCAACCCCACCCGTGGGTCTGAATGAGCAATTGCAGGTAATGGGTAGGTCACTAAATGAAATTTGAGAAAAAATTAAATCATTTTATTATTAACAGAAGGAACTAGAAAACTAGAATAGTAATTGTCATATGTATATATATATATATACACATACATACATACATACACAAGGGGTGGGCCCCTTGGACCCACCCCTTGTGTGCCCCACAGAAAACAACTGCCTTTTAACTTTATTTTTGGACAAAAAATGAGATTATCTCCATAATTTATCGCCAATTAATTTTTAAATAATTATCAAAACTCTACAAGAGTATTTTAATTGTTTCATATCTTTAACAAAGTAAAATCAGAAAAAAAAGTAACCGAAATACATATTTACGGGAAATTCAAAAAGGAACCAGGTATTACCATGATATGAGACCCATTCAGCCCCACTCATGCTTTCTAAACGAAATCCCATTTTTGTGACTGATTATGATCAAACACAATCTGAGTAAATCTTAATATTGGTAAATGAATAAAATAATAACAAATAACAGCAATAGTTATCATCAAATAATAAATAATTTTTAAATATCGGGTATTCCAGAAAAAAAGGAAAATTACTTTTCAAGCGCATTTGTATGGATCCCCCTCCGGTGTGAAAGTAGCTAGTCGCAAGCGACTGAAAATTTGGTGTGTTTCTTAAGATAACTACGTCTATCTATTGACACCACCTAAAATAATTTAATGTAAATACTTTTTCAGATGCTACTAGCCTCACATTCAACCCCATGGATCATTCATTACCACTCTTCACACACACTTACATATAAAACTCGGCTGTTCGAGACTCGTCAGAGGAAGACCCCCTGAACCCCCTAATTTTTTAGTTTTCTTATTGCCATATTAAAACGATATTAATTGACTATGTCATTTTATCTCTCATCTTTCGTGTATTTTGCCTGGTAACCCTATGTTGAAATTTTTATGATTGTAACCTATTTATAGAAAAATACATGTTTTGCATATTCTACAGCTTACGAAATATTGTAACAATAGATTAAAGCTGTTGTGAACTAATAGTATTTAAATATAAATGCAACCATACGGAGCTTATAGAAATCGGTGGTTTACGTAACACATTTTATTTTATCTACACACATTTGCCACATTCTCAGATAACATTTACAAAACGGATGAAATTTTTAAACAATCATTTTATCATATAAATGCGACCTTACGGAGTTTATAGAAATCGGTGGTTTACGTAACACATACAAACACTTTCAGCGCACATTTATTCTTACTTTTATGTCGCATTTTCGTGTCTTATTTTTATGTCACATTTTCAATAAGAGGGTAGGAGATAAAATGACAGTCATTAATATAGCATACGATTTTAATTATTAAATATATGTATAATACAAATATACTTTATATAGATTTGAGCCATCTGCCTCTCTACATGTTATATTGATTGCCATTTCATAAGCTTGATTTAAACATTTGCATAAATATATTTATATTTAATTAAATTAAATATTCCTTTTTTTATTCCTACGTTTAGTAAAACTTGAACTAAAATTCAAAAGATTTTCTAACGGGAAAGAGCAAACAAAAACTACATTTTGCAATCTAAAATACTTCAGCATCACATCACTCTAACATACCCAAAGGAAATGGCCCTGAGCAAAATAAATCATGTGATGTTAAGTTCTTTGGGAGGGAAGTCGATGTCGTTTGCTGGAATATCATTTTGGTTAAATGAAAAAAAAAATAAATAAAAAAACTCAATTCATGTCAGTAACGTGGTAGTTTATAAAAATCTGGAACAAAGTTTATTTGCTGCTTGTTATAGCAGGTTACTTCTAATGCAAAATATTTGTCATTCCGAGTTAAATTTACTGTTATGTAAGTTGTAACTGAATAAGTCATTTTTTAGAAGAAATATTTACTAAGAATTGAAAATGATTGAGTTCCCCCCCCCCTCAGGAATTAAATAAGTTTAAGCAACTTTTTAAAAAAAATTCAAGACAGTTTATTCAAATAGTTTTTGTTGATTAAGAATTTTAAATTTTTTATTAATTATTAAGAGAGAAATATTCTTAATTTGTGAAATGAAATGTTGTTGCATTAGATCCAAGCTCTTTTGTCTCATGGGACATATCAGGGGTCTAACGAGAGACAATATTTAAACAACTCTGTATGCCAACAACTTAATATTTATTACTTACTTCGAAATATTACAATAAAAGACACAATTGCATATTATATCCTCCAGTATTATCGGGGAAAATAACGCAAGATACTCCTCGCTTTCCGAAACAGCCATTATCTAATAGTGTTAAAATAATTTCAGTATCATTCAAGTCAACCCAAGACACATAGTTTTTTTCTGGGTGTACCAACTTCATAGAGTAATTTCTCTTTTACAAAAAATAATTTTGATTTCTTTGTCTACCAAATTGATCTCATCAACAATGGCAACAAAAAAATGTAAGGTTTTTTTTCCCCTCAACATATCGTACTATTACGAAATCATAGTTCACAGTTTCTGTACTTTTTTCTTTGATGGAGTAGTCTGCTGGTCTTGGTGGAATATCTTGTGTAAATTTAAGGCTGGAGAATTGGAGGCTAAAACAGAGTATTTTTTCACAAAACACTTGCTACCTACACGATGAGCACTTTTTGCCCCGTGGAACGCAGTTGGAGAAATCTTGATTTAGTTTAATGCTCAAATAGAGATTCTGTTTCTAAGATTAGTCATATAGTGACATTATGTCACTGTTTCCTTTGTCACTGTATTTTCTCTTTTATTTCTTACATATTTTCTGAGCTGGCTTCTTCGAAAATTTTTGTAAATGATTCTTAAAGCTCCAAGTTTTAAAAAGCGTTAAAGTAGTAAGCTAGAAGTAAGTAGTAAGATAATGTAGCACGCCTTTTGCCCTGAAAGAATGTAATTTTCATATGACAAATTCCATAAGCCGAGCTTCAAAAATAATGGCAGATTGTACTAAGGCTTTCTATAGACACTATAACCCTTTAGATGTCCTTGTTTATATATATGATCCTTCATATTCTGCGCTAACTTGATGTTAAACCAGCAGTGTTATAAATTAATAACAGTATCACAATCTAATTTTTTTTTACCTTTGTAAAACTGAACAATTGAATTTTGAGATCATAATTATATTGTAAATTTGTTGAACGCAAACTTTTAGAATGATATAAAATTTATAAACATAAATGATTCGCATAAAAATTTTGTACAAAAAGTGTATCATTTAAAATAAATATTATAAGTAATAGTATTACAGTTTTTATATTTAAAGACATCCCATTAGAACCTTTATGAAATGACCTTTTGGGCGCTTTGCATATATTATTAATTTTAGCTTTGCTGCAAATTAATATTTCAACCAGTCGCATACACATACAGAAAAAAAAATGTTTTAAATATTATAAACATATGTTTGAAGCATCATAATAAAAGAAATTATTGTTTGAAAGCTTTAAGGACGAACCATAACAAACATTTATTTTATTTGAAAAAGAATTATTTACCTCGTTGCATAGAAAGATTTTTGCTTCTTGTAAAAAAACTGCTGGTGAAAGAAGTAATTTAGTATATCTTCCGGTATAAGGCTCGTATTGTCTGTCATCTATTGATGAAATTTTGAACACATAATTATTATTTCATGCAGTAACTCACTTTTTTCATTATCTCCCAGTTTTCCCTATGTAATTTAGAGGAAAAAGCCGCAGGTTCGATAATGTCGTGAAAATCGATTAACTATATCAATTATAATTGCACTGTTTGGTCTGTTTAGCAAACTACTTGACAGTGGGTGGGTGTTGACCAACAACGTTGATAAGTTCAGTTTTTCAAGAGAGTAAATTTAAAGGCTTATACTTTTATAAATACAGAATTCTTTTTGAATAGTTTACGGGATTTAAAAAAAAAACTTGAGGACATCATATTGTATTTACCTAAGATGGAGGAATAATTTTATTATGATAGCTGCATCTTTTGAAAGATTTTTTTTCGATTTTTGTGACTTACAGTACAATACTTTACAGCCAACTTGCTTATATATATATATATATATATATATATATATATATAATCACAAATGCATACATACACTTGCACATTATTTAATAACCCTACTTATAGCGCACAAACTTTTCCTGAACGTCAGAAACTTGACAAGCGGAGGGAGAAAGGTAAATGGTCCTTGACAACGTAACTCCCTCCATAGTGCTCGTTGCTCGTGTTCCTCCGCGTATTTCCCCTCTTTTTCGTCTTCGGAATAACATATCCTAGTGGAACATTCTTCCGCCAAATAAATCACGTGAGAGACTTATGACCGCAGTTCATGATCTCAGCATCCAGAATGCGGCAAATTGTTGATCCGGAGTCCATGTTCCGGAGAGAAAACTGGAGAGGCCCGAGAGAAGAACTTGGCTCACATACTCGGGAAAGGAGGGCGCGTTCATTGATTGCTTCTCTGAGAGTGCAAAGGGTGTATTTGGAAACAAGGTAGCTCTGTATTGTGAATGGGAATTAACCCTTTGAAGCGCAGCCGTTTCCCAATGCTGAAAAAAGAACAGCCGTTGCCATCGCTCGATTTAACTACCAGCAACATGCCGGTCGATCGAATCGTTCATTCTGTGTAGGGATGTACGCGAGATAGGCGTCTCGATTCATCGCAAAACAGCCTAGAACCTTTGTTTCGTCTCGCAAAATCCCTATATCGTAATGTTAAAAATGCTCGTCTCGTCTCGTAAAAAACTGTAAATATCTGTCTTGTCTCGCAAAAAGTCATCTCGCATCCATTCCTAATCGCGTGCCACAGATCTAGCGACTATTTTTTGATGCAGACTGGCTGTGCGTGCACAAAAAAAAAAGGGTCTCTAGATCTGGCACGCGATGAACGGTTCGATCGACCGGCATCTTGCTGGTAGTTAAATAGAGCGATGGCAACGGCTACTCTTTTTTTCAGCATTGGGCAGTCTATCTAGTTGTTTTTCTATATCAATGTATTCCCATCTTACTCTTCCATTTTTCAGCAGATGCTGGTGCTGTTAAAAATAATGCTGACAATTTGACATATAATGGACAATTTTAACGGGAAATGATGTCCTAAAAAGTAAAGGATCCTCGTGTAACTATGTCACCCTCAAGTATTTTTATAGAAATCAAATTTATCCTTCGTGACCAACAACAGTCAAAACGTCAGAGTTGTGGGTCCTCACGGCGAGGACACTGCCCGTTAAAGGGTTAAATTGTGGATAAGAATTACATATACACTATGAATGTATATGTCTAAAAACAATAAGTGGAAATTATAACGCAGGCTTTGATTTTAAGGGATAGAAATTTATTTTAGAAGAGGCTAATTTTTAAGGAAAGCTTACACATCTTGTTGTTAACAAGATGTACAATAAAGCAAAATAATACATTAAAACAATGCAATTTCGGAGGAGTTAATTTACAGAAAAAAGCGCATTTGACATAAGCAAACTATACAATGAAGCAAAATGTTAACCTTAAGCAATATGTCTTTAGAGAAGGGAAAGTGAACCCCATTAGCCCCCACCCCCCTATTCGCCAGTGAATATTAGAACTTATTTTGCCCTCCAAAATTATATTTTTGTCTCTAAAATACCTGAAAGCTAGAATTTGGAGCAGTTTGAAGAGATGTAATTGCATTAACAGTATTACAGTGTATTAGGATTCAGTAAATTTCTATAGGTATTATTTTGTGTGATACGAAAAAAAGAAAATCAAAATTTGCGTTTAATTCCTTCAAATTTGTAAGGAAAATGCTTACAATTTGGAAACTTGCACAATGTACATTTGTGCTGTAAGAAAATTATATGATGAATAAAAAATATGTAAATTGTTATTCAACAAATGCTGTTTAATGGTATAAATTATTTTAATTTTTATGAGAGCGCAAGACAGCGGCCTCCAGTCATGTTCTGTAGAGGTAAAGTACTGATTCACGAAAAAGTATGTCAGAATTTTATTTTTTGTTTCAATTCTCAGTAAATATTCAATTCCTTATATTCGGTTCTCGACCGACAAAAATCTGCAGTCATTACTTAAATCTAACAAGATCTTAAACACCGATTTCTTTTTGTGTGGTTGTATTACTGAGATGTGCAGATAGAAAGAGAGTATGCGAATGTATACTTTGCACACCAAATTTACGATTCAGCACTGGTGGAAGTGTGTACAGTCGGCACAATTTGCCACGAAAATCCATTCAAAAAAACGGGATATTCCATTACCCGGGATCACATTGCAAATTATAATGGCTCTGTACATCGAAAATTTAACACAATAAGCGGGATATTCCTTTAATCGATATTCCATTAAGCGGGTTCAAGTGTACATATGAATGCAATATATTTAAGTGAGTTTCAACCAGGTACATCGATAGAAATACCTTAAAAGCATACTGCAATTAAGAGTTCAAAGCGATATTGTTGTCGATTTTTCCTGCTCAATAATTTGGAAAATGAATCCAAATTACTAGTAATGCCTGCAAAATTACGGATACAAATATTGAAAATTTAACAGATTTTACCATTAGCAATAGTCTTTTGTTTTCTTTAAATTTTCCAACAGCGCTCAAAAGCTCTTATTTTTTTTTTCCTCTGCGATCCAAGTATCTGCTAAAATTGATGCATCACCACTGAAATACACCACATTCAAGCAAAAACATTTTTAAAAATACCAGATAAGAAACAGCGATGCTAATACAAACGGAACTTCTTTCAAAATATATCCGCTTCAGATATTTAATAAATGTTGGTAAAATATTAGTAAGAGTAGTTAAAAAGAATAAACAGCATACTTAAGGGGGAAAATGTTACAAAACAACTACTGTAAGGTGTAATCAGCAGACGACTGGAAATATATTTTAGAGAAAAAATAGAACTCCAATGTTACTCTAAGAATCGATTTTTGTTAGTATTGATTGATCAACGAAGAAAATTAGTTGTAGTATTTTGGGTCAGAATGTTGTTTTGTGTTCTTTGGACTGCATTGTAAATTGGTTGTATGAGTGTTTATTGACACATTGTGATTATGACACATTTGGAATTGATGATATGGACTACTTAATCATATTTAAAACACGGTTAAAAATAACGTTCTTTGTTATTTTTAACTCTTCATGCCTCAAATTGTTTGAGATTTAAAACATCAACCTGATTCTTCCTTTATTTTTCTATTTTTCAGTCAAATCAGACGATCATACTTTGATAGTATAATGTAAAAGTAATAAGCATAAAAGAGTATGTCCTTCTCTGAGGTTTGTTTTAAAAGTTTGAATTCAAGAACATGTTGTAATATCAAAAACACATAGGGTGAACAAATATTTTGCAATCGCTAATATTTCAGAAACGTACTCAGTGCCTTGAAAATTGAAAATCAACGAGTGAATTTCCTTTAATTTTTTCAGTAATAGTACACTTTATGAAGCATTTAAAATGTCACAACTTTAGCAACTTTTTGGCCGAGTAAGACCTCTGAGAACATGATTAAAGGATTCGTCTACTATTATAAAACTAATATCTATAATAATATATATAAAAACTAATATACTAAAAAACTAATAACTATAATAAAACTAAGTTTTATAAACAGGATGTCCCAAAAGGTGTTAATGACCTTTAATTTTAAACTGGATAAATAAGCAATGGAAATTGAAAATGTTCAAATGAGATCGGAAGTAAGATTCTGTTAATAAAAAATTCCTCGCGTTAATATTCAAAAAGTTAGACTTTTTGAATTTGCATAAGACCCCCGTAAAAAAATTCCCAGTTAGTAAAATGTGCCCCAAACACTTATCAGGTGATTTACAATATTTGAGAATTTTAAAAGTGCGAGAGATATAAAGATTAAAAACATGCTGACTTAAACCACTTTTCAATGGTTCGTCTGATGATTGTATCTCAGGGGTCGTACAGAAATCACGAAAGAATTTTTTTTTCTTTTTTAAATCCAGAAATAAGCGCTTGCATTCAAATTTATGGGTAGCCCCTAATCATATTTGTTTAAATATATGTCTGAGGCTCTTTGTGATGAAAGGCTGAAACTTTGTACATCAGCTCATTTGTGTATGGGGTACATTTTACTAACTGGGAATGTTTTTGTACGGGGGTCGTGTACAAATTTAAAAAGCTTAGCTTTTTGAGAATTAACGAGAGGAATTTCATTTCCGACCTTATTTTGATTATTTTTTCAATTTAAATGGTCCACTTATCTCTAACATATGAAACTTAAAGCTCGTTACCACCATTCTGGGACACCTTGTATAATATGTGCGGGTATAAATAATCCTAAAAATGCCTTACTGCTAGTTTCTTAGAAGAGCCAACCATGATTTATAGATTTTTCCACTGAAATATTTGGCAAAGATTTCTTTATAAGTTTAATAAAAAATATTAATAAGAAAAAAATTGCGAATAAAAAATTTAAAGTAATATTTTTTAACTGTATAAAAATGGCTAATGTGTGATATATTTTCATTAAGTATTTGCTAAGAAAGAAAGTTTAAAGGATATATTTATTCTTTTTATTTAAAAAAATCTTATTTTATATTCTTTAATGATTGAATAAATAGGAGCTCTGAAAAACGTAATAAAAAACATATAATATTATAAGAAAAATTGTAATTTCAGTGGTTTGTATCTGTGTATCAAATGGTCAAAACCTTTTTTGAATGGTGAATTTATTTTATATACTTATTTTCTTTACTGGAGAAGTCTGGTGAAAGAAGAATGAGAAAGCAAAGCAAGAGAAAAAAAAATCCTCAACTTCGAACTGATATATGTTCTTCTCGTAAAAACACATTCTCTGCCACCGTGTTTTGCTCTTTCGTGAAATATTTTCTCGTTCCCCAGAATATATCATTGGATACATAAAAAGAAATAACTCGAGTCCATTGCGTGGCACTGTCACCTCTTAAATCAACACTGGAGCAAAGAGTGCCGGACATGTAATACTTCAAGAATTTATCGGAATAGCTTTTTGTGGAAATTGGAAAGATTGTTACCATTTCTCAATAGCTTAACCTTTTGAAGAGCAAGCATTTTCACATTGATATAGAAGACAAACAGGATATAATAACCAACGTTGAAAAAGTGTAGCCGTTGCCATCGATCTATTTAACTACCAACAATATGGCGGCCGAACGAATCCCCCATCTGGTGCCATAGAGCTAAAGAAATTTTGCCAGCAGAGCCAGCTGGAGTCAGAAAACTTTTTTAGCTCTGTGGTGCCAGACGGGCTATTCGATCGACCCCATGTTGTTGGTAGTTAAAGGGATTGATGGCAACGGCTGCACTTTTCAGCGTTGGGCAGTCTGATACGTCTTCAAGTAATTTACACCTTCCAGAAGTTCAGAAGTTTATGCCATGATCGTCGAATCATCCTGTATATTTTATAACAAGTTCCAACAAAATTAATCAACGCTTGTTACGAATTTTATACGCATTATAGCCTCTGAAAATATTAGAATAAGTAGTTCGTTGAAAAAATGAAAGAAAGGAATTCCTATCCATTACTGACTATAAATAGTCATTGTTTGAAGTTCAATTTAGAGGCATTAATCTATTTTAGCCGCGGTAAAATTAGTGCATATTACAGAAGTTCAGGAAAAGAGAATCTTCGCCATTGCATTTTTGCCAAGATGTTACTGATAGCTATGCAGTGATACACACAGAAAAACAATACTGCCTCTGGAAATATTCTACACTCAAAGCGTTCAACATGATTCATCTTTCTCTTGTAATGCCTAGATACAGGATGTTTCAAAATCGGAGCTGAATCAGATAGAACACCTTTAGGGCTATCTTGGCAGTCAGGTCTTCTTTAAGTCCTCGTCCAAGGTCGTTAGATGAGTTCGAACAAAACTTACTCCCTGTCAGGTCTTTGCTTCCTATTTTGGTCTCCGACAGCTTAATTGACAAAATGGAAAGTAGATGCCGCCAGTACATTCAAGCAAGGGATGGACACATTTATTATTAGAATTCATTTTTATTATGTTTCTATGACATTTTACCACATGAAACTAAGATGTACTGTTTTTTCCAAAAATGGATTTTACCACAAATATTTTTTTTGTAAATCATTTTTGTGTTTAACTTTCTATGGCCCATTCATTAAATAGCTGTTTAGTGCACATTTTCTCCAAATTTTTTGTTTCTACTGTCATTCTTTTTCCCATTGGAAGCAGAAAACCGGTGCCTTACTTTTGGAGGTCGATGTGTATCAAAAATTTGACTCTTGCTTTAATTACTGATATATTTTACTGACATGCAATTACTATACATTCTCAATGCATGAGGCACAAAAATGTTGCTTGCACCTTACCTTACCTTAGCTTTAAGACGAATTTATCTGCTTTAGGACGGATTTATCAGATCGTGCCACACCTCTCCCATGAGACAAGAACAGTCCAATAATTTAAGTTAATATGGGATCAATAGAATTAAGCTTCTAATAATATGACGCATGCAGTAAATCCTGTGTTTGTCCATAAAGTATGGACTTGTTAAAAAGATCATACTTTACATGTAACATTCATAGAGTCAATTCATTTGTAGTCGAAGCTCAAACTTTGCAACAAATCACGGGAGGTTACAGAACACATTGGGAATAATCTCAACTCCATTTACTTATCAGCTAATAAACTGGAGCGTGAATATCTTTAACCCCCATAAAAACAACAAACAGAACAAGCTTCACTCGTAACTTTGTCTTTCTTTCCGAACATAGTTCTTCCTTTCGTTTTAAGTAAACCAGTGATGCACATTTACATCGTCCTCCTCTTTTCTGCCTGCTACATTTACCGCCGAGACAGCTTAATCCTTTACACGATCTCCCCCGTAACCCACCCCCTATTTTGGGGGCTATCGGCATTAGAAATCTTTTCTGCGCGATAAATCAGGTGACTTAGTGCGATGGGAAATAATCTTTTACCGTTGTCTGAGATCATTTTTGGACTAGGAGCCAACAATCGATAAACGAAAACGAACGATGTGTTGATGTGTGTTAGGTTAGACACTACTTATTTTTCACTGTCTGTTCTTCTCTTTCTTTTTTTTAATTGATGTGTAATTATTTCTTTTCATGATGATGGGAGCTAAAACGGATATGCAAGCATTTTTTCCATTTTCTTTTCAACCCATATTGCCTGTTTTAACTCTTTAAAAAGTCATATTTTCATCCGATAACCAACATGCTTTGTGTTTTACGATTGGTTAAATTTTTAGCTTATATACACACAAAAAATAAATAAATAACCATGCCAAATTTATTAATTTGCTTTTAATAAGTTAATATTTTTTGATGATTAATAAAATTTTTTAATACAAGTATCTCTATGGTGTTACCGATTTGAAAATAGTCATTGTAATAACACTGGATCTTAATTTAACTCAAGCGTCAATGACGAAATACTCCAAATACTTTCAACGTACTTTCAATGGACGAATACCGCGGTACCCACATCGAATATCTACGCTCCCTGCACGTTTAATTACCGGTCAAAGTTTTTATAATCGACACGCAAGTACTGGAAGACTCAAAAATAATTAAACAGCAGAAAAAATATTGTAAACTATCTGAAACTTTGACAATAGATGAGCGGTTATTTCTATATCGCGCAGAACTCGATTCCCCAGTTTATGCCATATAATCCCGCAAAGTACAGTATAGAAGTATGATATATATAAGATGCCATTACATTTTACCCACTCTTATTTCAATTTTCAACTGTAAAATCTAGAGGACAATGCGAGGTTCAAACAAAGCAGACGAGTTGAAAAACCCTTTCTTCTGCATATTAATGCTTCTACAAAAATATCACTTTCAATTTCTTAATGCACTTTCTTTGGAGCAAATTTCATAATGTTTGACAATTGTAGGCACTCTTAAAAACGAACAAGAAGTATATACCTAAATTTAATTGTTACCGTAACGTAAATGTTAACTTAAATTGCAAACATCCCTATTCGGATTGAAAGATGATGTAACCATTATGTTTGTATGTACTCATGAAGAACTCTGGTGTTTTGATTCGATGGATAAGCATCTCGGGAAAAAAATGTAGAGGTGGCCACTTTCATTTTTTTTCCAAGATTCTGGACATCTGTTCTAACTTCACGGGGAGTTTCAATATGCCCAGCCAGGGGGGGGGGGATATCGGGATATATCCCCCCCGAAATGTTTGGATTAGTGATGAAATTCCGTCTATTTATACGCATATAAGTTCATATCCCCCCCCCGAAAAATTTTCCTGGCTACGCGCCTGTGCCCAGCTATATAAAAAGAATGCTATTTATTTTTACGTCAAATAGATGAAAACTTATGTCTTCCAACAATTCAGAATCGGTCAATTAATGTTCTAACCATGGGACATTTTTCAACAAAATCCAGTGTAAAGATCATTCTAAAGGCCTCAGAGTACAAAATACTCTGCTACAGAGGCGTATCTAGGGATAACAGTTATCGGGATATATAACCTCCACCCCAAATCCCTCCTGGAATTGTTTTTAGTCCTTATGTTGCGTACAAATTCCCTTTCAGTTTGTCACAATTTTTTCACAACCCCACCCTAAAAACTTTCCTTGGCTATGCTCCTTGCTCTGAAATACCGTACATCTCCAGTATTACCAAGTTGTCAGGAGCATCACTCAACTTGAGGAAACTAAAGCCATCGCTATTTAGGAACGGGCCTATTTGTGCACTTCAGTGAGTCATTTAAAGAGGCCTACGGATCTTCACTTATTGGCTCCAGCATTTAGATACGTCATCTAACGGGCAAATTTGACGAATGGGAAGCTGACATGAGTATCCGTAGGCCTCTTTGGATGTCTCCTCGAAGTGGACAAGAAGGACCGTTCCTAATAGGGATGTCACAGTAGAAATCCAGTTGTTGGAGTTTGACAAATTGTTTCTGTTCCCAAAAAGCTCTGCAGAAAAATAGGTAAATCGTGCGTAAATAGTTCGTGATGAGTATTCAATCTCTGTATGCCGACTTTAAAAAAGTATGTGCTGAAACTAATTTTTTTTCTGGTATAATAAATAATACAAAATACAAAATAATTCACATAATAATTGTAATTATTATAATCCTTAAGTTTGACTGTAGTTGTAGTGATAATATTCAAGAATTGTAAAATCTTAGGAGATAGTAAAAATTTAGAAGCCGCATATATATTGAATATTAAAGAGAAAATAAAGCTAGTTACCAAGGTATACTTTTTAGTCGCCTGGGCTACCGAGTTTTGTCGAATCTTGAATATTTATTCATATACTGTATGTTGACGAGACAATAATAGGTACTTGGGAATCTGGATATATTGAGTAATGATAAAGTTTAATGAAAAAAAAAACCTTCAAAAAGGTTAAATTTATATGTTCAGTTTGGATTGGTATAAATTACGAGAATTAAAAGTAGTTTTACCAAAGATTAGTTAAAAATTGTAAAATTCACGATGACACTTGCAAAAGCTACCTGGTCATTGACACTAGAGTTAAAAATTAACTTTAGATAGCTGTTTTGATGTGAAAAACGGAATAATAAACTTTTATATTAATCAACAATCATTCAAAGCTACAGGCATTTTAAATTTTCTTTCTTTTCACCCTTTCCTCCTTCTGCTTTTTTCCATGTATGGCATCAACCTATTATTTGTCCATTTAAACTACACTAAGAAAACTGAAGCGATGTAAAAGTTTATCACCTACAGGAAAAGCTCGGTTAGATAATTAAGCAACAAAATCTGTATTTTCCTTTAATTTACATCCCAGTATTCCAAAGACGATTGAAAACTTATTAACTCAGACTTTAATTAAAGGTAAATCCATCGCTTGCACCCAAAACTAAAGACACGCAACCCTAATGCTTAAAGTCACTTTTGATCATCATTTTCAATTTGATGTATAATTCAATTTCATAGAACTCAAAACGTGGGATAATAATTTGCATTTAGATGTTATTTGGCCTCTTTGTCACAGAAAAGGGAAGAAACTTAATCAACCCACCCCAACCTCTCCCCTACCACATTTCTTCAGCGAGACAATTTAAATGAGAAGTTCGCCCCCATCCCTCTCGTATTTAATAACTTTCATTTGCTGCAAATTGAAAGAATCCTGTTATGCTAACTTCCCTAAACGAACGGAGGGTGCGAGTGAAAACGGCAAAGCGAAAACTTCATATAAAATTTTCTCCTTTTCGCCGCGCAGGTCACATCATCAAAGTGAGATTATTCGGAGGTGGTTGGTTTTCCTGGTAACTGTTTCTTGTTAATTTAATACGCGGAAATTAAATCCAGGTGATTTTCGGAGAGAGAGCAAAGAGGGCAAAAGTTACCTTTAACTGTTCACCAGAGACGTTCATCAGAAGTGTTGTTGGTGTGGTATTGAAAATTCGAACGTAAGTTTTAGTTTGCAATAGTTGAATTTATCAAGAGATGGAGTTTCATGCTTGATTTGGAAAAGAGGAAATGTAGTTAGTGAGGATAGTTTGTCAATTGTCGATTCTTGTGGAAATCTGCAATTGCCGTTTGTTTTCTGTTAAATGATTATGGATACAGATAAATTAACGTAAGCACACTTTACCAAGCGAAATTCCTAATTTATGTGTTAATCTAATTATTAAAAATGTTTACTGATGTTAGTTCCCTGCTAGCATGTAAATGATCACTTTTCTCGAGCTAGAAAATTTACTTTTCTCAGTTATAAGACGAAGTATTTATAAAAGGTTACACTAAAGGTTTAAAGTTAAAATAATTTTTCTTATCAGTTTCAATTAGTCTGAATGTTATCATTAATTTCCTAATGCGAAATACTACAATGCTATTTAAGATTACGTGTTACAAATTTACTTTTCAGCGTTTTATTCAAAAGAAATGTCTAATTAAATTAATCTGATTTTTTAGCGCAATTTTTTTTAAGTTATGCGTTTTTCAAGTGCCTGCATAATCGTGTTAGTGGAATCTTTTACTGCTTTTAACTGTAATGGTGTACGTCTCAGCTACATTTGAAGTAATAACTCTCAGACATTTAAAAAACATTGGGAAATGAAGCTGCTTCGTTGGTGTAGTGGTTACTACATCGTTAACAACACTTGGTCTGGGTTCGTTTCCCCGGGATAGCTTTGTTGTTTGTGATATCCTTGTTAGGGTTAACTAAGCCCTAAATGTATGCAACCCCCCCTCCCCCTTGTATGCAGCTTCGCAACAGAAATCACGCACTTGCTGAGCCTTTGGGCAAAACTTGTGCCAGTGCCGCGTCATCGTGAGGGAAAATAACAAAATAAAAATATGGAGTGTTTAAGATGTGTTTTATTTTGAATTTGTATAACTCTTCTTATAAACAATCGTGAGAGTCTATTAAACTTCCATACATGAGTCCAAAGTTTTCATAAAGTTGAACAAAATAGCACCAAATTTTCCACATGTGGTTTTAAGACACATGATAGATTTCAGTTACATTCTCTTGACTAACTATACGAATTCTACGTACAGTGGAACCTAATAAAGTGACCACCTGCCTATATTGACCACTTTTGTACAATGTCACTTTAGAGTCACGACATCTTCTGGCATTTGTAAGGTGACCATCATTACAAGGTGAACAGTTTTGTTCTTCCCGAGGATGGTCATATTAGGCAGGTTCCTCTTACATTGGTTATCTGTTTACATTAAAAACGTTGTATAGAATTCACTCTTAAAAAATGTGTCCAAAAAAATCAATAGAGGAAAAAATAGGTGATAGCTTGAGTAGCAAGGTTGAAATAAAAGTCGAATATAATTATGTGTAGATATGCCTTCAAAATGTGAATACTTATCAGGAAAAGGAAAAACTGAAAACGTTAAACAATAAACGCGTACATGTAGGTTTAAAGTTTTTTTCAGCATCAACAAATGGCATGTGTTCGTTCTGATTTCTTTCTTTACACAGTGCCCAAATAAGTAATGAGATATCTACATGTACAAACATTACATGCAAAATAAGAACTTTATTTCAATTTCGCAGTCACAGGAATTAAAGATATCCCTTTTCCCTGCCTTACGACTTTTATACAAATCCTGCAAATTCTTGAAAGAACGCTAGAAATTCCTTTTGTATACTTCCTTGAGTCGATGGTCAGAGCCATCGATATAGAACAACTGAATAGGCTTCTCTATCGTGTCGAACACTGAAAAAGTGGGCAACTATGACCATCGCTCAGTTTAGCAACATGTTAGTCGAACAATTACCAGTCGTAAGTCAAACTGTCAGTGTGTGAAAGAAATTCTTTGGCTTGGCTCTGTGCATCGATATAAAACAACTAGAAAGACTGTTATGGATTCCGAATTTTGAGAAAATTCAGCCGTTGCCATCGCTCAGTTAAACTTCTAGCAACATGGCAGTCGATCGAATCGCCGATTGCATATCATACAGCCACCCAGAGCCGACCCGAGCAAATTTGGCGTCCTAGTCGTAAGACTTTAATAGCGCCTCGTTAAAACAAAATTTTTTGAACGCCGCACAAGAAGTGCCACCTGGGCAAGACCGTCCCCTTCAGTTGCGTTACTAACACCGTTGTAGCTAATTAGACAATGGTTCTCATCCGTCAAGGTACCAAATAACAATGCCGTCGTCACCGTATTCCCTCTGTGCATTTCTCGTTGTAGTGGCGTAACCGTAACCCGTTATTCCGCGTAGTCAAGTAACGGGGCAAAAAGCTTCAGTTACTTCGCTGTCTCGTAGATTAAAGCTGCTTAACCTGGCAGAACTGACCCTAAAATTTTGGTGCGGAAAACTATTAACAACAAATAAAAAAAAAGGAATTTTTGGAAAGTAGGATTTTTAATAATGGGCCAGAGTATCCCATGTGCAAATTTCCACGTCTTCCAGCCGTCCAGTTCGTTACCCGGAGAAAGACATGGACTGAAGGATGAGCCGGGCGGTAGGAACAATTTCTTCCCCTGCAGATAGGACTAACAAAAAGTTTGCTGCCTGACTAGTGCCGCCTCCCTCGGTTCGGCGCCCTAGGCCGTTGCCTAGTTTGCCTACATGGTCGGGCTGGCCCTGCTGTGCTGAAGTTAAATGGATGGATTAACAATGGTTGTGTTTTTTTTCGCACTGAGCAGTCTATCCACTTGTTTTATATTGATGGTTACAGCAAGTGGGATGTCTTGAATGTCACTGAAACATTCCCCTTTTACGGTACATTTGATTTTCGTAACTAGGGAAAAAGTTACATAGGGCCAATTCAGACGAATAGCACACATATTGTTTTGGTTCTAAATATCTGTCTAAAGGGAAGTGCGCAGTGACCCGATATAGTGTCAATCATTAAATTTTTCGTTGACAATCCGTGCTACTGCACAACCAGCATATTATTTTAAAAACTCGTGTGATGGACGTTGTGTGTAAATGTCAGAGGGTTATTTTGAATCCACGTTGACTGCGAAACTGAAATAAGGTTCTTAGTTTGGATGTAATGCGTTTCTCATTTGTTACTTGGAAAACAGTGCATACAGGGTGTTTTAAAAGTTTCTTGACATTTTTCCTGAAAAGTATTTTTATAAACTAGCTTCTCGGTTCAAATAAGGAGTACGAGTTGTGATCAATGCATTTCAATGTAGTTGCCCTGCAAGTCTAAGTGACTGTGGGATATTTAATGCCTAAATGCTTCGATTTCCCAACACAGAAAAGTATGTGGTTAAATCTTCGGCTTCTACAGTCTGTTTGAACTTCGACGAGTAAACATTTCTTAAATAGCCTGAAAAACAAAAGAATATGGGTACGCATTATTCTTATAGTTACGTTGTTACTTGGGCCACACCAGGGGCGTAGCCAGAAATTTTTCATGGGGGGTTACGACTATTGCAACTCACATATATGAATACATGTGTGTGATAAGGGAGTGAAGAATATACATTTTGTATGGCAAAATATTCCTCATGGGGGGGGGGTTATGACCCCCCCTAACCTCCCCCTTGGCTACGCCCCTGGGCCACACGTTTTTCAAAGAAAACTTTCTCTTTTTTTTTTCTTTCATCAAAATATCAAGACTTTTGAAACATCCAGTATTAATTTATTGTGAGGGTACTGTACAAAGTAAAAGTGAAAAATGACATTTGTAATAAAAGCTTATTAAAAATTCTATTTGAGCTGTAAAAAAAAATCTTAACTAACATAATACACATGTAATTAGGTATAAAAGTAAAAAGAGGAATTAAGGTAATTTTCTATCTGAAACTAAAACATTAAATAAATAAGAATTTACTTAAAAAACACTTTAATACCAATTTCCGTACATATTGCACAAAATAAATAAATTCTGCTATGATGAGCTTAAATGGCGTAATAGGATAAGCCGAAGTAAACGAAACAAGATTTACTGCTTTATGATTTACTAACAAGGCTCTTCTTTTTAAACCCAGTTGCAGTTATAGTTAGCTCTAAATCAATAGTAATAAATGTGCTCGACATTAGCTGTAAGCTTAGGAGGCTTCAACTCCCTTCCTATTAGTTAAGCTTCCTTTGTCTGTTATTAAAAATATCGGATAATACTGTGTGTGGTAAAAGCTGCATTTGCAGTGAGATTTAAAGGTGGAATTAATTAGGAGTTGAATAGGAATGAATAGTGGATATAAAATGAAAATTTTGGTGTCGCACAGTATTTAGTTTTTCATTCCTGGAACAATTCTTTAAAAGGCCACGTTTTTCTACTGAAATAATAGTGTAGAAAAATATTCCTGGGACTGAGATTAATTTCAGAAAAAGAAAAAGAAAAATACTGTGGAAAATATACTTAGCATTAAGCGTAGTGTCGGGGAGAGGAGAGGGGAGCACGTGCTCCACCAATTTCGCCTAAAAAATTTTCGTTTAAATCATTTGATTGTGAATATTCGTTCGCGCTACTCATATGCATAGTCGTACAGATGAGAGTTGAAATGTCAGCACGAATGAACTTTCGAATCGCTTTCAAAGTTTTTCCTTCTATTCAGATGTTTTTCTTATATTAACTGTTGTAAAAAACAAACAAACAAACAAATAAATGAATGAATGAATAAAAATAAAGATACATCACACCAAATTTTCTAAGATAAACCGACAACTTATATTTGGGGGACAGGAAAACTATTTCTATTAAAAAAAAAAAAAAAAAATTAAGCGTGAAAATGTATTCAAATATGTATATATATATTTTCCCAAGCTTTTAATTACAGAGATGCAGAGCCTAAATATAGGATTCATACTTGTTACATTTTAAAGCAATAATTTTTATTTAAAGACGAAATATATATATATATTTCCTTCAAGAAAGATGGCTACCTTCCACCTACTTTCATGTCATCCGTTCGTGAATGACGAATTTCAAAACGTCCTGAACTTCATTTTTACGTTTTCCTGAGTGTTGTATTTTACAGCAAGAACTTTATAGGTATCAGTTTTTTCTTTGAGATCACGTGGGATATATGAAAAGAATGTTTTGACACTAGGGCTGTTCCAGAGGAAGGGCGCAGGGGGCACTCGCTACCTCCGAGGAAAATATATTTACACTAAATAAATGGAACTTCCTCTAACATAAAGTACCCTTTAGACTAGAAAAAATGGCTTTCCCGAAAAATGATTTTGGATCCGTGCTTGTTCGGCAACCTACCTCCGCCCCTCTCATTTTGGAAAACTCCCATACACGTCAAATGTTTAATTATTAGCTAGAGAACATTTCAATAGTCGAAATACTGACGTACTGAAAGTGACAATACTTTCGTATCCACCTAATACTTCAAGCCAAATCACCATTATAAATATGTTCCGATGTGGTTTAAAATGCTCCGGAATCGGCTATAATTCAGGAGATTCCAAATGAATGTGTATTGCAAATTTTTAGTAAAAATTTTGTCTATTGAATTAAAACATTCTATTTCTTAAAAAATTAAGTTTATTTTTTAAAATATCTTTTATAAGGAAAAAATTTACGCGTTTATTTTATTCTTAAAGTAAAATTCTTTGATTTCGAACAAAATTTTCTTATATCCATGGCTTAAAATTTATTTTTCAAAGAAGAATTTTACCAAAGTAAAACGAATAAAAATAAGATAATTTCATAGATCAAATTTAAAGGTATAATCGGATTAAAAGCTACTAGAGAAAGAAAATCAGGATTTGATCCAGGAATCAAGTTTTAAAAATCAAACTTTAAATAGAAATAAGAAAGTTCTTTAATCAGAATTCAATATCGGGAGACACAAATAATCTGTTGAGTGCTTTTACGGAATTTTGAGAGGTTGAGCGGGGGATGTTCCCTGACCAATTTGGTAAACAAAAAACTATTGATTGAAGTAAATTTAAAATGAGAAAAATCACAAAAAATAATTGATTTTGGTAAAATAAAGATACACGTAGAATAGATTTTCAAGAGAAAAAAAAAGATGGAAATAGGGGGAAATATTCTGAAATAAATCTAAAATCGTATTTAAAACTTTAAAAAAAAATCGATTTGCAAGCTAAAGAGGATTTTAATAGAAAATCGAGCGCTGTAATATAATGCAGCATACTTGTTTTGCACATATAAAAATAAACCTTGATGAGATAGTATGCAGATTAGTAAGAAAATAAAACCCTTTAAATTTTTATGTTTAGTTGAAAATGTTCAGCTTTTACTGAGAAAACTACGTCATTAAATATTAATATAGCTTTGGATAGTGCATATAAAAGGAAAATTACGAAATACTGCTGCATTTTAAGAGAGCTTCATTTCATTTACTGTACTTTTGGCGCAGCAGTTGATCATTAATAGTTGTTTTAAAAAAATTAAAAGTTTCATTTTGGTTTTTTTAAAAAGTAAAATTAATCGGAATTCTTTAATTTTTTAATTGTTCTGTATTTCTCTGGCATTTTTAAAAAAAACTGATATATTCTGGGGTGAACATGAACAAATCTATTAATATTGTTTGATCAAAAGCTGTTTTAAATGTATCCAAAATGACGCAGAAATTAGACTTTTTCCAAGGTATATAGTATTTTTGTCATTAGAAAAATGTTGGGGAATTTTGTCCAAAAAAATCCGCTACATTATGTTTAGCTGAACATATTCTTCATCAGCGACCAACAAACCAGATTATAGTTCACCCGATCTAGACGTTAGTTTTTTGACATGGAGAGTGTCTTCGTCATTTTTTGAACCAAACAGTTTAAACAGATACACAATTAAACTATACATGTAATCATATTTTCCGTTTGCTTGTTTGTTTGCCAGGAGAGGACAGCTCACGTCACTGCATGTGTTGTTTAGAGCTACATACATCCTTTTTGGAGTTTCCCGCCACAGTTTGGATCCTCATCAGAAGGTGAGGGAGTTCGGAATCTTGGTACCCCACGAAAACTGCTGGCTGTACTTTCGGAACCACGGATTTAACGTGCACGTACACCGCATGTACATGGTGGTCTTGTGATTGCAGAGAAAATGAGCTTTATCCCAGAATGAATAAAATGTAATTTAGATGGCGTTTTAAAAATTACAAAATATTCCTCTGGCGTACAGATTTCCTTTAAGATTCAAGGGGGTTATTGTCTTTATGTTAAAAAGCGAAAGCTAAATGTCAAAAATTGAAAATTTATGGATGTTGCATTAAAAATTCTTCTACGAGGAAGGCGATTTGAATACCACCCACCCCTCCCCATTCGTATGACACTGATATATTTTAATACACTGTACAATCAATGCAGCAACTGAACTTGTCTTTACTGTGCGTCATTTAAAACTTATCCACTTAAGCCAGTATTCACGTAATCAATACTACGCGATACATTTATCAACATAGTCGCATCAACGTCACTTCCGACAAATAACGTCTCTTGTCATACCTCATTAGACTAATTTCGTCTCCCTCAAAATGTGCCACTAAAGTGCGCTTAATCGAATGCCACTTTATCCGAAACGGCCAGCAATTCTTTTGTTCGAAACCGAAACACCATAAGTGGCCGCTATCGCCAGTCGTGATGGACAACAAACCCCTTTATCTCCTAGCAACTCACCAGTAAGGGAGGGGAGAGGGAGGCCTAGGATGAAAAGGAAATCGTTCGAAATTCGTGTCTGGATGGCGGGGATGGGGCCAGCTTCCGCGATCTCCCTCTCGCTCAAATGACCATCCTATCCGAATGGGCATCTGGCTATCTTCCGAGAGCGGGTTTTGGAAGATGAATCGTCGGCCGCCTGCTTAGGGATTGCCTTAGGATTCAGATCAGTAATTATGACGTGTCAAATTCGGGTTACAATTTTTGGCGCTATTATTGTCTCGTCAGCCGTGGTGTAATCCTAAGAGAAGGAAGTTGGAGGACGCTAACTTTTAAGAAATTCGACATAGATGTGTGCAATTATAGTTGACTGTTACTATTGAGAATGAATAAAATTATTTAAATCATTAATTTTAACTATGTAATCTTCTGAGCGGCTTAGAAATGGGCAAATAATGTAAAGTTGTTTTCACGTAAAATTTTCATGCAGCTTTAAAATGAAGAAATATAAAAATAAATGTTTGGTATGACTATTTGAAATTAATAAAAAATCAGCTCCGAAATTACTTACAGGCTACAATATCAAAACCTATTTTTATGATACGTGAGTGTTATAAATAATTTAAATCATAGATGCAATTTCAGTGGAAATTAGAACGAATTGGACAGGATTTTACGTCACACACGCTTGAAGGATTTATGAATTTTTACAACGACATTGACAAACTACACATTATTGCATTATCCTACTATATCACAGTTAGATTTCTAAATGTCCCGCAGTGACTGGGCGCTAAGCTCCGTTCTCATAAGAAAGGGCAAGTGAAGCAGCATCCGGCTTCGGCAGTGCTTGGGAGGGTCAACTCCATCTCTGCTCGACTGCTGTGGGACCGTGTATGCTAATGGGAACTGTTGTACGTAAAATCCGTCGTGGATACAATGTCCCCCAGGTTTAACGCTACCTCTGGGGGTGCCGATTTCAGGGAGTTGGTCCCTCCTCTGGAATTGGTTCAAAATTAAGGGACCCCTGGCTGAAGTCGGACTGGGGCCCAATAAAAATGGAAGGCGCCCCCCTCTTCCCTTATCGTCTCCCTATATGAGAGGGATCTGACATCACATTCGGTTGTCAAAGGGCATAAGCAACAACAGCAACATTTGAGAGTATGTATCAAAAAGTTTGAGTAAAGTAGCCGTCTATTCATTTTGATGTTATGAAAATTTGTATTCAAACCTTTCGGGGTAACGATGGCTACATATATTCCTGATATGTCATTTTACTAATTTGTAACTAGCTCTAATTTAATTGGAGGCCATCAGCTAAAGCCTAATGAATACACCGAAAATAGTGGACTTAGCATTTATAGGTCTTTTTCAGGATACATAAAATTTCGATACAGGTGATGCATGGTTACTTAAAATTCATTCGAGTATCTTTGTCTCATTATTTTTGATGTGGTATGAAACATCAAACATGTTCAAGAAATATGTTAGTATTCCAAACAGCAATTAAAATTATTTTGTTTTTGATTTGTTTCAAAATAGTCTGAAGTATATATTTTTTCCCTTGCATCCTTGCATGCACTGGAAATGCATCTAAGTGAAGTATCGCTCACCACCTCATTGTCATGTATGAGACCAAAAATTTAAACTCACATTTAGCTTTCTTTGGGCTGTTTGGGAATTTAAAATCAAGATATCGTTTACACATTTTTGTTGGCATCTCTCTCTTTCCTTCGCTCATCTTTTATTTCGCCGAATACAGAAAGACTCTTCATACATATGCAGAGGAAGCACACGGTGAAAGTTATCTAAAAGTAAACACGTTTCCAAACACGCAAAAAAGGATGAAAAACGTGCTGGGGCAGTTCACTGACTTCCCCTGCCAAGAGAAGGGGTTCATATACAACAAGTATTGTGTTGTGTAATAGCCCTGCGAAAGGGGCACGCCTGTTGCTGTGGTTGAATTGGAGTTGGCCCTATTATTATACACCTTGACAATGATTATTTCATGTCCGAAGGCGAAGCCACACAGGCAATGGAGAAAAGAATAATGGGTATTTTCCTATAAATATTTATAAATTATTTTGAGATCTTCATTTGTAGGTAAAGCTTTTTTGATATTGAAGATGGGAACTAATTCAAGTCCGGCAGACTTTCCGATTCATCATAATAAATGCCTATTCAGTCGCCAATCAAGGATTGAGGAAAAGACGGAACTAAGTCTTCCGCCTAAGATATAAATTTCTTCTCAATTTTTTTTTCCTCCATCTGGTTAAAAGAAATTTTTGACATTTAGTGTAGACATTTAATAATTACTTGTATTGGCTTATTCAATAAATAATCAGTACAAAAATACCTATAAGATATAACACTCAAAAGAAACCATAGTTTAAATGATAAAACATCTAAAACCTTGTAAAAAAAGAACACGCATAAAAAGTGCTTATTAAGTACCTTTGTATCTCTTAAAAAGTACTTTTTATGTGTGTTTTTCTACAAAGTTTTAATTATTTTAGCCAATAATAATTGTTACAAAAAATTAAGCAATAAACAATCCAAATAAACAGTTTCATTTCTGTAGCATTTTTTTTTTCAAATTTTTATACATTTTGTTGCTTCTTTTTAGTTTTCTTCAATCCTACAAAAGCACTATATTCTTTTTTGTTTTCTTTCAGATATCTATGACATTGTTTATTAATTTTTATCTTTTTTAATCTTACAATATTTATGAATTCGGAATGGCAGCGTTTTTTCCTGTGGGTTTCTTTGATGCTTTGTATTTTCCTTACTAACTTTTTGGTTACTCGACGAAATTTCCAATCTTCCAATTTCAAGAAATTTAAAGCACTGCACTAAACGAAGCATGGTTAAACAATATTAAATTTAAGTGTTTATAATAAGTTTTCTAATTGAAGCAGTCAGTATCTCATGGTAAAAATAACCAAAAACCTCATAGTTTGAGGTTTTCATTGCACGTGCTGTTTCTTAGTTTCGCGCTTTTAAAGCGCGAATTAACTATCAAGTGAAAATAAACCTTTGCAATTTTGCTTTGCAATTTTTCGCATAAAAAATTACGCCTCAAGTGGCCATCAATGTAAATTTTTGCTATAATGTCTTCTATCGCTGAATTTTGTATTCTACAAGGCATGTTAATTAGTAAAAGTAATATATAAATTCAGTAAAGTGACTTAGAGACGCAATGTGAGAAATCAAAAACTCATGAAACTTCAGACGCAATAGGTGCCGAAAATATTTGTTCGAAGTAAGATTTGTTCTTTATATTCTGACATACATAAGCTATCTCTGATTAAGATTTCATACTGCACTCTCGTTATTTCAAGTTGCATATTTAAATTATACGCATATCGAATAAAATGTTTTAAATGTTCATATGCATTAACTATATTCCAATTTTTTAATACAATTAGTAATTGTCAGATGATATTATAAGATATATCAAATCCTGTTTAGTTTTTCAGGTGATTTACTTCTAAATATTTCTTGCAATGTAGTTACTTTTACTTTGAGCAATTTTTCTTTGAAATTTTCGTAGATATATGCAAGAATTAAAAATTATGAGTATCTTAATTTAACACAAATCACTATGTCAAATTCTAATGTATAGTTACTCTGATCATTGACATTGAGTGGTTGAACCGGAAACGTTTTAAAGTAAAAAAAAAAAAACTATGAAAATGTTAAGCTCAAAACCTTAATGAAATCCGTATCATTTGAGTGGTTAAAAAAAAATGTAACAAACAGTTTTCCTTATTTTATAAATCTGAAATCCACTCTTTCTCCGATTGTTAGCCTTTTCTGCAGTTTTTGGCTCATTTGGATAGAAAAGTTAAAAATTGTCATATCAGCGTCATAGTTTCATTTTCAAAGCTCTTTTCTAGTGCACGAATAAACATTGAAACTAACAAACGCAAGATATTGATAATGGATTAGAAACAATTATGAAATTCTCGAACTGAATTAGCTTGGATTATTCGACTCTGCTATCATTTAATTAGAGTTCTTGAAGTAGAAATCATTACAAGATCTTCTATGCGAACTTTTTATAAGATAGTATCAGCATTTTTAATGTAAAAGTTCTACGAAAGTTTCTCAAAAATCATGCAATTACACATTTTTTCACGTGTAAGTAACATCCTAAACAATCTATTGTGCCCTGAACAGCAACTGGATATGATAGCTCGGGCCGTTATTCAAAATTCTACTAGCGGAAGAATGAAAAATTTTAATGGCTTTGAGAAGACTTCAACCTTTAGGCCATATACTCTTACATTTTATGCATATTCATCAATAGTAATTATCTATAGTTATGCAAATATCCCCAAATTGCACTGTTTCAAATTTTCCCCCAAAGTAATTAAACATTCATTAATTTTCTCAGTTTTCATGTTTCGGTATGTGTTAAAGCATAAAAATTCTCCTTAATATAAATTAAATAGCAATTAAATTACTGCTCCTGAAATACCACAATGCATTGTATAATTTAATAATACTTTTTTTTTATGCTGCCTGCGTTGAGTTCACCTTTATCACAATCTCAACAAACAATTACATGTTAATTTCTTACTCTGCTGCAAGGCAGAAGTGCATAATTAACTTGCAATATTTTATCTTTTGTAATTTTCTGTATTAAAATTACGAGGGCGAAAAGAAATCAACGGGGAAGTACATAGTTTTAGCACAAGAATTTTGTTCCTGTATGGGTATGGTTGATTATTCAATTAGATTGCAACGTGAGCAATTAACATAGCATGCTTTAGTTAGGGTAGTTAGGTCTAAGATTAAACCATGCATGCTGTTTCTATGTATCAATTTCTGAGAATTACGGAAGCTAAAATATATTAAAATATGTTGATGCAGCTGATCTATGCTGTAAATTGTTGGTAGATAACGTGTGACGGTCTTACTGCCACACCATAAGTAGATATTTAACATATTAAAATTCGAATGAACGTCCCGTTACCGTAAATTTATGGTAATAAAAATGTTATGAGCTTGGAAACTTGTATTGTTCCTATATTAGTTCTTCTCCCTCTTCAAGGCTCCCTTAAAAGAAACAGCTTAGATTATTTGGCCTCAATGGGATCTTGTGATTCTGTGGCGATTCTTTGCAATTTACGCATTAGCATACATAATAATCATTTCACATAATGGTTGCCATTAAGGAAACTCTCCATATATATTTAATTTATACATAGTTTTATAAGATTGGCGTATTTAGCGCCGCAAACCATTTCATCTTACTGTGGAGAGAAAATATCCAAGGGGTGCCATTTTAAATATCCATGTATCTAATATAGCGATATCTTTTATATCCTCCATAGTCCTGTCTCCTGAAAAACATCAAACTGTGTAATCTCGAGGAGCTACTTATTGCCATTTTAATTGTGACAGGGCGTTAGAGTTGCAGAGTTTACAAATTTCACGCATTTTTTTAAATTTATGACGTCACTGTTTGACTGCCGTAAAGGATACCCCGGTAGATTGAGGGAGTTAATTTCGATATTTCGCATAATTGTTTTCAAACGGTATCATTAAAACTTTGCGATGGACCTTTATGGAGGAACGTAATTCAACGTTAAAATAAAACTATACTCGCAACCTGCATGCGTTTGTTAGGCAACGCCTACGCTAAATTAAATGCCAAAAATAAAAATAGTAAATAGAAAAATTTTAATATATCGCGCTTTGAAACAAACTTTGTAACTTTTAAAATGAACATTTTCAGCGCCGTGAAAACATTTCAATTTTTAAATAAGCACCGGATTAAAATACCACTTCTAATAATAATAATCGCGAATTTCTTAGTTTATTTCTACAGTAAATTTTAATCAAAATATCGTTTCCCTGTCTTGAAAACAGAGCTGGAATAAATGAGTTTACGTATCTTAAAGCATTTGACGTCATAGATCCTCACTTGCGAATTGAAATTCTAATATCCCATTTAAAAACTCGATTGGTTGAAAAAACCCTTTTTTTTAATCCTTTCTGTGGCAACAACGGAACATAAATTCTCGTGCCGTGATCGCAATGTAATGAATGGCGTAAGATCGCGCTGATGCTATTAAATTCTAAACATTAGGCTGCATTAAAATTCGTAAAAAATCATCTAATTTACATAATTTTTTCGTTTTTATTTTAAGAGGGAGAAAAGAATGTTTCGCGATTTGTCAAAATATCTAAAAGTTATGACGGATAGAATTCAAGATGCGACAGTTTTAAAATTATTTTACGAAAAAAAATCGCGAAGCAGATGTTTAGTAAAAAATTCCTAAAAATCGGTAAATCATGTTACGTATTCAGAACAAACTGTCTTTAAAAGAAAATTTCCTCCTCTATCCGATGATACAAATGCCGTTTTGCTGCGAGCGTAATTTCCGCCGTTATTACAAATTAGGTGAGAAAAAATGCCAAAAATCGCATAAAACATAAAATAAAAAAAAATCTAGATCGAATTTTGAAAAAATCGCTTCGAGTCGCACAACTACATATTTACATCTTCCCGAGTACCAAATTTGGTGTTTCTAGGTGTAGCCGTTTGTCCGTAACGCTGCCGACAGACACACTCACACCCACACACACACACACACACACACACACACACACACCTTCTTTTATAATAAGTAGAGATTTTAAACTTACACTTGACGTATATGACTTTTCTATGTAGTAAAGTGTTTTTAAATCTATATTGTGTAAATAAATAACTATCTATTTTCAAATTTAAAAAAGGTTAAAGATTAGTTTTTTTAATTCTTACTTAAATATTGTGTATAATTTTAATTTATGGAATTCGTAATTATTTTCATATTTTTATATAAATGTAAGTGTTTGTTTGCAGTTTTTCTGTCTGACTATGCTGATCTATATATGCATAGATAGCCGAGAAATTTATAATTTTCTTTTTTAATTTTACTATAATTTGAAACTTTTAGGGGCGTGGCAGTTGCAAGCAGGGAGTCTAAAATATATTAAAGTACTTGGAATTTCTGGCCCATTTCTTAGAATCAATTCATATCCCTTTTCTGTTTAATATTCGACAAAAAGATTGATTAAAACAATTGTTACTCAAACATGTAAATTTTTACTAATTAAAAATGTAAAATTAAATTCATTATTCCCGAATTCAAAGCCTGAAAACTAGCTGCTGATTCTATAGACAATTGGACGAAAAAAGTATATTCCTAATTAAAAGCGAAATTTATTGCGCTCATTTTCTATTATATGATAATGGTGATATTTCTTTTAAAGCATAAATTAAAGGAAAGCTCATTATTAATCATATACAATTTAGAAGCAATGCATTTTGTAAAATGACTTATCCATTTTTACAGGGAAAAAGTCAGACAATTAGTGGTTATAAATTTCGTTAGTCAACGAATAGTAAGCTGTATTATTATATACCAGTGCCCTTCAAGAGGTTAAAATGTTTATATGTTGTGATGATAATATTTTAAAAGAAGCTTTCTAGTCCTTTAGATTATCTCTAAAAATTCTCACTAATAATACAAATAGTTATCAGCTAAAACGCTCTCCAATGTTGAGCCATTGTATGTGAATTTTCCAGTGCATAACTGGATCCCATTTAACATGATTTAGATGCTTAACCTCAAAGTATTTTTTTTTTTTTTTGTACACTCTGAACAATTATTTCTTAAATTCTTGGAAATTTTAGTGTCAGCAGTGCTGACGGAATATTTCCGTTATTTGACGAATATCAGTTTCTTTCTTTTCTCCTGTCAATTGAAAAAACTTCTTGAGAGTCTACTATTTTTTTTTCCTTCTTATGATTTATTGAAGAATTCAAGGAAATATTACGTTTCCATAGAATACAGAAATTAGTCGTTGAAATGTGAAGAATACATTATTGTATAAAGATGAGTTTTTTTGTGAGCGTATGTGAAATGTTTTGAATATGTGTTCGGATACGAGGAATGAGAATATCAACACGGCACTGTCATTAATATTATCCCCTGCATAACGTCCTTATTGTGAAACACTTTTAACGAAGTTATCTTATATAATTTCTAGAATCCGTACTATCTTACTGCATCTTGAATCTCCGAGGGAGTATAATGGGCTAGAAGCACACCAGCAGATAAATAGTTAATTAGCAGAATTAGTGCGGGGTGTCTACTCATTATTAGGAAGATAACAACCAGTTTTAGCAGAATGATGGAGATCATTGGGATTCTGAGTCGGGTAGCGAATGGCGCTTACTGTGTGTATGGTGATTTATTAAGAAAGTGCGTCAGCAATAATTTATGTGCTGTTAAACCCCGTTTGTACGTTATGAGAGTCTGCATCTTACTCATGACCGGTAAAAACTGGTTATGAGTAAGGTGTAGAATTATATCTGCATTTAACAAAAAATACTCGAAAGGAACTTTAAACGATCAAATAATTTAAACTTTGCAAAATAGCTCATGCTTCAGTTATTTTTCAATTAGGGCGAATGTCTCGGACGAAAAATGGTTGCTGTCTGTAGTTTTCAGTTGAAAAAGCACAAAAGTTTTCTCCAGAAACATGCGTCCTGATTGACAAGTGCATTTTATGTATGTAATTATCAATCATTTTGATTATTTCACATCTGTATTTAGTTCCAAAGTGTATTTCAAAATTATATAGACAGTCGATTTTTGAAATAGCTGTTCAAAAGTTATGCAATAATCACGAAAAAAATAATTACCATATGAATACATTACATAAAATTATTAGAACAAACATAGCTTTACATTTTTTTTTTTGTAAAAAAAAAAAAAAAAAAAGAGAAACGAAAAAGGCTACAGCAACTATCGAAAGTGTTCAGTTCCCCTATTCAGAGCGGCGTATATCGAAAATCTGTAGTCAGAATACTACCAAATTAGCAGGAAACCTCTGTAGTACTCAGAAAAAAAATTCTCGGGGGGAAAAAAAGTTCAAACAAGCACCGACAGGTGGAGTTTACAATGTAATAGTTGCTGATATCAGAATTCTCGTGTCATCCAGTGGTATAAAGATGTGTTTTACAGCCTCTTCTTCATTTTCTTCACTTAAGAGTCGTTATTTTTCTGTTTTATTCACACTAAAACATTTTGAAACACCACCCAAGTTGTGTGATTTTTTGAACTACTTTTTTTCTAAACGCAATTCTCTTTCTTCTGGTCTCAATAAGATTTCCTGCAAATTTGGTAGCATTCTGAGAAATGGTTATTTCTGTACAAGGACTTCTGAATAGGGGAACTTTCAATTATGGACAACCTATATATGGACGTCTCAAATATTTTGTTTATGCATTAATATTTTTCTTTCGTTCTTTTGAAATCTTCCTTGAATCCATCTTGAAAATCCCAATAAATATGCTCGGAACTAGCGTTTGGAGAACGCATATTGCTGTAATGAAAACCAAATCTGTGTTAGATGTTACTATAATTCCAGTATAGCTGAAAACTGACGACCATGAGTATATACCTCTCGTGTAAATACTCTTCAAAGATTTTCCATTGGATTCAGGTTTGATCTGATGACTGGCTAGTCTATAACCGTCGCTTTATGAATGTGTCAATGGGAAAAGTCTTTGTCAATTCTGATTTTAAGAGATTCAGTTAGTAGAACTAGCCAAAAAAAAAAAAAAAAAAAAAAAAAAAAAAAAATTAGCATTGAAAACAAAATTTTTATATGAACTTCTAAATTGTATTGTTACGTTTTAGCGGGATAGTTTTATTACAATTTT
This sequence comes from Cheiracanthium punctorium, assembly GCA_038373885.1. NCBI lineage: Eukaryota > Metazoa > Arthropoda > Arachnida > Araneae > Cheiracanthiidae > Cheiracanthium > Cheiracanthium punctorium. The sequence goes on along the minus strand of JAWZYV010016590.1, from coordinate 180,296 downwards.
GTTTGTGAAAATTTCATTTATATTTATTATTAAAATTTTTGAATTTTCATAATGTACTTTATCCACTAAAAACATGTTTATTTAATAGGCGAAAAAAAATTCTAATTCCCTTTCATAATTCTTAGTACATCATTTACGATTAAAATATTATGTACAAAAGTACACTTTATCCAAAATAGAAATAAAAAATGTCTTAAACAATAAGTCTCTTACAACAATAAATTCAAAAAGTAAGTTACACTTGTTCCTCCACGGATGGCAACATTGCGAAACAAGACTGAAGCCTTAATCAGACAATAGTGCAGTTCCGCAGCTTCCCAACGGTAGCAATTTCATTTGAATAGTGACAATCGTTGGTGCGTACTACGAGAAGGAAATGCCGCGTAAACTGGAAGCTTACTCCAAGGGGTACCAGTTCGGGACTGTACGGTGGATGCTGCCAGACCTCCCATCCAAATCTGCGAGCCAAATCCTGTGTTGTGCGTGCCTTGTGAGGTCTTGCATTGTCATGCAAGAGGACAATACCTTTGCTTGAATCGTTTTGCCCACAAAAACGTAGTGTGCCGCCTACTTCAACGTTGAAGTAAGCTTCCAGTTTACGCGGCATTTCCTTCTCGTAGTACGCACCAACGATTGGCACTATCCGAATGAAATTGCTACCGTTGGGAAGCCGTGGAACTGAACTATCGTCTGATTAAGCTTCGGTCTTGTTTCGCAATGTTGCCATCCGTGGAGGAACAAGTGTAACTTACTTTTTGAATGCCCCTAGTACAACCTTAATAACTTATCTTAACACTAAAAATACTACCACTATCTTTCTAAATTTATATAACATTTTAACTGTACATTTTTGAACTTGCCAGCTTCTTCAAAATGCAACATTTCCATCCAATTTTGTATGGCAGTGAATATTGAATATTGCATCTACTTAAAACAAATATACGGATCACGATTTCACCTGAAGTCAGAATGCCTGTTTTTACACATCTGACCGCTGCTATAATTCCTCGAGAATACGGTAACCTGTGTCCGAGTAGATCACCGTAAGATAAATAGCTAATTAGTGTTATTACCGAAAACGGGCTTTACTCATTAGCCGGAACATGTCCACTGGTCGTGAAGTAATTATAAAGATGGTGGAAAATATTGGAATTCCTCTTCAAATGAGAGAGTGAGTCTGGTGCGTATCTACCTTTATATTTCGATGCCATTCCATATTAATGGAAACGTGCAATTATCGGAGACGGAATCTTCGTTAATCAGGAAAAATATAGCACCGTTTGTATCTGCATGAATTGAAAGATATTCTTAAGAGCTCGTGAGGAGTTTAACGAGCACTTGATGTGCAATAGTACGTATGAGTTTCGTTGAGATTTCCTTTGTAAAAGGGATAGATAGACGAAGACGAATTCAAATGGATCATAAATGTAATGATTTATTTGTGTTTAGTTATATTTCAATAATTTTTATTTATGACTTAGTTAGAAATATATGTACTTTTAAAATGAAAAGAATGGTGCCGACGAAATTTCAATTCTAATTATGCATTATGTTAAAGAACTCGCAGGTGAAGAACAATGGAAGAAAATTGAAGAACACAGAGCAGACATACGAGTAGTATCAATTCTACGTACGTTTCAGCAGATATGAAAGGTCTGCTTGATTTCTTTCAGAGAGTATATTAACTGAAAAAAATCCGATGCTGAAAAGGAAAGAAGACTAATAAAATTATTTACACTTTCTTGTAATTCAAAAGAACGAAATGTGTTAGAGTTAAATTGAGAATAGAATAAATAAAACATGGTAAAGTGCAATTTAAAAAATAAGGTAGTAATCATAAAAGTACACATAATAGGAAAGGTCATAAAGTAAGTTAAAGAGAAATAATGTATTATAATGAATTTTAAAATATGTTACTTCAATAAGCTATTCTTTTAGAGCTATCTAAACAAAAAAAGAATTTTTCTTCTGAAAAAAAAACACCTTTATAGATATGCATTCATAACTTAAGCAACATGTATGTATTCACTTTCAACTTTACATTTCATATAAAGATTTTTTTAAATCCAAGATAGAACTACTAAACAATATTTCGCCTTGTGTCAGAGTTTATCAATTTTTCGAGCAAATCCGAGTTTATCAATTATTCGAGTTTATTAATTATCCGCCATTATCCGAGACGGAATTTTCGTTAAATCAGAAATATATCATTCCTTTTGTATCTTGCATGAATTTTAAGAATTTTGAGATCTCATGAGTTTTTAATGAACGCTTGATGTAAAAAATCGCATGAGCTTTTTTCAGATTTTTTTTTTTATGATGGGGATCCAAATAGGTAAATTAAATGAATTATGCGCGAATAACTTAACATCTGAACGTTTGTCACTACTTTTTAATTTTTTATTAAATTCTTAGTATTTTTTAAAATGTGGTTTATGTGTATTATTTAATTTTAATGTGAAAAGTATTTCGTACATCCCCCTGTTTTAGTTACCTTCAGTCTAGGAGGACTTGCATCATCTTGTTGGAAAATGTATCGTTCTCCGTCAAAAAATCACTGCGCTGATGGGGGGAAAATTCACTTCAAGAACGCGTATATAATCTTCAGCCTTTATCGGGTTCGTACAAAAAGGCAGATTGACAATCCCATTCGCAACCAAGCAACCCCATATCATCACAAAGCTTGCTTAAGGATCACTGATTTCAGGCAAGATGGGTCGTTTTTTCCATCTTTCTTTCTTATAATCTTTCTGTTAATATTTTTGTATAAAATCAGAAAAATGGTTTCATATGTCCACACAGCCTTTTTATACTAAGATGGAGTCCATGTGAGGTGATACTTCGGCCACGGGATACGGTGACGTTTATTCGATGGAATGAGAAATGTCTTTGTAGACTGCTTAATCACACTTTTTAAATAAGAATGCGCAGATTCTTCAGCAAAAGTCTTTCCAAAATTTTTTATTGCCCATGTGACTACATCTACGACTTCCATGATCCTATTTCTACGAATATATCTACGAAATAGCCGTACTTCCCGATCAGGCAACGTGAGCTTCCTACTGGGAGCCTTTAGTAAGCGACTATTTTCAAGTTGCAGTAAATCGTTTTATGACATTACACACTGTAGATGGTTAGGCAGAATATTTAGCAAATTTGGCGCTGTGAGTACCATTTTGGTGTTCCTGAATGACTTGTTTGTGTACTGCAAGAGCAGTAGCCTGTCCTTTGGTCATACTTCCTTTTACCACTGATAACTACCACGAATTGCTCTCCCTGATATGCAGTTTGCTTCCTCTGACGTCACTGACTCAGACTTGCGCCCGAAATGATTAGGCTATACTCGGTTATACTAGATTGAGAAGCGTTGGGGTTAATAATGCGAATTTTAGACCAACTTTTAGATCATTCTTTGTTTATTTCAGTTGTGACATTTTACATAGCCTCTACAACAATATCTATAACAATGTATTTTTCATTGCTTCGATAACTCCACATTATTTTATATTACAAAAACTGCGAACGAACTTCATCGGAGTTGACATTCCACGTATGTTTTGGGAACACAAACGGACACCTAATGTCAGGACCAAGGGTCGAAATTAGCACTTGACAGGGAAAATCAGATTTTTAAATGGGTCAGTAAAACAAAAAATTCAGTTGCCCCTCGGGCAACCAAGAAAAATAGCTATTCCCATTTTTAATCCTTAGCTTGAAAATGCAATTTCCTATTCTATTTTCAATCCGAACTTTTTTCTATTTCTATTTTCATTTCCTAATAATGGCAATTTTATGAGTAGACGTTTGTCAACTTATTTTCCTTGTAACGGCCAGATGATCTTTAAAAAAATGTGTTACAGGAATTTTATGGGCAAGAAACTTCATTTGAGAGCAACCGAAATAATTTCAGTGATTGCCCAATGGCGAAAAAAAAAAAAAAAAAATCACAAGATTCTACCCCTGGTCATGACTTGACTATTAACGACTTAACTAAACAATTCGTTGCCATTCGGAAAAATGAAGCTTTTAAGAAATAAACGGGTGATTAGGGAAGAAAAAATAAAAGATGTCGAAATGAAGCTAACAAACATAACTTTAGTAAAAGATAAATTACTGGTAAAAGTACAGAACTGAAAGACAAAAAAAGTGTACGGTAGTATATTCTGAAGTATGTTTAATACTTTAAATAATTATATTACAGCTATCTAAATTAATAAAATATATTTTAGGAAATATAATTTTACAGATATGTATTCATAATTTTACAATCTAATATGGAGTGCTATATTCTATTTAAATTTTATATTTCATTACAAACTAAACTTATTTTGTATGCTAATATGTTCAAGATAAACCCATTGAACAGAGTTTCCTTAAATGTCTCAGTGATCACTTTAATTCCTCAGAATTAGTAACCTGTACCCAAGTAGAGCATAATGAAGAAATAGCTTATTAGTAACATATTGTCAGAAACTAGCTTTACTCATTAGACTGAAAATGTCCACTGGTCATGAAATAATTATGAAGTTGGTGGAAAATATTGGAATTCCTCCTCAAATGAGAGAGTGATCCCCCATTTCCATTTCGATGGCAAACTGTATTAATGGGGACGCGCGACTGTCCGAGACGGAATTTTCGTTAATCAGGAAAAATATTGCTTCGTTTGTATCTGCAGGAATTGAAGGACTCATGAAAGCTAGCTGGTGAGGATTTAACGAACGCTTGACGTTTATAATTTGTACACGAATTCCTTTTAAATTTAATTACTCCACAGATTCAAATAGACCATGATGGAATATTTTCGTGGTAAATTTCATGCAGATGTTTTAGTTTGCCGCTAAAATCCTATAGCTCTTAATTTTAAACACTTTCTAACAAATTGAAAATTATCTGATTCCAAATGATATTCGAATATTTAGCCTTTGTGATGGAGACTTACTAAATGGAAATTAATCCAAATGTCACTCTACGCTCAAATCGTTGCAAAAAGGCATGGTGGCAGGGACTACTTTTCTGAGCCTGATATTGCTTTTTATCATAAGTGTGATTGAATGCGCCGCTGTAGCCACTATTTGATTGTTAACGCAAAGCATGAATATGTACTGAGAATATCAAAGAAAACCTATGTGTGTGTTGCCTGAGAGAGAGAGCAAAAGGACGTTCTGAAATCGTCATATTTAGTGGGATAAGCTGTCATAATTTCACTCTAGGGGCTGCTAATTATCAGATTCAAAAAGCTAAACAATTAACATAAACAACAAGCTAAACAATTAACATATGCAACAAACTAAACAATTAACCTATGCAATAAACTGCAAGAATGTAAGCAATGAACATATACAAGTAACCATACAGTGTTTTCTTAAGTTTAAATATATTTATTTTACTTTACGAATCTCTAAGTGTAATTGCTTTTGTTTATTACATGCTGTTATAATGGAATTAGTTATTTCAAACAACTGAAGTTCCAATGTTATGTATTTTATCACATATGACATGTAAGTGCTGTTCAAGTACAATGCCTGTCTTGTGGACTGGAATTAATGGTATTCTGAAATTCTGACGACATTGGCCCAAATTGTTTACTCTCAGATGTATTAATATAAAAGTTTACTTGTAGAATAACTGAAAATTCTACGATTGCATACAATCTAAAGTCGAAGCACTATTTCAAATTCATTTCCGCTTACTGTAAAGGGAATAGTAAGATTTGCATATCCACTTTTCCTGTTTCAGAATAAAGTTCTAAGAAACATGTTTGCGCGCGTTCGTAATTTTGATACATGGTGAGAGATAGTACCGTAGTGTAATTGGCTCATTAAAACTCAGAGTTTAAAGCATGGTCCAATAAAAGTATCTGAAATAACCGGAACATTATTAATGAACGAACAAAATATACTGGACTCGTGGAATGGAGAGCAAGATCGGCTTTCCTGTTGTGTATCTATATTAGCTACTGGTCAAGCAAATTAATAAATTAGGGAATGGTGGAAAATATTGAAAATTCTCCTTCGTTAGCGAAAATGACTTTGATGTTGAAATGACATAAGGGAGAATGAAGTTTTAAAAGGGCTTAATGAGAAATTACTGGGTGTGGGAATTCTGATGGGATTCCAGATTCTTTGAAATAGACATAATTATCAAGATTCTTGTTTGGAAGAAGGTGCAAGGGAGGTAATTACATTTTAAAATTAGCTTTCTCGCCACATTTCAACATTAGTTTGTTGTAGGGTTGTGTGACGTGTATACGGATTTTTTATTTGGAAATTTTCTTTAGCGAAAAGTCTTATATAGAAATTTACGTATAATTTTAATGAGGATGTTCAAATAATGCAAAAAGGGTTACTGGAAAACTTACTTTTTTGTCCCAGAGTCCTTATAGCATTGTGATGTCGCAGTATGCATGCTGGCCACACTATTATTGACTTTATGTGATATGGTTTTCCGCAGCGAAGAGGATGTGGCGACTGACTAATGTCCGCCTGGGACAATTTTTTAGCGTCACATAAGAACCATCATGATCATAGTGACCTACTCGAAAAGAAAAATTATTTTTGGACGTCATTCTGCAGCGTCACATATGTGACAAGAAGGGACATGGGAGAAGTACATTTAGAGGAAAAGGTGTAAAAATGAGCATCCTCTTTTGTTTTTGACTGAAAGTTACTTTCGTTTTGGAAATTTCTAGATTTTCCATCTTCAACAAATATAACAAGTTTGCTAAGTAAGAGAAGGCAAAACAATGATTAACATCCGTTATTTCAATTTGAAAACGAAGATTTACAAAAAGCTTTATAAAAAGTAACAGAAAATATAGGACGAAAATAGGGGACCTCTCCCCGCCCCCCGAAAAGAAAGTCTCCAAAAATCTTTTTAAGTGTTTTAAAACAGGATAAAATTATACAAAATGCATAGTATCAAAACTTATCTATTATAGACATTAAAAAATTATTTGGAAAAATCGAATTCTTCAGATCGCAAAATATGCAAGTCGCATCGCTAGAGTCTGATTTATACCAATCGTTGACATCGAGGTTGATATCATCGCTGTCCACAAGGGGAAGGTCACAGTAGTCTGATGTGTCCGATGATGAATCGTATCGTTCCATTGAACGAATTTTCTTTTTTGGAATTCCTTTGGTCTTCAGACCCCCTACCCCTGGCAGACCTCTAACTCCAGGAAAACTCAAGGACTTTTTTTGAGAGAACTTTTGTCACGCGGCTCAATTAACTGATATTTGTATGGTGATCCAGTGATGAGGCTGGACGTTGCTGCTTTGAGTCCTCGAGTAGTGGTTCTCTTCTTAATGTTCGGAACGGGACGTCAAAGGAAGAACCTGTATTTGAGGTTTCTGGGGGACACTGCCGTGTTTCAGCAGCCTCATCGCTAAGCATAGCTAGAGCCTGATATGCTTATATATCATGATGAACTTTAAATCATGATATCCCTCTTTTAAATGGCGTCCCATATTTACGCCAAGAAAATACGTCCATATATAGACACCAAACCCACCTAAAAAAGATGGCCACTAATGTTGTTACATGTAACCTAAAGGCATGTGTGAGTAAAGGTGTGCTTTTAAAGGTGGATGAGAATCTTCACTTTTTGGGAAATTGCTGTGAAATTATTTCAAACTAACCATAAGAACATGAAAAGGAAACTTTTTCACATGCCTGTCAAAAGTTTGAAGTTTAGAACATACAATAATTTGCACAATAATTTACGTTGCATCCTCACTACTTGAAAAAAAAATGGTTTCAACTGCTTTCTGCTATCATATACCAATAGGTGACACCATCTGCAGACCTAGTCGCTAGTCTTCAGCATCTCCTATAGCCACTTGGGGAGGGGTGCCCATATTTACTCCTGTGCCCATTTTTACACCTTCCTATACATCACATGTGTGAAGTGGCTAACCTTAACGAACTATAAATTCGCCGTAGAGTCACAGCCATATGGTTGTTGCATTTTAGATATTATTTTTTAAGTATCGAGTAATAATTTTATCCCCAATATAACTAAAATATTTTTTTTTTGTCTCTACGAAAAAAAAAGAACTTTTATAAAAAAAAAAAAGAAATTAATAAATCCAATAGAACGGTTGTATGGTAGGTGTTTACTATATTTACAATGTTACTGTATTTTTTTACAGAAATCATATGGAGTTAAATATTGGGAAACACCAAAAGCGGTAACGCAAGGGACATAATATGTTAATATCACGAGAAAATAAATTAATAAAGATAATTATCATGTAACAAAAAGGATGTATATTGATATTAAAATGCTAACAAGGTAAAAGTACTTTTTTACTCGCATCAGATAGAATGCAGTGATTATTTAAAACTTGGCAACGGAGACATTTTTAGTCTGCATTCTTATGTTTTCAAGTATATTAATTAAAATTTAAATAAAAGCGTGCTTGTGATATCTAATTTCTATTCACAAATAAGCATTCAATCACCTAGTAAAATTTTAAAAATATCAAAAAGGTGCTTTAATTTTGGAATGATCCAAATATTATCATCATATTGCGATATGAACCAAAAATAGAGATTTTGAAGATGTTAATTTTTAATACTAATATTTTTTTCGATTAGTGCATTAGTGCATTTACAGATTAGTGCATTTTTATCATCCCACGAAATAAGTAAGAAGTGATTTAAATAATGATGAAATGTGGTAATATTTTCTACTCAATAATTCTTTTTTTTTCTTTGCAATCACGAGACAAGACTTTTCAGCATTACTTAGTAATTATAGTGGATTAATAAGTGGCCCAACTTCAAGCAGAAAAAAAAAGCTATTTTCAGCAGTTCTTAAAGTTTAAAGACTTTTTTATAGTTCATCTTTCATGAGGTGTAGGGCTAAAAAGATAGATGCTTATATTGGCTTCAGAAATAAGTTGTGCGTTAGAACGAAAGACCGAACTATTAATAAGAAATGATCAATAATGGAGGTCAGTAAAAGCATATTTTCTTCTTTATAGATTTCTTGGAATACCAAGATTAGCTGTAATAACATACTCCATTGACAACGGTCAGCGAAGAGTTGGATATTCATCTTTTCAACACTGCCTATGGCATCTATGCAGAAACTAGTGCGAAAGATTTATATTTTTAGTTGATGTACATCTATGTTTCGTTGCTTTTTGTTCTTAGCTAGGACATAATATGCCCTAAATACTTTACCCATCATTTTTTCTAATACCTATTTATTCCTAACATTTTATCCTAATACCTATTTATTTATAATACACGCATTATGTTTTAAAGACATTTATTTATAATGCATACATAAGTCCTAAATAGCGTGTTCTAAAATATATTAAATTTAAATACAACATTTATTTGAAATTGAGAAACTGAAGTTAATTTTACATTTTTCTTTCAATATTTATTCAGGAGAAAGTTGAAAATATGTTTAGAAATAACTAATCATAGGCTAGTAGCTACAACTTCTGCAGTATAAAAAATAAAATAACACAAAAGAAGCATAGTTTGTTACTTTTATGATACACACAAAAAATCATTCAACTCATTAATATTTTTTGTTAGAAACAATTTAAATCTTGGTGATAGATTAAGTAACCATTTTTTTAAGTTAATGTAAATATGAATACACATTTTACCACCTTATAAAAGCGAACCCATTCACGTAAACAATCAAGGTTACATACAACAATTAATACAACAATTTACTCAACAGTTATTTAAATTGATGAACACAAATATATGTCTTAATTTTGTTTATAGATTTATACCGCCTTATAAAAGCGAACCTATTCACGTAAACAATGAAAGTTAAATACAATAGTTAAACTTATATGAAATTAGAGAAAACGTTATAGAAAGGGATCTTAAACAAAAATTCTCTTAGAATACATTTTAACACCTTTTAAAAATAACTATAGTAGTGATATCGCGCGTTACGTCGTAATCGTTAAAACAATTTTATACGTGCGTGTCTCTCTGTGTGTATAATGATTTGAGGTATCTTGCAAAATCATTTTTCCAGGAACACAGTCTGTTAAGATTGATGCAAGTCTTTCAGAAATTTCTTCAAAAGTTCTCAATAATTATGTAGCCATTTCCTGAAACGGTAATATGATAGTTGGTCATCAATGTGCAAGTGTCTAATTAAGGATATTAGCAAGGCAAAGCTAGTCATTAGTCCTCAGATAGCCTCTGGCCACTGAGTAATTATTGGAAATGCTGAGAAGTATCGAAGATTTTCATATTAGTATTCGCCCTTGGCTTAATGTGAAGGGGAGAAAAGTTTTGACGAGTTTTTCCATTATTGAAGGTAATATCTATAAAGTATTGGAGACAGATATAAGGGTGATATAAATGTTATCGTTTTGGTATTAGAGTGTCTGAGGTAATTTCAGCCGTTTAAAATAATATATTTTATGTGAAGAAAAGTAATGATAATGATCAACGTATTAAAACATTTTAAGTTCAAAATAAATGTTAAGAAATCTGAAACTCGTATTAGATCTGAATTTATGGTGTTTATAAATGCTGCAATATATGTTTTGTAATTAGAGATACGTACTCTATTTTTCAGTATCTCCTGTTTAAGATTCCGCTCAAAATTCTTTTATTTATTTTTTTATCGATATTTAAAATTTTAGATTTATAACCTTAGTTTGAATGCATGTGTACAGATAAATTCAAACCACTTCAGTAGTTAGAAAGTCATTTAAAAGCTTCGAATCTAGACGTTTTCAATAGGAACAAATTCTAACAACGCTATAAACGACTACAGAATATCTAATGAGCCACTAATACTATTTTCAATTTCATCCAAAGCAATTGGCATATGAATTTAACAATTTAACATGTCATTTGTATAACTGGAAGAGGTTTACAGATATTTCTTGGAGGTAGAGGGTTGGCTAAAGAAAAAACTTTTAGTTTTCTAAATCAAGTGTTACATTTCTGGCTACTGTAGTATTGTTTATCTTGATTTTAAGATAGAAAATCACGATTTTTTAAAATTTCTTAAATATAAGTATTTTAACATATAGTCAATTTATAGACGGAAAAAAAGTGTTTTGTGCATGGAGTTTCAAAATTGGCGACTCTATAAAATGTATGAAGTCATTGATAACAAAGTGCAATAGAACTTATTTAACCAATACCTTTTCTCACCTTCAAGGGACCGATCTAAAACAACGTATACATGAAACATTAGTAAACAGCTTTAATTTTTACAGGTTTAACACTACTTATAAACTATATATAGCACTACTTTCAAATATATGTAAGCACAATAATTTTAATTTTTTTTCAGTTACAAGTAAATTACTGAAACTTTCACTCTGGAAAAAGAAGACTGGTCTTTAAAATAAACTTTTACCGTAGAAACTATAAATGCCATACCTTTATTGTACTATATTATAAACACTGCATAATTTTCATGTTCATAGAGACACTGGATTTAAAAGATATTTCATAGTCGTGTGGTATGCTGATTGTTTTTGTTTTTAATAACAGCATTATATGGATTGAATTAAGCTCATGAAATATTTTTTCATTCGCTTTCTAATAGACAAAATATAGTCGATTGCGTCTTTAAAGAACGGTTGTTAAAAGTATAGCTCTCTCTGCATCTTTACTTGACCTTTTATCTTGGAAAAAGTTTCTCCCTACATAAGCATAATAATGCTGATTGCGACAGGAAATTTTCAAAGTTTAGGAAGGTTTGAAACGATGTAGGGTAATTCCGGGATAGATGGACCATCGTGTGAGATGGACCAGCCAAATATTTAGTTAGTTGCGCCTCTCCATAGATGGCGCAACTATCTCAGTGAGACACATAGACATTTTGTAAGGTGTACCACCATTTGTAAGGTGTGCCACCATTTGCTTCCCAAAAAACATAATTTTTCAGCAGCAATTATTGTTCCTGTTGCTGAATCAAATAATTTTTTCATGTGGTTATAATTGTACAATTAAAGATTTTGTTTTCTATGCGATATATGAAGTTTTTTGATCGGGGAACATGTAGGTTTCCAAATAACCTAAAATGCCGACGTGAAATCTACAACGACGTGGATCCAGGGTGGGTTGTACTTGTCATCCCGACGATCGGAAGAGATGGACCACGCCTAGACGGGAGGGATGGACCAGGTTTGCAGTTGGGAGAGATTGGCCATAGAATTTTGAATTTTTCAAATATTGCTTTTTAAGGAGCTGAATTTAAAATACTGAAAGATTGACTTTTTCTGTTTTCAGAATTTGCCAACTGCCTATATTACAAAAGATTCGCCCATACGCGGGGAATGCGCAGAAGCTAATTTGAAAAATGCTATTAAAACCGTTGAAGAAAGGAATATAGGTGTCAATGAAACGACAAGGACTTTCAGCATTCCTAAAACAACATTAAAAAGAAGAATTAAAACAAATAACTTTACTAAGGGTCCTCCAGGCCCTTCATCAATATTGGACCGTGAAAACGAAAAAAAAATTGTTGCTCACGCACACACACAAAACAATTACAAAACCGGGGTTTTACGCCGTGTAGAGTCTCTGTCAGGTCTATGGCATACGAACTAGTAGAAACACTTAAAGTACCTCATATTTTTAATAAAGAAGATAAAGAAGATAAAAAAGCTGCTTACGACTGGTTACAGTCATCCCTTGTTCGAAATCCAGAGTTCTCAATAAGGAAAGCAGCAGGCGTGTCGGTCGCTTGAGCTAAAGGAATGAACAAACAATCTGTGTTTGACTATTTTAAATTGCTTGAAAGCATACTTAAGGTGCATGATTTTTTAGAAAAGCCTCGTTGTAATTTTAACATGGGTGAAACTGGCTTGCAACTAAATGATAAGCTTGGTGAAGTAGTGGCCATTAAAGGCTCTAAAATATAACATCAATAATATCAGCAGAAAAGGTAGAAACTATTTCACTTTTATCATCTTGTAGTAGCGAGGGAACATTCCTTCCTCCATATTGTATTTTCAAAGTAAAAAACATAAAAAAAATGAATTTTTAGATGGAATGCCACCTGGAACACAAATTAACATGTCACCAAAATCTGTTTATGTGAATTCTGACATATTTTTGGATTGGATAAAAAAACCACTTTACTCCTAGGAAACCGATAGGTAAAGTAATGCTTTTTCTTGATGACCGCACTTCACACACAAGTAGCCTGGAAATGTTACTGTATGCTGAGCAGAATGACATAATTCTATTGAGCCTGCCAGCTCATACCGCTCACTGGCTGCAGCCTCTTGACCAGTCTTTTTTTAAGTCCTTAAAGACATATTACTATGCCCCCTCCAATATTTTTCTGAAGAATCTGTCCGGGTGAATATCGTACACTATATGTATATACTGTGAAAAGTAAAATATATATATAAATAAGTGGCTTTTAGAGAACGAAGAAAGAACGTGGTCAATCTTTCCCAGAATTACCCTACAACCGATATTTTTCGTTTCATAAACGAAGCATTTTTGCATTAAAATGAATAGAAATTCATGAAAATGACCTAAAAGTCGTATAATGAAAAATACATAAACGATGCTTTAATGTATTTTTTTTTGGGGGGGGGGAAAGAAAAATCAGCTCTTTCCTTAAAAAATGCTCGAACGTGTAAAATTTCAATCAATTCTTGTAATTTCCTCATAGTTTTTCCTTATGAAATACGGGATTGTGAAAGAAACAAAAATATATTGGCGTAGCTCAAGGCTTATAGTATTACAAAATATTGGATTGCAATTTAAAGCGGCATTTGATAAATGTGCTGATTTTTTTAATAGTAATGTGAGGAAAGATATTGGCTAAATAAAGTTCTATTTCAGCTTGATATGAGTGGTTTCAAAGCAGACGGTATCGATTAAACCATGTCTGAGCAACGTTAATGGAATTAAAAAGATTCCTCTCTTATTAGCTGGTTTCGACTTCCGCACAAATCAAATTACTGAAAAACGGAAATGACAGGGGTTGATTTTTTCTTTTTATTTATTTTCTTTTTTTTTTATTAAGAGAGTGGGGGAATCTGATATTCGAGACCTTTACGTTACATTTATTTTATTTATTTATTTTTTGTTTTGTTTTGCTTTAAATTACTGTAATGAGGAAACTTTAAGTCCAGTGGGAGCAGGAATATTGTTTGGAAAAAATGTCGGTAATTACTGAGCAATAACTGCTGTTACTTATGTAATCTAATGTCTTACAAATTTAAATCTCTTTTGTAGCTTATACAGCAGGAGAGAGAGAAAAAATTCCGAATCTCTGCGATATCTTGTTCTAATGTCATAGAAACATGTGCCTTAGATCAGTGCTGATAATATTCACATTAGTCTCGTAAGGAATGGTGGATTCATCCAAACTGTATCTTTCCTTTTACTCTAGATCCATTACCCGCACGGGAAAAAATGTTTTGTTGAATTCAACAACTTTTTTTTGGCGCTATTTTCACCGAATAATTTTGTTCGCTTTAAACAAAATTCTCTTGTTAAATTAACAAAATATTTCGTTGAATTAAGGAAAACTTTCTTGATTCAACCAAAAAAAAATTTCTGTGAAATAGTCAACCAAAATTTATTATAATTCACAACATATTTTTCGGTGTGTAAGTGGGTACTCGGGTATTTGGATCCATAACTCTTCCATGCACCCACAAATTTGGATAAAGAATGTACGGTCCTAAGATTTAACATAACTTAAGATCCTAAGACTTAAGATAGGCGCTCGCGATGTGTGGACATGATTGGTTTTATCAGGGTCTTTCGACACAAATCCTTCGATCCGGAGTTAGTCACCCTACGACCCTTGTTTTCACGACAAAAATACGGACACCATTGTCTAAAATGTTTCGTAATGAACAGAATGTGCCTGAATTGCCGAAAGCTAAATATCTTTCGCGTGCATCTTAATTAATAAGCTGTCCTTACAAGCAATTTGTTTAAAAGCTGAACTTCTAAAGTTTTTCTGGCAGATAATTATCAACTTGAACACTACGTTAAAACATTTAAGAATTTATTTAAAAAATGATACCTGGGAGTTAACTTGATTATTAAATTGTAAATTATGCGATTTATCTCAAATTTTGAATGTTGTTATAATCTGTAAAAATACTTAGTACTTCAATAAATTAAATGTTTAATTTTTTTGCTGTTGTTTTCTAACACATTGTTTGATAACAGTTGTTTATAATCAGACATGTGTGTCACAATATAGTAAAAGCTTTAGGTTCTCCATTCACATAGACATAATTTGACGCATCAACTTCGTCTAATTTAAATGTTTCTACGCTTTAAAACTTAACAATTTGTGCATTTTAATTGCTAGTTTTAAAAATTCAGTGATATTCATCTGCGTATCAAAATTAAAATGTAATCTCCTCCATAGACTATTTTAATTTAATGAACTGAAATTTCATTTTATTTTATCCAAAAAGTAATTTAAATTGTTTCAAATTAATCCTAAAAATTTCTTATTCGATTTTTTTCTTTAAACTGTAGTACCTACTCGATCAAAATTCAACAATAATTAACAATAATTTTCCCATTTCATCGCTAGCCATTTAGGCAAGTAATTAAGGTAAAAATTTCTCATTATCTTCGGTGATACTAATGGGGAAGTAAAAGCGTTGGCCTAGAAATTTTCTGCCGATGTAGCACGATACATTTTTTATTAGAGAAATTATTCTTAATACTCTCATCAACGATAAAGTTCTAAACTAATTCAAAACGTTTTATTAGCAATTATCGTAGAATTATTAAAAGAATCTTCGAAAAACAGCTTTTGAAATAACTCGCGGTAATTTTTCTCGCATAAATGGAGTCTAAAAAATAGTCATTAGTGTCTGGAGAAATATTTATAGTAAGTTTGAATTTTACCGTTAAAGAGTAAAAATTAGGAATGTTTGCTAAATATAGTTAATTTGTCAGAAACGTAATTATTTATTCAAAAATATGAAGTATTTTAAATTAGTCTAATTTGAAATTAAAATAAATATGTGTTATTTTAGAGTTTTTTATTTATCGTTTAAAACAAAATTGTATACATTTCTACAATTAACGCAGTAGTTGAGGGTAAAGTTAAAAAAAAAATGTATTATCATGTATTGCATGATTAATGATTAATGTAGTTTAATGTAAAAATTTTCGCGACTTTTTTTTTTTTTTTTTGCTGGTTTATAAAACAAATTATTAATCAAAGTAGTGCGTTCATCAGAGAAATTGAATTCAAAGCAACACTGAAAATAATAACATGTACATATATTTACACGTATATCATAAGCACAGCACGAAATGAGATATAAGCTTCCCCCCACAGCATACAAATTTTAGCTAAAAAGTTAAACTCAAATTTCTGTTTTAGATTGTAAACAGTTTTGACACTCGTAATATTTAATTTAATCTTTATTGTAGTTTCATTCGACAGATTTGCAAGATGTACCAAAAATTAAATTATTACTGTCACTTATAATTGGTAAAGTTTTCAATATATTTTACATCTTAACATCATTAAATACAGCATTTTCTTATAACAAACATATTGAAATCACTCGATTATGTTATGCATTTAATAAATGTGATATTAAATTTATTATATCTTGTATTCCTGTCTTAATTTCTATACACGCTTTGTTTTGCCCTTTCAATGTCTAATTCGGTGATCTTTCCATTTTTCTTTTCTCATTTCTTTCTTCATTCCGTTCCCTATTATAACTCATGCTCTTTTCCATTTAGTCTTTTTCCCCCTGTTATCCTTGCACGTTTTTTACTTCAGGAATGACAGCATTTTTTTCTTAGCTTCTGCTTTTATATGGATTGGTGAACATATTCGGATTATTGTTACAAGTCCGGCGGCAGAAAAATTTTTTGAGGGTGATATGCAGCACTAGAATTAAATTTCTGACGCATCCGGGGGCGAGAATTTGGTGCTAAAACATTTTCAACTGTAATTGATCCCAGAATCCTCTGTGATCCCCCTTTTTGACAACGGTCATTCTGTGCTTCGATACATCTTCCTAGCTATAGGACTATTTGGAACTCAAGATTGGTTCAATAAGCTCTTAACCTGAATTCCATTCTGCCCAATATACAGGCAATATGAAGTTGAAATGAGTTGGTGAATTTTCTTGATGTTGTTGCTTGGTACTTTTGATAATTTTGAGAAATGTATTTTATGTTTAGCAAGTAAACAGTTTTTAGGCACACATTGATATTGTTTTAGCACGGATGATTTTTTTTTAATTAAATATGTTCTTAGAAAAAGTCCTGTTTTGTGGAACTTCAATAACATACAGACATTATTTCAAGCTACTCCTCTTTCGTACGTTAATAAATTCTCTCATTATCTCTTATGAAGAAACAGCAGATCATTAAGGAACTTATTAAAATTTGACACCATAATTCTGAAATCCTACAGCTTGCGAAAAATATTAAGTTAATGCAGGGTCAAATGCCTTAATCAAAACAAAAAGAGGGAAGTCTTATCAAACATTAAAATGGTCATGTAACACAGAAATGATAATAAAGCACGTTACGAAATATTCTCTATATCGTTAATAACTGTAAAAAATCGTATGTTAATGGAAGAATTTAGCCACTTCTCTAGGCTGATGCGTATTCTTTTCCTAAAGGAGAAACACTAATGTCTCCCAAAACATTACACTGTGCTTACTATTATGAGCATTTTTCCAGTTACACATTTTCTCAGTTAAAAACTTTTTTAGAAGCATTTTCGGCATCATCAAAGTTCAGTGAGGTTTTCGCTCAACCAGGCCTTACTGCAATAATAGGGATGCCTGAATAATCCGAACGTTTAATTATAAATCATAATTCTCTGCGTCTTTAACTCGGAGCACTGCTTTCGGGGCCGAGATTGATTTTACTGACTCGCGAAAGTGTTGTTTTAATTACATAACCGTTGTTCTGAGCAAGGAAATTGCAGAAACACGACACGGCCGTGGATAAATAGCTAATTATCAGAATTAACGCGACAACTTTACTCATTAGCGAAGAGATTACGGATGGTCCCTGGGAAAATCAATTCGTCAAAGGTGATGGACGGTTAGCTGAACTTTGGACGCTGTTATTCGCTTGAACCATTTGTATGTTTTCCGTTCACTATTTAATTCTGTTTGTTGTACGTCAATGTGTTTGCAGGGATTTTGGTTTCGGATGCTTTAGAAGATTTCCTTTTTAAATGAAAATAATCTTGAAATAAGAAAATATCCTTTATTTTGTTATTTTTACCCGTTCTTACAGCATTTTTTTTCTGCTTTTGGAATGGCAACAACCTGTTATTCGGTCTGTTAATGCATGTTTCGTATTTTCAGCATTTTCTTTCATATTTCGATATAAGTTGGCGAATATCTTCGTGCTAATGTTATACAGTAGACTCTTGACTTACGCGAGGGGTGCGTTCCAAGAGACGTTATGCAAGGGAGAATTTTTTGAATACATGACTTTTTGAAACCAATGCATTCAAACCATGCAAAATTCTTTTTCATAAATCGTGGCACTAACTGAAATAAATTTTAAATTATTGTATTATGCTCTCAAATGAAAAAAAATGTTTATGTGGAGAATTTACACACCACTAATTTCGAGAGAAATTCAACCAAGTGAATTCAACTTCCCAAGCGAGCCGCCAAAGGTATGGCTAGCATATCTCGGGCTCTTCATCTAGCTAAACATATCCAGCGATATTTAGTGGTGGTCCAGTAGGAAAATTAAAATTCACTCAATAAACCATATTACCCTTTTTTCCACAAGAAAAATTTTCAACGTACGTTAGAATAGAGTGATATTAAATACTTCTATTTAGTTTGGATACACGTTTATGCATATTTATAAACAATAGGATGTTGCATAAATGCAATTCTAAGCATTTACTTGAAGGTTATATAAAATAAATACTAAGATAGTGCTAATAATGTTGCATTAATGCTACGGTAGACTAACTTGGGCTAAAGTTCGATTCAAAATGGGCAATGCTCGCTGCAGAAATATTTCACCCAATAGCTGTTAAATACTGGCAATCGACGAACAGGCCAATAACTAGAAAAAAGGAAACTAACATGCAGTTTTATTACTTCTAACTCAACCCCTAAGACTAGGGCCGCATGTAAGTCATTTCCGGCCCATAGGCTAAACTAAACTGTGCCGCCCACAGCAAGTTCTTTTTACTTTACATTTTATTAGCACGTTGTCAGTTTAAAATTTATTCTGGAGACAATATTAAATTAAACTTAAGGGCCATAGGTTGAAAACTTATTCGGAAGGGGTTCAATATTTCTTAGTAGATTTTTGAACACGTGCAATTCATGCTCATGTTATATTGCGTGGGTGGCAACAGCAGTCATGCGCCCTGGTTAATGACTTATGACATTGAAAGTGACCATTCTCGACGAAATGAATGCATTTGTGGGTAAATATTTTGATGTAGTTAGAAGTACGGCCCTTCCTAAGATGGAAATTTTCCACATTAATTGAATAGGCACTAGCAGATCACATGACTCAAACTGTAGAACATGGTAAGCGATTTCTAGTGGTGGCTCACTTGTGAAGGAAAATTCGTTAAAATACTTTTCTGTTAAACACACACATATGAGTAAATAAATCATTATGTACGTTTCGGCAGATAAAAAAATTCTTTTCTCAGCACTCACTCTCTCCGTGCCTTTCCCTGATGATTTTTTTTTATTTACTCTCGTAGTTTCTGACCATCTTATACAATATTACCCTTTATTGAAGCAACCCAAAACATTTTATTCTACTTAATCTAGGAACGCGTTCCGATATTTTAACGAATTTTGAAAGTAGAATGAGAAATCAAG
This sequence comes from Cheiracanthium punctorium, assembly GCA_038373885.1. Taxonomy (NCBI): domain Eukaryota; kingdom Metazoa; phylum Arthropoda; class Arachnida; order Araneae; family Cheiracanthiidae; genus Cheiracanthium; species Cheiracanthium punctorium. The sequence continues at coordinate 160,485 of JAWZYV010016590.1, read as the reverse complement.
ACATACTTCTAACTTTAAAATCGAAAAAACTGATTTTTTAAATGAATTTGAATGGGGAATTTTGTGAATGAATAACTTAAATCTTAATTAAAGATAAAGAAAAATATGCCTGACAATTTAGTTCCGTATTTTAAGGTGTTTTCAATGATATTAGCAAGTTTAACCTCCTGTAAATTAATTTCCAAGCTGCAAATTTTATTTAAAATTCGTATTTTTAACAAGAATGTTTTATATTCCGTTAAGATAAATATATAATTTTCTGGAGCGCTGTATTCAAACTGACATTCCTTTTCAACTAATTTTGTTGATAAAATAAATTTGAAACCGAAGAAACATTCTCTTTTGAAAATATTATTCGCAAAGTAATTATCAAGCTCTTTATTACCTTTAATTATTTCCTTTCACAGGAATATCTTTTATCTAAAACATATCTATAGTTTTCTCTTTACAAACAACAACAACAACCAAAAAAAAAGATACGAGACAGAGATTCTAATTAATAAGATTGCATCAGATATATAAAGAATTTAGGATTCACATAACGGCATTGAATGCAACACATATTTTAATGAGATGTAGATAGTATAATTAAGATAAAACAATTTCTTTTGCAGAATAATTCTCATCCAGTTAATATTGAATATATTGTAAATTAAAGTGCGTATAACTGTTTTTACTCTCAGATATCTGCGCAATCAAAAATTAATTGAATCTGCAATCGTGTTAAAATTTGATGTTCTTTTGGAAACAGCTTTTTTAAAATTAAAGTTTTATTTATTTATTTGTTTTTACTTTTTCAGGAGTTTATTAAAGTCGTTTCATTTGTTTAGTATGGTATTAATTAGTATGTGCGCAAATTTTGACAGTTCAAAATTCTAAGTTTCTGTTTAACTTTATTTTTTCTTCTGTTTTATCGTTTTTTTTTTTTGTCAGATATCGCTTTATTTTTTTAAAATTGCCAATAAATTAATAAAAATATTTTTATTTATTTAAAACAAGTATGGGACGATGCTAAAACGTATTTACAGATTTGAATTAAATTACTTTTTTTTGTTTTTTTTTTTTTGTAATAATACTATACATATTATTTGCGTAAGTAATGTTTTATAAAAGATTTTAAATGCAAAAGCAAATATTTAAATGTATTTGCAGTTTTCAACTTTTGGATTATTTTAAGCTGAAAAATACTAATACTTGTAGTTGTATAACTGAAAATACAATAATACAACATCAGCATACTTAGCAAGTTGTAATTGTTCAATATTTTTTCAACCATTTTATATTTTCCATACACATCGAAACATTACTGAAATTTTTAAATGAACGATAAATCTACTTTTATATGGTAAATGACAATTAAGTCACTCTAACTTTTTTAATTTTCTGGAAATATTAGGTTGTAACGAAAGTTTCCCGCCATCGCAAACTTCGTCAGCACACAGTTCTCGTTGGCGTATTTGCTCATATTTTGTCAAACGATTTTTGACATTTGAAAGAAAGAGGTTTACTTTATAACACTGTGTTGTGAAATCGGTAAAAAATAGTTATCATTAAGTATAAGGTGTCTCAAATAGAACTATCATTCTAGGGGATTAGAACCATCATTTACTTCCAGTTGTGTTGCAAAAAGTCAGCTACATAATACCAACGAATTATGAGTACAGCTTTAAGTACTATTGTTATATCATGTGACACTGTGCAGGTTTGGTACCGAAAGTTCAAAAACAGTTATCTAAGGAGTTAGAAGTTAGTATTTCAGGCAGATATGGCGGAAAACTTTCATTACAACCTGATAATTTTGTGTTGTTACATTGTCTATTAAAAAATTTAAACATAAAAACAAATATATGTGGATTTTCTACGGTTATGCGTTGAAGACCATCTTTCTGAGAACGTTTAACGAATACTTTCATTAATTCCTAAAATTGAAGGCGAAAGAACTCGAAAACAGGTTGAACACGATTAACGCGTTATTAAAATGATATCTTTCATAACACTCTTTATGTGCCTAAACATACCCCCCCATTTCTTCAGCAATATCCATTTGCAAATGTCAAGATGGGAGAGCTTCTTTTGTGCGCTATTGTTCTACCTTTCCCACCTGTAGGTCATAACATTTGCTTCCTAAATATTCCTACCTTCAACGTTTCACCGAATTTGCGGTGCCAAATTACCTGCAACCGGTACTTATAAAACTTTGGTGCTATGATTCACCATTTTAGCGGTATTTACTCAACCACCATTATATAGGAAAATTAATACACACTTCTAGAATAAAAGGAAACTACTCGGGACTCCAACCCACAATGACTGGTTCACACGATCACGCGTTGACAACTAAGCCACGAATAACAAATATTTTAGCAAAAAAAAATTATATAGAGCATTGTTTTATCTGAATTTGCAATAAAAAAAATTCTTGCTAAATATAGAATATTGAGCTCTGGTATTTTACACTTGATTTTAGAAAAGTTATAGTAACTCAAAAATATTGATGAGTTATGAGCTATAATAAGTTTCTGTTCTCTTTTAAATGAATGTAGATAGCCTTTGCTGTCAAACATGCTTATTCGTTGTCAAATGTGGTAGCTCCTGTACTCAGCCTATATTTTTTAACAAAGGTTTTTTTCTTCCATTTTTGATTTTTCTTTTCAAAGAATCCATTTCACAGTTGAACCGAAATCTCGGTGCAATCGGTACTTGGCTTTTGTAAGACATTTTCGGGTGAATCATTAATACGGTTCAACGTATATGACATTGCTTGTAACTCTGATTTCATCGGTTATTTGGTGAAACTTAACACTTATATTTATATCAGTGTAGATGGACTACAGTTTTCTCTCAGGAATGGAACAAAATTATCTCAGCCGTTTTCGGAATTTTCACCTGTCGTCCCAAACATAAGTTTAAAAAATAAGGTTAAAGAAAACCAGTAAGGTTAACCAATGTAGAGTTGTAGTGCGCAGCTTCTTCTTCGGCAGTCAAAGAAGGTTTCTTTTCGTCCTAAACCTTTGAATGCTAGATGATATATCTGTAGACAGATCTTGTCCATGAACACCAGAGTCGCTGAAAGGTTACCAACATGAAAATTGTTAAATGTCATGAAAAGTGTTCTCGATTAGCGTTTACACTTAACCTTGAGTGTTAAACGAACACTTGGAAGCATTTTAAACAAAAATATCTTGCTCTTGGTTGTGTCTAAGGCCGGCCACACTCCAAACATGCTAATTGCTTCTTCTGCATTTTTAGCTAGCACATGCACGTGTCGTCATGGAATGGTAAAAATGCACAAAGAATTGAAATCGATCTTTTTGATCCATGCAAGCAAATTCTCATTGATAGCGAATCTTCTGGTGTTGTTTGCTTATAAATAAATCTTGGAACGAACACTTCATTGAATGTCTGAGTGTAAGAATAAACAACTGGCACAAACTGGACAGGATGAACATACCGAACCCACGACTCTCGAGACGTAGTTTTCTTCTTCAGCGACCATATTTCCATTGATTACGCAACATGGACTTTAAACGGGATGCTCGTTTTATTCATATTTGGGGAGTGGTCTGCTTTAATCTTAAATGCATTCTTTCTGAATTTGCCGTTTCCACAGATTACCATGAAATAAATCTTCAGCGTAAATGTTTCAAGATAATTTATTTCTGTAGTAAAAATGCTTTGTAAAGTCCAGTGGAAGTAAAAGTGATTTAACTGATGAATTTTTTTTTCTCTTTCAGAGGTCACTCAGCGATGCTAGCCGGATACGATGGGGAGGATGAGCTGAGCCCTTTCTGGGACCCTGCTGACCCCCCATCGTCCGAGGACCTCCCTTGCGGCTGTCCACCGCCCCCGCCGCCTCGCTTTCTAGTGCCCCCGCCCCCGGCTCATTGCGGGGGCGGTACAGGGGCTGCCCATTTTTGCCAGATGGAGCCTGTGGGGGCGGAGTTCACGCAAACAGCATTCCCCTCGTTGCCCATCATCGCCGTCTGTTCGTCTGTCGTCTTAGTGGCTGTCCTGGTGGCATCGTTCCTGTTGTGGAAGTAAGTGCCATTGAGATTGATAAATTGCAGTATTACTTCCCATGAAGTTATAAATATCCTTCAAAACTGAAGTGAATAAAATAAAATAATAAATCATTTTTTAAACATTGAAAGTTACATTGAAAGTTCTGACATATCTTATTGAATTGCAGAAGTGGATACCATAGCTTAAAAATGTGTACACACTAGCAAGTATCGTAAGCGGAGATAATGCGAGACACTGCTTGGCATTTGCTCATGCTGCTGTTTAAGCTTGTGAGGAATGAGTGCGAGAAATTGTGGGAAGTCATATTAATTCGTTTGGTCTACCAGAAAAAAAGCGACTTTATCTGAATCGCGAGGACAGTCCGAGACAACCCATTTTACCATAGGAGTGTCTGAACGATGGGGCTGGATCTATTGCTGAAGATTCATTAATGATATTGCATTACTCGCCAGGGTATACTGGTTTAACGATAACAGTTCTGTTTGAGGTGAAATGCTACTTCTTGATATGTTTAACTCAGACCAGGGGCGTAGCCAGAAATTTTTCATGGGGGGGGGTTACGACTACTACAACTCATATATATGTATGCGTGTGTGTGATAATGTAGTGAAGAATATGCATTTTGTATGGCCAAAAATTTCTCATGGGGGGGTTATGACCCCCCCTAACCCCCCCCCGTGGCTACGCCCCTGACTCAGACTAAATATAATCTTGTAATACCCTAAACTTAAAGTTCAGAAACGGCCAGAAGAACTGCGGGGAGTGTTTTCATTGAAATGCTTCATTCTACCCCTTAAACATCACTCTCAGTGTACCGTAATGCGCACTAGGGTATGCGGTTGTGGTACTCAATACCACCGCAATTCATAATACTGGGTGCAGGACCACTATGGCGATGCCATAAGGCAAGAGTTCAGCAGTCTCTCACCACGGTGTCTCCATGCAGGTATCTGATCATGGTGGTGTTGCAGGCAGATGCTGGATTTGTCAGCAAAAATAATGTTTTTCCGTTCGGTTGTCCATGTCCGTCGATCAAAATGTCTGCGCAAACCACAAACGATTGAAGTTTTGACTCAAAAAAGACAGCAATTTAATCCTTGCAGACATTCTTTTGTGCTGCTGACGATGTCCAATGGTACGCGCGGATACTGATTGCTGCACAATCGACTGCTCTTGTTGTGAAATGGTTAATGATGTGGCAGAGCGATCCATCACAGCCACTATATACCTCTCACCAAATGTAGTATAATTAAAGACTAGCTGCGTGCCCGTTTTTCGCACGGTAGGAAACGGAAATTTCCTCATATGTGTAATTCGAATTAATTCCAGGGATGTGGAATCTAGAAAAGCAAAAATGTTTGACTCTTGACTTAAAGTTTGCGTCATATGTACTAACATGAGATCATTGCAATATAATGACACACCAAAAAAACTATGTAGCGTCATTCGCTATCGAAAAAGTGAAGAGTTTCACCGTTTGCAGTGAACTTATCACTTTCAAAATGTCTTATTTCCACATCATGAAGTTTTTTAGGTTCACGTTTTAGCGATAAATACCTCAGACTCTACATAAAACGGACATTTTTTTTTAATTTTAAATTACGTCACCCTCTCTTGTAACCCTTTACAAAAAGAAAAGAGATAAGGCTCCGCTATTTATAGAGGCTTTCAAATTGTTTTTCTAGATCACGCAGTTTAATTTTTCTTTTCACGAATAAATCAAGTATTTGTAAGCGGAAATCGAGCCAAGCAAAGAAATCGTCTGCGTGGACATAAGAATATCTATGTACAAATATAGATCTTTTTTTCATTTTGTCCCCAAAAATTCTTTGTCCCCAAAATTTAAAGTTTTGTACTTTTTTTCCCCTGAAAGCTTCCGTTTAGTTTATTTCTTTCAGAAAAAACTGAAGAAAAATAAACCAACTTCGATCTCTGAAAACGTTTGTTGTCATTGTGTGTGTAGCGTGTACAGACATTCAATAAAATATCAGACTATGAGACGAATTTCCCATTTCAGTTTTGTTAATGATTAATCACTTTTCATGAAGAACCATGTTTTAAATATGAAATTGGCGTACGAAAATTTTCTTGCACTCGAATACTTTTTTTAGAGGGTATACAAAAATTCATGAAAAATTATCACAAAATGATCCAATGTAAAAAGCAATGTTTTCTGAAAAATACAAATACTATTCCAAGAGTTAAATTTTGATTAACTTCCAATATTTCAACAGGATGCTCCTTTCATATTTTGGGTTTAAATAAATAGTTATAAATGAATGAAATACTTCCATTCATGGGCGCCAGCAGAAGATTTCACAGGGGGGGGGGGGCAAAGACTACTCCAGGGGGGACAAAGACTACTTCAACGTATGGTTACCATGTTGGGAAGAGCAAAAAAGCAAGGGAAAACGCTGCATACAAAAATCCAGGGGGCATTGCCCCTCCCCCCTTGCCCTATGCTGCCGGCGCCCATGCTTCCATTAATTTATTAGAAAAAAGAATACACAATTGATATAAAGAGCTATTAGAGTTCATTTTTAAGTATCAAGAAGGTAGTCAAGTCAAGATTTAAAGTATGGGTATGCATGGTAATATCTTGTGTCCTCGAATAAGTCCCCGAAAATATTTTCTAGTGTCCCCAAGTTTTCCTTGGATTCGAGGACAATGCTTGATTGGTCCCCACAATACTGTTCAGAAATATGGTCGCCTTAATGTACACAAAACTTAATCTTTTGGAATGCGAAATTTTTTTTCACTTCTTCAGAAGAGCGCTCGCTGTAATTGCTTCACAACTGACTTTGACTTCTAGTCGTACAATAACAGCAGAATTTTGCGCATTTTGGCTTCAAATATAAGGCAATAAACAACAGATGTTCTAATTCGAATTTCGAAGGGATCCGTCCTGGCAAATGACCATACAAAATTTGGTAGGCCTACGATTTTTCGGAATTCAATCAACTTAAATCAATTGACTTAATTTAGTGAAAATTCAGAATTTATACCGTCTTAAATCGCCTTAATAACTGCATTATTTCTGCACCGAAAATTCAAATTCAACGCGGTATTTCAATAAAACCTTGTTTTTAAAAATAGGCTTTTATTAAATTGCTCCAAGCGCTAGAATCATGTTCTCAAAATCGCATATCAACCATTTTATTTTTCGCCAAATTATAAAGTTGTACATTTTAGTCTCTGAAAATTTCCAAATCCAATTTTTCTTTTGAGTATAAAACATTTCATTCCTGCTCTGATTTCACATGCACACGATATTTTAATTAAAAAATAACCTGACAAATAATGTAAAAAAATCGTTATTCTTTTATTTTTACTTCAAGAGTCTGAATCATTTAATAAACTTGCCAAATATGGCAACCTACATATACTTAAATTCTCACTTTTTCCACTGAGAGGTTGCAACTGCGAAATGGCGAAGTGAAAAAATTAGCCTTTTGCGATACGTTTTTTATCGATATCTCCTAAAATAATTCGGATTTCGAAAAAATCGCTTCGAGGTATGTCGGGACCCGTCCTGGAGAATTTCCATACAAAATTTGGTAGGTCTAGAATCGCCTGTCTAGGAGCTAGGCGAGACACAGACAAATGGACTAACATGTTACAGTCTATATAGATGTGTTAATGTGTTTTATTCATCGTTAAATACGACGTACATAACGCAAGAATTTCAATGACCTTAAATTTTATGGAATTCCCCTAGCTTAAATCAATTTACTTAATTTGTTGAAAATTATGATCGCTTAAAATCGCCTTAATAACTGCATTATTTCAGTTCGGAAAATTAAATTTAACGCCTAAATGTATCCTAATAAAACCCACACTTATTTTTAAATATACTATTTCCTTACGCTCGCTCGGTAAATTGCGCGAAGCTTAAAAATGCGCAAGCCGCTTTATCCTCAAATAATCGGCATATCAGCCATTTTATTTTTCGCCAAATTAAAAGGTTATGCATTTTAGTCTTGAAAATTTCCAAATCCTTATTCTTTTGCGTATAAAACATTTCATTCCTGCTCTGATTTCACAGGCACACGATATTTTAGTTAACAAATAACTTCACGAATATAAACAATCAGAAAAAGAAATCTTAAACTACAGTTATCCACGCGATCGTATTAGCTATTTTAAAATTTATGAACTTTAAGAAATACATTTTGACTTAATCCTTTTTCATGCTTTTTAATTTGACGTAAAAATGACGTAATACTTTATGAAATGCCGTACTTATCTGTGAAGACAGGCTTTTATTTTGGTTACTGATTGGTCGAGGAGAGTATTATGGTCAAAGAGCATGGCCAAACTGTATCAGAAACGACTTCACGAATCTGTCCCGAGCAACCTTAGCATTTTAATATTATATATAGATAGATGTTAATTATGCAAAGTTAGAGCAACTGCTATATAATCACCAAAGACAGTAAATAAAAAAATAAACCAATACCCACTTACGAAGCTTGAATCTTTAATGACTTTTTTAAATGTCTTAAACACGTGGTTATATGCCACATATTCGGAATGCATTTAAATCAGATGTTACATATTGTATCCTTATTATTTAAAAAAAACTTTGTTATAAATGGTTTTTTGTCTACCCTTATGAGAGGAAATCGTGCAAAATTAGAAATATACTTAAAAAAACTGAAATCTGATCTGTTTTTTTTTTTTCTGTTAAGCAAACCAATAATTTTACTCAATTGCATACAGAGGGAAAAATGGAAAAAAAAAACCTACTATAAACGTGTGTATGCGCACTCGCATCTTGCTCTAACATTTAGTCCACCCATATAATAAAGCTTAGCTTCGACCATGCTTTCACATAATAAAACACGGAATAATTGTTGCCAAGGTTATAGAATAATACGGCAGATATTTTGTGGCAAAATATTTTATGTCAGAATATACTCGCAAACGAAAAAATAAATATGAAAGAACCTTTTTCTAACGTTTGACGGTCAGTGATTGTGTAAACTTAAGCAAAAGGGATAGGAAGAAAAAACAAATACAAATAAAACTTAGACCTTCCATCCTATACAAGTAAATACCCAATTTACCAATGATTTAGGACAATTATTCAAATTAATGGCCCACAAGCGTGTGGGTAATAATGATACGAAATGTTATGTACAAGTACATGGTTTCGATATGAAACATTATTAAATACGTGGTTTTAGAAGAAAGTTGAAGATACTTCTGACCGCCGTGGTGGAATCTGTTAGACATGCAATTATCTCACGCATCACGTGACAGCGTCATTTAGGGAGGTAGTCGAACTTTAAATGGATGTGACTGTGTCATTAAAACCTGCAATTAAAATAAATCAGACTTGACTCTCGTGTGTCCTGAAACATAAGTGCCACACACTTTCTTCCCTCTCAACCAATTACATAGCAGCGGAGGTCGGAAAATCAAAAGTTATTACTAGAGTCGATTTGTTAGGAATTTTCATCGACAGTTCTAAGCACGTAAGAAAACCTGCATAAGTCTGCGTAACTTCACATGAGTTTTAAGTATCTTTTCAGAGGAAGAATTAAATTAGAGCTCTATTGTTAACTTATCGTAAAAATGTGAGTAAATTCTTTTGCGTATTTTCAAACGCAACATTTTTATTAGGTTTACCGAAAAATGTCAGGTTTTTTTAAATTGAATTAGAATAAACTAAGGAAATATTTAATAACAAAGGATTTGTGTGCAAACAATGGTTTTATGTTTGTTATATTTTTAAGCTAGAATTTCACGAATAACTGGTTTTTTTTTTTTTTCCTTCCAAGAAAGTTGTGAAGAAAGGGAAAAGTTTTTCCCCCCACCCTTCACCCCTAAGTTACGAATCTCACATACATACCAAATTCCGTATCAGCTTCAGCATTTTCAGCTAGCTGAAATATTGACACCTAAAAAAACTATATATTACTTTCCTCTTCCTGTAATAACTATAATAAAGGGTTCCTAGGGGATAGTCCTGATGTGAATTTCTGAATTTAAATGAATTCCGAAAGGCTCTGTAGGGGACGAATTTTCTAAATGTCGCAATGATCATTGGATATGATGTAATGAATTATTCTACTAATGTTTTGTTGTTTTGATCAGATTGATGCTTGTATATAACGGTTTTGTACCGGATGATCTAATAGATAATACTGGTTGAGAGATATTGCTTAAAAATTTCCATTTAAATCTCTATTCCTTAAATATATCTATTATTTCCAAAGGGAAATATTGCTAAATTTTTCCATTTATCAAGCTATATTTCCTTTAATTTCATTATACCAATTTTATCTTATGTAATGTATACCCGAGACGAATATGTAATTTGTACTAGATAATCTTCTAGTATTAGGAAATGTTCAGTGAAGCTACAAAATTTAATGTAGTTATTTACCTCTAAGACAACAAAATTGCACATTACATGGCTTCTCCATTATCGGGTCTAAATGCGCTGGTGGGCTTGTTATAAACAGTCGTATTAACTTAACCTTGAATGATATACTTTGTTGTAAGCTCCGCCATTTTTTGTCGATTTGGAGAAAGCGAACTTTGCTTCCCCAATTGAGCAACCACCAAACACCGTCAGATATATTTCAGGTTATTTTGATCTACGAATGGGAAACAAAAAGCAGTTGTTGTCGGTCAAGCTCGGACCCTCTCTAACGCAAGAATATCGGGGTATATTCCTGTTTTGGATATTTAAGTACCTCAATAATTGAAATAAGACAGCGAAGGAAAAAAGAAAAAAATGGACAGAAGGATTTAGTTAGTTGCAACTATTCAGGAATTAAAACAGTTGCTTTAAGGTTGAAAATGTTTCATTAATATACTGTGGTAACTTAATGATATTCTCATTTCTTTTCCTTTCTTTATCTTTTTTCTTATCGATATTCTCATTTCTTTTCTTTTTTCTTTTTAAATTAAAAAGCAGTAGGGTTGATTCCAGAAATAGAAAACGTACCATTTGTGAAATGTACCAAATATTTAAAATCTGACAAAAATGCAAAGGTTCTCCGTATTTCTAATCATCTGTAACTCTAGCTTAGGCATGTTTAACAGCTCAAAAGATCTGCTCCAAACTTTCTATTTAGAACAAAACAAAACAAAACAAACAAAAGAAAACTTGATTTAAGCCCAATAATATTTTAATGTAAAAATAATAACTTTGAGCGCAAAAACTTTGCTTTCTTAGAAATCCATATATAAATATTTTTCATTCAATTAGGTTTTCCCATTTTTCATTCGGCACATTTTTTCCCCGGTAGTTATGTACGAAACGTAACAAGAAATAAGCAAGTCATCTTTAAATATTGCTTTGAACATTCTTTTGAAGTAATATCTTCGCGTTACCATTTTTTAAATATGGGATGCATAAACAAAATGGCAGAAAATGAGCAATTTTGCATTTTATACGATATTATCCATAAAGCACCCAAAGTATCTTATACTTATTTTTTTTTAAGTTCTCGTATATCGAGTTAAATGCATCGTGAAATATCTATCTTAAATCGAGCATGCAGTGAATTACAACTTTTTTCCCCCTTCAATTTTATCATCGTATCAATCAGGAATTCTTTTTAAACGATGGCTTCAATTTCAGAAATCAAAATCAACATAAGTATGCAGTTTGGTCGTAATGGGGAGAACGCCAAAGAGCATTATCGTCAGTCTAATGGCGGAACATTTTATTTTGGAAAGTGTTTTATTAAACTGTATACTTTTATTCATCAGAGTTAAATGTTTTAGTCTTTTGAGGGCTTGAGATGTGCATGATTTTTATTGCGAAGATCATTAGAACATTTTAAGATTGTACAGGACATTTTAACAACAAAGTATCTTTCTGGAGTGTTATAACATCAGAGCTAAGTGCGTTTACAGAAAAATATTCTGCGTTATGCTATTATGTGCTATTACAATCAGCATTTTATGCGTTACATTGAAATTCATGCTACATTTTTATTTCAATTTTTTTTATTTATCACATTTGCATTGTATTTATCTGAAAAGGGATAGTAGAAAATTTACACAATTTGTTTAATTAGTTGCCAACTATCCAGGAATTAAAACAGCCTGTTCCAGTGTTAAAAATGCGTCATTGATACATTGTGGCAACTTCACGATATTCTCATTTCTTTTTTTTTTAATATTATCAAAAAACAATACAGTTGATTCTCGGAATATAAAATGTACCCTTTGTGAAATGTTGTTGTTGTTGCTTATGGCCCCTGCCAATCGCATGGGCCCCAGTGGGAGGAAGTCCGAATTCAACGCGGGGCCCCCTAATTTTGAACCAATTCCAGAGGAGGGGGCCAGCTCCCTGAAATTAGCACCCCCAGAGGCATCGTTAAACAGCTTGGAGACATTTGATCCACGACGAATTTTATGTGCACCAGCTCCCATTAGCGTACACGGTCCCACATCAGTCGAGCCGAGAGGGAGTTGACCCTCCAAAGCACTGGCCAAGCCGGATGTTGCTTCACTTGCCGTGTTCTTATGGGAACGGAGTTAAGCGCCCAGACCACTGCGGGATTTTTGTGAAATGTACCATATGTGAAAAATGTAGCAAAGGTATACCGAGTTTACTCGCTTAATAGTCTCACTTTTTCTTTGCGCCAAATTTTCATGGTGAAAGTGTAGGTGCAACTATTATGGGAAATCTACTAAATAGTATTGTTCACACTTACCGGGTTAAAACATTACCGGAATTATAATAGAATTACTGACAGCAAATTTTTCTTGATTAAGTGCCGTATATTAAATAATCTTTTGATCAGTTGCTCACAAGAGACATTTTTCTTTTTATAGTAGTACTAGCTGAAGTACCCTTTCTCGACGGGTTAGTGAATGAAAATTTCCAAAAAGCAAGAACTTTCGTCAGCATTGTCGGAGTACACAGAATGGATGTAGTATGTTGCCAAAGTAAAGAAAGCGAAGTTATAATTTTCATGTATTGTTAAAATATTACAGGTTAGAGAGTAACTAAGTAATATCATTTCATTCGCTTTAGTCGTAATTATGTGATGCGCGAACGAATATTTACGCATATTGAAATAATTTTCGCAAAATCTCAAAATTTAATCAACATTTTTGAAAAATTTGAAGCCTAGAATTTAAGTTGAGTGAAGACCTATCATGTCACACAAATTCGTTTCATTCCCTGCAGTCTTTATTTCGTGATGCTGGAACAAATTTTCAGCATTTTAAAACGATTTTCGAAAAATCTCAAAATGTAAGCAAAATATTTTTAAAATTCAACGCCTATAAATTAAGATTAGCAACTACCTATCCTATCACTCAATTTCGTATCATTCGTATTAGTCGTTATTACATGATGTTTGAAGAAATATAAGCGTATTTTGAGAGAATTTTCACAAAATCTCAAAATCTAATAAAAATGTTTAAAAAATTGGACTCCTATAGTTTATGTTGAGCAACCATCTATCGTGTGACCAAATTTCAAAGCATTCGCTTTAGTCGTTATTACGTAATACGGGAACAAAGATTCACTGAGTTTTAAACGATTTTCACAAAATCTCGAAATCTGATGGTTTTTTTTTAATTAGATGCTTATAGTTTAAGGTGAGTGACCACCTAGAATTTCACCAAATATCATTTTTTCACCTTTGCAGTTATTACGTGATGTGCGAAAACAAATTTACGCAGTTTGAAATGATTTTCGCAAAATCTCAAAATCTAGTCAAGATTTTTTTTAAATTCGACGCCTATGTTCTAAGTTGAGTGACCACCTATCATGTCACTCAATTTCATATCATTCGCTTCAGTCGTTTTTACGTGATGCTTGAACACAAATTTACGCAGTTTGAAAGTTTTTTCGCAAAATCTCAAAATCCAATCAGGATTTTTTAAAAATTGGACGCCTATGTTTTAAGTTGAGTGACCACCTATCATGACACCCAATTTCATATCATTCGCTTCAGTCGTTTTTACGTGATGCTTGAACACAAATTACGCAATTTGAAAGGATTTTCGCAAAATCTCAAAATCCAATGAAGATTTTTTTAAAAATTTGACGCCTATGTTTTAAGTTGAGTGACCACCTATCATGACACCCAATTTCATATCATTCGCTTCTGTCGTTTTTGCGTGATGCTTGAACACAAATTTACGCAGTTTGAAACGATTTTCGCAAAATCTGAAAATCTAATCAAGATTTTTTAAAAATTCGACGCCTATGTTTTAAGTTGAGTGACCACCTATCATGACACCAAATTTCATATCATTCGCTTCAGTCGTTTTTACGTGATGCTTAAACAAAAAAAGCGTCACGGACAGAATGACAGAATGACAGACAGACAAACTTTTTTTTGAGGGTCGCATCGGATTCCCGGGTGCTTGAAACGGATAGAAATCGCAAAATTTTTGAATTCCAAGAAATGTACAGACAAAAGTCTAATTTTATTTATATAGATTTTTATAGGCACAAAGAAGGCCATATACATGGCTGCGACTTTTGTATTTGGGAAAATATTTTGACTATTTTTTTCTGCTGCAAAACAGGAGTGCGACTGTTATCTGAGGGCATTTATTACGCGAGTAAACACGGTATTCATTTACATGTAATGCTATATTTTAAAACAAAAAAGAAAAAATGTTCACAAAATCCACACAACCGCCAGAACAATCAGCGTACTTGAACGTATATTCCAAATGTGGTGCTGAATTAATGTGTGTGTAAATGCTTTACTTTTCTTTTATTCATATCCACGATTCGTACTCAGATAAGTTCAGGATATAATTTGAATTTCGAGACGTTTCAGACAAGGGCGCTTTTAAGTCAGTGATATGAAGCTTATAATTTTTAATTTTATGGTACCCACTAATTTTTTCAATTTCCCATTTCTTATTTAGTGCACAGATGAGGTTAGTTATGCATCGATGTTATTATTTCTATCCTCGCATTTGTACTCTGCACGAGGCGAGGAACTGTACACCCAAATTTGAAACAAAGCAGTACTCGTCCCACGGGCTGTCACAAGCATGAAAGGGTCCAGCTATGGGGTGAGGAGGGATCCTTTTTTGCTTTAAAATTTGACTGAAACAAATTATTTATAGTAAATTTACTAAAAGATATTGTGTTGTTTCAATTACATTACAAATTTTTAATTTACTTTATAGTAAACTAGCTGAAGTACCCGTCCTCGACGGGTTAGTGAATGAAAATTTCCAAAAAGCAAGAACTTTCGTCAGCATTGTAGGAGTACACAGAATGGATGTAGTATGTTGCCAAAGTAAAGAAAGCGAAGTTATAATTTTCATGTATTGTTAAAATATTACAGGTTAGAGAGTAACTAAGTAATATCATTTCATTCGCTTTAGTCGTAATTATGTGATGCGCGAACAAATATTTACGCATATTGAAATAATTTTCGCAAAATCTCAAAATTTAATCAACATTTTTGAAAAATTTGAAGCCTAGAATTTAAGTTGAGTGAC
Organism: Cheiracanthium punctorium; assembly: GCA_038373885.1. NCBI lineage: Eukaryota > Metazoa > Arthropoda > Arachnida > Araneae > Cheiracanthiidae > Cheiracanthium > Cheiracanthium punctorium. The sequence goes on along the minus strand of JAWZYV010016590.1, from coordinate 145,008 downwards.
AACGTATCATGTCACCCAATTCGTTTCATTCCCTGCAGTCTTTATTTCGTGATGCCGGAACAAATTTTCAGCATTTTAAAACGATTTTCGAAAAATCTCAAAATGTAAGCAAAATATTTTTAAAATTCAACGCCTATAAATTAAGATTACCAACTACCTATCATATCACTCAATTTCGTATCATTCGTATTAGTCGTTATTACGTGATGTTTGAAGAAATATAAACGTATTTTGAGAGAATTTTCACAAAATCTCAAAATCTAATAAAAATGTTTAAAAAATTGGACTCCTATAGTTTATGTTGAGCAACCATCTATCGTGTGACCAAATTTCAAAGCATTCGCTTTAGTCGTTATTACGTAATACGGGAACAAAGATTCACTGAGTTTTAAACGATTTTCACAAAATCTCGAAATCTGATGGTTTTTTTTTAATTAGATGCTTATAGTTTAAGGTGAGTGACCACCTATCATTTCACCAAATATCATTTTTTCACCTTTGCAGTTATTACGTGATGTGCGAACACAAATTTACGCAGTTTGAAATGATTTTCGCAAAATTTCAAAATCTAATCAAGATTTTTTTTTAATTCGACGCCTATATTTTAAGTTGAGTGACCACCTATCATGTCACTCAATTTCATATCATTCGCTTCAGTCGTTTTTACGTGATGCTTGAACACAAATTTACGCAGTTTGAAAGGATTTTCGCAAAATCTCAAAATCCAATCAGAATTTTTTAAAAATTGGACGCCTATGTTTTAAGTTGAGTGACCACCTATCATGGCACCCAATTTCATATCATTCGCTTCAGTCGTTTTTGCGTGATGCTTGAACACAAATTTACGCAGTTTGAAACGATTTTCGCAAAATCTCAAAATCCAATCAAGATTTTTTAAAAATTCGACGCCTATGTTTTAAGTTGAGTGACCACCTATCATGACACCCAATTTCATATCATTCGCTTCAGTCGTTTTTGCGTGATGCTTGAACACAAATTTACGCAGTTTGAAACGATTTTCGCAAAATCTGAAAATCCAATCAAGATTTTTTAAAAATTGGACGCCTATGTTTTAAGTTGAGTGACCACCTATCATGACACCCAATTTCATATCATTCGCTTCAGTCGTTTTTGCGTGATGCTTGAACACAAATTTACGCAGTTTGAAACGATTTTCGCAAAATCTGAAAATCGAATCAAGATTTTTTAAAAATTCGACCCCTATGTTTTAAGTTGAGCGACCACCTATCATGACACCAAATTTCATACCATTCTCTTCAGTCGTTTTGACGTGATGCTTAAACAAAAAAAGCGTCACGGACAGAATGACAGAATGACAGACAGACAAACTTTTTTTTGAGGGTGGCATCGGATTCCCGGGTGCTTGAAACGGATAGAAATCGCAAAATTTTTGAATTCCAAGAAATGTACAGACAAAAGTCTAATTTTATTTATATAGATTTAAAAAAAAAAATTTATTTCCCCTCATTCTATTGCCTGGTTACGAACAGTGAATATGAGGGTAAAATTACCGCTTTTGCATAGACTAAGGATGGGAAAAGTCCCCATAAACAACTTCCTTTTATACGTCCATGGCACGGTCATTTTTTTCTTATATTTTACGTAAATTTTAAATTTATTTAAAGTGAGTTAACGGAACGATTTGTCTTTCGTGATATTTCAGTGATTATATTTGATTTCTATTAAAGGATAATACTATTAAATACTTGTAGGTCTTTTCTTTGCATGGGGTCGGGAGAATGATGGTGTAAATGCTTGAGATAATACTTCCTATATCACAAAGATAGACAAGTTTTGATTAATCCTATCATTTACTAATATAAATGTCTCCGTTAAACATCTGTACCGAGAATGGGGTTAGTCATGCAGTAAAATTTATTGTTCCTAACCTTCCATGTTTAGTCCATATCATTAAACATTACTTTTAATTTACGCACCTCGTTCACACTTCGAGCTAACACAATTGAAAAATTGAAGTTTATTACTGCGCTCCCCCCTATCCTCCCATACTCCCTCCAGTCAACAAAAGAATACAGAACTTTTTCCTTGAATTCTCGTGTTTGCCGTTAAGATTAGTCCTAGAACATAGATTCTAGCTTGTAATTCAATAAACCAAATCAGCCCTTCGAGCAATACGACATTCATTTGCCTTTCCAAACGGATGACTACAGAACGAATGCTGCTTTTGTTTCCAAACTTTCCTTAACAAATCGCATGATTTGTTGAGACAATGCAACCGATAAGCGAAATTTCTGAAATGCATTTATTTCTCTAGAAAACTCAACGGTCATATTTCATGGGGGAGGGGGGGTTAGAAACATTCTTTTCGATTATATATTATCCCAGTCGGCTTCCGAAGCTTGTTAATTATGGCATCAGTCATTTAATTATTCTTAGCCGTGATGTTCATCGCTCGAGGCGTGGCGGAAAATTCCGCTTCGTTGGCGCCCAACAAAGCGAGTTAATGCGCCAAATGTGAGAGCTAGCTGTTTGGGAATCATTAGCTAGATGTCATGTTATTTTGTACCTTTTACATTTATAATAATATTTTAAAAAGTTTTTATTAACGTTGCTCTTAATTCGATTTTCTTTAGGCATTAATCCAACTCCGAAATGATTTCCTGGCTTTTACATGTAGGAAAAAGATCATGTATACTCATAAGGGCAGACTGACCAATATTTTTATTTATTTATCCTGTGTCGTGTGTGTGTGTGAAGGGGGGATCCCTTATCAAATTCAAGAGTGGAATAGGAAAGCCTCCTCTCAATTTCGAAAGAAATGTCCAAAATCAAAAGAACCCGTGGCGTGTGCCTCCATCCGAAGCCTCTGCTATGACTGTAATCTACTTTTCTAGGCCCTTAAATGTTGAACTGAAAACTTAAGAGCGTTTACGAATGCCTGTCCATGCACAATGCTTTCTAAGAGCGACAGTTCCGGTAATATCATCATTCCGATAAGAAATTTAAATACTGTGGTTTGATGGTAAAATACTTAATCTTTCAAAATAATGTATTTCATTGAGAATTGCACCAAGTACCATGACAAAATAATTCGAAAATTTTAACTTTATCATAATTTTTGTTTCGTTTTTATAGAGATAAATTATCCCGTTGTAGGGATAAATACAAGGGCGGCTAGCCGCTTTATACTTTTGGCCTTCTATCTAAAAAAACACCGTATTAGTTGCTATGATTTTTGAAAGGGTCTGTTTTCTAAAGTTTGAGTCTATAATTAATTTCCTAAGCTTTGAACGATGAAAGTTTGCATTTTGTTGCATGTAAATCGGTTAATTAGAATTATGAATCCATAAAAAAATTCTTATTAAATAATGTTAGGGTTTGGCGATTTCGCACTAAGTATTGTAGACATCGCCAAACCGGGTTCAGTTTTCGAATCTCGTTTTAGAATCAAAATTCTTCGCTATTTCCTTGAAAGTCGCCAAGCTTAATGACGACTAGCACTCGGCTACTGTCATCGTCGACTTTATTACTGAATATCTGCAGGCCAGAAAGTCGGAATTCTAGTATATATTCACATTGTGTTGTATGGAAACTCTCGTCACAAGCATTTCAAAAAGCATTGTAGTACCATTGTCTGAAAAAAATGCACTAACCCCCCCACACCACAACATGGTAGATACTTTTCTGTGTTTATATGAATCTGTGTTGTAGGAGTCACTTCACTTGCTATTATTATATAAACATGTGAGCATCAACATTGAGTTAACAGGCAATAGAGAGACATATGTCTTATTCATTTACCGTACGAGCATTGTACAGTGTGTAAACCATTGTACCAGCCTTTTTTAGTGTGTTACAGCAAACAGACGGAGGTCTCTAATAAAATGGTCGATAACCCCCAATTAATTACGCCAGTAATTTGGACACTACTCCATCTCTGGTATCAACTTTATATCATCTTTATATATGATTTTCAACTTTGTGTATGTTTGATACCATCAACTGGTAACTAACATACTATCTATTACACTGTAGTTTTATAAAATGCTATAAAACTTTCAATTTACCTTAATGAACTCTGGCAGACCGAAAATAAATGTGTGTGAAGCAGAAAGAACGAAGGAGCAGGATAGTGAGAAAATATAGTATTACATTCAAAAATAAGTTATAAAGGACTTATCACTAACTTTAAAGAAGTATATTATTTTTCAAACAGAATGAACCGGAAGATACTGGATTCGAAGATTGAAAAAGGAGTGCCTTTATTTTTAATTCCACCGGTTCTGATTAATTATTTTAATTTATTTCTGATAAAAGTAATGTTAACATTTATATAATTTCAGTATTAAGCTTGTTCCGTAATTTATTTGTAAGTATTTTTATCTCAATAAAATATTGAAATTACGAAGTATAATTTAACTGTTAATCCGTAATAAACTTTGGAAAAGCCAAGCATATTCACTAAGTGAAGATTTGAAAATATATTATTTTCGCTTAACATTTCAAAATAATGCGCACAGTCATCTATTAATTCTATAAAGTGAGTTTTTATTTCACTTTTGATGTTTGACATTTAACTTGTGTTCTGTTCATCAAGCAACTTGCTTAAAATAGGCATGTGCACGTTACAGAAACTCGAATTTAGGAAAAAAAAAGTTTTTCTTCCTAAATTTTTAAAAACAAGATAAGCTTTCATAAGCTGTCTTATTTTTTAAAAAATATTTCGCAATTCAATTGCTTTGACGCTTGATCAGTGTCGCCAGAAATGTTTCACAAATATTTTTTATGTGTTCTATTTTTTCAAATTTTCCATCATAAAAAATACATTTGCCTCTAGTTATTTTAAAGTCCCTTAGCATTCTGATAACTTAATCAAATTCTGTGTATCACATGTAATTGAAACAATTGAATATTCTTTAATTAATGATTTTGCTTACAAATTTTTAACTAAATAATTCTGACAGATGTGAAAGTTCCGCACAATTTATATCACTGATAGAAGAATAAACATGTAATTTACCAGATCTGAATTGTATTTTTTTTTTACAGTTACACAAAATAATATTCGAATCTGAGTCAATTTTCCTTTATTAAATTTACAATTTTTTTTTTTAATCCACGTTAGCTGAAATGAACCATCATTTATCTTGAAAAGTTTCTTAACCCATTAGCGCCCAACTTTTTTCAGCACAGTCTCCAATTTACGTTGATGCCAGAAGTGATTAATAAATTTCTCACATTTGAAAGGTATAAAGAATGTGTGTGTATTTCTTTTTCTAAAAATATTAATAAAACAATGGAAGCTTAACCTTTTACTTTGTTATCTCTGAGTATTTTTTGGAAATCACATTTTTTATTCAAGAAATAAAAATAGGAAGAAAAAAAAATGAATGCTAAATATTTTTACGACTTACACTTTTTGCGAGCGTCTATAAATAGATCGCTGGACGTTAAAGGGTGGACCCATTTTTACCTAGCGTCCCTGTTTTTGGGACGGCATTTTCGCTGTCAGTCAAAAATGTTCTTTATTTTTCCTAGCCTTCATTCACGAGTATTGAACCTCAACTCCATAAAATATTTAAAGATGACAAAGTAGGATGTTTACATTTCAATATTTATACATAATGATTTTAAAATAAATCATTCCTTGTTCAAGAAGTCGACATCACAAATTTATCTATTATTGCTGGTATTAGCAAAAATCGAAGAAATTCGCAAAAATATAACATTCGCAAAAACTGAAATAAGGATTTTGGATTTTATTCGAAAAGTATTTGAAAATATTTACAGTGGACTCCTGATTAATCTAGCGGTTGATTAGTCCGCACTCCTGATAAACACATGCCATATTGTCTTCCGAATTTTGAGGATGTAAATCCTGCTCCCGGTAAGCATGTCGTCTCTTGCGCTTCTTTCAGTCTTCCATTATTATTTTCTAGATTACCTAATGTATACTCTTGATAATGTAGCGGTTTATTAGTCTGGCGCTCTTGGTAAACACATGCCATATTGCCTCCCGGTTCGCGGACCATTGAGGATGTAAACAAGCATGCCTGCTCTTGTGCTTTTCTCAGTCTTTCATTATTGTTTTCTAGATTACCTAATATATTTTGTAGTGTATTTGTATAGTGTACTGAAATGTAGACCAAACGAAAGAACATGACTTCGTGCCAAAAACAGAAGAGCTCGATAATCTATAATTTTTCGATAATCCGGCGTTTGTCTTGTCAGATCTATCGGGTTATCAAAATTGTACTGTACTTAACTTGTCGTTTTTAAGTACATATAATATGGTTTTAACTTATTTCGAGTACATATAATATGGGTTTAACGTATCTCCTTATTTCGAGATGTCAAATCTTTGTCGGATCTGAGAAGGAAAAACTGAAATTGTCAGGAAAAAAACATCGTATAGACAACATAGGATAACGTAAGATGCTTGCTTCTGGCAAACCAACTTTGTATTCTTGACATTAGGAAACTTAAACATACTTTTTTAATTCGCAAATTTCTGCTTTAAATAAGCAATCGCTCTAACAGCGAAAACATAAGGCTATTAATTAGCTTTATGCTTTAATTCCGCTAATTTCAGTGTAGTTCATATTTTTTTCTCCTTCTCTTCCATCATTTTCTTTCTGCATCATCTGTATTCTTCGGCGACTTCTAAAACTTGTTAATTACGCCATCAGTCATATTAATTACTCTCGCTAGCGGTTCGTTCGGAAGCTCCAGCCAACAATTCCGGTTGGTTGATGATCAAGACAAGGTGCTAATGCGCCAAATATTGAAGCTATCTCGTAGAAACTCGTGGTTGAGGATATGTTATTTTACGTAATTTAGTTACTTTTTTTTTATCTGCGCAATTTATGTAATGTGTGTTAAGAATATATAGGGGAAATTATCTGAAAACTGTTAACGTAAACAATGTTTACCTCCATTGTTGCTGAAAGTTTGGTGTTCATATGAATTACAGAAAATAAATACTAAAGAATAGTATAAAGCGCGGGTAACGTGTATGACAAAGTACATAGTTTTGAAATAAGTTGTTTGCAGTAAAATATATTTTGTTTTCGACTTCCTCAGTAGATAATAATGGTTCCTATACTTTCTTGAAATTACACTGTAAATTATACAGTCAATCGTGACTCGTTAGAACTGAAATAATATGTAATTTTCATAGGTGTGAATAATTTAATTTTTAAAGCGTAAACTGTTTCGTTTGAAAATTGCCGAGGTGTAAAGTACAAATTTCTTATTCTATAGAAACGGGAAAATGAATATTAGTTATTAGTCCGGCCAAAAGAGGATTGTTTTTTGCCACTTTCAATTTACAATATAGTGCAATGTTGCAGACAGGATTTTATTCTGGGGGTGGGCGTAGGGCTATGTATCAAATTGTTAGCTAAGTTCCAACTGTAAGTTAAATATCAAACTGTAACTTAAGTAAAGTGTTAGATTTCGGAGGAGCCTGAAAGCAGCCTGCAGCCTTCTCGCTCCTCCCGTATCTGTATACGAGTCAAACATAGTATATTAAAATTTCGCAATATTTTCGTGTATCTATGCTAAACTACATCTTGATGGTAATATCTCTGATTCTGACAAAATAAATGAAAAACACTTTCCCAGTTTTACAATGCACTAGCTGAGGTACACGTTATTAGCTCAAAAAGGAGGATTGTTTTAGCTCACTAATATATACAAAGAAAGTACTCATTTACATATTATGTTTTTCATTCTGTATGTGTCTGCCTTTCTGAGGAAATTTTCAAGCATATTGTTGAAACGTTACCGGAGACCATTCCCTTTTAAAGTTGAAAATGGCTAAAAATGGAGAGAACCGAGATTTTACGATTTTAAAAGTACCCAAGGTTTCTTCCTCCAGCTTATTTGTGCAGAATTACAAAAGAAACTGTACAATGGAGTTTCCGAAGATTAAATGCAACACCCCGTCTGCCCGGGGCAGCGTAGCTTGTCGCCGGTACTGCCACTCTGTTGCTACGCCACTGTCCAATGGTCATTTTGTTATTTTCGCAACAAAATGGAAAGTAATTAGTAATATAATCCTCTCTAATCTGAATCTTAAAATTTGCGCAGATATATTGCTCACGATGTGATTTTTTTGCCAAAATTTCAATTAATTATTAGACTACTAAAGTCAATTTTAATGGGTGGTTTAAACTGACGTCGATCACTCTGTCGTTTCAAAAACTATTTCTTTAAAATCTGGGTGCTGAAAATGATCAGTCTGTTAATCACAAGAGTTATAACTTAATGGTATGTTACTATAGCAACAAAATATTCTGATTTAATTCGACACAGTTAAAAAGCAATTTCTCAGCCTTCTCACTCCCCTTCCATTTATCTGCGACTGAGCTTGTTTGTTAATTTTGCATAAATTTTCAGTTTTAGCAGAGTCAAAAAGATCAGAGTCAAAAAGATTCCAATTATTGAATTCAATATCAAACAAACACTGAAGTAATTTCTTACATTGGTTCTTACATTGGTTCTTACATTGGTTCTTGCACTGGTAAAATTAGAAAACCTGAGTATAAAACCATTATAGACTTGTAAATTTCTATTCTACAATTTTAATCCAAGATGCAGATTCTTACATCTATACTTCATGCAGAAGAAAACATTTTATTTACTTTAATCTTGTGTTAAGAGTCAAACTGAGTAGTATCTTGAAGTATTTCGATTTGTCGTAATTCAGAATTTCAAAACTTTCGACTATATTTCGATTATGAGTAATCTTTGTGAGGAAGTTCTAAATACAGGAAAATTGTTAAAATCGTAACGCCAAATTTTATTTAAAAAAAAAAACGAAGAAAAAAGTCTCAATTTTACACCTCTCTACACTAGAGATGTATGTTTATAGGCTTAAAATTTGAGAATATCTGAAAACCGAGGAAGGGTAGAATTTAAAATTTTATAAACTCGAGTAAATTTATCAGTATTTTTTTTCTTTTATTTCGCATTTGTTCAAATTTACAGGCCGTCTGTCCAACTGCATGAATTTATATTAAACATAAATAAATACATTAACAAATTTTTATTTATAATAGTAGAATGTAAATGGAACCGGAGCAAGAATCCTTCAAAGAGCAAGAATACTTCAAAAGATATCCGTTGACAACACTACCCAGAATTGGGTAGTGTTGCCAACTACCCAATTCCATTAAACATGAATACACTATTCATAAATCAGCGGGTTTCGTTGATACCTTAAGCTGTGAAAAATATTAAACACCATTTTTAAAAATTCATTCTACAGCTACTATCTTTTAAAAATAAAAACGATTACTTCATGATTAAAATATTTCTAATGAGGTAGAACACCAGAAAAAGCTTTCAGTTATTTTAAAAATATTTATTCTTTTTTTTTTTTTTAACAATAAATATACTTTTCTAAAAGCTATTACATCGAATTAATACTTCAAAAGATATCCGGAATAGTGATGAAAAGCCATTTTACATTTTCGTTACAAAAACCCCCTGAGGATGTTCCACGGCTTGTTCTCTAATAAAAATGCATTTTCACTAGGGTGAATAGAAAATGTAATAGCCAGTTTTCCCTTGGCGATAGAATTTTATCGCATATAAAACAACTCAAATTCAATTTTTACTGTAAATAATTTCTTCCTTTTGTAGTTCACTTTTAAATGCATTTCTGAATTTTAAACATAGAAATGGTCTCTATTTTTATTCCTTTTTTTTCCAATGCAGGATTTTTTCCGCTCCAGAATTTTAAGTATATTCGACTGAAAGACTTAGTATTTCAAGATGTGTAAATTTTGACTGGAGGACGTAAATTACGTTTTCATTTCTTTTGAACTAAACTGTTTTTAAATTATCTTTCGATATATTTTGTTTACATATAAAAGGCGAGATTCTTACGTTTTTTCACGATACGGGTTTTATATTAAATTCTAATAAGCTATACATTTCAGTTCTTTGGCTGCATTTTGTTATGTAAATATTTTTATTTTAAACACCTATTAAAGTATTTTAAGCAATAAAAAGATAAATTAAAGATGAGCATATATGTGGAATATTTTGGTGTTTTACCTAGTTATTGAAAGTTTCAATTTGTCTCACTTCTGAAAAGCATTAATATATATGCATGTGTATATGTATATAATATTTATATATATATATATACATACAATAAAATCCGTGTGTATGTGTGCATGTGTGTGTAGCGACCCCTACAGGGATCAGAGATTAATCAATGATTTTAATCCTGAGTTTAACTTCGAGACTAATACATTTAATTAAGAAAAATAAATTTCAATTTTTAAGTTTTATTTTATTTCAGTTTCAAATTTCAGTTTTATTTTTGCAAATAATCTACACAAGAGTATGTTATGAATTATACCGGGGACTTCTTTCCGCCGTTTAATCTTAGAGGTCTGTGGCGCCGCGCCGCGCCTTCGCCGCCGGCATTTGTACCACGCCGCCGCCGGGGGTCTAGGCCGGCGCGCCGGCGAAGAACGCCGACTGTACACTGCGGCGTACAATCGGTTTCCAAACTTTTTAGAAAAGTTTAACAAACTTTAGCTGATCCTTTTTTTCTATGTATGCTTCGTAACTCTAGTAACTTATAAGGATACAATTTGAATTCTCTGAGTCAATGACGTAATTTAAAATTCTTTAAACATTGCATTATACCTCAAAAGAACAACTGTGGCCGAGCGTATAGCGCTCTGAACTGGGAGACGGAAAGTGCCTGGTTCAAAACCAGGTCATGTCCGCCGACCTAACCATTCGGAGTTTTCCGTGCTTTCCTTCTAAAGTTAGCGTTGATACTGGTTAGGATCCCTTAGAAAGACCTTTACGGAGGGGACCCCACCTCCTCAGACTAGAGCCCACCTGAGCGCAATACAAGATCATACTCCAGAGTAGTTTTCGAAGACTTAAAAAAATCTCATTTTAACGTCAATTTATACATACATACAAACATATAATATATATGTGTGTCCCTGTGTGTGTACGCATACACCCATTTTTTATTATGATCTTTAACAAAAAATTTTGCACGCAGCCGCCATCGGGTTTCTGAGGTCGTTACGCCGCCGCCGCGAATTATTGTGCGGTGCAGACCTCTAGTTAACATGGAAGTTTTGAATAGTCAACATTTTCCATATAAAGAAATGCTTGCTGCCCTCGAGAAGCTTATAACGGTCAACAGGCCTAGAGATTGTAATTCGGCATCAATTTCAATCCTGTCAGATCCGGGCACGATCGCCATCAATCCCGACCCCCAACCCCCTCAAATAGTGCTGTATCCGCCACTTTTGCACTCCTATGCAAAGTCATTTTATTTTTTATTTTTTCCAGACATACGGCAAACGTAAAATCTATATAAATAAAACTATACTTTTGTTTGTACATTACTTGGAATTCCAAAATGTTGCGATTTCTATCCATTTAAAACATTAGGAAATTCAGTAAGACCGTAAAAAAAGTGTGTCTGTCATTCTGTCGCTCTATCCGTGACGCTTTTATTGGTCGCACATCCCGTAAAAATGACTGAAGCGAATGAAACGAAATTTTGTGACATGATAGGTGGTCGCTCAACTTAAACTATACTCGTCGATACTTCACGACGGGTACTTCAACTAGTTAATTTATAAGTGCAGATTTCAGATAATTTTCCAGGGCACACAATTTCCAGGTTCATAGCAAAATCTGCAATTTCTACTAATTTTTCTGTCAACGTAAAATTGCCTTACTATTTTACATACTACAGGTTTTGCAGTTTTTAATGATCGTTGGCGACCCAGTATTCGCCAAAAAATCTCAATATTCCGGAATTCTATTCAGACCCGTATTTCCATGAAAACATGCAATAGTTTTTTGGCACAATTTTGCTCTCAACACTGTTACTGCCAAATTAAAATGTCTTCATTTATTTGCCTTCAATGTATTTCATATTTTGGCACGCAAGATTCGCACTGAGGATCATTATGTATTTACATGTCAGTTGGTCGATGAAAAATCAATTTAATTTTTCATTAAATTAATTTTTTTTTAATTATAAGCACAAAAAGCTGTATATATTTTCAGATAAAAGGACATTTTTTGCATGAGAATTGGTTAATCCGAGCGTTTCAATAGTTCTTGTGCAAACTTCAGCGTGCAATTTTCATTCCAAGTTATTCCTTAAGTTTTTACGCATAATGCAAATTTTGACATATTTAATTGTCCATATGAACTTACGGAAGTTTTTAAACTATTCAAAATTATGTACGGTAAACAAGTTTTACACAGCACGTCTTCGAAGTTCGAAAGCTATATAAATCATAACAAGAAAAATTCTTGTAAATAGGGCAGAAAACCTAGCTATATTACCGAAAATAATTTGGGATGCAAGGGAGGAATCATCTTGTTAGCATGGGCTTTGCAAAAAGATTGATTCGGAGTTCACGTTGAAGGTTCACATACAGATGAGAGTGTGAAAGCAGCTATTTCCTCCATTTTGTTTCTTGAAACGAATATTGTTAGAATTTGTGCTAGCAATGGAACTATTTTTATAGGTTTAGTAGGATAAATTATTTAACTAATAAAATAATCTAAATTCTTTGCTTTGGTTATAGTTTTAGTTGTATGTATTTTATTATCAATTAAGAAATTGGTTCATGAATTTATCAATAATAACGGATATAAATATACGAATGGTGAATTATGAATACAGGATACAAGATTATGTTCTTGGCGAATTAATCATTGTTTCTAAATTTTAACTATCTTGAACGCTTTGAAGTTCATCAATTCATACTTTAATAATACGGGCATATTAGTTAAATGAAAGGATATATTTCTATTAGTAATTTTATGTTTTTAGTTTTGCTGTTAAATAACGTTAACATTTATCTGTGCCAATAAATGTTTTATTTAATATTCAAAACAATTCATTTTCTATTAAATAGCATATAGCTATGAGACCAGGACTGTTTTATTTAAAGAGTGAAATATAACATACACATTTAATTGTCACACTTCGTAAGATTTCATGTAATACTTCACACATAACATTAATTTTAAAAACTCGCGCATCTTCATGTATAAGAAAATTATTGCTACAACAGCGTAATAGTGCCTTTCATTTATGAAAGCAATTTTACATAAACAGAAAAGTCTTGATGCAGTACTTTCAAGCTACTGCATCAAGACTTTCAAAAAGAAAAAAAAATGCATTGCAATATAAATTAATTATTTGAGCTCCTATGTTGAGTGTGAATCGACGTCAGTTTTCCTCTCAGGAGCTTCTTGTGGAATCTCTCTCTAATGTTTTCGCAGCTGAAACCTATAGATGAGTTAATTTTAAATCGCATTTTTTTTTTAGTTAAAGTATAACTTTTAAATAAAACACTTACAAATTTTAAGAGCTGCTGGCAACAAAATTGAAATATGATTTGGAGTGCAAAGGATTAAAATTATTTTATAGGAAATACCACTCTACTAATAAGTTACAAGAAAACATTCTTTATTCTCCTTCATGCCAATCAGAAGTTACTGGTAAGAATACAGAGGTTCTGCTTGACCCAAAATGGCGGAATCAAGTACTGCTTTGATGCTGCCAGCAGGATAACCCAATAAGTAGCTTCTTTTACATTCAATCAAATGCTACCATATGCGAGCTTCGTTAACTATATTTTCCCATCTTGATGCACAATTTTCTGATCATGCATCGTTCTATGTCTTTTTATTCTTTCTGCGGTATATTATTTTTTGGATTCCGCATATTTTCTCACTTTTTTTTTTTTTACTGCATGCAGTACTAGTCTTTATCAATGTAGTATGAAATATGATTCTCTTCCTCCACCCCCGCATTTTTTTCGATAATATGCTCAAAAGTAACATGTTAAAGTTAAATCATTTCCTCATTAATTTATGGAGTGCATAAATATGTATTTATATGGCAAATTTTCTTATATTTAGACTACTAAAAGTTAGATCTTAATTATTTCAAATCAGTTTTTTCTACATTTACTATTAACAAGTGGATTATGAAAATTTTCTGTACGAAAATATATGCTGTATACTGCTTGAAACTTTGAGGTTTATTTTCTTTACATGATTTATAAATTATTTTAATATTTTGACTATTTTAGAGCATAATGAAGGTCACTGAAACGAACTAAATAATTTTTAATTCTTAATTAACTACTAAATTTCAGCAAATCACTAGAGACTGTTATCTGATTCAATTTAAGAGCTGCTCATAGGTAGAAATTTTTTTTAAAATAAGTGAAATATTCATACGAGAAAATTATAACAAGACTTATACCTACCTTTCTCTAGAATAGATACAGCTAATTTTTCTCTGTGTAACAGTTCTTGTAGAACATTAGGCATTGATGTTTGATTCGAAACTTACCTTGAAAACATACATATGTTTTTAATTTTTTGAAGTATGGAAAGTTTTGAGTTTGAAATGATGAACATGTATAGATTTACATGTTCACAATATAGAAAAGAGTGTTTCTTGGTTGACATATTTCTGTTAAAGAACAATAAATGTTCTAATTTTTGCAACTGCTTGTGTTATTTGTGTGAAGTAAAAAGGGTATAGTAATTGCAAAAAATATTGGTACTCGGATTTCGACAGAAATATCATTTTTGACTGTCCCTGAGTTTCTTTTTTCATAGTTTCGGCCTGGTATCTATATTTAGGATCTCGCAAGGTTGAAAATCAAGTTTTCTTGAGATGTTGAAATTTTGTACTTAGGATTGTCGTAACATATAGTTGTGAAGCCTCTATTTTAAATGCAGTCGACTGGGTAGTTTATTTACAGGCTCACCCAAAAAAGTTTCGGTACATTCAAGTCAATGACCGGAAGTCACTCTTATAACTGCTTTATCGAATCATTCGTACTTCAAAAGAAACAAAATGAATATAAACAGCGATATGTGTATAAATTACTAGATGTGCGAGAAATTCAGTTGGTGTGCACATTTTTAAAATAGGTTTATACAGACTTGTAAAAAAATAAACAAATAAAAATTTGTTCTTTCATCAATGCTCTTTATTAAGTTGCGTTTCATAAATTATTTTATGATCTTTCTATTATACTTTTGTAGATAAAGCGGCTTGATATTTCAATTAGTTATTAAAAAACCGCATAAATTTAATTTTCCTTTTAACCTCTAAAAAGTTAAATAATGCAGTTTCACTATGAAATTATCTCTAAAAAATTTGTTTAGTAAATATGGTCCATAAAGTTTTTTCAATTTTTTTAAACAGCAAGTAAGAAGTTTGGCAACATTCCAAGGGCCCCTCATCACTTGAAGTAATACGCTTCATTTTCTTTCAAACGACCACCATTTCTTGGGAGAAAAAATCCCTATTTATTTTGCATTCTTCATTAAAATTACGAGTTGTGGCAAAGTTGGTGGTTAATTAGCCCAGGCATTACATGGAATGAATCCCCTGAGGAACGATTCGATTCATTCGGGACTCATTCAATTCTCCACTAGTGTTAACCCTAATTATACATGAGGGCCCAGGGAGTACTGTTGTTATTGTGCCTCCACTTTTGTTTTCGGAAGGGATATGTTGGAGCGAGAATATTAAATGTTGATTTACGATGTGGAGTTTCTGATAAGTTGTAGATATACATAATTAGTTTTGAGCGATAAATGTTCTTTCCTTTTTGCATCTACATCTACGAGAGGGATTGTAGGCATATTGCCAAAAGCAATGTGTATACATGGTTACACCGTGAGTATTTTTTTCTTTCATTGTTCTGGACTTTTCTCCTATTCATAAAGATCTCACGAGATTACGAAAGAAAATAAGGTACATCGTTAGGTATTCAAAATGTAAAAGCGAATTGATAATTATGTACATATTTCCGTGGGCTTTCTAGATTTTATCTTTTGAATAATGAACATTATCGTAAAAATGAATATAAAAACTATTTTTTAAAAATATTATTTGTTTCTACAGTCAATCTTATCTGTTAAAAGCACAAGCCTAAGTGATGTTCATACTTTTGCAAAAACATAACGTATAAAATAAGTTTAAATTATAGTTCAAAATTTTAGAATAAAAAATATATTTTAAATTTAGTTATCAGAGTACTCAATCATATACTTTTATTTTAGAATACGTAAAGCTTGATTAATCTATTACAATATTAGTTTTTCTGAACTGGAATAACCTCTTTTCATTTGTAATACAGATAATAAATTCATCAATCTTCATTTTGTTCTGAAAATAATAATAAACATCAATAGTAAAAAATTTTATTCTAGCATCAACTTTTAAGATTTATTTTAGTATGACAGAATTTGTGAAATTTTCGATAAATTAAAAAGGGAAGTAGATGCAATTATACGCTTAATTTCAAATATATATACCGGGTGCGTCAAAAGTTCATGCAAACTTTAAAAAATCATTAAAAAAGAACAAATCATGATAAAAATGTGCGGTTTGCACGATTGGCATCAAAAAGTGGTTAGATTTTTTTTTAAGAACAAAAAAAAAAGTTCAAAAAATGGCCGATAGGTGGAGCTGATGTTGAATATGGGAAGCCAATTAATGTAAATGAAGTATGCATTAAAATAAAATGAGCGGAAACACAAAACCGACACATTTCTATATTTTCTAAGATTTATTGTGTAGTGCGAAGTTTCTTCAGTGCGTCTGTTACTGATTCGTCATTTTTATTAAAAGAGCTTGATAATCAACGCTTTATCCTGTAACGACAGCTTGATAATGGCATCGCTTTAAGAGATCACGTGCATTTAAGTGTTTTATTGACAACCTTCTTTGCATAAATCATCTTGGTGTATGCATAGCAATGCCACCTATCGATCATTTTTGAACTTTTCTTTCGTTGTTGTTCTTAAAAGAAATCCAACCACTTTCTGATGCCATTCGTGCAAACCGCACTTTTTTTTATCATCATTTGTTCTTTTTTAATGATTTTTTAAAGTATGCACGAACTTTTGACGCACCCGGTATAGGGCTTTCTCTAGAAAAGATTTATCTGTCTTTTAAGATCTCTTCCAGAATCAGATCGAGTCCTGTAGTGAGTTTCCAAAATTTTGGTTTTCTGTAACGCAAATACAAGCAGATTGCCATCGAAAAGATTTTCATATAGGTAATATTTGTACTCTTTAAAGTAATTTTCCCTGTGTTCTTTACGTCGAAGAGCTTGGACTGAAGAAGTTCAAAAAATTTTTGAACGAAACGCGTATCCTTTTTCCTTTTACTTCTTATGTGTGTTTTTTACAATGTTTTTTAATTACTTTATCGTTTAACACCAGTATTTTGAGTGTTTTTTCAGTCATTTGTACTCTTTGTATAGGATTTAGTCTTGGCCACAAAAAGCATCACCATTGTCTTTAGATTGATCAGGATATCAATTTGATGTAACTATGGCTCAGAATTGTAGTCTGGTTGCAAATATATCTAATCATGAATTCGCGGAACCGAGTCTGATTTCAGAACAACCAAAGACCTGAAGTATGTAGTGACAAAAAGGAAAGATGTTTGTAAAATGTGTGTGTGTGATTGGGGGATAGCGGACTGAAATGTTTCTGCTGATCGTTAGATATTAGAGACACATTTCATTTTCTCGTTAGAATTTAAACAATGACCTAACTACAACATAAAGAAGTATGCCCTCTCTCCCTTAATTTTAAACTAAGAATGTGAATACGCAGTCTGAGGGACTAACCAAATTTTCAGAGAAAACATTTTATGAAGGATTTCTTCTATTTTTTAAATAACCCATTTGTGCTCAGACTATGATTATGACATTCGCAAAATTTTGTTGATGTCTATTGTAATTGCTAAATTTGACATAACCTGTGGGAGCAATTGATATTTTTGCTTTAAAAATATGTATAAAAGCTAAAATGTAACATTTCTTTGTCATCTTAAGTAGTTTATAGAAATAAGATTTAGTACTCATGTGTTAAAGATAGGAACATTCAATAACACTTACAAATATTTGCAACTAACTGTGAAAATGTTAAAATTTGTTTGATTAACGTATTAAAAGGGCACTGGGAACAAAAGGGTTAGTTTTTGAACTGAGTACAGAGCCCGATTATGACCAGCAGGGTCCCCGGGCATTGATGAATTTAAGGGGCCCCGGTCTATAAAATTTGTGTTGTTTTTCATAAAATTTTGATAGATAAAAGAATATTTCAGAACAACATTTAAAATTGGGGGCCCTTTTGAGCCGGGAGCCCTGGTCAAAGACCCGATTTGCCCATGCGATAATAAGGCCCTGCTGAGTAGTAGCCAATAGAAACGGTTGAAGCTCGTCCTTGTTACCGGGTGTCGGTCTATAAGAAAGTCCAGATTGAAATTCAGGCTAATGAAAATGAACCTGACAAATGTGTATGCTAGATGAGCGTGGACTTTCAGTCTATGGGGACAGTTTGTACCTTTGATGGTTTGGCTGGTTGGTTGAAGAGAGTTCTAGAGTGAGAATGACCAACTCTTTTGAGTGATGCTATAAAATGTGATAAGAGCAGTTAACTTCCACATTGCTGAGGTACACGCCTATATCAATAATTCTGAAATAGTGCAGTGCTGTCATGTTGTCGTTCATCGATTATAAACAATGGCGGCTCGTGGGATACAGCAAGTACAGCCGGGCTGCACTTGAAATTATCAGCACATACTTTAAAATAATTTATTCTACTAATTTTCCTAAATTTACATTAGAATTATGGAATTCCTACGGTAAATTTAAAAAAATCTCCCAAAAAAAAAAAAACCAAACAAAAAAACCGTATTGTGGCTGGATCGCTGATTCAGAAAAAAAAGCACTTTAATCTTCCCGCAATTCAATTGGGAAAATCTTTGGTTCAGCCCAGAGCGCTGATAAGAAAATTGGCAGCACCGTTGCCATGACAACGATTACGTAAGCAGTCCCTCCGGCATAGGCTATAATGGGGATACGCAGCTAAGACTCAGCTCATCAAAGATTTTGAAACGTCGGCAGCACTTGAAAGAGCGGGGTGAATTCGACCCACTGATTGGCTCGAGAAGTGAGGGAGGGGGTAAGGAGAATATATGTTCGGCAAACTCTCGACTTTATATTGCTGAATTTATCAAGGAGGTAAACCTGAATAGACGCTTATGAATGAACAATTACCCATAAAAGCAGTATTGTTTTTAAGTAAGCAAGAATTAGCATTTAGAGGACATAGCGACCGAGAAAATTCTTTAAACATGGGAAATTTTAAAGAGCTTTTAAAATTATTGATATCTGAATTAAAACAACGCCTTTTTATGAGGACATCACTGACCGATTCGCAAGTTTAAAAGAAAGGAGAATTGATTTGACTTATAAAAAATAAGTAAGGTCTCTTTTTTTTTTTTCTTTTCTTCTCAAGTTATCGTTACAAAAGAAAATTCTAAGGGAACTTCGAATCAGACACGGATTATTGCAATTTTGAGGATAAGAGCGGCTGCTTGAAATTTATGTCCATTTTATGGAAGTAAAATAGGATCTCTTACATTTTTTATGTAATTTTTTTTTCCCCTCGGTGAGGGCTTAATCCGCCAGCTTTCGAATTCAGTAACAAAGATTTTCCAATCCTGTCCGGAGGAAGGGGGGGGGCTCATATGCTTCCGGCTGCACTAACAGTTTTGACCACGGGCCGCCACTGGTTATAAAGCAAAACATTGGGAGAATCCGTCTTCTTGATATTTTTCAATTAGAAACTTGATTCAATCGCTGTTTATTAACTTAATTTAGTCTACCATAGATTTAAATTGAATGATATTAATAGAAAATATTTTATGTGTCGCCCATCCATTCAAGCATAGCCATATTCGCTCCTACACCATCCATGAAGTAACAAATGGCTTATTCTAAGCAACTTCATTCCTAGCTTATACGTGGCGCATCTGTGCCGGCGCAAACACCATCATCAGTTATTCTGATATCTCATTTTCTGAACAAAATATTATTTCTATTCCGTATGAGCGAATACCTTGATCGCAAAGTGTTGGGTTGAAATCGTGGAAGATGTGGGGAAAATTTAGTTGAATAAGCTGCAGTCTAATCTCGTCTTTCTGCCTCGGGTTTTCCCCCTTTATAAAGATGTGTATTTTCCCTTATCCCAACCGAATTTCCCCGAATTCTGCAGATTAGGCAGAGAATAGATTGAAAGATTAATAGTTTGTGTTCGGTCGGCCAAACAGTATTACCAATAATCTTTAGAATATGCAGCTTATATATATCTAAACGGGTGCTCATGGATGTAGGGGAATTTTCGTTGAAATCGGAATAAAATCTATGATGTACCGATTAGATTAATGTGCCAATTCCTGTATACTGTTTTGTGAAGTTTCATATGTATTTCATTAATAAAAGTTATTTGTCTTTGAAAAATAAAGCTATAATTTTCCATAGCAGTATATGGTCTAAGGCAGGTGTGGGGGGGGGCTACATTACTTAATGGACCTCATTCTTTTCTGTCTCACAGAATTACTTTTATTTTAAGAAGTGCTTAAACTAAATTACTACATTAAAAATGCTGTGCGAGGTTTAAGGAAATTTTCCTCTAAAAAGATCTGTACATAGATGCGTTCATCATTTCATTTCTGTACATTAAATCTTAATTTTTTTTAGTAAAGTCCATGCAATACAATATTGCAATACACATATGCTGTTTTAAATTTCTTTTCGCTCTGAAATAGGGATGGACGCGAGACGAAAAATAGGCTTCTCGCAAAAGCTTTGTCTCGTCTCGCAAAATCCCTATATCGTGATGTTAAAAATGTTCGTCTCGTCTCGCAAAAAAATTGTAAATCTGTCTCGTTTCACAAAAAATCATCTCGCATCCATCCCTACTCTGAAATAATTATCTGGTAGAAAGCACAAATATTTCATTACTGTATTGAAGTAAATGCATGGCACGTTGGAAAGGAGCTATATCCCTTCTTTAAGATGACAATTTTTGGTATTTTCTACCAAAAAAATCTTACTTTTTTCAGTAGTAAGAAGAAATAAATGATTTCACCGAGCTCAGTGGAAAAGTTTATATATATGCATTGTTTTTCAGCACTTGTTTTATCAGTTTTTCTTCGTTTGTAAGTATGATGTATGTATGAATGAATGAAGTACAAAGTAGTTTTACTTTGCATAAATATTATGTACATTTTCTTAAATTTATTTGGTAGATACATTATTTAACAATTAGTTGGAACTTACCTTTGTTTTTTTTAAACTTTTTCCTGGTAGCTCTAACTATTAAGTTTCACACCGCTCAGTTTTCTGTTGAAATGCATAAGAAATTGAAACTTATGTATATAATTTATACGAAAGTAAATATTTTGAATGTACATTTTATAAATATACAGTGTGAAAATTATTTATCTATAAGATGTACAACATAATCTTTTCAAAAGCTACTGTTTAAAAGTAATTACAGATATTCGGATTCAGTTTAGGGCATGTTCGATACGCTTTCCATCAATGGATAAAATGTGGCATAGACAAATAGAAAAATTCTCCGCGACTCCCTTAAGCGGTGACGGTTCTCTGTACGATTTTCTCGAACTGAAGTCATCTTTGAATCAATGTTTGATTGTTGGACTCTTGAACCGGTTGTCTTTAGCTTGTTCTCAATCTCAAATTTCCTTTAAGCTTCAATAGTGCTATTATTGCTCGGATGGTAGGCCTTGGCGATCGATGTACGACGAAAAAAGATGTATTTCTAAATTTTTACTTGAAAAATTAACAACAGTTCGTGTATATACTCTAGAAGAAGGGGTGGACGGATATTCCCTTCATTCAACCACCAAGTTTTAATTTGCCAACATTTAAAAAGTTAAATCTTATTCCGTATAGTTAAATGTCACCCTGTGATTTACAGACTTGAAAATACTTCCGTTTCGCATTACACATGATGCTTAAAAAATCTCTTTTAAGATTAGTTAAAAAAAAAAAAAAACCTGCAGAAGGAACAGGCTCAAGCAATAAATATGAAACTGACAAAAAATTCATGCTAAACTTTGCAAAAATTGGACTTCGCTTACGGCATAAACCACGAAACGTGATTATTAAAAGAAAAAAAAAAAGTTCGAATACTTTATGTCGTGGAAAAGAAACATAAACGAAAACTTGAGTCTTATTTTTTTTCCCC
This sequence comes from Cheiracanthium punctorium, assembly GCA_038373885.1. Taxonomy (NCBI): domain Eukaryota; kingdom Metazoa; phylum Arthropoda; class Arachnida; order Araneae; family Cheiracanthiidae; genus Cheiracanthium; species Cheiracanthium punctorium. The sequence goes on along the minus strand of JAWZYV010016590.1, from coordinate 122,898 downwards.
CGCCCAGAATGACTTCGGTAGAGAAATGGACGTACACACGAGCATTGGCAAACACTTCTAAATCGACTTCAACTATCCATAAAGTGGAGTAACATATTTGATACAGAAGAGAACCTGCTTGAAGAACTGGAGGAGATAAACATAAAAACGAACATTTTTAGTTGTTTGGCCGTCTTTTTTTGGAAAATGTTTCTTTTAGCCCCCTCTTTTTTTTTCTCTCTTCTGTGTGTGAAATATGTAGCATGAATCTCTTGCAAGACTTTAAGCAATGTTCTTAAAAGGAAAAATGAAGTTGAAGGAAAAGTAAACTTAGACAAAAAATCCTGAGATGTACGAAGAACTTCTGATAAAGAAGCGTAGGAATAATATTATTGAGTTATTTTTAGTATTTCTTACTGTAAGAGTAAAAATTGCCTGCCTAAAATCTGAAAGACATTATTTCCTGTATTCGTGAACATAATTTTTTAATGATTAATTACACAGCTATATTTATTACAGTAACACTGACATTTTCAGTACATTATACATAATTGCTCTTTTGAATATATTAATAAATTTTAATGTATAATATTCATAAATAATAAAGAACAATTATTGCTAACGCGACATTCAGTTAAACTCTAATGACTAATCATAACTTTTCTTCAAATAGTTAAATACTTACTATGTACAAGCCTATGAGTGGAGGGGGTGCCTTGGTCGGGGAACTGTTTAAGGTGTTCTAGCGCTCATTCACATTACATCTGAAGAAAACTGACCTGCACTCCAGACCATTAATTCGTAATGCATTAGAGATAAATTTTCTTTCCGGTGGGATTACTTTCACTATTTTTTGTTGAAAGTGCCTTTAAATTCACTCAAATATTACATACTGAATTTAATTCATTTGAAATACAACGTCACTGAAATTCAAGATGCAGGGCTGTATAAACTTCTCCTATAAACAGGGTTCTACAGCTAAAACAGATGAACGAATTGTAAACAAATTAATGTATAAACTGTACATGAGGTGCGCTGAAAGTATTTTGAAAAAGAAAAAAATAATTCATGAAATGTCCACTAGATGGCGCTTTGCATATAGAAACAGAAAATTTAACAATGAAAATGATTTTCTCAAAATATACAGATAATTTCAACATTTATTAACTAAGCGAATAATTTCTTGAGGCTGAATTTACAAAGACTGAATTCTTATGCAAAGCGCCACTTGGTGGACATTTTTGCAACAAAACTTTTTAATAAAACTTCCTCGAAACTACATTATTTAGAGTTCAGTTGTCAAAGTTGTAGGCAATTTGATTACTCCTTTCAGCTATAGAAAGTTATTTATAGAGGAAGTTTAAATATAACCATTCTGCACATCCTAGCAATTGTTCAGAGATTGTTTCACGGGAAAAAATGTTTTGTTGAAAGGAACAAAATATTCTTGATTCAAGAAACATTCGGTTAATTTCAACCGAATGATTTTGTTGTTTGTGACTAAATTTTTGTTAAATTAACAAAATGAAACTTCGATACATATATATGAATTCAAAAACATTTTGTTGATTCAGCAAAATTATTTCTTTGTAATAGGGCCAACCAAAATTTTTTTGAATCCACTTAACATTTTTTTCGGTGTTAGCACAGTCATGAGGGAAAGCACTGCCTTCGAAGAATTTACTATTTCAAATATTATATGAAATCTCCAAACCAGAAAGATAGAGAGGAAACGAGAAAATGTCCCAGTGAAAAGATCCGAAATATTTCATGTGGCACAAGTAGTGGAATCTAGTACTATATGTTGACCTGCAGAGCACATTGCTGTAATTTCCCGAAGACTCTCAGAAGAGCATCTTTTTGGAGTGCAAGAAACGATTCGCTGGAAAAATTCCTTCAATCTGTTCTTGATTTTAAATTAACATCCAAATCGAAACATTTTATAGTCTCGTCTTGATGAATAAGAAATTTAATTTCTTCTAGACCTACTCCCATCTGTAACAACCACGATAAAGAGCTTGTTTTCCCCTGTAAATAATCCACATTTTCGAATCGCCGTTAGCGAAAGAAGCTTTTTCCTTACAGCGCTAAAAATGCATTTTCTTGGAAAGTTTTTAAATTCAATATTATACATGCGGAATACGAAAGATACATCGTTTTCTCTAAAAATGACTTCCACAAAAGCGCTCGATATAAAAACATTCACTAACACTTCTGAATCGACAAAGAAAAGGGGGAAAATATTGATATAAAGATAGCATGCTTGAAATACATAAAGGCGAAACAAACATAAAAACGACCCCCGTTTTGGTTGTTTAACATTCTGTTCCATATTTCTTCCTCTAAAAAATATATAGAGGGAAAAAAAAAGTCCTAAATTGGTAAGTCGTACGTTTTTGGAGGGAAAATTTTTTGAGCACACAACTAGGACAGTAGAGAAAAAAATGGGGGGGAGGAGGGGTAGAGGAAATGTCTAAGGAAAAGGGTGGATAAAAGGGGGACACGGACACATAAAATATGAAGTCAAGGAAAGGAACTGAGTTAACGAAGCGTATGTTTGGCAAAGACTTGATTGAAAATCTAAGCAGTTAGTTATTAGGTTAACAAACGTTACGGATTTTTTTCCCCGTTTTTCTTCTTGTGACTATTTTTTATCAACTCTGAAAGAGAAAAAAACATAAAAAAATATCTTTTTTTTTTCATAGTTTAAAAATATTCTGTCTGTTTGCTATGGAATTCTGCAAAGTGACTGTTCATTAATAGTTGCGGTTTCATTAAGAGTTATTGTAAGTCAGCTCATTTTTATTGTTGAAGTATTAATATTTCGTCCAAGTGAAAATAAAAGCTTTTACGCATTTATCTTTGAATTTTTACTAACATAGAAGTTTAATTTTTCTAAAACATTAAGAATTTCAAATAATACTTAAGGCGAAATCTGATTCATTCTCTATTTCCACAAATATATAATGCTAAAACCTATTTCCATGGCTAATAGGATTAAAGGATCAATACTACTTTTTAAAATACGGTTAAAGGATTTTCAATACTACTTTTTAAAAAGCTAGTGGGTCGTTGCCAACATACATTGTATTTTATTTTTATTTCCGTAATGTTTCTTTCGGATTAATTGAAGTGCACGCAATTTCATTAATCCGAATTAACACAATTTCTTATTTAAAAAGCATTAAAATAAACAGTAATTACATTTAAAATTATTATTCTAAACATTTATTTTATATTATTTATTACGTGTCCGAAATATTTGCTAAATATCCTTATTTCTCACTTACACCGGCAAATGTCGACATCATGCTCTAGTGGTGAATGCTGAATATGTCAGAAATTTGCAGTTTCTTATCTTCAGGCGCAATAAAATGTCCCAAAGGTGAAGTGTTTTCGGCGCTCTTGCTAAGAGGAGTGACCAAACCATGGTGAGATTCGTCACTCTGTACAGAAGTTTACACTTGTGGATCAACCGCAGAGAACTTAAGTGCTGTGGTAGATTTAAAAGGCAGCCAGGGATTTTTTTTCTTTTTCTTTTTTGAGACATGTAGCTTTGGATATTCTAGCGTTAGAAAAATAGAGGATGCTCGATAGTCCTTGCCTTCTTCATAATGATAAAAATAGCAATTAGATAAACATTAAGAAATAAGATTTTAGTTATACGTTTATCCAATAAAGAGCTTAATATTTATACCGTCGTGGACGTTTCTTCTATAACCATGGGGAACCATGGATTCGTGGGGAAACAACCTACCCCAGCAGAATAAAAACATTTTTTGCAAAAAAAAAAAAATATTGCACAAAATGTGTGCACAAAAAAGTTTTTGCTATTCTGTTAACCTTGTCTTCTCTTTCCGAGCTCCACCAAAGAATATCTGTGCTTGTCGACAAACACAGACGGTAGTCCGAATGTATTAGAATGTGGGAAAACATTCGGTCTTTCACCGACGTATTTGGCTTGTGTTGACTTTCACCGGTGAAAGTTGACATTCTACAATTTTGGTCTTTCACAGTAACATATATATGCGCATATACACCCTATCCCATAACACAAAATTTTGACTTACACGAGGGTTCTTGGAACGCATCCCAAGCGTAAGTCAAGAGTCTACTGTACTCTTTAAATGTAAGTAAAGATTTACAGGTGTAATACTGGAATAATCAAAAGATGCTTGCAGTATTCCTGAAATTAATTAAACTGAACTAAGCAAACTGGAGTAATATATCAAATCCTGCATACGATGTTTTTTTCTTTCTATTCTGCGGTAACTGATTATATACATCAGTTCTTAGTCTCGCACAAACACACCTACGCTGAGCATCAAACATTCTCTCTGAGCAAGACCCTTTCCGAAGGCTCCTAAATAAATGATTAATCTCTTTATTCAATGAAAAGAAATTATGTACGTGGCTCTGGCTCCATTCATACTCCGAAAATGCTTTTCTAGAAGTCAGATCAATAACTTCTAACGATCAGGAAGGGCCTTTGAATTCTTTGTGCCGAAATCTGCTGAATTCTTAGCTAATGGGACTACAACAGAAAAATGAATTCTTAAAATGTTGTGGGACTTTTGAGAAAATATTGTGCTGATCACAATGACTGCCGCAGATCAATATGTTTATTTGTCTATCTCACCTTCCGCATAATCCTTTTGTGAAATATGCACTGGACTGAGGAAGAAGGTAGCCCTGCAGCCGCAACTCATTGTAAGCAGTTTTAAAAAATAATCATTCAATGTATCATTTATTATTTTATGCTAACTATACATGCATCTATCTTTTATGAATGGAAATACAAGAAATTTGTAAGTACCTTGAATTTGAGAAATAAATCTGTGTATCATTTCCGGTAACTGCTATTAGTCTTAGTTCATGCGATTTGATAATTTTAAAACTTGTACTAAAATACTTTTAATCATGGTGTAGTTTAACAGGAAATTTATAAGTGATTTTAAGAATTAAATGAATTTTGCATTCGCATGAACAGATTTACCATCAGGAAATATTTTGTCTTATATATATATATATATATATATGTGTGTGTATGTATATATATATATGTGTGTGTGTGTGTATGTATATATATAAGACAAAACATACATTGATTATGTTTTTCATGTGTATTTGAAATCACTAACCAGAAAATTGATCACAGGAAAAAATAAGTTTTCAATATTTTAGAAACATTAAGTGGCAGCTGTTTTCACTAAATTATCTTGTTCATCCAGAAAAATGTTCCACTAACATTAATCTCAAACATTAGTTGCACTAACAATTTAAACTTGAGACTAATTAATATATATATATATATATATATATATATATATATATATGTGTGTGTGTGTGTATATGTATGTATATAAAGGAAATATTTGTAAGGAGGGAAACATTGTCAACCTTTATATTATGTGGGTCTCATATTCAGTTTTCGAGAAATACAGATAAAATTTATAAAGAATATTAATTTCTCCTAACTATTTTAATTTTGTGATTTCGCTATGAGCTCCCTTTAAATAAGAGACAACATTTGGTTTAACGTATCGTGGGCATCGTCAATGGGGTCGTTACATTTTAATAAGTCGATTCGTTAGTGAGACATATTGATTATAGAATACAGTTATAATTAAAAATGATAGGCATTAAAATGTTTTATAAATGATTAAAACAAATAAAAACTGCGTACGAAAAGCATTCAGAACGTATTTTAAAAATTATGTGGACAGTACATCATGCTTTTCTGTACATATACTAAATTATGCAAATTTTTGATGCACTTCATTCAAATTTATTTAATTTAAAATTGAGATTTGATAATTCAATAGTATTAAGGTTTGGTAATTTCTCTCTAAATAAGAGATATCTTCAAGTTGGGTTTAGTTTTAGAAACTTATTTTCGAAGCCAAATTTATCGATATTCTGCCTAAACTGTCCAAGTTTGGATACATTTGGCTAGATTTTGCAGATGGCCCAAACGATGGCTGTCAGTGTAGTTTTTTAATGTATTGATGTTGGACGTAGACCTTAATATATTGAAAGTATTTTGAGTGACCCTGTAAATAAACATTTGGCGCAATTCATTTAATATTTTACAATTATACAATCATAATCATTTATCACAATCATTTTAAGGTTTGGATTTCAATAGTATTAAGGTTTAGAAATTTTCATCAGATATAAAAGCTAATACCAAGCTGAGTTAATCTTTAAAAACTTATTCTGGAGTCCAACTTTCGCGATAATTCGCCGAAATTCCACGAGATTGGCGATGATTACTACCACAAATTGAAGCTGTCAAAGTCCATCTACTTCCCATTGGTTAATGGAAAGTCTTTTCAGTGACTCTGTAAATAAATACTTAATCGATTACAATCAAAAATGCAGGAGCAGAACTATATTTTACAACAATCCTAAATATAACATTTCAAAATTCTATCCCTAATATAGTTTTTGAGTTTTGACCAGTAACATATATATTTACGCACGTACATATGTATGTACAGACGTCACGAAAAAAAACTAATCAAAATGGTCTCGCAGCTGTTCAAAATAGATCGTATATGCATGCATATATACGTACATACATACATGCGTACGTTGAGACGTAATTTTAAAACTCGCCAAAGAAAATTTAGGGATAATCTAGATCCTAACCCATTAAGCGCCAAAGCTTCCGTTACGGGAACATCTATTATATATATTTTTTTCTTAAAATATTTTATCGCAATTTACGAAATACACATTTTATATAAACATTTACACTATACGGTGTGTTATATAGTGTAAATGTTTATATAAAATGTGTATTTCGTAAATTGCGTTAAAATATTTTAAGAAAAAATATATATAATAGATGTTCCCGTAACGGGAGCTTTGGCGCTTAATGGGTTAATATCAAAATGTTTCGTGTTCACCATACTTCCTTTTACTTCGTATAGTACGTATGAAAACTAACAAACACACCAACAGCGAGATATTCCTTAATCCTCAGGCTTGTTTTTTTCTGTTTTGTGCTGTATATAATGTTCTCTTCGTATTTAACATAAGCTTTCTCAAACATTTTACAAATATAATATTTCATTGAAGAATAAATACCTAAATATCTAGCATTATGTCTTTGACGTCTGTAATACATACTTTCATTGCTGTTTCAGTATATGTGTATTTAAGACAGGAATATAGACACCATTGTCTCACTGCAAACACAAATCGTTTGTAAAGAAAACAATGCGTTGTTGACATAATTATTTTTTTACTGCTAATCACATTCAAGAGAGAACAAAAAACAGAATCTTCCTTTTTTGTATTCCGAGTCTTAAGTTAATTCTACAAACAGAAAATCGAGACAGTTGTCTCTAGTCAATTTCTAACATTAACTATTCCTTTGATGCTTTAAAGATATATTTTCCTTTTATAATACTCACGCATATAAAAAATATTACTATAGCTAAGAGAATGTTTGAAAGAAATAGTTTATTTTTGCTAAAATACTGTTTTCAGAAAAGATTTTGTTTAGCTATTGTTCTCCTACCCTTTATATATTTTCAATGAATGTTTTCTTATCTATTTTCAATTATTTGATCATGCTGAAATGTGTCTGCATTTCTTTCAGAAGATGCAGTTATATTTATTTATTTTAAGTACGTATTGTTTTCCGAAAATCTAACATATGCACTTTAGTATTACACAAGTATTAATATTCGACCTATATACTTACATGAGTATGTACAGTTGGATTCTTAACTTGCGCGAGAGATGCATTCCAATAACCCTCGCGTAAGTAGAAATACCGCGTTGTGAAATAGGGTATGTATACGACTTTTTGAAACACACGCACAGTTACTTATTTAGACACTTATGAACACCCGCCCCAGAATCTTTTTAAACCGTTCCAAAACTATGTATTACCATTTCCAACATAAAATAGTGTGGGACGGTTTGGGTGCTTCCGCCTTCAGTGATCCAACGAAAGAATGGGATTCCGTTCAATGATTGGCTCTCTTCTTCAATTCCAAATCAGGAAGACGATACTTATTCATCACACCCCGGGGTTCTGTTTTCGCTTCTTACTGTTGCATAAAATCTCGTATTGCGGGCGAGGAGTCCGCGTTAATTCTGAGACATGTTACTATATCTATATATGTATACATATACATGCTCATTTATTTTTTACTGAATTTTTTATTACTTGAAATGACAAAAGATATGTTATTTAACCGCATTTAATTAACCCGATACATTTCCGATTAATAACTCGTTAATCAGAAAAGGATGAGTAATTTACCGATGCGATATTGATTAAGACGCCGTAATGTTAAAGTTTATTAAATAGCCCCTGAAAACTGTTGGTAAAAAATGTACGAATCCTTTATACAGACATCCCTAATACAGACACTTTAGACCCGCGTTCCGTTATTGTGCAGTTATACAGGGTGTGTCATAATTCCCTTCCGGGTTTGGAAGACTTATTACAAAAAATATTACTGATACACCAATAAAAATGACTTTACTGGAGGAAGAAATGTTAGAAGTTTTGCTTCACAAATGTTCAATACGTGAAACTTTCATGATGCGGCAGATATCAAGTCTGAAGTCAAATTCTTCTTACACTCGCTTTAGCATGTCACGATCAATGGGAGTGAATGCGCTACTGATCCTTTCGCGTAAATATTGTAAAGCAAGTGTCTTAGGGGGCACGAACACACGATCTTTCACGTAACCCCATAAAAAAAAAAAAAAAAAAAAAAAAAAATCATGGAGTTAAGTCCGGTGAGTGAGGTGGCCACGGAAGAAGGCGATTGTCGTCGTCAGTCAGAACCTCATCCATTTCAACGAGGAGGAAGCTCGTTACTTTTGAAATAAAACATTTAATATTTACTTCTCCCAGTAATGTCAAGTTTGTTGCTGTATTGGTAATATATTTTTTTATAAGCCTTCCAAACCCGTTAGGAAATTGTGACACGCCCTGTATTTTAAGTCTTCAATTTTTAGCGACGAGCATAATTTCAAAAATTTCATACTTTTTTTTTAACTGTAAAATATAGAAATAGTCAAGCATTCTTTATTCTTGATTATATTCATAAAAAATACTTTTAAGCAAGTACGTACATAATAAATATTCCGGAAAAATCTGCAAAGCTTTCATTTAAACCAAATAACTACATAACAAAACAAAACTGTTAAAGATGAGAGTTTTTTTTATAAATGAAGTCTGCCTTCATTGCTAGCCATTCCTCCTAGAAGATAATATGTTCTCTCTTTTTTTTATGTAATATCAAATTATTTTATGTAATAAATCAAATTATTTCACATTTGAAATTTAGTTTTAAATTTAAAAATAAAAAAAATTAACTTTCAATTTTTATTTCAGTTTATGTCTAAATTTGTTCCTTCGCTACGACGTTCATAAATTTTAATGACCCAAAACAAATATAGACTATAAATGCGTATTTGTCAAATCAAATAACACATAGATGTCCGTACAGTTTATAAACACAAAGCAGTCAAAATAAAGAAAGTACCTAAATGTCTAATTTATCTTCATTTAACCTTTTAAAGCGAGCGTATTTTCCAATGGCGAAAAAAGTGCAGCCGTTGCCATCGCTCGATTTACCTAGCTGCAATATGACGGTCGGTCGAATCGTCCATCGCGTGCTGCAGATCTAATGGACATTTTTGACACAGCTGGCTGTGCGGCCCGCACATTGAGCCAGCGACATATAGCTGGTAGTTAAATCGAATGATGGCAACGGCTGCACGTTTTCGGCATTGAGCAATCTGTTTAGTTTTTTGTAGCAGATGCCGGTACTGATAAAAGTAATTCTGACATCCATTTTACAAATAATCGACGATTTTAAATCTAAATCGCGTTCAATCTTTAAATGAAATAAATATTTTACACTTTCGGGGCGTACGAAACAAAGCTTTTAACCGCGCAAAACTTAAATAGCTTCTTGACAGACTCTCACCATACTTCACTAATCAGTCCTCCCACTTCGGCTTTCTCCCATCAGCATTCAGCATCAGAAAAGCGTATTCTTACATCGGAGGAGGTCTTGCCCCAGTCCATCAGTCAGTGCGTTTGACAACCTCATTTGCATAGACGGCGAATAAAGCAAAACGAGGCACAAGTGGATAAACTATGGAAATAAACAAAAGTCGAAAGTGAAATGACAAGACACTGGAGGCTGCAGCATTCTGGTAACTGAATTTTCTGCCGGGATGTCTTTTCCTAAGTAACATTCTGGGCACGTAGTTTATTCTTGGTCGACTTGCAGAAGCTTTGGTACGTTGGGTTTGTTTGTGACTAAGTAGTTATTTATTGCTGAATCCAATTTGATTATAGCTGGATGTTATGTGCTATGAATGCATTAATTAGGTTGTTTACTGTGTGATACGTTTTCTTTTGGATATGTTTATTCTTTTATTTATTTTCCCAGAAGAATTTTCATATTGTACGATGTATAATTATGAAAGTAAATGAAAATATCACAATAGAACTAAAATAATAACACGCCTAAGAAAAATTCTCTGAATAATCAGAAATAAAAAATTTTCTTACTTTACTCTTGTTTTATTATGATTTCTTTAACACTTTATTGAGCGCATTTTTCTAGAAATATCAGTACATCCATTCACAAAAGTATTATAGTATATGAGAAATTTCCTGCATATCAATTTAGCGAGCAATTAATTTATAAAAAAAATTAAGAAATATGCAGCTGAAAATAAATAGTAAAAGTTGTAATTATGTACTACATAATTTACTTTTTACAAAGAACACCACTTTATAATGAAACCGGCATTTAAAAATTGACTTGCACTGAAATACTTTTTGAAAGGATGTCTTGATATGCAGCTTTGCATAAGTAGAACACTTCGCATTAAAGGTTTAACACTTTCACTAGTAATTTCCAGTCGATAGGACAGCATTGACAGTTACTACAGATACGGATTTGCGATCACTTCCTACGCACTCAAATATTTTTCTGAATCTATGGGGAATGATTAAAGAAATCTTTTGTCTTATTTACTTTTAATTTTTCGCTTTCCTTTATTGTCGATTACCATCATAGGTTTTACCTGGTGGTAACCAGCAGTGGTGGTAACCAGGTGGTAACCTGGTGGTAACCAGCAGCGGTGGCAGCTTGGGTGGTAACCAGCAGCCCAATAATCACACGATTGTGTGATTATTGGGCTTAGTAACGTTATCGGTGCAGAAGGTTAAATGTTTTGAGATTATGACATCATCATTAGTAGACCAGTGTTGTAAAGGCTGTTTTCAACAGAAACGTTCTAAATTTTCTGTTAGGCTTTGTCAATCTGGTAGCTAATGTCTATACAGACATTAATGTTTTTCTCAAAATTAGAATATAATATTAATTTTTCTTTTTAATTAAAGTGTTGTTTTATAATTATTATAAAACTCGCATTTATACTAGAAAAGTAAAATTTGCTCTACATTTTATTTTTTTTATTGGAAACATTTTAATGTTTGTACAAAACCATTACAAATTTGATTAAAAAATTAATTTGAAAAGATTGTTTGGTAACACGCAAGTATGACGTCACGAACTGCAATGCCCTCAGACCTTCTACTCAAGGTAGTGATGGCCAAAGCCGAGTATTTAAACTTTGCCGTCGTGCCTTCCGACAAAAGAAGTGGTTGTATTGAGAAATGTTTTATAAGTGCTGTGTTCAGCATAGATATTATATCTTTGCTTTAATTTTATGAATATTAACTTTTAATGAAGATTAGAATAGAGAACAATATCTTTCTCTGTCCTCGCACAATGATCGATCAGCAGATAATGAAGCCTAAACAACCCATATGTCAATTTACAGGCCAAGGGTAACTTGCATTATTATTATCATCCAAATTTCGGTGCTCTTTCAAGTTGACTCAAGTTAATATATGTACTAAAAATTTAATTCATTGTATAATTTACTAGCATTAAAAAAATAACTGGTACTCCAGCATTGGTTTTTGTTTGAATTTCCACAATTTTCTTTTCTATTTCTTTTCAGAATTATCAGCTTGATTAAAGAATACCTTCATTGAATAGAATACTATTTTTTTGCTATAAAAACTAAACGCCCCTAAAGTTGAATTTTAAAATAGACATCCTTCAGTATTAAGCCGAAATTATGTATGAAAATGAGCGGAATGCACAATGCCATGGACATTCAGTGATCTATCTGCTACATTCGGACACTGATGAAGCACATGGAACCGCTGAAAATGCTTAAGATTTTAAGATTTATCTTTTAAGAAATCATGCAACTTTTTTCTTAATAATTCTTTCTTGAATAATTTCTTAAAAAAATCAAGCGCTACCGATACTCGAAAAAAAGATAGTTTTTTTTTAAATCAAGTAGTAGTATGCACAATTACAAAAATGTATCTATAACAGTTACAAAACATTCAGAAGAAAATATTAAATGTACGATATTTAATAGTATCGCCATAAAAAAATAAACACTTTGGCGAATTTTTGAAAGCAAGTTTTGTTTTTACAATTTTTTGTTAAATTTGCATGAGACTTATAGGCCAATTATTTATATAAATACACAGTGCCTTTGGTGAGAAAGCATTTTTTTTAAAGAGTTTAACATGAATGGTTTGTTTTTAAATTTCTTCAAAAGTGACTCTTATGTTTTCTTAAAATGAGCAGTTTCAGCCTTGAACGAAGCAAGAATTATCAATATCAGTATACATATTAATATATTTCGAAGTTATACACGACTATTAAAAATTAAAATTCATATCTTTAAATCCAATGTTTAAATTTTTCTAAATATACACCATATTTTTAGAAGCTATAAAACCATTTTTTAATTTTTAGATTTTTCATTTCAAATTAAATACATATATGTTCAGAATCACGACTGAATCACGAAAAGAATTGCGATTGAATCTCGTAAGCGTAACAAAAGAAAAGAAGTTCGGAAAGGGGAAACAAATATGTCTGCTAAGATCTGAATGATTGTAAATAAGCTGATTACAGTCTACATACCAATTTACATAAGCTGTCTCTTGCGAGTTGAACTAAACTTTTAAGAATGACAGCCTTTTTGAAGCAATGTTTGATTTCAATAAAGAGACTTCAATCACCTAACGCATTTTTAAACCAGTCACGTTCAACGTATGAAAAAAAGATTTCCAATAGCAAAAGCATATCACGTAGAATATTTATAATTATGTTTGATTCTACATATGCCTGCTACTCATATATTTGTACTTTTCAATAGAAAACAAATTTTATTTTCTGTTTTTGTTCTACATGACAGTATGAGAGAATTTGCATTGAAATTTAAAATATCATAATTTATCGTAATCTATTATAAATTAGTAATAAACCTAAGAATTTTGTATATTTGCTTTCTTGCAAAATTTTATTAGATATAAAGGAAAATTAATAAGTTGCGTACTGTAAAGGAACGCTTCTGAAATATCTCGCAAAAATGCAGTATCCAAGATATCGCACACAATTCCCTGCCGGGTTTGGAAGGCTTTTAAAATATATAAAATACCAATACAGCAACAAAGTTGGCTTTATTGGAGAAACAAATGTTACACGTTTTATTTCACAAAAGCCCAGTATGTGAACCTTTCGTGACAGCGACAGATTAATGGCAATTTTGTCAGGGGCTGGGGTAGGGGGTCAGGCACGTAGTTTGTAGGTAGAGGCGGTTAGTTAGAAGACTGACATACACATCCATTTTATGGAAGTAAAATAGCATGTTTTATTTCTTTTCTCTCAATTGGGGCGGTCACCCCTCCGCCCCCTATTCATAATTCGTCCCTGTTTCGTGATTCGGCAAATATCAAGTCTAAAGTAAAAATTCTTCCCTCCCTACACTGTTCCTACCCACACTTAACATGTCAAGGGAGTGTCACAATTCCCTCCCGGGTTTAGAAAGCTTATAAAATAATTACATTACCAATACAGCAACAAAGTTGACTTCCCAAGGGAAATAAACATAACAAGTTTTGTTTCCCAAATGTCATAATCTTTTGACTAACCGCTCCCAGCGATAAACTAACTGCCCTCTACCCACCCCTCAACCCTCAACAAAATTGCATTAATCCGTCGCTGTCACGAAAGGTTCACATATTGGACTTTTGTGAAATAAAACTTGTAACATTTCTTTCTCCAATAAAGTCAACTTTGCTGCTGTATTTGTAATTTATATTTTTATAAGATTTCTAAACATGAATTTTTAAAACAATTTTTTAAAATTAGTTTTAAAAATTAGTTTATGAACAAGCGACTGACAATAAGATTGAGAAATCTCTGTAGACCACACATGCTTTATTGCTTCAACAAGTTCTGTAACACTGGATGGTAGCTTCTCCTCGACTTTATTTTTCACAATTCACCACAGATGCTCTATGGGATTCAAATATGGGCTGTTACCTGACCAATCAAGCACTTGAATTTGAATAGCCATCAGATAGTTCTTAACAATCCTTGCCCTGTGACAAAGAGCCCCATCATGCATGAAAATTGAACATCTGTGAACATCCATGGGAAGCTTCAACTGGTCACTTATTATATTAAGGCACTGACTGCCGTTCATCGTGGTTTTAGGTGGCGAGAAATACAGAGCAGCAGTACCAGACGCAGACATTGCATCCCATATCATCTGGCTTGGAGGGTGTTTCACTGTTGGAATCGTATATCTGTTATCATATCTTTTTTCCAAATGGGTAGCAAATACATTTAGCATGTGCAGAAAATTGCTGCACATTTGACTCATCGGAAAATAACACTGTACGCCACTGATGTTCGGCCCAATTCTGATATTGTCTGGTGAAAGTCAGTCGTTTCTTTTTCATACTTTGAGTAAATCGAGGTTTCCTTGCAGGTTTATAAAATAATAAACCAAAATATCTACTCAAACGTCTTGAAATAGTACTCGAAATGAGGTTGCTCGAGATCGAGTGACCACCCTTTTTATCACATGATCATCATGTGCACTAGTTTTTCTTGGGCGGCCGCTTCTCTTAAGATCCGCATAATTTCCCGAAATTTTGAACTTACTGATAGATTGATGCACACCTGTCTTGCTGACATTTAACTTCAAACATATTTCACGTTCAGAAAAGCCAACTTCATGCAGGGCCACTATTTTTGCCCGTTTTTCAACGGTAAGTGAAGTTTTTTTACCCATTACAACAATTATACAACAGCACTGTGTACGCAAAATCCAATAACGAATTACTGATAAACTAGATAGGCACGTTTATTTATAGCAATAGAAAGCGTCTGATGCAATCAACGCAGGACATGACGCAATCACGAGCGAAAATGATGCAATCTGCTAAAATACAGGAAAACGGCTACTGGTCTTAAACTTTTGCACGTGACTGTAAAAGTATATATGATTTATTCATATATTGTTAATCAAGTTGCATTAGTGTACAAAATTTCAGCTCAATTTAAGGTTGGGAAGATCGGGAAAAATTGATGTAAGATTCGAGCCAGACAGCATGCACTAGGATTTATATAAAAGAGGAGAAAAAAAAGTTGAAGGACACAAACACACCTAAATGTTATATCTTTAGAACCCATAAAACACGCCATAATCCTATGCGACAGTTTTCCAAGTAACATCTCACTCTGAATTCCAAATATACCAGAAGTGATAACACTACTTCTGTGTAAAGAAATCAAATAAAGAATCGCCCTTCTCAGTGACAAGTCATTCCAATTTATCTCGAAAAGTCGCTGAAGACTAGTCTCAGTGGTAAGTCACGTTCCTCTCTTTGTGAGCCTTAAGACTTAGTAGACAAAAATTCTTCTCCAGGGTATTGTAAACTGACGCACTACTGTCGACGATCGTCTTGGGATTCTATTTTGTGTGTGAGGGACGCTGGAATGTGTCGTCTGCAGTGATTCTGTTAGGGCATTCGTTTTCTAATAGTTGCTTGCGTCTAGATACTGGAGGAGAGCAGCTGCTCTAAATTCTACCTTTTCTTTTGACTTTGTTCTTTTTTTCCTCTCCCACATCAAGTATCTAAATCTTGCAATGATGATGTCATCTAAAATTTGTTTGTATCCGCAAGGAAGAGCTAATTCAGCTTTTCCGGTATCACTATACTGATTCATTTTTGAACATAGTAAATGCAACAGTTTATGCTTTTATAATACTGAGGTTTTCTACTGCCCAGTGTCTGTCACCGTAAAATTTGGAATGAAAATCCAACTTTTAAAAAAAAGTAAATTTGCTTATGATTTTTTAGGATGAGTGAAATCTATTGATATGCAATGAAATATGTGGGTAGATAAAGTAAATATTCAATATTGCATTGAATAAAATGCTGGAAATTAAGAGTTGGGTAAAGAAAATGTTGACTTATTTCAAAATAATTTATTTCGAACAAATTCCATTTAACAATCTGAGATTGAATGTATTCATACATCTAGAGGGTAGATGCTTGTTGTCGTGCTTATTAGGTGCAATTTAAGTTTGAAATATTGAATTGAGGTTTAGCGTATATATAGGTCTTCCATTTATTCTTAACTTCGTACGGGAAGCTCTCCTATCAGTTGCTTAGCCAGAAATTTTTCATGGAGGTGGGCGAGTTATGACTACTGCAACTCACATTTATGTAGACATGTGTGTGATAAGGTAGTGAAGAATATACATTTTGTATGGCAAAAAATTCATCATGGGGGGGATGTGACCTCCCTATCCTCCCTTGGCTACGTGACTGTCTCGTTTATATGTTTTACACGGGTCTCTCGAATGCACAAGTTTGGTACACTAGGGCCTATCTGTAGTTCTGGGTCAACTTCATTTCTTTGCCCCAAATTTGGCATAAGGAATTTTAAATTAAGTCTATTATAATTCTTAAAATGGCTTTCAAATTTCAAGTACACACTTCAATTTTTAACTGGGAATTGTTTACATTATTCCTGGTTATTTTCGAACATAACACATCAGGACTTACGGTGCACTGTATACTGCTGCATGAGATATTCCTCTAAGGATTGAAAATATCTCTAGGGGAGGATGCACTTCAAATATCCAAATATCGGTAACAGGATCGTAGCCAATAAGGGGGAGTTAGGGAGTCATAACCCCCCTGAGTATGAGTAATATTCTGAGAAATTTTTTGCCATACAGAATGTATATTCTTCACTCCCGTATCACACACATGTATGCATATATGTGAGTTGCAGTAGTCGTAAACTCCCCCCCCCCATGAAAAATTTCTGGCTACGCCATTGATCGGTAATAATATGAATTTGGATAATTAACCTTTATTTATACTTGTAAATTAGATATTGCATTTTTCTTGTTGCTTTCCTGCATAACTTTTGTCATGTAGTTACAAACCTTCCTTTGCGTTTATAGCTGTGCACCGATCTGATACTTTATGCCTAAAGCTTACTTTAGCCACGACTTCCTGACATACTCTATCTGTATACTAAACAATGATGAAAGACTCAAATTGCAAAGTCCCACGTAGTTCTGCACTGCCTTGAGCAGAAGTAGTGGTCATTTTTATTGTAGCTCTAATGCAGTGGTAAGAGATGTACTTATTCTTTGTTCTCAAAATTTATTTCAACCGCAACTTTTACGGTATCAAAAAGTTGATTATCAGAGGCATGTCACGTGACAGTGCAAAGCGGTTGAATCTTTCCACACTGTGAGTTGGCACTTAGCAAGGCTACTGCTTAGATGTAATAGCTAAGGTATGATTTGCTAAGTTCAGTGAGGTATTAAACTTTGGCGGATGCAGGGGGGTTCACCTTCCAGCCCCTTCCAGACGAACTAAGTTTAGTATAAAAGATTGATTGGTTTTGTAAATTCAAGTGATTAAAAAATGCGAAAGGAAATGTTTTGTGCCTCTCCAAAATTTTTTCTGGATCCTCCACTGTCGATCACACAGCGCCTAAGAGGACCTGTTCCTTAAATGCTTCTTTCGTTGCGTCAGTATAGCCATGGAAATCTGCGATCTCTTTCAAGCATCGTCTGTCAAAGTGTCTTGCCTGCCATACCCCACATACAGCACTACATATCCCGTTTTTTAAATCCTGTTTTCACAAGAACACAATAATACTTTACTAAATTTTTCCTACTAAGTGTGCCACTAGCTCTCTATGTTTCAGTGAATGCACTCTTTGCATACGAATTAAGATACTGATATCTCAATTCAACATTCCTAACTTATTTATTTCCCTCACTTTGGCTAGTAATGCGAATGCCCACCTGTAAAAAATTCTGCTCGCTCGAGGAGCGCTCACTTTGAGAGATAAGAGTGATTTGTAAAAATAAATTTTTGTCTCCCGGACTCCGACATAATGCATTTGCATTTATACCAGCCTCTAATAAAAAGAAGCAACGACGAGGTTCTCCTTCCTTCCCTACCCCTCAACGAAAGACATGCCATTGATTCCGTAACTAGGTTCCTTTGGAAAATCCTTTATTGCGATGGCAGTCACGCACATCTTTTGTGAGACTTAAGGACGAGCTAGACAAGAATTTTCCCCTGGTGACGTCTTAAGTTGCGGCTCGTGGCAGATTCGAGGGGTGCTGGAGAATGTTATTGGATGAGTCTGAATAATAAAACGTCTCGTCAACAACGATTTTGTTTCGGCGAAGAGAGTCTTTCCTCTCGCATTCGGTGTTCGAAATATACGGCGATGAGTTCCTCAAAATTTAAGGAGGGTAAATTTTGTATTAAGTTTGGAATGTTAAAATTAATCGGAGTGCGATATATACAGTGGCGGATAAAGAATATTATTTGTTCGGTTGTGGAAGTAGGGGGCATTTTAAAAAGGCTTTATTATTCACTAAGTGTACTGTGTAACAAAATGTTATCATGAAACATTATAATTTTTATAACTTTTCAGGGACTAATTTTTTGAAAAAAAAATATGCATATTTGACAGAAACAAAATGAGATGCTCCCTTGAAACTGTTTCTTTTTTCTTTTGGGAGGGAAAGGGATTTTAAGCTCACCCCCCCCCCTTTTCTGCGCATTTGCAGGTTGAGGTTTTTTAAGAATGCCATTGAAATTAAATGATGAAATGTACTTCATGAATATTTTTTAGTTATATTTATTTTCTTTGATTTTGTATTCCAATAAATTTAATGCATGTATCTTATTTCATGAAACCCTCTAAATATATTGTTTTCCTCATCTTGTTCAACAAACTACGAATGCATTTCGCAAATGGATGAATATAAGTATTTTTAAATTTAGTGGTAGGAATTACTATAATGATTTATAACAAAGGTTTATCATTGGGAATCGTTTTATAATAAAGATTTCATTTTTTAAGAACTTTATGTTAGATATCCTAACATTTGTACTATTGGCTTGTTAGCCAGAAGGGACATAATGTGACGATTAGAAATGTCTTTCGGTGATTTTCTTCTCAGTTTTGTTCTTCATCAGAAGGAAATGCAAATTCTGAATTTTTGCTCTCATGATCAATTTCTGACAATCTGCGAGAAATTCCTCAGAACTACTCATTTATAATGCATGCAGACGGCTGAAATTTACGTCATCTGGGGCAAATTTTCATTCTGGCGTCTTTGGAACTATAACTGAATTTGACTACCCTCTCAACATGGCGCCCGGAGCACCCTCGCCCCCCGTTTGGTCCCCTCTAGCTGCTTTTCTGTGTACACGTAGTGGGTTGAAGTCCAACTTGCAACTCCTGCTACATATCCACCTCCTCAACCACTCTGTAAATATTTACAGACGAGAGACTTTTACGAGAGAACACAAAATGATTCGTTACATTCATTGAAGTTATAGAAATAGATTTTTGATTATATAGAAGAAAAAAAGATTTATAGGAACTCTTAAAATTACATTTTTATAGATTTTGTTGGCCTTGATGAAGATAAATATGTAGTTGTTTTATTTGGTGAATTATTCGCTATTCAGTTCTATCTGTGCAAATAATACAGTTTTGCTGTATAAGGGCTTTATAAATGCTACATTGAAGGCTGATTCCCTCCCCCCCCCCTTCACATCGTCCTCCCAATTTAATAATAATAATTTTTTTTTTTTTTGAGTTTAACATATTCTTATTTTGCACAGATGTATTATGTGACTCTTTGCATACGAATTGTGACATTGAAGTGACACCCATGCAGCAGTAGTATCGGGACTCAAAAACGTCGTAATCACCATTAGATGAAGAAAAAAATCTTAATTTTTCGCATAAATTACGTAAATAAGAGATTAAAAAAATTATATTTTCAACATGCGCTGGAATAAAAATTCCTATAACTGTTGGAATTATTATTATTATTATTATTATTTGTTTTCTCCAAAAAACATTTATTTTTTTAATTGTGGCAGTATAACAAGGGTACGATACATTAATTCAGTTTTTCCTTGTTACCTCTCTTTCACAAGAAAAGCTCACTTGTGAAATTCTGCCTACTAAGAATACACTATGTGAGATAGCAGTCATTTATATGGACTAATCTTTTCTCTCCGATTCTAGCATGATATTCGCATTTGCATTTATTTTGGCTTTTAATAAAAACAAGGTCCTCCACCCCTCCTCTTGAGAAGCATGCCTTAGATTTTGTTTCTAGATTTGTCTGGAAAAAGAATGTATTGGAATGGTAGTCACGCACCTCTTTTGCAGGACTTAGGGACTAGCTAGACAAGAATTATGCCAGCTTCGAGGGGTGCTACAGAATGTTATTGGATAAGTGAGAATAATAAAAACGTCTCGTCAACAACGATTTTGTTCCAACCAAAAGCATGTTTCCTTTTTTCTTAGGCTGTTTTTTTTTTTCAAAACGCAAATGTTGTTATTTAGTGTTTTCTTAAAAATTTAGCAAAAGGGTATTTTGCATTACGCAGGGTGCCCACCAGCATCTAAAAAGGAGATTTTAGTTACTAAGACGAGGCATCGGGATAGTTTTTTTGGTTAAAATATGAAATTTTCATGTCATTTTCAAATATCTGGCAACTTTTCCCTTTCATTCAGGCAACTAATTTTGAATATTATGCTATTTTTTTTTTGGTATTAATTAAAAGAATTATGCACGCGAAAGAACTAGAAAAAAACAATATATTTTTTTAAAATTTGACTATTTTTATTTATTTATTTAATTTCTTTTTTTAGTTATCGCTAGAAAATTTGTAACGTTACCCTGTTTAATGTATTATGCATGAGAATTGTGACTGTGCATGTAAGAGACAGCGAGAAAATATTATGAGCGAGTAAAAAGTAAAATCATTTCCATTAATTCACATTCTGGCAGTTTTTTAATGTTACTATGTCAATAATATCTTTTTTTAACTAAACGTTCAAGAAGTTGAACTATTTTGGCTCTAACAATTAAGGGAAGTTATGATTTTTTGGGTACTACTTTACGTTTGTGGGACTACTATACTACTATTTCTGTCTTCTGACAGTCGTAGACACCTTGATTAGGTCGTAAGGCAGAAAATGTAACAGCGATTTCTAATTAGGAGCAAAACACTACTATGAGAAACAGGTAAGAAATACCGGGTGATCCAAATGTTTAGAATTTTAACTCTTAAAAAGTTTTGTTCGAATGAAATATTTATTTTATTTTATTACATGTTTAAATTAACTGAACATTAAAATATCGAACTTTATAAAAAGAAAATAAATTACATTTTTAGAATTTTCAAACTCGTTCATATTTGAACAGCAAAAAATTTTAGCTTAAACTTGGAACAACAATAACAACAAAATGTACTTAAATCAATCTTCCTATCAATTGTGATACCCGAAGAAGCTTTATTTCAGCCTATGGGCATGATTATACCCTCCCTCCTATAAACAAATACATCGGAATTGCAGTAATCGTCCGTGTTGATAGTACACCGACAAATTGCCCTTTGGTTTCTGCCAATATCTTTTCTTTTTCTGTGTGGTTTTTCTTGTTGTTTGTTCTTGTTCCTGATTGCATTTTCATTCAGTCTTGAATTCTTACCCCTTTTTTCTTTTTATCCAAGTAATGTCTTCCCCATGTTTATTTTTTTACGTGATATGCAGTTGCAGTGTCGGTAAGTCCGCTGGCGAACTAAAGTGGGAAGGCTGTTTATTTAAGATCATTTTCTTGTAGTATTTTTTCAGTTATTTATGGTTTCAGCTAAGTAAATTTCGTTTGTTTTGATGATCCCGGTAAAGTAATTTAAAATTTATCGAAAATATTAAAATAGTTCGGTCGAATAAGACATAGAAATGGGGTCGTGCAAGCAAAATTTCATGCAGTTCTAATTTTTTGGTGCCAATAGTAAGAGACCAATTTTGTATCTTTGAAACGCTTGTGCTACCAACATAGTAGTCAAATGTAGCAAAATTTTCGCTCTTCTTTTAGTTTTGATTGAGTATCTCTCAAAGTATACGTCTGACACAAAATACCACAGTTAAAAAATTAAACTAGATTAAAATTTTCAAAAGTTTGAGGTCAGAACGATCTCTGTACGACCATTAGTTTCAAAGATGCATTGCTTCAAAAAAATGAAAAATAAAAGTAAAATAAAAATTGAAAACTACTTTAAAAATGTCAAATATTAATCACAAGAAATTAAATAAGATATCATTTGTCAGATTTTTAGCTGAAAACTATCTCTGTACGACCAATAGTTTCCAAGATACAATACCTCGAAAAATGGACAATTTTTCCAAAAAGTATGACGCCTGCTTTTATACTTAGTTCTGAAACAGAAAACTGCTTTTTGATCTGTCAAAGACTTGTCTTCGACCCCTATAAACGTGTTATATTCTACATAGTTGTTTTCATTTACTCCGCATAAAGTGAAGAATTGGAGAAAATATAATTAGCAATTCTACTAATATTTATCAATTTAATGAGTACTCGTATTGGCTATACTTGTTATAGGCTATACTTATACTGCCTTCATTTCAATTTCATAAAATACATTTTACATAAAAATATTTATTTTTCTTTCTGATGAAAAATAGCTAAGTATCTAACATTTGACCCCTATAAACGTGTTATATTCTACATAGTTGTTTTCATTTACTCCGCATAAAGTGAAGAATTGGAGAAAATATAATTAGCAATTCTACTAATATTTATCAATTTAATGAGTACTCGTATTGGCTATACTTGTTATAGGCTATACTTATACTGCCTTCATTTCAATTTCATAAAATACATTTTGCATAAAAATATTTATTTTTCTTTCTGATGAAAAATAGCTAAGTATCTAACATTTGATGAAGCTAAGTGCGTATACTTACACCGAATTGAAACTATGTGTGTTTTTCAAATTTCGAATAAAAAACATTAAATAAGAAATATTTTGTTTGAATGTTTTCTAAATAAGTAATTCAAATAATATTTATTACTGTGTAATCTGGTTAATTTCGTGTATTTGAATGTTTCGTGTGATTTTTGGATGGGTGTAACGTGGTTTTGAAGTTATCCTTTTAAATAAGTTTTTTATTAAATTGTGTAACATTTCTTATCATATATATAGTGGCATAGACTGTAACTTGGAGTTTAATTTCTCATTGTGTAGAGAACACAATAACATGAAAATACAGTTCTCGGCATTTACTGACGTTATATCACAAAGTGAAAGTAATAATTCATTGTGCCTGATAAAATAACATATACAGTATACCGTTTCTTTTGAACTAAGTCAAACTGAATATTTCTCAGTCCTTTTGTCAGAAACAGTTCGATATCAAATAACGGTAGAAAAAGAGAAACTCTAAAAGGCTATACAGATAAATAGAATGTATCCGGCATTTGAACCAAATAAAAGTTTAGAAAAATGAAGGAAAGGGATGAAATAAAGGGGAATTCCTAGAAAAGAAGTGAAATGGAACAAGGGTAGCCAAACCAACATTCGATGGAAGTACCAAGGGAGGAACGGCTATATTTATTCTTAAAAATAACTTTTTTTGGCTATGGGATTTTCCTTATACATAATATCAGAACCAGAGAAGTTGCAAAATTCCTGGAACTCTATGTGTGCGTGCTAGTAGAGTAAAATTTAGTCTTAATTGCAATTCAAACACGATTTTCAAAATATTAACGATACGATAACATGTCATAAACATTTTTGAATGGTTAGCCTTCTTAATTAAATTCTTTTGTCGATTTTAATAGTTACAATAGGGTAGAAACTGTAATTGATTCTTTGAAGTGTCTTACATTTGTACAATAGGGGGAGGTGGACCTAAATGATCCCCTTAAGGGGAAAACTTGCATAAATTAACGTAAATTTCAAATAAGACTTTGGCCCTTTGAAATATATTTAACACTATATTTAGCATCATAAACATATTTTAATATTGTAAACCCAATCTGAGTAACGAAAAAAAAAAAAAAAATAGAATTTTGAAAAACAGTCCAAAGGATCATTTTACCCTCAACCCAAAGGCAAAAAGATCCTTCATTTGAAAATAGTTGTAAATTGTTTTTATCGGCCAAATGATAAATGTAAATGTAATTATGTCCATACATAATGCAATAAAAAAAGTCTGCCAATCATATAGTATGCATAGTTTCTTTTGTGAAAATTTTAAAATAATAAAAGTGTCTCAAATAATAAAATGGAATATTTCAAAATTATAATTCAAAACTTACGGCCTACAATAAACGCAGAAATAAATTAAATCATGTAATAGGAGTCGCACATTTTGAGAACGTCTGAAGACTGCCATCATGACTATAAATCATTCCTGCCATCATGGCTATTCTGTCGATGGATCATTTTACCCGCCAGTACGGCTGCCCACATTGGGTCATTTTACCTGAACACACAAAGAAACATAACAAACAAAACAAGTGTAATTCACATCTAAAAACATACTCCATTCAGTAAACCAAGTCATACACTATCTGGCCAAAAGTATCCGGACACCCCCTAAAAAAGTTTGGCGGGTGACGCAACATTGATGCGTAATCGAAAGCTATTTTAAAGTGTTGGTAGTGGTTTGTCCGGTTGTATATATGCGTTTGTGAAGCAATGAGTAAGTCAAAGGAGCTTAGTGAGTTCGATCGTGGAAGTATAGTGGGATGCCACTTTTGTGGGAAATCAGTTCGTGAGATTGCGGAGACATTCTAGAGAACCCTAAATCTACTGTGAGTGATGTAATTGTGAAGTGCAAACGTCGAGGCAGTGAAACTGCAGAAAAACGGAGTAGTAGAGCGAAAAAACTTAGTGAACGGAGCCGCAGAACTCTGAAAAGGGTAGTGGAAAACAATCGCAAGTCCTCGTTGGTAGAAATTTCTCAGGAGTTCCAAAGTTCATCAGATGCTAGTGTTAGCAGCAGGACTTTTCGTCGAGAGTTAAACAACTTGGGATTCCGCGGTCGTGCAGCCGCTCACAAGCCGAACATCACTTCACAAAATGCGAAGCATCGATTGCAATGGTGCAGAGATCACCGTCATTGGACTGTGGACGCGTGGAAAACTGTTTTTTGGAGTGATGAATCTCTCTTCACAGTCTGGCTGTCGGAGGGACGCGTCTGAATTTGGCGGATGCCCGGCGAACATTTTTTGCGTGACTGAATTGTGCCGAATGTTAAGTTTCGTGGTGGCGGTATAATGGTGGTGGATGTTTCTTGTGGTTGAGCCTGGGTCCGTTAGTTCCTGTGGTTGGAAACATGAACTCTGCGATGTAGGAGGGCATTCTGGACTATGCTGCACTCTCAACTCTGTGGCAATATTACGGGGAAGGCCCATTTCTCTTCCAGCAGGATAACTGCTCCATTCACACATCGAGGCTTTCACAGACGTGGTTTGACGAAATGAGCGTTCAAAAACTGGACTGGCCTTCTCAGATGGATGTCAATTCCTATGGATGTCAATTCCTATAGTCACCTGTCAAAAACTGGTGCAAATTCTTCCCAGAGGTGTGCAGGCTGTCATCGATGCGAAAGGGGGGCCAACATCATATTAAATATGTGCCTCAGGACGCTCTAAGTCCATACCACTGGGTGTCCGCATACTTTTGGCCAGATAGTGTATTTATATACATTAAAGATAGTATTTCTAAAAAAATAGGAAAGTTAGTGCTTACCTTAAGAGATATGATAAAACCCAGTTTTTGAAAATTCGACTCAGACACGTAATACACAGATCGTTTAAATATCGCCATTGCTTCTTCTTGACTTGGAACAACTAGTTTGTGTTCCCCGGTAGATAGCGCTGTTTGTATCTAAGAAAACATACGTCCCGCTAGATCATTTTGGGACACCTTCCCTTACATTTATCTGATTTTCTTAATGCAGTACTGTGCAAGCGTGAAATTTTAGGCATCCTAATTAATTTTTATTTCAACACTAATATATGCAGTTTAATCATACTGAATTGACAAACCAACCAGTGTTAAGTTTCAAAGCTAATATGTTATAAATTTCATTCGTTTCTGAAATTTAACTTTTCAAACTGTCGTGTAATTAATCTAGCGACAAATAAACGTATTGTAAGAATATTAGTTGAATATTTGCTATATAGAGGATGCTCATATATCAATAATGTATGAATTTTCCTATTCAGAGCTGTGTACAGAGAAATCTGTAGATCAGAATTCAACAAAATTTACAGGAAACCGTACGAGACCCCAGCATAGAGATACGTGGAAAAAGAAAAAAAAATCTAGTTAAAAAAATCATCCCCAAGTGGCGTTTTACAATGTTATATTGGCTGTAATGGAAATTCTCCACCGCTCAGACGTATAAAAATTCTTAACTTTTTCATTTTTTTTTTTTGCTTTATTCTCACTAAAATATTGTGAAACGCTACCTGTTGGTGATGTTTTGAGCATTTCTCCCCCCCCCCACGTAGATCTCTCTCTCTTTCTCATTGAGATTTCCTGAAAGTTTGGTAGCAATCTGACCAAACATTTTCGCTGTGTACCCGCTCAGAATATTGGAATTTTAACTATGAATAGCCCTTACTTCTGAATAATTGCTGGCGATAGTGTGTCAACTAAAGCATTTCTCCAATTTCGACGGATTAAGATGCCATAATAAGAAATGATTTAATTAACCGCAACCCTTAACCGATATAATCTGACTTGGCATGTATCAAAATGTTATCAACAATGTAAATATTGCATTAACATCAATAATATTTTGTATAATTCTAAGATTGGGGATATTTAATCTCAATACTGCTTCGATATTGTCCTAACATTAGAAAAATATCCCAATTGTCTTCAATGTGAAATCAACTGTTTAAAAATTGTTGTATTATTACACTCATATTGCTTTACTTATTCTGCATTTTTATTATTAATCTATTTTATTTTATTTATTTTACGAATGCACTTGATTAACACAGAATACTTACTAAATAGAAAAGTGCTTGAAAATGAATACAGTACAG
The DNA here is from genome assembly GCA_038373885.1 of Cheiracanthium punctorium. Classification (NCBI taxonomy): domain Eukaryota; kingdom Metazoa; phylum Arthropoda; class Arachnida; order Araneae; family Cheiracanthiidae; genus Cheiracanthium; species Cheiracanthium punctorium. The sequence goes on along the minus strand of JAWZYV010016590.1, from coordinate 95,580 downwards.
CAAGTGATAATGCATATATCCAGACTGAAAGTTTATTTTTAAAAATTTCGTTACTTTTTGCTTAAAGGGAAAGTTTATTTATGGAGATTTTATAAGATGTACTCGGTAATTGTTGCATAAGATCATATCGCACTGAGGTTAATTAAAAAAATATACATAATGTTCAATACGTTTTACTGAATGAAAAACAACGCATTTTCAAACTGTCAATTGAAACATTAATTACCTTTCAATACTTACACAGGTTGTGCAATGCATTTAAATCAAAGCAGTGGTTTAAATACATACAGCAAGTTGATTTCGAAATTGAAATGTTTACAATGGGATATTTTAATGTAACTATAAAAATTGTAATTTTTTGTACTTGTAACGTAACTTCTCACAAAGCTGAATTTTGAATAACTACTTTGAAAAATGCGTTTTATGCGAAATGTAGTTCCATTTTTTAATAAACCGAAATACTAAATCTCCGAAAATTGACTTTAATTAGAGAAATCCACCATTTATTTTTATTTTTTATTTATTTTTGAAGTAAAACTTCTTTAGTCGCGACTAGGGGGTAACTTAGATTTTTTTTTCTGACGGAAGTAACGCTCAGTAAAGGAAGTGACGTATATGTCATATACTCCACGGCAAGCGCGCCTGAAAAAGAACCCGGAAAATCCTACATTTTCGACCGCTCACTCCTTTCGCCGATTTCATTGTTGAAAATACATTATCATTATTATCATTATTTAGTTTTTCTTGAGATGGCAACGTTATCCACAAAATATGTATTTAAATATCTCGTTTTGCCGATGGCAACTAGTTGTAAAATTCAGATTGTGGCTAGTACTTATTTTCAGACATAGAATTATTACTGACGTGGTGGTATTTGATGAACATACAAATGCCAAACGCGTTTTAAAATAAACGACTTGGTGCAGTGATTAATATTTGGCGTCCGCTTACTAGAAAGCTGGGTTAGTATTTTGAATAACTCTTGATACACTTTAACATTCATCGTGTAAAAATACGGGGAACCTGTTAGGGAAAGAAACGGCGATTTCTCGCCATTTCTTTGAGATATCAATCTTTATTTATATATCAATAAGCGTTTTGAAGGTACATCCAACATAATATTTTACATGTAATCCCAACCTCACAGGAGGTTGTCGATAATCCTTATTTTTAGATGAATAATATACAGGGTTTTGAAAAGCACAAAGAAATGGAACCTGTCTGCAATCGAACCGGAAAAGTAGTTGGAAACGTCAGTTTAAGAACACTTTTCCTGGATTCTAACCCAACTTCGAGGAAGAACATCGGTTTAAGAACAAGGAGATGGAACACCACAATTAAAGAGACAGTGGCTGCAAATGTATCTAAACAGCAGAGGGAAATTTTCGTTTAAGAATACTGTTGAAGGATCCTACTTCGATCCCACGAAGGTAAATTTATAGGAGGGGACACTTCGCTTAGAAGTTGGATAACGCCGTTGTTGCAAACAGATGGCGCTACGCACACTGGGTAACTGCGCATCTCAGGTTGTTTATATTTCCATCGAGGCAAAGTAAATGGAGATCGTTGAATTATCAAAACTTCAAAAAATTAAATGCATAGACTTATGAGCGTGATATATAGTAATTACTGGTTTCAGACGTGTTTTAGTTACATAATTGTCTTATAATACTATTCCGTAGTGAATATAGGCAATAGTTTCGAAGTCAAGTGATACTATTACTTGTCAAATGCCAGTTGCATTGGCCGTTAGGCCATTAAACTCCTAAATATTATGTATGTCTTGTCTGTTATTATTTTGCCCAAAAGATGTATTTTAAGAAATGTTAGTACGTAAGAAACTGGCCCTGGCTGCAATCAATCCCAAACAATGGACAGAACCTGCAGTTTAAAAACATGGATACAGAATAATAATTCGAAACCTACTAGCAGACGAAATCAACGCTTAAGAACACTGTGATAGAAAAACACAACAAAAATTATACTACCAGCATTCGAACCCCACAAACAGAGGAAAACATCAATTAAAGAACACAGTTAAAGTATAATACTAGACTACGGACATCCCCCCCCTCCCATTAGACCCAGCCTCCAGACGGAACAATGGTATACGAAAACAGATAAAGAATAATACTACAACATGGACACATTCTAAGTAATTATCATGAATTACCGATGATTCTTACTGGAGATTTTAATGTTAATTTTCGCTCTCAAGAATCTCAGTCGTTAGATCAAATTTTTCTTTTAAAAAATCAACTAACTATGAATACTTCTCGACTTCAATCAACAACGCGTTTCGGTACAAATATAGGTGCTGTATTTTCAAGAAAATTAGCAAATTTAGAGAGTTAAATTTATGTTTCGTATTATAATTACCACAAACCTATAATTTCATACATAAAAATTATGATGACATCCAAGTACCTATTTCCAATGAATAATATGAATATAACATTTATATAAATCTATGTAAAGTACATGAATAATAAATATAATTAAATTATAATATATTTATTTTAAGTTTAATCATTTCAGTGATATGTGTCGTAAACTTCAGAGAAGTTTTACTTCAATCGTGCGTAAAGATTACACGCATACATTTTTTTTTTACAACCTGAACGTAATTTCGGTGTAAAAATGAGTAAGTAGTACACAGTAAAAAAATTCTGAAACGTTACATACTTACAGCGGAAAGGTTTCCGAAAGTATAGCGTAACCTAACGATGCTCTACTCGAACTCACGATTTCGGAAACATAACCCATATTTCGGGGTAAAGTATTTACGGGCGAAAGGAAATCTTTATTTGGGACTTCGCGCGCATGCGCCAAGTGCCAAGAGACAGAGGGATAACAGTGAACGCATCTTCCTTAATAGCACAGATGGTCACAAAAAAGTCGCTGTGACGTCACAGAGGGTCAGAATTGTCACAGGACTGTCACATTGTAACTTCTTGCACAGCCCGATTATGACCAACAGGGGCCCCGGGCATTGATGAATTTGGGGGTCCCCATCTATAAAATTCGTTTTCTTTTTCATAATATTTTGACATATAAAAGAATATTTCAGAACAACATTTGAAACTGGGGACCCTGGACAAAGTCCTGAATCGCCCATGCGATAATAAGGGTCTGATAACTTGTGAGTGATGTAACTTCACTGTGTGGTCACTGTGAAGTTTATTTGTGACCAGTCACCAGGTGACGTCGCCGGATGAATACTTAAATAAAACAGCACATTATCTCCTGAAAATAATTAATGTGGAAGAAAAAAGATTTAAGATTTTTAATTTATACTAATTAATTATGGTATTTTCTCTCCATTTACAAAATACTTCAAAAAAATTTTAAGTTTCTAAAACAAGCCGTACCACAAATAACTTTTGCAGCCGTCAGTTTACTTTTAAAGCAAAGTTCGGCAAGAAAACCGCAGCGTCGTGGTACCGTGCTTTCTTCCGAATGCGTAGGTCCAGCGTTCGATTCTGGTCGCTAGTTCTCACCGTTCCTTCCGACAGAATTTGGTGCTGCCATCTAGTTTAAGATACTCAAAACGCTTCATCTAGTGCATGTTACTTTTTTCTGAAACTCGGAAAGGTTACTCGTTAATTCGGAAACATTTCCGAAATACACTGAGAGGTTACTCAATATTTTACCAAAATATACAGAAACGTTACCCATCTTTTCCAGAAACCTTATCTAAAATGCAGGAAAATAGGTAAATATGTTTCCGACATATGCAGAAACGATTCTAAATACTTTACCCGCATGGTTCGGAAACGTTTTCGCAATTTTAAACTAAAGAGCTGCCCCATTTTTTGGGGTAACGTTTCCGAATTTTTTTTACCGTGTAGTTGCATATGTATTTAAAATTTAAAGTTACCTTTCGATCTTTAAAAGTGTGAAATAAAGCGTTTGTAAGTCAAAAAAGGAATGCAACGCAAATTTTACGTATGCTTAAATATCATTTTAAATACTATTTTTCTAAATTAAATGAAACATTTAATTGGATTTTTTAAGCATTTATTGTACAAAAATTCAACAAATCATGCCATTCACTTTCATAAAGTGTTAATTTTATAGAAGCATGTATAAATTGTATTATATTATATTATGAATACTAATGTAATATTGTTTTCTGTTTTAGGTAAGTTTCACAAATGATTTTTTGAAGTGTCCCTCTATGCATCCAGGTATTAATAGAATTTCAGACGTAAATCTGTTTCATTCATGTCTAATTAATCATATTCTATTTTTCTTATGAATATTGTAACTTGCAAAGTATTAATAGTATTTCATTTGTTAATTTTGGTTTTATTAATAATTTCAGAGATAAATTGTACAAGGATTTCTCACAGGTTAGAAATACTTAATATATAAGTATTTCTAACCTGAATAACTTTATACTGTCTAAAATAAAGGAACAAATAAAAACATGTTAATAGTAAAACTAATTTTATTGTGCAAGACATGCGAATTTAGTTTAAATCTGCCAAATCCGAATATTACTTTAATACACCATTACCAGTGAAAACGGCTCTTTAAAGCTTAGTAAATGTTTCAGCAATACATTTGTAAGTCTCAGTATATAACATCTAATGAATTTTATATTAAAAAAAACATCTACAATCGCTACTAAATTACTGCTAAAAAATGTATTCTTTCTGTACGTTGCTCATTGGAATTAAAGATAAACAAAAAGTAAATGACTGAAAAAGTGCTGACGACACTGTGTCAAAAGTTTTTTTTTTTTTCCTTATAGTTTCCGTCTGTCGGTTGTGAATGGTCCGGACCGACTTGCTCCAAAGCAATAAGTCACTTTCAGGTAGCTTTCCTGAAAGGAGAATTAGTACCTAATGATGGAAAAAAACTCATTTTCCTTAGAATAAAAAGAATTATTTTAGTTTTTTTCCCCTCTATCCTTCAGTGGAGACGTTATATTTTGTTTGAAAAGATGCCAAGTACCTGAACTTGACACTTCATAAAACTTAAATTTTATCGAAGTTAAAATTTAACCAGGTGAATCCATCTTTCAAAAAAAAAAATAAAGCTTCAAAGTTTACTAAAAGTTGTCACTACTATCAAATTACAGTCATTCTGCGTTTGTATCATTGAAGCATAAGTGCAGCGGGAGCCTTAATATAACATACGCAAAGTTGTTTTTCAATACCATAACATAAAAAGTTTTACTATCGTTAAAAAAATAAGAAATTATAATAAAGAAAACTCAGATCTGTGTTTAAGCCGCATGATCAGCCTATTAATCCTACATACGGGATTTTTTATTTTCTATTGTTTTCAGTTATAGTCAAGTTTAGCTTATTCTTTTAATTAATATTCTATCTTAAGCTTATTTCAAATAGATTATTTGAATGAAATCATAAGGGGGGTGGGGCGAAAGTCAAATCTCTAGAACGAAAATTACAGCAATATTTTAATTTAAAGATGTAACATTTTTAATGTAGTAATTATATATATAATTAAGCTTTTCAGAAAGAATAGTGAAATTCACTTTTCACATTTCCCTTGAAAGAGAATTTCTTACTGTTCTCGCACGCAATAGATTGGAGAAAGTTATTTCAACAGTTTAATTTTTTAATCTTTTGTTTTCTCTTTTACCCAATACTTTGTAGCAACGTTAAGTATATTTCGACATTTTGCATGCGATTTTTTACTGCGTTCTTGAAAAACAACAAAAGCGGGTGGGAAAAAAATCCCGCCTTTTCGTGGAGCTCTTGTTTAGCAAACTTTGCATGTTTGTTTATATGCCAGTTTTTCACCGAGCAAGCCTTCTTCCTGACATATTCTTTGTGTATCACAAAAGGCTTTTGTCATCTACCTCAAAGAGTTTTTTTCGTCTTTTTTACCTGAAATTTTCTTTTCACGGAGGAAATTTTTCAAGAGTTACCATTGAAAATTGAGAACGATTGCATTTGGAAGATGGGTTTGCTTACGTATTAGTATATCTGCATTTAAGTACACATTTTTTATGTAAATAAAACGGAGACACGTTAAGTTTAATAGAAATTTCCAGTGATATTTCTATACCTAATTAAGTGAGTTATAAAATACAGTGAAGAAATAGTCTAGCTACTGAATATTTTGTAACTTATCTATTTAACAATGATTATTAAAAATACATTAGTTGTCTTTATAGCCTCTTAGTTTCTATTAGTTTTAACATTGCTACGCTTTACAGGTACTTCTCAGCAATCTTTCTATATATAAAAGAACAGATGAGTAGTAAAGTATAGTGACGAAACAATATAGCTATTAAAGATTTTGTATTTTATCTACCAGAATATTAAAAATACCCAAGTTTTATTTACAACTTTTTAGTGGCTTTAATTCGGTTTATCATGTTTATTGTGTAAATACCAATTCCAGGCTTTAATGTAAGGAAAAACGTTTACCAAAGTGCTTCTTTTAGTTAGTATAATCGTTAGTTGTAGTGAAATAAAACTGGAGTCAGTGAACGGAAAGTTGTGTTAAAGTAACAGTACAAATATATTAAATATGCTGTAGCGGATATTTTTTCTAAAATTTACTTGAATAACGGAACAGTTAATTAAATTAAAATAAATTTTTAAAAAATATAAGTTTATTGAAAAAGTAGTCATTAGTGATAAAAAACTGCAACTTTTATTATTATAAATCGTTTGCGTATATGTATTATTGCCATGTAGTTTTCACAGGAGGAAACTGCAGGCCAACAAATGCAGCTGTAATTTGAAAACTCTTCTCACGTTTGTCTGCAATGCAACATTTTGAAAAGTTCTCAACGCAGTTTTCAAGGGTCATTGTCGAACTTTTCAAATGTTATCGACATACTTTACAAGAGCCCTTACCACATGTCCTTCAATCCGAGTTCAGTCAACCTTTGAGATACCTGATCATCATGTAAAGGGTTTTGCTCAAACATTCGTGAAATGACTCTGGAATGAGTAAAATAAAAGTAGAAATATTTGACAAAGCATTGTTATTCATAATATTTCGCTTTATCAAATTTAGAGGAGTTTCTAAAGTTTTCACATTTAAATACAGATAAAAAAATGTTTTCAATGAAATAATACGTACTAATTTTAGCGATACATGCCATATAATTTGATCTATTTAATGTTTTTATAATAGATACTACATTTTTTTTTATTCAGCTCTTAACAGAAATCAATATATACTGCTCATATATTTTTGTTTCTTTCTTTTATATCAAATCATGTATTCCGGGCATAGATAAAAATGTTACAGAGCAGGGAAGTGATAAAGTCACTGATCTTTCAAAACACTGACTACATATTATTTCTACCCCTGTTCATAACTCTTATGGCTGTTCTTCGTAACCTATGATTGTAGCCTGAAAAGAAGAAAAATGGTACAAAGTAGTACATTTGGCATAACTTTAAAAAATTATGTAAAATAAGTTTTTTCAAACATTTTTAATTAATGCCGTTATGCAAAGTAAAAAGCTTTCAAACATTTTATTCTTAACACCTCAAGAAACAAATTCCAGAATTTTTTTTTTAACAATGTATTTATTTTTATGCATATGTATACAAACTGATTCCACGTCAGAATTTTAGCTAGACAAAAATTACTTTAGTGTGAGACATTTCCCCCGCACTTATACCTTCGACCATATTTTAAAGTTAAGACCTTTAATTACATTATTAAATAAAACTGATTGAGTGAGTTTTCTGTTCAGACACTGTACAAATACGTTTCAGTTTAAATTCATTTTTATTAGAAATACAATTAATTGTAATTTAAATATTGTATAACTTTAGTTTACGCCCTAAAGTATTAAGGTCATATTTTTATGTTTGTGTATTACGCATGACATGTAGTTGGGCATTAGTTTGAATACTTGAACAAAATAAGCACCCCTGAAGAAAATACCATATGAAACAAAGATGCGTTAAGTACTATAAGCTGTCTACATATTATTTAGCAAAGTATGACCATTTGACGAAAATTTCCAGCTTATTCCGTTGTACAAAATACTGAATTATCATAGACAGAATATTTTCGGAACTACACTTTCAGGCTTAGCACAACTGAAGTCAAGTGGTTGCATATTTATCCGATAGACATTGCATTTATGTGCGCACGAACCAATTCCCCCGAAAGAGCCTTTGTTGGCCAGAAACACTTTCAGGAAGAGATTCTACTAAGACCTTCCGACTCGAGTTTGACGTCAGTGGAATCTTCCACACCAGCAAACGTCCTTAAATCTTCTGCACTTGCTAGAGGAAGTGTGCAGCTGACGCTCATCCATCCCAAGAAAAGGATTTGGAAGGAACACTGAATTTTCTACAAGGATTAAGAGTATGGGGACAAGTTGGCGAAGGGCTTAAATTTTATCTGTTTCCAGGATTAGGAAGTTATGTGTGCGTCTCTCTACAAAGAGAATCGTCGGGAATGCAGTTTGTGGACTTTTCGATCTCGGAAATGGGATTTGAAATAAAAGGTGGATTTTCTTTCGACTGGTTTTAATGGACTTTTGAATTGGGGGGGGGGGGGGGTGAGAGAATTCCGCAAACGGAAATCTGGATAGACTTGTAATTTGAAAGTTTTGACTGTGTTATTGATGTTCGCAATGCAATTTCAAGACAAATCATTTTCGTTCGATTTTATGCATGCAGTAGAAACCTTCGTCTATATTTTAAGTACTAATACTTTCAAAGTTAAAACTTTTGGCTCTATTGTAAAATAAAACTAACATATTTTAACATTGCTAAGTATATTTATATTTTATGGTAAACGCTTAGTTGCAATTTTTCCAACTACCATAAAAAAATCTGGTCTGTGAGTATTTGCACAATGTGGCTCCATTTGATCATTTATTAGTTTTCTTCTGTTTGCAGATACATATTTCTTTAACTATTAAAATATCTATTTCTTTCAAATAATGTATTTTAAGTATACTTTCCTCAAAACGCGTATCTCAAAATGCTTTCCTTCTTACAAAATTTCGTATAAATATTATGTAAATGTATAGCCTACGGATGTATTTTATATATGCAGAAAATGCATGAGCTCTATAAATCACGTAAATAATCTCGCGTAATAAGAATTTTAAAATACTCAAATCAGTTGCGGGGAAACCATATAAATGAATCATTCGGCAAGTATCATAAGATTTTGATTTTAAATCAGTACTTGAATATTTGAACATATTCCCATCGAATTTAAATTTTTATTTACAGCTGAATCTTTTTGAAGTACTACCCTTTGATTTGATGCATTTGGAGCGAAGTTTTGATGTTTATGAATTCTTAGCATTGGTTAAAGGATAATATTCTCAGCGTGTACTTCGGTTTGATTTAAAACTTTGTAATGATATTCGATATAGGGATGGTGTATCTGCATGGTTATGGAATAGTAGATAGGCAGTTCCGATTCACAAAATAAAAATCATGTAAAAATTCAATGGACGTGCTAGGAGTATATCGATGATGCTTGTGTATTTACTAATGCAAAGCGCCACTTAAGGTGCAGAAAATTGTCGTTACAATACTATGTAAATATGTGCTTTGCTAGAACAATGATACAAAATTGAAGATATTTGTGTTATGCGATAGGAAAAATACGCCTTTCACACATTACAAAAGCATTTGAGTTCTTTTGAGTTCAGGAATATGTATTCCAAAACATAGGTTAACTATGTTTTGGAATACATATTCCAGAACTCAAAAGAATTCTAAACAAATTATATTAATATTAGAGGAAAACTTATTTATGGATGTCTCATGAATGATTTAGGTATGATAATTTGTTTTATGAATAAGATTTTTAGGCATTCGCAAAGCGTTTCAGAAAGTACATCCCTTTTCTCATATTTTTAAGCATCAATTTGAAGTTTTATTGATTTCGTTTGAAATAAATGCGAAATTTTACTTGAAATTCATAACATATTGGTAATTTGGGGTTTCTTTCTTTAATGTAATCGTTTCTGAAAACAGTTATGCACTAACAGAAAATGTTTTGTAACGATAAAGTACAAGAAATTGGATTTCCATTTTAATTCTGGAATTAAAGATATGCTACAAAATTCTGTTTTAAAGAATTGATTCTCCTATGATTAAATATAGGTCAAGTGTATCAGCGTTATATATCCCTCCTTTCTGAACATGAATATTAATTGGCCGATTGATAGATGAAAGACGAGCACCCGGACAATTTAATAACTAACTGCCCAGTTTTGACCCCATAATTACCTATCTCTACCAACACTGCAATCAGTTTAATTATACTTATCCTTATAAAATTTACTGTGATAATCTACGTACTACAGAAATTATGCAAGTATAAATTAATTTCTTATAATGTCAGTGACTAAACGTTTTCATTTTATATGATGGATTACTGATCGAAATTCTCTCGTTGAGTTTTTTACTCTCTGTAGCATTTTATTTTTCAATTTTATAGTGACCTTTGAAAATCATCTAAAGCTTTAATAGAGGATTAAAAAAAAGATTTTCATTACTTCAACTCTCAGCTTAAAAAATCAAAAAAGAAAATATCTAGATAATAAGCAGTGAATAAATGGAAAAAAAAAATGATACAGCTTGCTTAATGTGATGTAACGTTTACCGGATAATAAGAGGACTCGAACCTCTTTTACTACTTAAAAAAACAGCATGGGGTACTACTTAGTAAAGATATAATATATCTTGATGTTTTTCGTAACATCGTCAGTTTCTACGACATCAAAATTAAGCTATTGTTAACTTTGACAATTAAATTAAGATCAGTCTTTCAAAACTGAATGCATAAATCTTATCCGTTGGTTTATTTACTATTTAAAATGAAGTCATTGAAATCATGTAAAGAACTTAACTTGTAAATTACGTCTTCTTTTACAGTTTCTTTAAATTCTGTTTGTTGAATGCTGCGCTATTTTTAAGCTTTAATTGCTAACATTTCTTTCTCGTTTCAAGAGGAAAGTAAAAAATGTTTTCTCATTACAATGGAAGAATAAAATCTTAATTGGCTAAAACAGTTCTTGTTGCCATCAATCTGGCCCTAATTGTAATTTGAAATGTTATAAAATCTCATTAAAAGACACCGGTAATTGGAAGACTTGGATATCTCTCTTTACTTGCTAATGAAACAAATTAAAACTCCCTTTTTTTAAAAAGTAATTAAGAAAACACTTTCCAAAGTACCCTTATCCGGAAATTTTCATTTATTTACCTGTATGCAAAATATTCGTTTGCTAGGAGGATGCGCTGGTTGTTTTTCCGCTCGATGCAAACCAATTAAACGGAGCTACTCCTTTTTCATGACAAGGGAATAAGGAATTCCTCTTCCAATTTGAGCGGCAAACATTCTTTTTCTCAGCCGAATTCCCCAAACTGGGGGAAAATTCCACTTCCAGCAACTAATTTCTTTTTGGAATCATTCGAAATTAGATTTGGATTCCGACAGCATCCGGTCAGGAATTACTGCGTGTTCTGGTGTGGCGGGAAAACGTGTGCAAAGCTGTAACGTCTCCCATGGTAGCCATTTTGAATCATGTTCCACGGCGCTCTCTAGATTAGTGCCTGGAATACTTTTAACTTACATACACATACACACACCCGAACATATGCCCCCGTAGAAGCATCGGAAAGCTTGTAGTAAATGGATATCTGAAGTTCTCGTAATTACGTGCCCTTAGAGTCTATTGTTGAAATGGTTGAGTGCTCCTCGCAGTTAGTCCTAAATAGTGAAAAACGGCTCGTCGCGACATCGCAAGAAAGTTCGGAAGGCAAACATAATAAGTGTCTAAACATTAAATAAAGCATAAAGAGAAGAATTGGGCTATTTAACTCATGTTCTTTTATTATACATTAACCTAGCTGTTCACTTACATTTTTAAGCAGTAACTGGACTAGCATTTATATTAAAATTACAGACCAAAAAGTGTACTCCTTAGTGTAACATTTTCAAAATTTTCATTAACTAAGAAGTATGTCATTTTATTTTAGGGCTGGTTTTGTTGCATGAGCTTGAGGTATTTAATATAGAAGTAAAGAAACATAAGTTATGTTTAAAATTTCATTTTTATTTGAAAAGAACATAAACGCTAAAGCACATGCAGCTATGGATTAGATAAAAAAAAAGATGCTCTTAACCATGGTAATCAGTAATATGGCATATATTCTAGATTTATTATTGTAGAAATTTGCTGCTTTTGGTTCTTTTGTTCTTGTAATCTACTTAGATATAAAGAATGGACTATTCCTATACCATGAGCGCCCGTATTGAAAAGTGTATTGTTAAATCAACAAAATTATCTGGTTGAAATAACGCCAGGAAAATTTTTGTTAAATTAACAAATAATTTTGCTACAATTATTTGGTTATTTAGATAAGACATTTTACCAATTTAACCAAACAATGTTCTTACAACAAATAGTTTTGTTCATTTAACCAAACTATTTGCTTAAATGACTTATTTGGTAAATATCAAACAAATTATTTATTTGAATCAACAAAATTTCTCTGTTAACTGGTATGTTCATGGCTCATTTAACAAAAGTATTCTGTTGATTTTACTATATTATTTTTTTAACCCATCAAACAGTTGATGAAAGTTTCAAAGGTAAGATTAAATAATTTATTCATTCATCAAAATATTATTTATTCAAAATTTTATTTAGTCATTTTTATTTTAGTGTTTATATATATTTACAATTTTAATTAGAGAAAGTTCAAGTCAGTTTCTTCTTTATCGTTGTTGTTGTTCATAAAACAGTTAGCCAGAATCGCTCTTCGGTTCATGAAAAAATTAATATATACACTAGCGGATCCAGGGGAGGGGCTAGGGGGCTTCAGCCCCCCCCAAAAAAGATTGCTCAAGGGTAACATTCTGCTTTATTATACACTTTAAATAGCTAAAATGATCATATTTTATTACTTAGCCCCTCCCAAAAGCCTAATACATTGGTTTAGACTAAAACTTTGATTTATAGTACATTTTAATTGGGTGAAATAAGCTTTTTAAAAAATTTAGCCCCTCCCAAAAAAAATTTCTAGATCCGCCACTGAATATATATATATTATATCTAGTACTAAGTAATACCCAAGATTGCTTTTTAATAACAAAAGTGCCTTCAAGGTATCTTACTTCTTCGTGTTATTTTTAAATGCAATTGTCTTGTTTTTATTGAATTTGAAGACGCACATCGAATTTACAGCTTCGGCGTGCAGTTTAGTTTTAATACTACAAGTAAGAGTTGATAATCGTAATGATAGTGTAAACAAAATACACTCATGTCCATAAATTAAGGATAATTCAGAATCACACAGAAATTGATCTCTAAAATAAAAATTTCACCTGTGGAATGATAACACACATCTTGAAGAAGAATATGCAAATTACAGGAAACCACCAGATGGCGTGGATGGTACGTCACAATGACGAGAGTGCAAGAGAGGGGTATATAAGGAATGGTGGCAAAGAAGTAAAATTGTTCACAAGCGCTGTGAAAGCCTTTCAGTGCAAAAACCGCATAGTTATGGCACAAAGGAGGCATTTGGATGATGTTTTACGTGGCAGAATTATCGGACGACTGGAATGTGGACGTACCCAGCTGGAAGTATCCGAGGAACTTGGAATCGCCCAGAGTGTCATCTCCAGGCTTTGGCAACGATTCCAAGATGATGGTAATGTGAGTAGACGTTACAGCACAGGTCGCCCCCGAGTTACAACGCCGAATGAGGACCGCTATTTGGCAGTTACTGCCAAAAGAAACAGACGGAGTACAGCATCAGACCTGTCTCGTCAGCTCTCTTCAGCTACCGGTACGACAGTTTCAAGGCAGACCGTGTACAGACGCTTAGGGCACATTGGTCTATATGCTCGTAGGCCTGTCAGATGTGTTCCACTTACCGCAACTCACTGTCGCCTGCGATTAACCTGGAGTAGAGAGCATGCATTGTGGACACCGCAACAGTGGTCTTGTGTGATGTTTTCCGACGAGTCCAGGTTTAGTTTGGAGTCTGATTCTCGCCGGACATTCATCTGGAGAGCGCCAGGTACCCGTTACCACCAAGAGAACACCATTGAAAGACACCGTTACGGTGGTGCAGGATGGCTCGTTTCGGGAGGAATTATTCTTGGTTCCAGAACTGACCTGCATGTTCAGAGTGTAACGATGACAGGCCACATCTATCGGGATGTCATTCTGGAACAACATGTACGTTTGTTTCGGGGCGCCATGGGTGCTGAATTTGTGTTTATGGATTGTGTTATGGATCATATTGTGTGTGGATGGTTACGCCCGTCCTCACCGTGCAAACATTGTAGACGAATGCCTTCAATCGGAGGATATCACCCGTATGCATTGGACAGCATACTCACCGGACTTGAATCCAATAGAGCATGTGTGGGATATGCTTGGCCGACGAATTGCAGCCCGTCAACCCCCTCCCACCTGTCTACCGGAACTTCGGAGTGCATTGCTTGATGAGTGGTGTAATATTCCCCAAGATCAGATTGATCATTTGATACTCAGCATGCCTAGGCGTTGTCAGGCCTGTATTGCATCGTCCGGGAGACATACTCCGTATTAACCATCCTACTAACCATGTTATACTGTTTTTTGTAAATAGGTTCTTTTTTGAAATTTGGTCAAGGGAGTAAAACTTGCAATTTTTATTAATTATGTCAAACATATAGCACCTTTTTTGCTCTTTACTTTTTGTTTAATAAATAGACTTTACAAATAAGTCCAATTTGTTTTGCTTCTTTCTCTTTCTTTGCCTGAACTTCATTATCCTTAATTTATGGACCTGAGTGTATTTCGGCTCCCGTTTTCTGCTCTTCTCCCATCTGCTTATCTTTATCTCGAAAAAGGTGTTGATACAGTCCCAGCAACGAAGACTAGTTAACTTACACGCTGACATACTTTTTTTTTTACTTCAGCATCCCAAATCCTTAAAAGTCCTTTTAAAACTTTCAATAAAAATACAGAGGCATTTTATCACCAGCACACACGTCTTTCTAGTTGTTTTAGTAAATTTTTCTAACGGTCAAAACATAGGTTGCTTAAACTAATCTTTATAAAAACATTAAAATAAGAATGTAAATCTAAATGAATAGATGAAAGTTTCAAATGGTGTCTAATTATTTTAAGTAACTCAGAAAAACTCAAATGAATGGTTTTGTAATTGACATTTTCCATACTTAAACGTATGATCAATCATTAGTGTAAATCCTCTGTTTTCTTGTAATGAACAGGGACTTTCTCTCCTTCTCTCGCTCTATCTTGCATGTCCTTGACGCATGCGTAAATTGGCTTCAACTATTGTCAAAGCCAAATCAGTTTAGTTGAATCAATCTTTTGCTGAACAAACAAAACTAAGTTACTGCACTTTTGTTAAATTCAACAAAACAATTTTTAGCGTGCATGGAAATTTTTCAAGGGGAGTTAAAATTTATAATAATTTCAGTTCCAATTTTGCGTAGTGATGCAATTTTGTTTGCATCATAAAGCATTATTATAAGAATCTGGGTTGGGGGAACCTTACCTATCTCCTATGGAGTGAAATGAATTATTTATTCATAATCATCTCGGGAATTTCTGAAACTTATTTTTATAAAAAGCATAAAAAAAATACTTGCAAACACTAGAAGGTAATATAAATAAATAAGTGGAAAAAATCATTGAAAAGAATCTCTTTAAACGAAGCACATATATTTTCTTGTAAATTTCCACTTGCACAACGAAATGACATCCTTACAACATTCCGTCACCACTTAATAACAAGATAACAATAACAGAAAAAAGAACGTACTCAAAACGCCGTAACAATATTAATAAACGAAAATATTAAAAAAAGAAACGAAGTAAAAAAAAAAAAATAACAGGAACGCAACCGAATTTCCAAATTAATCTAATTACTTTTGGCGTCCGGTTATGAAGTGGCTGCCGAAATTTCCAAACTGTCCAACACTCATTATATGCAGCATATTCGATTTTACTCTTATTTTATTTTTATTGTTTTTTTTCGATTGTTTATTATTAAGTTCTCCCTCGTCTCCGTAATTAAGGAGATCGTCCGTCATCGAACAAGGGTGGGTCTAAATTTGACGATCCTTGTCTTGCCAATCAGCTGGGTCTGCAGGAATTGGTGTGGCGTTCGGAAAATAATTATGATCCTGATTGGATGGTGGCGTTATTATTATTATTTTTTCTCTTCTTTTTCAAGACGAAAACATCCAAGTAGTTTTCACTGTTGTAATTCTCAAGCTTACCCTTGTTATTGTGTCTCATCAAGTTTTTTTTCTTTAATAATTATTTTTTCACTTTATTATAGGGTTGTTCGCAGTTCCAGCGTACGAATTGGTGGGATTTTTTTATAACGTCATATTTCGTATAGTTTGAAATGCATGCATTTGGAGTTGGTATTGTAAATATGTTCTCGATCATTGTTTCATGAATTTCACGGATTATTGCCGTAATTTCCATGTAATATTTGGGTCGGTGTGGGAGACAAATGTTTTCTGCTGTAGAAAATATTTTCAAATAGGTAACATCTGAATTTTCTTGAACTTTTTTTTTCAAGGAGAGGCCGATTTCCCGCCCTCCCCCCTTTTCTCCCTAGTAAGTTACGCCTATGTCATGATTTAGGAGAAAATTCCTAGCTAATATATTTATTAATTTTGTTTTCGAATAAAATAATACATTTTTTGCCACATATTTGTTGTAAATTTTGAATATTGCTGGCAGCAGTTCACTGTATGAAATATATCTGTAAATTAAAGGCAAAACACTGGCAACAAAGTTGCTAGAAATATCCGTTCTGTTTGTCTTTGATTTTTGAGAAGTCTACACGGTAACTTTCCGTTATACTAAAATTGCTCCACAATAAGGTAAAATGAAAAGTTTGAATACGGTTTTTAATGAACAATTTCTAGCTGACTATAGAGCCATCTATAGAATAGAATACTCGACTTACGTAAGAGGAAGACTGTTCCTCTTATACACCCGCTAATGGCCGCATATCTTTGTAAATTTTGAATATTGCAGGCAGTAGATCACTGTATAAAATATATCTGTAAATTAACGACAAAACACTGGAAACAAAGTTGCCACAAAATTCTTTGAGCAGTGGTAAGGGAAATACTCTTCATAAAATTTACAATTTGAAATTCGTGACCAAGTAGAACCTAGTTATTGTTAAAACGGGCTAATTATTGGGTTCGTTAGGAAGTAATATGTATTTGCACCAGGGGCGTAGCTAGGGCTTGGGCCATGGGGACCTGGGCATCCCCGAAATTTCGGATTTTTGTTAATTAAAAATCAATAAGCCAAGCACTTTTGTGAGAAATTCTAGCTTTATCACCTGTTGGGAACTCCCCGAAATTCTTTTTCTTGCTGCATCCCTGGTTTTCACAAATATATGTTCAAGAGTTACTCCGTAACTGCTTGACCCATCAGTTTATTTTAAATATTGTTTAGTGAAAAAATTATAAAATTAAAAAAATCTGAGAATTACCCGTTTAATGATTTTTGCCCTCATTAGAAATAACATTCACGCCATTTAACTATTCATGAGTTAGAATTGAAACACCCCGTGGTAACGAAAGTTAATTTTTTGTAAAGTAATAATTCATTATAGTTTATCTAATTACTTAAGAGACCGTTTATTGTCAGTATTGCTTTCCATCTAAAAATGTCTGACAAAAATCCATTTATTTAAAAACTATGAAAGCCAAATCAAACACCACCAAAATTTACCGTTTTCACCTGAAATTTCTGAAAGTTATCATTTTCCTTTTTTTTAGTGGAAAATTAGCTATTCATGCGGTAAAGGGCCATTTTCCTGAAAAATTAGGATTGAAATATCTTGAATTTCCCGATGTTTTTAAACTGTGCTGCTCTTTAAAATAAATTCTATATTATTTGTGTTTGCTATTGATGAGTGAATTAAAGTGCGCGCAGTTTCGAAACTAAACCAAAACTGACTTCGTGGGAAGTCAGTTTTGACGAGAGCTGGCTGTGCCGGCACAGCCACCTGCGTCAAAAAAGGGTCTCTAGATCTGTGGCACGCGATGAACTTTTCTGGTAGTTAAGTCGGGCGATGGCAACGGCTGCCCTTTTTTCAGCATTGGAGAATCTATCCAGCTGTTCTCGCATTCTTCCATTTTTCAGCAGATGTCAATGCTGTTAAAAAGAATCGTGACAATTATTTACGGGAAATGACTTGCTAAAAAGTAAAGGATTCTAGTGGAGCTATGTCACCCGCAACTATTTTTTTTTAGAAATTAAATATATTCTTCGTGACTGGCTACAGTCAAAATGTCAGAGTTTGGTGTTTCCAGAGCGGGAACACTGCGCGTTAAAGGTTTAACAGGTGAGAGAAGATAAAAAGTATTCATGTTCTTTATAAAATTTCTTTGATATACTTTCACATTCGTATCAAAAATAACTTTTAAGACTGTCTTTATTTCCATATAGAAAGATAGACACGCCAGCCCATATCTCGTTAGCAAGTAAGTCATTCATGTGACCGCGTTTTATTCAATTCTTGAAAATTAGTCTACCGTTCTTAACCAGTTCGTTTTACTTAAAATTATTAAGACACTCCATCAGTGTTTTTTCTTTTTTTACGTGTGCTTTAAAACTATTGTAACGCAGTTCTCAGTTTATGCATTTATTTGTATTTATTCAGCGAAATAAATTCAAAGGGAATTCGCATATTGAATCAATTTATTGATTTAAGAAATGTTTTATTAAGTTTTCAAATTTTCAACAACTTGACTCTAAAACATCAGCTTTTTGTTAAAGTTAAGTTTAAACTTAAAAAAGAGTTATTCAGTTTTTATATTTGACAGCATATTCATGAGAGTAGAGTCCATTTTATTGGATCACTTTTAAAATTGTGAAAAGTTTGAAAAATTTTTACGCTTTGGAAGTTTAATAAAGTATCTTTTCAGAACAGTCAATAATTTTGTATAAATAAAACTAAAAATTGCGTTCAGTTTTTGTAAATAATTTGAACGTGCCTCGCCTTAATCATATAGTGTTATAACGTACCACATTCAAATTCATAATTTAACAAATCAGACCTGCATTGAGGGCCTTATTGTAAGAATAAAAAACTGTTGTGAGAATATGAAACAGATACTGTGTTAATACAGTTTCTATTTCTTATGAATTGTGCACGCTTGTGTGATAAGGAACAATTTGCATAGGCTTTCCATCATGACTTTCTCAAAATGTTCGTGGACGTGTTGTCATTTTAATTAAGTGTTATCTCGAATAGAACAGGGTTGGGTCTAATATTTCTGACCTTCCAGAGAAATTATTATGCAGGATGAGTTATGACGTGAAAAATATAAATCATGAAGGACTGAAAAAATTTAAATTTATTGAACAGTTACACTTTGTCATTTAAGTTTTTGCTATTGGGATTAAAAATGGTAAAATGTACATAAAGGGTGGGGGGGGGGATAGGAATGTAGAAAAATGTGCCTAAATGCGATCTGGTGATATCTAGCTTCTGACGAAGGGATGATTTTTGTCCCTTTTAAAACGTGCAGTTTGCATTCATAATGCTTATTTCTCTTTTTTTAAATTACGAATTTTCACTTGTCTTCACACCAGAGTTTGAGATGTTGAATTATTTTATCGAAAATTATTCGATTTCTTTTTGCCTCTTAAACAATAACGTAATTTTTTTTTCAACTATTGTGTTTCCTAATTTTTATGATTTTCTATTCTACAATACTTAAATTTGTATGTAATATTTCCAAGCAAAGTTTTAGGTCATTTTATGCATGTATTAGTAAGAAGATTCTAAAGTTCACACATAAATTCAGACTCATTTGTCAAACACATCGTGGATATATAGTATCCGAATGAACTCCGTTTTAAATTAAGTCAGTTCCCTCTTCTATTATCTCATTCTTTGTGATATTAACGCGACTTCAGTCTAGCTCTCCCCGAACACGCCGAGCGACCTACCCTTCAAACAGTTAAATTTTATAAATTGCATACCGTTTGTGAGGAGGGCATTCCTCAAATGCCATTTATCTGAAAACGCTTTGGAGCTAACGAAGGTAGTTTTGCGGAGATCTGGGCTCTCCAGTGCAAGTAGATAAGACGTCGAAATTAACAAGACGCGTTTAGCAGTAGATAAATCATCACATAATTGACGTTTAAAATGTCAGTATCTTTACCTCGGAAGTCCCTTAGCTCTTTGCCTGGATGGTGATGCTATCTCACTGTCCTCCATAACCTACCTCCTCCTCCCCCCCCCCCTCCCAATCTCCTTCTGGACTAGTTTTCCTGAAATCTCGAATTCCAATCTCTAGTAATTTAGTGTTTCCCTACGTTTTGTATGTCGTGATGGACTTAATGTCGGAGCAATGGTATTTGCATAATATGCAGCGAGTACTACGAAGAGGAAAGTGGTAGAGGAGATAATTAGTTATTTATATGGCATTATAATTCCTTGTGTGTTAAAAGGGTTTACTTAAACGGGCTCATAGGGTTGCTAGAAACGTTTTTAAGGATATTAATGAAAAATTATTATTATTACTACTATTTTCGACTGTTGAAACTTAATTCATATTAGAATCAAAGAGAAAGTTAAGGTATTGGTAAAATGCTTTCAATAAAAGTGTGAGGCCTCACCATGGCACAGTGGCCATATCACTGGAAATGCTAGACGGGCGAAGTGTGAAGGTCCCATCGCGTGACCGTCGATCTAACCGTTCGGAGTTTTCCGTGGTTTACTCCGAAACTTAGCGTAAATAAGGGCTTAGGACCCCTTAAAAAGACCCCCCACGGCGGGCACCCCACCTATAAGTCTAGATCCCCCGTGCAGATAATTGGCCCTAATTCCACAACACTCAACGAAAGTGTGTACCTGGGGATGGACGCGAGACAACTTTTTGCGAGACGAGACAGAGATTTGGAGCTTTTTTGCGAGACGAGACAGACATTTTTAACATTACGATATAGGGATTTTGGGAGACGAGTCACAGCTTTTGCTGTTTTGCGAGATGCCAATTTTATATCTCGCGTCCCTCCCTATGAGTACCTGTTTATTAGTAACAATTATTTTGTATTAGTAAGCTAAAGAGAGATTAAACGTTTTCATAAGTATGCTGTTAGCATTAAAATAAGAATTCTAAATCAAGTAATCTTGAAAAATTGCATACGATTTTTTATAGTATTATTTATTACAGCGTTTAATTTATAGACAGGAATTAACGTTCAATTGATACTAATCAAGATTATGCAGAGTAATTTCTAACATTTTCATGGAAAACACATTTTTAACATTCGTATAGCGAAAGCTTTAAAAGTTTCTTAGTATCTTGTGATGAATTTTATGATTATATACTAAAATTTCACTGCATTGTTTAATTAATTAGTACTTTTTAAGGAAATGTTTAAATAGGCTGTATCTAAAAAAATTAAAATCGTAATTTTCCATACGCACAATTTTCGTCTTCCATTCTGAAACATCAAATATTTAGCTGTGCATGAAATTCTTTAACTTATGCTTGATTTGAAAGTAATGTACTATCAAGGTTTTTACCTTTCTTTAGTACTAACAGATTTGATGTTTGCTTTGTACTTAGTAACTTTAATAACGGATAAGAAAAGCAACTGAATAAATTAAGCGAACAAATGCCTCTTCATGTGTTAATGTCAGTGAGTACATCCATTTAAAACTTAAGAATGGGGTGAGAATAAGAAAGAAAAAATAAATTCGTGTGTGAATACACACAGAATCTGTAGTGAAAGTTATCAAAGCTGGTTTAGGTATATTGTCAAAAACTCTTAAAGTATATATCAGGCAGAATTTAGCTTTAAAAAACCCACGTGTGCCGTTCTCAAATCGTCAAATAAAAATAGCCATAAGACCGTTCTAACGGATCATTGCAAAAATGTTTCTAATAAAGAGCAACAAAGAACAATCCAACAGTTTAAATTTTCTTTCAGGCAATTTTTCTTCTTCATAGGAGATAAAATTTATCGAATCCCATGGTTTAGAAGCAAGAGAAAGAAACTGCCTAAACTTCTTTTTTAATGTGCCCCTTTTTCTAAGTCCATTCGCCACCCAAACAAAAGATCTAGCGTCAGTAAAAACAAAGATTTCTGACTGACTTCGAAGTACAGGCTCAGACTGAAAAATAAAACTTTTTTTTTTTCATCTTAACAGAAAAAGCTAGAAAAGCTTTTCACGTGTAAAAGTATCCTAGTTTTGACTCTTAAAAGAACTATTGAGATATTACTACTGGGAAAAAAAATAAAGATTAAAAAATTTTGAATGAAAGTATGAATTACTTTGACTTTTTACGCCAGCATAGAAATTATTCTTTACAATCAAATAAACATGTATGATGCTTATACAGAGTGTAAAACTGTCTTTGATCTTACCTACTGATAAAAAATTATATATATGGAAAACAATATACAGTCATAATGATTGCACAAGAAGACAACAGTTTTTTACCAGTTTTATTTTTTTTATCTAACCCGTGCAGTAATGACTTGTACGACAGGCAGATATTTTCTATGATTTTTATCTATAAAAAGTTCTCCCCCGGAAAAATCCTCCAAAATTTTCATCTTTTGTCAATATAAATTTATGAAGGTAATGATATTACCAACCATAAAAAATTTTAGGTTTCATACAATATTTTGCAGGAAAAGGGGGTAAGTCTCTTTAAGTTTCGAGTCAATTGAAATAAGAAAGCAGCTAAGAATTTTGGTTTAATTAAGTTGTGAATTTTTTCTGAAACTTTTGTAATGAACAAATCACAAACCTTGAATGCACAATCATTTCATACCAGACTGCAAAACTGAGTTCAAAACTCGTTATTTTATTTGTATTTACTGAAAATTGAATTTTAAAATTCCAAACGCATATACTCGTACCTTTCAGTTAGCCAATAAAGCAGTATATAAAGCTTCAGATCCGATACTTCTACTACACTGAGATAAAGCTTCCAATACAACAGGGATGCTAATAATTTCGCATTTTCTATGTATGTAAGTTTTTTCAACGGAGATCGTTTGGTTTTCTTTTAATTATTTGTATGGATTCTATTAAGAGCTTTAATTTAATTGTACCTACAGTTACAGCTAAAATTTGTTAATTGAAGCCTGCGCAGTAGCACTCTTGCAAATGATCTCGCAGAAACTCTCAGATCCCCCCCCCCCCCCGCTGGCTCTATGTTTTACAATGTTGCAAATTCTTTGAGACACACTAAAATCGCAGAATCGTAATTTTTTGAAGCAGATCTTCCTTTCAATTCTAAAAAACGCCAAACGCTTTGTGAAAAGCTAGAAATATACCAGCAGGCATATCCAGACATTCCGTTTGCAAATTATTAAGGTCCCATTACACCCCCCCCCCTTTGCAATAATGCGAGAACAATGCACCGACGCTCACGTTTCAAAATTTCAGAGACTTGAGGCTCAAATGTTATTCAGTTTTTTAGAAAGTTTTCAAACGTTTCGTTAACACCCTAGCGTTTTAGAGGAGCCTTTTCAAAATTCTCAGGTAGGGAGATGTTCTCGAGAGCACGTTCAAACTCGTTTTTAGCAGTTTCAATGTATGAAGCATTTATAGATCTGTTAGGTATAACACGTTCAACTAAATAAAAACATAAGAAATATAGAAATAAAAATGTTATCGCATATACTTGATGTAAGGTGAGAAATTTTTTAGGAAATTTTCATTGAAAATTCGGGGATCGGCTTGTATACGGGTCAGTAAAAAATAAGAGAAAAAGTCCAGTATATATAACCAGATTGGGACGAGTACCGTTTAGTACCTCGACCAGGCGCGTAGCCAGGAAAATTTTTCGGGTGGGGGGAGGGATATGACCTTATGTGTATAAATAGACGAAATTTCATCACTAATCCAAAAATTTCGCTACGCCCCTGACCTCGACTGCACGCTTTTATTTTTATTTAGTTAGTTAGTTATTTTTGCCGAATTGTCTCCACTATCACCCCTTCTCCGCGTTTTCTGAAGGGGAACAGAAAAGCCAAAAACTACATTTGGATCAGGTTTTCAATTTTAAGTCTACACTTTTGTCATCATTTAGAAAGTTCAATTTCCAAAAGATAATGACAGGCTGCACATTAAGAGTTCAACTAATTAGACTGATGTGCATATTAATCACACTTATACAAAATTTATTTCACATTGCTATATATTTTGCACTCTGTTGTGTTTTATGCGCAAAAATTTTTCCACTCAAATTGCAGTAAAAATAAAGTACTATTGTTCGAATTTTTGTATCTTGAAAATAATATGGAATGATTTTCTTTCATGAAAATATAACTGTCTTTTAAATAAGAAAAAAAGAGCAATTTAACAGGTTTAGTTATTTTTTCTTGGACCAAACATTATTTGCTTACTTCTTTTTTTTCCACCAAAGTTCAGTGTTCAGATGCAATGGAATGGCATTTATCTATTGCATTCGTTATTACTAGCCACACAAAAGACTACGCGGCTCTTATAAACAAAGAATTGTGACAGAATTTAAAGATTAGAAGTTCGGGGGAAAAGAAGATATCCTGAAAGAGCATTTTTCCCCCTTTTATTGTAAAAAAGAAGAAGAAATGAACGCCATTTTTTTCTTCCAACTGTCTGACAAAGCAGGTAAGATAACGTCATGGATAAGCGAAAGAACGTTTCAAAACTTTCTAAAAGATGCTGGAAAACGATGGAACTGAACCTTTAAAATAGTGTTTTTTCTCCTTTAGCATCAGATTTAGTCTCTATAAAGAAGTCGTTGAGTTTCTAGGGTGAAAGAAAGGAAAATATGCATCTTTTAAAACCTTCATTATGGTGTATTATGCAGACAAATTTGAGTATTCGGGGAAAAATTTTACTTCCATGTCCTCACAATGAGTTCGTCCTTAGAAAAGTTTGATAATTTGTCAAACTTTTCTAAGGTAGGGAGTGGCAAAATGTTTTTAATAAAGGAATTACTGCTGAAATACCTATTATATTAGAAATCAGAATTAGAAGAGATGAACTTTTTACAATATTATACATTATTTGCCAGTGCGTAGGGACAACATATATTATTTGTCTTCATTTGTACCACGTTTTACTTATCTTATATGCTACTTTTTTTACATAACTGCTTATTTTTATTCTAAGGACAAACTCTCAAAATAACATTTGATCATTATAAAAATTAGCTACTAATTTCACTCAGGAATAGTATTTGGAATGACATTTTATGAAAACTTATATTCTGTTCTCTTTACTGATTTTCAATAAGATTTCTCTTCTTTCTTTCTGCAGGAACGTTCCCGAATATTCCATAGAGTAAACAAATATTATAATAAAGAGAGTCAATACTTTACATTAGTTTTACACCTAATAAACGGCTACTTTTTGATCATTTGCATAACCATTTTATATTCTTAATGTACCCTCAATTTTCGTCTAATTATTTGTAGGCAGTGCTTTCAGAATATTTAAATAATGTTTACATTACAATGTTTTTACCAAATTTAGACTACATTTTTCGGCATTTCAGTTTAAATATAACTGGATATTAAATAATTACTGTTTCTCGTTAATTATAAAAAGCAAAATGTTTTCATTGTGCATTAGTTAAGGGGAAGCTGGTAAAAAAGGTATTAGCTACATATTGAGACCTATGTGTGATTACTATTGATATGCAAGATTAAATAATGAATGTGGAGAATTTTTTTTTCTTTTTCTGATTTTTCATCTAATTATTCTTTATTCTTATGAAGTGCGTAGTTTTACAAAAGAATAATCTTAAACTTATCAAAAAGGTATAAAAATTTAGTAAAATAGTGTTAATTTGCTGAAGCGGCTGTAAAAGACTGTTGTGGCAAGATAAAATTCACGTGTTTAATTTTAAGAAACTACCCATGAAGT
The DNA here is from genome assembly GCA_038373885.1 of Cheiracanthium punctorium. Lineage (NCBI taxonomy): Eukaryota > Metazoa > Arthropoda > Arachnida > Araneae > Cheiracanthiidae > Cheiracanthium > Cheiracanthium punctorium. The sequence goes on along the minus strand of JAWZYV010016590.1, from coordinate 69,691 downwards.
GGCAGTTTTATTGTAGAGTCTGTGTATCGGAGCATATTCAATAAAACCTTATTGACTACTATTTTTAAGCGTACAGAAATTACAGCGCTCGTTGATCTGTACACAATCAAACAACTGTACCTTTAACTTTTCTGTACCTACGAAAATAAGTGTACCACTGTTCTGTAAGATAGTTGGAAAGGAGAAAGAAAGAGATATATTTCTCTTTAAGGAGAGATTTAGTGATTTTATTCAGCTTTGAAAAGACTCTATTTATCACTTTACTTTGTCTGCTATTGATTTTTAGGATTCTATAAATAAATCTACACTTTTTGGAGAAATTCCCACAAGAACGTTTTGATATTCAAACAGTTAAAGACGAGTTTAATGTTTCGGTCGTGCAGTATGATAAACATTTTAAAAACGTTCTATATTTACATTGACTTAAATTTATAAAACATTCTATTTTTATTTTTAAGAAGATAATGTTTTAAGTGCGGAAACAAAAAGTGTTTACTTAAGGTTAACTGCTTTAATTAAGTCACGAGTATTTTATTTATCACGACACCTTAATTTTTATTTGAAAAAATTTAAAAAAGTAAGAAAGATGCCATTTTTATGCGGTGTATTTTATTTTTTTATTTAAAATTGCATCTATTTCTATTTTTAATTTATTTATAACTGTTTTATTTTAGAAAGTGCATGGCGGCGCGGATAGTTAAAGAAAATTGACGTACATTGCTTAAAATAAGCTATGTCAGGCACTTCATATATTTTAGGATGTATCTGTTCAGCGTATAGCATCACTTGTGAAAACAGAATCAGTTACGATACTTTCAGGAACAAAAATTCTTTAAAAGGAAAACTTTCCAAGATATGTCACTCTTCGGAATTTTTCAATGCACTTTCACGTTTCCGATATTTTTGTAAACATATATAAGGCATTGTTTTCACTCTTCTCACAATATGTTTTGAGACTTATGAAAAGACATCCAAAAAATTTTAATTCTTGCAACTGAGCGAGATGCAGTTCGTTCCTTCTAATTTATATAGATGCGTTTAAATTCTGTAAAGCAGGTTCTCTTATTTTTTCAAACTACAGGCCTTAAGTGTGCATCATTATGTAGATTTATTTCAAATGATCAGCTCAAGCTCGCCGCCCAAGGCGCCTAGGTCCCAGGCAGATCCCCTTGTGTAGCCTTGCCATAACACAAATCTCTCAAATGATCATCGTAGCATTCTATAAATCTGCTACAACAGCTTCATTTTTAGATCCCAAATTTGAACATGGCGTGAATTAAAAAAAAAAAAAAAAAAGTCTCAACAAACAAAAACAAGTTCTGTCTAAACGGGCAACTTGCGTGCATTCTGTGTGTAATCACTCATTTTACGTATCTGATGGATTCCTCAGCTCTGTTCCGTGAGGTATATTTACACGCGTGGGCTGGTGGTACGGCACGGTTTTTCTCAGCAGTCCATTCCGCCTAATCGCTTAGGAGCATCGCTCCCATACGCTTATGGTTAGTTCGCCTGAATAGGTGGGCTGGAAAACCTCCTACAATGATAGGTAGGAGAGATACTGTTGCTTTTCTTGTACGTTCGTGCGTGTATGCAGTTCACGTTACCATAGGCTGTTGCGATGTGTGTTTTTTGTGTATTGTTTGAGGAAAAGAAAAATCCATTCTGTTATTGAGAAAAATGTTTTGCTTTTTTAAAATTTTATTATTTATCCATTTACTTTTTGAGTACACTAGACTAGATTTCCATTAATTTAAAAGCTAATGTGTTGCCAGTTTTACGAAATTATAGTTTCTAATTTCAAAATACTTTCATTCTTCGTGGCTACCATTCTTGGCAATTTTTCTGTAGCATTAGAAGAATCTAAGCAAAGTCTGGAGTTTTGGCCAGTTTTTTTTCCACATGAAACGTAGTAACGCGCTAGAAACCCTTAAAAAGTTCTCCGATCCATCCTATTCTTGAAAAATAGCCTTTACGTAGCTTTGATATAACACAAAACAACTTAACATACCAAAAATCTAAGCAAAGGTCAAAAATGGGGGCGGGGGCGTATATAACATTGATAATTCTTTTTCTAATTAAAATTGCTTTTATAAAAGATTCTTTAACTAAGGCCTCGGTATAACGAATTAAATGAGCAGAGTATCAAACTTGTAATTCAGAAAAAAAATATTTAATTTGAAATGTCATTATGACTTTATTTGTATCAGTAGTATTTTTTTTAATAAAAATATTTTATTCGCTAATCTTGAAATATTCGAAAATATTGAAATATGTGAAATGTTCGTTCCATCAAGATTTAGTTCTTCACTCTAGCGTTGAATCTGCCGCATCTCAGTTCATAATTTTTCAAGGAAAAATCTTTAATGCACTTATTATTTTTTTTTACCATGAACCTTTTTTTAATCATTCCGGCGGTATTATCCCGGCGGTCATTCCCGCCAAACTATTTTCCCGTCAAATATACTGGCAAACTGTTGCCAATCGTATTCTGAACCATCAATAATTTCATGTGCACGGCATTTATCTTGGCGTAAAATCGCTCGTCTTGGCGGACCGCCGGGATAATACGTAAGTATCATCATTCGCATTGCTAGAATGTGGAATACATAGCAAAAATATTCCCATCATTACAATGGCGAATATTATTCTCTATACCCAATAAAGAATTCCGAGACCAACGGATCTGAGGCATGCAAAACCTGAGCCGTGGAAGAAAACCTGAGCTACATCTCCTCTAAGTCTGCATAACGATAAAAGTAAGCAGTTTAAAAATATCTTCAATGGGCGAGCATTAGAACCCACACAATACATAGGTACCACTATCGGGGCGAAAGCAACTATAACATTTAAACGGAGGAAGATTATATTCCTCCATAACGGTCATATATATAAAAAAGCTTTTTTGACGTCCTTGTATGTTTTCTTACTTCTTCAGAATGCTAATTGGGTGAACTAACTAATCGAACTAACTGGGATTTCTTTGGCGGCAGTCAAAAATGTGCTGTTACAAATTTGTGCCTCAAAATTATCAAAGTATATTCGAAAGTTGTGCGATTCTAACTAGCTCCTCAAGATTACACAATCTGAGATTTTTCACAAGATTAAATTAAATAAGCTTTTTTATTCTGCTGAACCATGGAAGATTTAAATATTTCGGATTCTGCATAATCTTTCAATTGTTTTAGTTACTCTAGATTTTCAGTGTTGAAATTAGAAACGTTTCATTGTAATTGTTTGTTATATTTATCTTTTTTAAAGGAGGTCTTATAACTGACTGAGCGGTAAGTAATCCTACCTTTAAATATACGACGGTAATTTCAGAAAACATTGCCCGATTTTTTTTTATTTTTTTTTTTGTGAATTCGTTTAATGTTTGTTGAAGGAATAGTCAGGAACTTTTTTATGTAGAGTCAAACCAGCTTCATGGGATATTGTTAAAGGAATATCCCGCGTATTGTAATAAATTTTTAATGTACCAAACAGTAAAATAAGTCAATGTGATCTTGGTTAATGCAGTATCCCGTTTATAAGAATAAATTTCGTGGCAAATTCGTGTCATATTAGCTATTCCACTAAGCAGGTTTGACTGTATTACAAGCTTCATCAGAATTGAGGAAATTTTAGATTAACGGATCTGATAAAAAGGTTGCTTTAGTCAAAAACATTTTTTTTAAAGAGCGCGAAAAAGTATTAAGAACTCATTTCTAGCAATCAGATCGAAGCAACATGAGATGCCTCTGGCTGTTCCACAACTCCTAGGGAAAAAAGAAAAAAATCCATTTGCTTTTTCTTGCAGGGCTCCTCTCTAGAACATCCCAGAACTCCACAGATAAAGAAACACACTTCCACTATCCTTGGAAAATATATTTGCGTATATGTCCCTAAAAATCAAAAAAGAAGTCAACACTGACTTTAAAAAAAAGTTTTTTTCTCCAGTTCTTTGAAGTATTTTAGGCATAGTTTTCAGAGCAACCACGAAGTTTTGAAATTAATTTTTTTTTTTTTTACTTTTCACTTTTTTTTTTCTCTCGAAAGGGGAAAAAAGGAACTATTTTTATCTATACATTTTCAAGCTAAGGAATGTTGCTATAACCGAAATAAAGTGAAATTTTAAAGAAAAATATTATGGTTTCAAGTTTGCAATCAGTTTTCAAACTCAATAGTCTAGGCCATCTCGCAAATACAAAGCAACTTTGCTTTTTAGATTTAGATATGTATTTGAGAAGTTTATATATATATATATATTTTTTTTTTCTTTACTTCTCTAGTTCAAATGCCCGTTTGGATTTCAGCTGCAGTTCGAGATAAGCCGGAGGGAAAAATTTGAAATATTTTGATATCTCCAGAGAACATTTTCTTTTTCTTGTTTTACTTCTCTTTTTGATATAAGACATGTGTATTCTCTATGTTTACAATGTGATAGATATGGTTATGTAAAGGCATATTCTGTTAGTATACGAAATGTTAAAGGCGTTTTTCTGAGGAGATGCACTTTGAAAATAAATAGTTACAAGTGTATAAAATGAGTTGAACTCTATCGTGTACCGAAAATAAATAACTTTCTTCGGCAAGTAAATATTAGGTATACCGGAATGTAACGCATTTTCTTTACATTATATTGAAGCAAGTTTTCAACAAGCTTTTAATTACAAGAAAGATGAACCTAAACATAGAATTTGTATCTGTTTCATTTTAAAACACTTGAGAGGGTGAAAAACTGTTTCAGGCTGGCTGCTGTGGAACCGTATACGCTAATGGGAGCTAGTGCACGTAAAATCTGTTCGTGGCTCGAACGTCCTCCTTGCTCACTGATACCTTAGGGCGGGGTGCCAATTTCAGGTGTTGGGCCTCTTATCTGGAATTGGTCCAAAGTTAGGAGAACCCGAGCTAAATCAGACTTCTTTTAGTCCTGGAACTCATTAAATGGAAACTACTCTGGTTCTCACTGGAACTCATTAAATCCTACATGAGGCAACTGTCATCGCTTCGCGAGTGCCAGAGGACATAAGAAACAGCGACAACAACATATCAAAACAACAATTTCAGATTTCTTTTTTTATTTCAAGGAAGACGATAAAAATGGGGAGGGGGTGGCCGTCTACTTTTCTTGAAGGACGAATTATAAAATGTTCGGAGATGGATTCTTAGATATACCTGAGTGTTGTGTTTTACAGCAAGAACTTTATAGGTATGGGTAGCATTTTTCTTTTTTCTATGTAATAGAGAGAGTTATGTAAAAAGAAAGATGTCTCCCTCCCATAGATTAGAAGTAGATTTCATGCTATCAACTAAAGAACCGAAAAACAAAGACGCTGAATGTATCTTCTGTGACGGAAAATTCTCAATGATCAATGGACTTTTGCAATTTTTTTTTTAATAGGCTCGAAGCAGAAATGAATTTAACATAATAACTTGAACTATAAAAATACGTTTTTCATAGTTAAAATTACTATGCTTTATGAAGTATATGAATAGTTTTTCCGGAAGGTAGTATGGAAGGTTTAAACCACCTATTCCATATTAGCCGATTATTTCCTATTAACCTCCATTCGTAAATTTTTTAAATACTTTTTCCTATAACAACAAAATAAATAGTGTTTATCTTTACAAGTGACATTTCATTGCAATCAGTTATAGTACGTACTATAACACATGAGGAGTCTGGGGATTTTATTTCAAAACCTATGTAGTCAAAAATGTAAATTTTATAATGCTATTCCATATTACCCTCCTCTCCTCTACCAACTAGAAGCACTGCAACGCTATTTTTATCTTGCCAAAAATTACCATCTTTTGATTTTCTTCATTAAGAGCAAATCCTATATTTTTTTAAACATTTCTAACAGTGCATATTAAGAATAACTGAGACACAATTTGAATCTAAATTATTGTATATTAAGACAAAAAAACAAAAAAAAAAAACTAAAACCTCTGCGAAGAACTACAACCCCCACCTGACATAGCCCTCTGCGTCTTCACATTCCAGCTAATCTTTATGTCAAAAGCTTTTAATTAAAACCAACACGCTTGACGACAACCATTAAAAATTTCCTAATCTCCCTCCCAGACAGCGTCTACCTGATTTTTCCGTGAGGAGAAAAAAAAAAAAAAAAAAAGACCTGTCAAGGAGTGGGAAAAAAGAGAAGTAAATAAAAACACACCTCCCCTTCCTTCTCCTTCCCCCATTCAATTCTCCTGATCCTAAAATTTTCAATATTTTTATCTTAAAAGAATGATTTCGTTATTTTTTTTTTCTGATTCAATATATGCACTTGTTAGTTTGGATAGGGTAAAATTCATTTTATTTACATCATTTAAACATTAATCCATCAGTGCTCAGAGTTCTATTGTCAGGACATTCAGTTCTTACTATTTTCACCACTAATCGCTAAAATGCATAAACATGATTCCATTTCCCCATTCTAGTGAATTTGATGTTGACAAAATGCTTAAGCCCAAGTGACAAATTCAAAATTTTCAGTGTTTTATTCATACACTTTAGAAAACAAGGAATATTATATTCGTACCACTGATATATGAAAATTATTTATCACTGTTAGCATCAGCTCGAATCAAAGAATACAATTTAAATGGCTTGTGGCTGTCGTGTCAAAATTTATTTTTAAAATCTCAAAAACTTAGCTGGCAATGACACATAACCACGAATGTCTAATTAATGTAACAATATCAAATTTACGAATTTAGTAAGGACTTCCCTATCTGCAGTATTTGAGTTGTTTAAAAATTTTCTTATTTTTAATACAAGAAGATTGCAGCTCATAAGTAGAAAATAGTATAAAATTAGATTATCGAAGTAGGTGTGTTTGTTAAATGTCTTCCAAGGGGATTTTCAAGGAAAACTGCTACTGATTTTCATGCGTATTAAATGAGAACGAGCCTGGAAAGTTCTTCCAGCAAGCCAAAAATTCGATGTGAGGTAACTCAAAGTTTCTTAAAGACTGATTGTAGCACTTTTTTTAGGCGAGAATCGAAATAGTCAACAGCATGGTAAGCTCACAAGGGGTCATTGATCTATGAATCTGACATATGAGTACAAATGGCTTATTCGTTATTCAAAAATTTAATTCCTGTAGTATTTTAGCGTGAAATACATTTTTTATATAGTTCTTTGTAATATATGTAGAGTTGAATCAGTTTGAAACTTTCCTGAATCTGCTTTCCTTATAGAAAAGACCACAGTTCCGGGGCAAGTTTTTGAGAGGAAAATTCATAAGTTTCTTTCCTTCGATTGACATTTTTTTTTTAACTTCTAATATGACAACCAGGCATGGATCGGATATTTCTTGAAAGCCTTACTCCATTCGTCTCGCCTTTTACCGGTTGTTCTCCTGTTGAAAGCTTCAAAATTCTGAAAACCTCATTTAGACAGTCAGTACATCTTAATTTTGATCATCGCGTAGTTCTATTACAGTTAATCTATTTAACGGAATAATGTATGAAAGGCACAAGTTGTGGATGGAAGCTCTTTATCCCTGTAAAAGAACACACTTTCACAACACTGTTTTTGCTGTTCGATTTCGTATGGTTATAATGTATTGCTCAACTTATTCCCTGTCGACAAATTGGTAAAGGGTTTGCAGGTTGTCATGAATGTTTCACGCAACTTACAATAAATCGTCAAGAACGAGACAGAGTTAAAAGCTATAATCTTTGGGCTGTATTTCCTCCCTAGAAATTCATAGAATAATTTTTGCACAGTTAGAATTGAAAAAAAAAAATACTGCTACTGTTATCACAATCAACAAAACACAGCAGCTTCCGAAGAAATTAAAAATCACGTACAATAAAATCTTCCGCATTCGAGCTCATACAATGGGAGTATTTATAAGTAGGGTTCACAGCATCCTATAACATCATTAGATGATATAACTCAAACCCAGAGAAATGAGCAATATTAACTGTTTTCCACATTACCAGATGTCTCACACTACAATACCGAGATGAATCACTTAAACAGAATTCCATAGCTCAAAGCTACTTGCCTTTAATTGAATTGCGATTAACTGAAAATTTAGACTGCAAGATATTCTACATCTTATACTTGTTTTTATAATCCGTTTTCGAATTCGGTAGTGTATATTGGAAATTCCAGCTATATTAAAAAAAAAAAAAAAAATTATCCGATAATGCTGATAACTTAAAAGAAGACTACTATATAGAAGTCTTACTCTAAATCTCAACGGTTTAAAAAAATTGGCAACTTTCAACTCCAAATGCGAAACTCAACGTGAAATATATTTTGGAACCGACCTGATTTTGGCGATAACCAGAAAATTTGACTAGCTATTGCCAAGTTTTAATGTTTACCTCCGAACATAAAAGATCAGTACCTCACTTAGTAACTAACAGTTCCCCATGCAACAAAATACAATTTTTAACATTCTGTACAGAGAGCGCTACTTTTAGACAAAAATTAAGCTTTGAGAAACAACTAAACTCATAAAATGAGTAACCGATTTTTTATTGCCTTAGATATCATTCCATTATGCGTTCCGATACGCCCTATATCGACAATTATCGGTTTCTTCAGTCCTTCCACTTTTTCTTGTGCAGCAAAATTCCTTACGACATAAACCACTTTTTCCATAATCCATCACTTTAATCTAAATGTCCAAGGATGTTAATTAAAACCCACAAGTCTGACGAGCGCCATTACAAATTTCTTAATCTGTTTTCTAGACATCTGCCAGTCGCGAAGCACCTATAAAGAAACGCGAGGGAAAAGAGTACAAAAAATAACAGAAAAAAAAACCAACATCGTTGTTCACTCTCTACCTGTGTCTTGACAGTTTTACTTGACTGGCTTTCCCTCGGTTCTTTGTCGGCAAATTGCGGCCGGTTGTTATTTCGGAAGTCACTCTGAGTTGGATTTGCTAACAGCAGGGGCGGCACTTCTTTTTAAAAGAGCTACCTGCGGAGGCTGTCATAATTTTGAAGTGGGGCAGTTACAAGCTGTGTGTTTTTGTAATTCTTTTCGAGAATAAGGTTTAGTGCTTGGCTTACGCGAAAGTCTTTTTTGCGTGTGTCTTGTGATTTTTTTTTTTTTTTTTTTTTGGGGTGCTGCGTATGTTTTAGGTGAGTTTTAACCCGAATTAAAATATTTTGGGACGTGGATATGTTTTTTAAATGAAATGCAACGAAAAAAACATATTTTTTCAGTAAAAATTATTATAGAATGTTGGTGCTATGATAGGACAGAACACATTTCCCTTAAGCATTGCTCTACATCACTTGCGTTTGCTATATAACTACTTTATCATTCAGTGATTGTTTGAAGTTAATAAGAAAATATTTTTAAGGTTTTCTTGCATAAACTGTGAACTTCATGGATATCTGTTACAATTTGTACAAAAAACAGGTTTTTTTCATAGTAACTAAGACGACTTTGCGAATGAATGCCTTAAGCAGTAATTTGAGTAATCAGTAGCGTTAGTTAAAAAGTTACATTCTAAAATATATAATTTTTCAGCTGTAAAATTTGAATGACACATGAACATTTATGTACAGTCTTACCTATTCTGCTCAGATATATATAGTTCGTATTGCTCTATTAAAAGGACAACTTTTTACTTTAAATTTTGTCGTTGATAATCACGAGTACAACCAGTCTGTCCATCTTCCTTACAAGAACTGTTTGGCAGCTGATTGTAGATACTCAGCAATCTTTCTTCTATACTATTAAAATCTGTGGCGTCTGTCTGTGTGTGTGTGTGTGTGTGTGTGTGTAGCATCATCTCCGCCTAAACGGCTGGGAGTTGAGTTTTGAACGAGGTATCCAGTTATTCGGAAAATTTCGAGAAAGAACCTCCGCTAATTTAAATTTCGAAATTCGAATTAGTTTAGGAGATATTGATAAAAAACCCCGTCAAAAACACCAATTTTTGCTCTCCGCAACTCCGCGATTGTAACCCCTGTAATGAAAATGTGAGAAATAAGCATCGAGGTTGCCATGTTTGGCGAATTTATTAAAGATTTACACTCTTGCATTAAAAATAAAGGAATAATACTTTTTTTCTGTTTCGAATATTTGCTAGGTTATTTTTTAAAGTAAATAAAAAACTTTGTAAAAAACACACATAAGATGTTATAGGTAAAGTTTTTTATTTACTTTATTGTTTAACACCAGTATTTTGAGTGTTTTTTCCGTAGGTTATTTTTTAATTAAAATATCGTCTGCGTGGGAAATCAGAGCAGGTATTCTATATTTTTTATACGCAAAAGAAAAAGGATTTGTAAATTTCAGAGACTAAAGTGTATAACTTTATAATTTGGCGAAAAAAATGGCTTATATGCCGATTTTTGAGAAAGTGGATTCTAGTGGTTTGCACAGTTTTAGGCTTGGCGCAATTTACTGAGAGCGTAAAGAAATAGTATTTTTAAAAACAAGTGTAGGTTTTACTAGAATTTAGCCTGAAATTTTAATTTTCTGTTCAGAAATAATGCAGTTATTAAGGCGATTTTAAATGATTTTCATCAAGTTAAATAAATTGATTTAAGTTAGGGAAACCCCGCCAAATTTCAGAAAATTAAACTTTTTCATTTGTATAGCTAATTCTATGCCCCGATTGAAATGAGTTGGTGTTACGAGCGTATGCATAGATAATATTTTTTAATCCCGCCAAACAAGGTGTAATAAAATGAAGTCTTTATAAATACGAATGCTGTTTGAGATGAATGAGAATATTTTTTAAACCCAGTAAGACTAGCTGGTAATGCCTTTAAATTATTGCATTTATTGTCAAGTTTAATGTGTGATTCGTTTTGGCTATTTGCCATCGACTGCCGACGTTAATTACGCCAAAATGGCAGTTCTAGCAAAGTAAACATAAATAAATTATTTCATATTCTATTTTTAACACTGCTACAGTTTCCGTAGCAATGGAATCCATTGTTGCGACTTAAGTTGTTCAATTTAATAATTAAGTGAAACCACTCATTTCTACAGCTCTTAAGACACAAAAAAGTGAAAACGCATTAAATATGAAACAAATAGAATTTTAACATATTTGCGCATTAAAAATAATGGAAGTTTTTTCAGGCAATTCTGCATATTTCTCATTTTATTTCCTTCGCGTGTGACGTCATTTTCACGTCATTGTCTTCTGTTTTGCTGTCAGATTATCCGGAGAAGCACATTACACACTAACGTATATGCTGTTTCGGCGGACATAAGGAAGCAATTTGTCGGTTGCGTATTTGCCTAACCCCTCTGTGTGTCTAAATTGAAGCAATGAAACTTTGTAGGCGTTTTTTTTTTAAACTAGAAAAATCCAGATTAACGTCGATTAACGTGGAAAAAATATATATGGAAAACTATTTAATTGGTAGCCGTAATGCGAAATGATAATCGATTATTCACATGGGCAAAGCAACAAAATTTCGAAAGTATGAAAAGTCAGGAATATGAAATGAAAATCCAAAATAAATCACCAGAAACTATAGGATAAGCATCGTGTACGAGAATGATATTGCAATCATGTACATAACAAAGGCGCTTACAAGGAATGCAAATTATAATATGAAATTAATTGCTCTTTCTTCCCATGGCTTTTGCGGAATCTTTCCGAATAACGGGATCCGATGTGCTTAGAATATTTCATATAAATTACTTATATGTTAAAAGTCTATTTATTTTTTCATATACATTCCAGTTACTCCAGTTACAAGACTAAGAGCTCTAGAAACGATTTCAGATTTTGTTTAATATTGAATTTGACACTAAGCAATTAATCTATGTTAAAAATAAAATATGAAATTAGTTATTTATTTAGTGTGAATTGGCAGTGAGATCAACGTTAGTTTTATGTAACAAGTGTGCTACTGTATTAAGAGTTCAGTAAGGGTAATAAGCTTTTCCGCTTTAGTTACGTCACAAATGTTTTCATTTACGAAAGCGAGAAGACCTTCACGGAAACAGGATGCATTTTTGGTTTCTGAATGTATAATGTGCATCGATTGTTTCGTGTAGGTTTTTTAAATTTGGGTAAAATTTAATAAAGTCATCTGCAACATAACTGTGCTAATGCATTGTCCACGCTTTACGAAATGCAAGATAAGATAATATAGTATTCAACATCATGCAATGTTATTCATATGGTATGTATGAATGCTATAAATTAAACCTAAAAAAGAGAATTATATGATGCAGAAATAAGGCATTTTTCGAAAGAGAAAAGTTTCGTTTGCATACCGTAAAGTTCTTACTTTTCTGATCGCCAGTGACAATGTAGTTTTTGTGTCATCATGTTGCAATCGTCTCAAATTTCCACTCATGGAGTCAGCTTTTCGTCAGAATTCCAGCAATTTTTCACTATTAGAGATTCTTATCACTGTGTTTGAATTCGAATTATATGTATAAGGAAAATATTCGTCTCCTATCGTGCGGAGAACGGGTAAGCAGCTAGTATATAATAAAATCCGAGAGTAAACATTGTATGTAGCTATGTAGGTAGGTAAGTTTGTGACCTCCGATCTTTTTGCGCGCGTCTCTGGATCGCATTGCGCCGAGACGATTGGTTGCAGACCCACCGAATTTTGCATACGGCTTCGCTAGGACAGATCCTAACACGCCTCGGAGCGATTTTTCGAAATTCGAATTAGAAAATGTTTTATTTTATGTTTTGTCCGATTTTTAGCGATTTTTCTCGCTTAATACGTAATAACGCCGGTCATTACACTCGCAAGAAAACGAAATTTACATCATCGGACAGAGGAGAAAATTTTCTTTTAAAAATTGTTTGTTCGGACTGTGTAACATAATTTTCAGATTTTTGGAAAATTTTCAAATAAAATTAAATTTGACGCTGACTTTCGTAAAATATTTTTAAAATTGCTGCATCTTGAATTCTATCCGTCATAACATTTTTATATTTTGTCAAATGACGGAGCATACATTTCGCCCTCTTTTAAAAGAAAAAGCAGAGGAAAATATAAATTAGGAGATTTTTTACGAATTTTTAAGTAAAGAATTATTTTCATTTCAATAGTAGCAGCTTAAAATTTTCGGTATGATATCTTGCGTTTTGGTTGTCTTGGAGACAGTAACAATTATTAAAATTGCCAGTTGAAAAAATAAATAAATAAAATTACTTTAAAATAACTGAGTTTTCGCATGTGAAAAGTGCGTGATTTTTATGTCATAAGTTTAAAACCTCTTTCGAAACTCAATCAGAATAACGGACTCACAAGCAAAACATACGCCACGCATGTGAAATAATTCTATATTTTACTTAAAGTTGCCAGAAAAATAATTGAATGCTGTTTTTTCACAAGTGAATTATCCAGCATTATTTACAATTGAGATTTTAAACGGGTCACGTTTTCGAATAGCAGGAAATATATTGCGGTGTTAAACAGGGCCTGATTATGACCAACAGGGGGCCCCGGGCATTGTTGAATTTGGGGGCCCCCGTCTATAAAATTTGTTTTATTTTTCATATTTTTTTTTTATAAAAAAAAGAACAACATTTGAATTTGTTGGCCATTTCGAGCCGGGGGCCCCTGGGACCGTTCGATAATAGGGCCCTGGTGCTAAATACGCCATTCTGACAATAATTAAGCATACAAATGTATGGATAGCTGTTTTAGTGGCAACCATAAAGTGAAATGATTATCGTTTATGCTAATGCGTAAATTGAAAAGAATCACCAAAGAGTAAAAGACTACGTGGCAAATATCTAAACCGTTTCTTTAAATTAAGCATTGATGGTTGCAAAACGAAAATATATTGTATTGGTATCAGTAAAAGATAGTATAAGTAATAGTAAGTAGATATGCTAAGGCAATATTGATCAAAGCACAATATACCGCATTAATAAATATTTCGTGAAACTAAGCCTTCTACTCATTCTTCAACAACCATCTTACATCACAGCTAACAAAATATTAAGTAAGTCTACGTCGCGCTTATATATCCCGGGGTAGTTTCAACAAAAAAGACTGTAACAGAACTTTCTTTTTTCTTGGCAGATCATAACTCTTCATATGTGATCATAACTCTTGATGTGATCATAACTCTATGTGATCATAACTCTTGTGAGATTTTGTTTTCTCACAAGAGTTATGATCACATTTTTTAGGAAAATGTTCTCTTCTTGCCTTGCGAAGAGCGGGTACACAACTATTTAACTATAAAATAAAACGGTTCTCCACATCATGTAGTATCTAAGGTATTAATGGCATAACTTAAATCTAAAAAAGAGTATGATGCAGAAATGAGACATTTTGAATATTAGGAATTTTCACTGCGAACCGTCACGCTTTTCTTTTCTAATAGCGAATGACACCGACATAGTTTTTTGCGTCTTAATATTACCAATGGTCTCAGGTCAGTACTTATACTAACTTTACAAATAACTAATGAATAACTTTACGCCAAGAGTGAAATCATTTTGCTTATTTTTAGATCCCAAATCACAGGAATCAATTCGAACTATACATGTAAGAAAAAGTTTCGTTCCCTACCGTGCGAAGAACGGGTACGCAGCTAGCATATTTATAACCTTTGGTAATAACGTTTCACTAGATTCACTGTCTTCACATACTGATATGTACACAGAATCAAATACATTTTACAAGTTTCTGTAATCAATGATAAGGTATCTCATATAAAATGTTTTGCTATTTATGCTCCTATCGTAATTTTTTTATCTCTTATCATGTGTTTAACAGTCTGAGGTGATGCTAATTTTTTATGGATGATAATACGGCAGGAACCCTCGAACATGAGTTGAATTAGTTTTCTGAAGAAAGAAAGAAAGGGAAAAAAACCTTATAACGCAGTGTCTCTTTCAGTGTACTGTAATGTTTCCAAAGTTCTACTTTGGAATATATCAGTACAAGAAATATGTGATGTATCTAAAATACATAAAATGAAAAATTACACATATAATATATGGAATTTGGCATAAGGAATTTCCGTGATGTATTCAACCTCGTGTCAAATATACGGTCAAATTGGCACTAAATGCCACTTTATTTACCAGATGTTACTCCCTTTGAAAGTATTTTTTTTTTTAATTGAGTCATTATAAGACTTTAAATATAGTGTGTACTTCAAAAGAAAAAAAAAGATAGTTTTTATTTTAATATTTGCAACATTGAAATAGTTATTTGCCCAGACAGCACAGCAAATTTGCATCAAACTTGCAGCAAGCTTGATTTATCAAGTCAATAAACTTGAATTAAGCTTGAAATTTTCAAGCGTGTAAGCTTAATGCAAGCTTGAATCAAGTGTTCTAGTTTACACTTGCCCAGCTTGCATTAAGCTTGACATTTCAAGCATGAATAAAGTTTGACATAGCAAGCTTCATTTCAAGCTTAAAAAGCGCCCCCCCCCCAAAAAAAAAAATTCCTAATTACTCGGGGCGACGGTCGGCGAACTCGCCCCACATACTTTATTTTGCCACGCATTTTCCCTTCCACGCCGAAATTTCAATTTAATTTAATATGTTTCCATCAAGTGTCCGCGGCTAGAATAGAAGCCGGGTCCTTTGGGTTGGGAGGCGAGCGTCCTAACAGTTGCGCCAATCTCAGTCGGACCGATATGACTAAAGTTTGAAGTGAGTGTTAGGGTGTTATCACGCCGTTTTCTGGCCAAATTGATAAGTGGCCACTGTGTTATTTGTTTCTTTTATTTTTCCATGGGATTCATCAAAATTAAAATAATGTTATGTGTGATTTAGAGACTGTACTAATAGGGAAATAAACATTATATAAACTTAACAGCAGCACACGTTTGAAAACTTTCAAAATCGAGACAAACGACTGATTTTGAAATCAATTTAGTAGTATAATTGTAATTTATTTTGAAGAATTTCCATATTTGGAAATATAAATTCTTTTTTTTTAAATTCTATGGTCAAGTACATTTATGACTGATGATAAATTTTTTTGTAGCGGCCAGAAACCGCCTCATTCTACCACCCATAAAGTGAAGTATATTAACTAACTAAATTGTGTTAATTATATTAAAATTTATTTTTAGGGCTAATTAATTAGTTAATGGAATTACTAATGGAATTAGTTAATGGAATGGTTAATTAGATGTAAATAAAACTAAAACTCCCCTCGTGTTACACTTCAGAGGGGCTTATCCCATTCATTCCTTCCCCTTAGACTTTTCAATATCCATTCGCCTTCTCGCCTACAGCGACAGATGGCGCCATCAGAGTAATAATCAAGCTAATGGATTGAACTGTCCAGCTTGTATTAATACGTCAAATTCAAAGAAGTGTCAAGCTTGATTTAAGCTTATGTGCTGTCTGGGTGGATAATAAACCTGAATCGTAAATCGCATACCCTTATAAAAAATGCAAATTCATCTGCAAATATCTGTCAAAATCAATGATATGCAAATCAATATCTGTCAAAAATTAGCCGAACTCTTGCTTAAATTTTACGACTGTTCACTCGCCATAAAAATATCTAGCAGGTTTTAGTTGTATATTGATATTTTGTATATTTTTTTATACATTCATCATATGTTTTGATGAGACACAGCTAAATGCGGTACTTTTATACGAACTGTGTATTTCCATGAACGGACCACTAAGAAACCAACATTAAACAGAAGTAGACTAATGTGCCGAGCATGAATCTACTATTTGTAGCTAGATCGCTTGAAATTCATCCATCTTTCCAAAAGCAGCCATCGCCTGTTTTCCCACCGCACGCCTTTACTACAGTTTAAACAATGAGGCTCTCAAATTTAATATAGTCCTTTCATGTGCACGGGTCAATCGTTCTAACCCTTTAACTCAAACGCTAATAACACCCTTCTTGGGTTAACAATCGGCACAAAAAAATACTAAAAAAACCGGGAGTTATATAATTCACGGCACAAACAACCCTTCCTCCATAATCTTCTTTGTTCAATAATACGGGGGAAAAGGAGCCTACTCTGTAATTTTGGGTCTTTCTTTCCTTTGGCCATTTTTTTTTTTCTTCTTCAGATTGAAGAATCATTTGGATGAAGCGTCAGAAGTTTCTATTTGCAGCAATGGCAGCGACTTAACATTCTTTCTACAAATCGCGTGTCCTCAGGCATTCTTTCTCTGTTTCTTATTTAGTGTTAGTGTTTTCTTGTTCAAAACTGCAAATTGCAGTCTCCCGCTGAAATGACTCCTAAGGCGATGGTTTATATTTTCTTGGTAGCTTTTCCTTTTTCTTTAACCACTGCTATTTGTTGCTTAGTTTTGGTTCGTCCTCTTTAATTCTGATCGTTTGGCGTATTTCGATCAGTATTTTTTTTTCGTGAGTGGCATCGCTTCTTCGGTTGTCCTGTACAGAAAGAATGCTAAGGATTTTTTTCCCCTTTCACACTTCTTTTTTGCGAGGCTCGCCTCTTCCCGGTTTTTTTTGTTTTTTTTTTCTTTGTGTATGAGTTTGTTAGTTGTTGCCTTAAGATTTATGATGTCTGGAACAAGACAGATATTGAATTTTTGTACTTCACTTTCGTACGGAATAATTTAGCGCACGTAGAAAGGCAGAGTAAAAAATAATGAAGTGTATACTTGTATTTTATAATTATAAATCATTTACTTAAATAATAAAAAAATTTACACGATACCGCTTGATGTTTAGAGGTACTATAAGATAAGTCCTATTAGAAATCACGGAATTACTGTATAAAAAATACTAAAAGTGCAGGATGTTCCTAATTTAAGTTTCAATATTCAGAGCTGTGTACAACGAAATCGAATGGTCAGAATCGTACCAAATTTGCAGTAAACCTTGATGAGGCCATAGAAAAGAGAAGTGCTTGGAAAAGAATAGTTCAAAAAATCACCACCAGGCGACATTTCACAGCGTTTGTGTGAATAAAAAATTTAAAGAACCATTCTCAAGCAGAGACTTTTAAAGTAGGTTCTTTATACCTCTACATGCTGCGATAATGCGCATATCAACAACTAGAACAGTTGTAAAGCGCTACCTTTGTAGCGCATTTTTTTGTCCCCATAAATCTGTCTCGGTGGTCTCATTAAGGTTTTTTGCAAATTTAGTAATATGCTGACCACTAATTTTAACTGCACATAGATCTGAATAGGTAAATGTTAATTATGATATAGGTAATATGATATAGGTAAATGTTACACCCAGCTTAAGAGCTTCTCTTAAGCAAATGTATTATTATTACAGTAGTGGTGCAGTTGCAAAATCACTGCTAAGAAAGAATATCTTATAGCAACGGATTTCGTGGAATTAAATTACAAATATAATGTATACTTTTAAGAGTGTGTATATTAAATTACAAATATAATGTATACTTTTAATACTGCCGCAAAAGTTGTTTAAGAGCCATTTATACTTAAACAACTGCTAACTTTGATTTCAGCTAGTAATACTTAATTTGGCTTATGCCTTTGCATTAAAGTGGTGATCCCGTAAATTGTAAAAGTATCTTTTCCTTTTTTTTTTCTTTTTACTCGTATTCCTCATTATTTTAGTTCCATATGATAATCAGTCCGATGCTGACTTTTGTACTCATAGATTGTTATTTTCTCTTATCTATTAGCTTGGCGACTTTTTTTTTTTTTAGTTTTAACTTTTCGCCTGTCATTAAATGTTTTTGGCATAATGTTTTATATAATTCGAAAAAGAATATTTTGTTCTGTTGGAATCTGTTTGTTTATTTTTTTTCTAGTTAATTCGTGTTAATTTTCAGATCATTAAAATTGCGAAAAATTTGTATTTCTGGCATCTTCTCTTTTCGTTTTTAATCAAGGTTCTAAGGCCGCAAAAGCTGGTCGTGGCATTTGTACTATGTATGGACAGGATGCCATAGCTGTTCGTGATTGGCATTCCACATTCGAGAATTTGACATCAAAACGTACTTTATTCTGGCCGTCCAGTTGATTTTGACAAAGAGCAATTAATCCAAAATTTTGCATGGAATGCTACCACGCTGCTATGTAGATGGGCTTTTAGTTGATGGGGGGGAAGGTTCAAAAGTGAGGAGCATTTAAAAAAAAAGGCGGAAACTTAATTGTGAACCTCCAATAAATAGTGATATCATTTATTATAACGAAGAAATTTAAACATTGTTAATTTATTTACCATGAACCAGAAAAAATGTTTTTATATGAAACTGCCTGAAAGTGGAGAAAGAATATGTTTACAATCATACATATTAAGAAATTTCTAACCTTTTTTTTCTGTGTGTGTGAATAAAAGATGTATAGAAATGTTTTTCTGTTCTAAAAACCATTAAGTAATATTTCAAATTTTATTACAGAATAAAAAAAAAGAATTCTTTTGCAATCTTCCAAAAACAAAGCACTATCCTTAATTACAGGTATATGCTTAGTTCATCTTGCTTATTTAGCCGGCACTGAAATAATGATCTCGTTTGTTATTAAACAAAGAGCTAAACATTTTTTTACTCCTTAATTTTGCTTCTCATTTCCCCCCACAAAATAATTAAATAATATGCACCGAAAATGAATCGGTATTCTACGCTCTGCATAAGCTTACTTATTCCAGAAGAAAACTCAAAAAAAGAAGAAAAAGAAAAACCACCATCACTGGAAATGAAAGTTTTAAATTTCATAACTTCGGGCTCAATTATAATGATCAAAACATTTTTTTTTTAACCGAATGGTTTCCTTTACGCTCTATGCAGCAGTATTGACTATTTGTGTCTTGTAGGCTTGCTTGTTTCTGATTATTTAAAAGAAAAAAGTTTGAGAAAAATACACGAAATAGGTTTCCAGAAACTTGAGAAGTAATTTTGATTTTACTTTCTTCCGAGATATGCACTAATAGAAAGTGGTAGAACTTTCACTGCATTCAATTTACGTATTTGCCATGCTTTTAGTTGTATTTTTGCCTACAGCGTTCTCTGCAATTAAAGTTTTTTGTTTGTTTGCTGTTCATATTCTTTATAATTTTTATTCTATTACATTTGGGATTTAGAGGGATTCAAGACTTTTTATTTTTATTTCTAACTAAATGATTATAAAAAATGCAGTTTGGAAACATTATTCATAGATTTATCTATGATAAGTATTCAAATGTATGCTGTGGAATTTTAAGTTCAACAATACTAATTATTTTGGGGGTCTTTGATAATTTTGTAAGTATACGCATAATTGATTATATTTCTGTTGCACAGCTGTAACATTCGTGCTTCACTTTAAGTTGAAAGTTGAAATTTGCATATTAGTCACACATTATCATAGCTTTTACAGACTGGAAGGATTGAAACAAAGCATCGTCAAACTATCATGTGCAATTTTATTAAAAATATTACAAGTTCTTTTTGAAATGGCTCGGAATCATTTTTTGTTGAAATGGCTTTCTAAAAAGTGGGGGTATTTTGTCCCGTAGTAGATCAAGTTGATCAGTTAAAAAAAAAATAATTATAAAATTCTTGTATATAAATTACAATATTGAGAAAGCAAACCTTAAATTTACATGTATATTAATTTAAATTCAATATCTGAAATTTGAAGAACTTTTATTTGATAAAGACTCAAAAGATTAATTTTTAGATTTTTGACGATACAATTTTTTATTAATTTATTTAACATATTGAAACTCTAAAATTCCTTCAAAAATATTGCTTTGTTTGAATTGTAAAACGAATCTAGCAAGCTGCTACAATCCACATTTTCAACCCGTGTTGCTACAATAAATAAATAATAAAATAAATATCTCTCATTTTGAGTAACAGTTGATGTACAAATTTCATTAAGATGTCAGTGATTTTAAAATTAATTAATTTATCATAATTAATACATCATTCTTAAAATTTTACGGGAACACCTTTGATGAACTAACATTTACGTTTCAAACACAGAGTACATGAAATTCAAACTTCTTGATTTAATGTTTATTTGTTGGATATTCTAAATTCGAATAATGCAATTTACAATAAGATGAAAAAAATTATATTTTCCTAAACTTATTTTTATAACAATTACATAAGTGCTGAGCAATGAACACGTATTTCACATACTTGTAAAATGTTATAAATTGGATACATATGAAAGACTCAAAAAGAAGCGGCCTAAAAAATGAGAAAAAACAAGTTCATTTTAAATGAACAAAACACATTGCTCTTAAAAAGACACTGAATAATCTTATAACTTTTTTTTTACTATTTTTTAATGTAAAAGGAATTTTTAATTGCTGGTTTCTTATTTCATTGCAATTATTTACTCTTTCTAAAATAATGATTCCGACTGTTATTAAACAAAGAACGAATAATATTCTTTCCCCTTTTTTCCATTTCTTCAAAATAATTAAATAACGCATGTGGGAAAATGAATTCGTTCCTTTGCTATAGAAGATTCCATTTATAAAAGAAATATCAGTTGCAAGGGAAGGGGGAAAGGAATTTCACTTGCAATGAAGATTTTAATTTTCATATTAGATCTTGTTTTAACATTATTATTTTTTTAACTTTGCCGGAGATATTTTTTATATATCTTTCTTTTCTGTTCTTATTATTTTTGTGTTATGGAAAAGAAAGAAAATGTGCGTATTTAATATTTTTCTGGATAGGGGTATAGGGATTGAAATAACACCTCCACTTAAATTTATAGTTTAATTAATTTATAAAAAAGGGTAATTTTTTATACATTAAACTGCATCTGTTTTTTAATTATATAAATTTTAAAATTTCCCATTAAAGATTAGCTTACATTTTTTTATCGCATTTTATAAAATGATTATTCTAATTAAACAAAGTTCATGGAGATATTTTCATTTCATTATATATGAGAAATATTCAAAATTGTTTTATGTCCTTCTAAAAATTGAGTTTATTTTCCTCTGGTAAGCGAAATATAGCGAATTCTTTTATTTTTAATGTTTCTCCTCGTAAGATGTACACTTTTGTGTTCAAAAACAAACACACTGTATACGTATAATAGATTCTGCGAATTTTTCTCTCATTTTCAATAGAATTATGTTATTTAAGTTAATTTACTTTACGAAGTATGTGTAAAGTTTGTTTTAAAATTAAAATTTAGAAGATTATGTCTACGTAAAATGACGAAAAATATTAAGTATCGAAAAAATTTAAAAATCGATTTACCATTATCCCTCTTCAAAAAAATTGAATTCATTACTTTCGTTTCACATACGGAATCAAATTTATAAATTTTGTTAGAACATGTTTGTTTTCATAATATTTAACTAGTACAGTGAGAAGATAGGACCTTCCAATCTATTAGCAAAACATCCTCTCTGTACAGGATCCCATTAGAGTAAAAATAGCAATAGGACTTTAAGTTTTTCTTAACGCAATCTCAAATATTCCTATTTTATTGTTCGATTCCTCTAAAGCAGTAATCTCGTGAGCTATGAAGCACAAACAGACTTTTTATTCAATCAAAAAATAATCAAATAATTAAATTTAACTTCGCTTTTAAGCTGAAAAAATATATAAATGAAAAAAATGTGGGAGCTAAAAAAGCCAGTAAAGCAGTTTTAAGTTTCATAGCTGAAAAAATTACATGAATGATAAAATTGGATTTATGATTTTTTTCTAAACATTATAAGCCTTTTATTGCGTTATATTTATTTATCTTACTATGGCATTAAACGTATCTATATAAATGAAATTAAATTTTGTCTGTACATTACTTGGAATACAAAGATTTTGCGATTTCTATCCGTTTCAAGCACTTGGGATTCCAGTATGACTGTCAAAAAATTTTGTCTGTGTCTCGTTCTGTCATTCTGTCCTTGACGCTTTTTTTGTTCACGTATCACGTAAAAACGACTGAAGCGAATTACACGCAATTTTCTAAAATGATGGGTGGTCATCCAATTTAAAACAAATGGGTCGAATTTTTTAAAGAGTAGATTTTGAGATATTTTTAAATCTTTATTCGCGCATCACGGGATACTGACGGCAAAAAATGAAATGAAATTTGGTGGCATGATAGTTGGTGGCTCTCCTTAAACTATAGGCGTCGAATTTTTAAAATATTTCGATTAAATTTTGAGATTTTGCGAAAATTGTTTCAAGCAGTGTACATATATCACGTAATGACTACAAATATGAATGAAATGATATTTGGTGAAATGATAGGTGGTCACTCAAACTAAATTATAAGCGTCTAATTAAAAAATAATATATTTTGAGATTTTGCAAAAATCGTTCGGAACTAAGTGAGTCTTTGTTCGAGCATTACGTACGAACTACTAAAGCGAATGAAATGAAATTCCATTTTTTGAATAAAATGAATTAATCAACTTAGAATAAGTTTTCTCATTCTCCTTTTACATTGGAATGAGGAATTTAATTATTTTAAAGTCCATCCTTGGAAAAAAATAAAAAGTCACAATTGTTTCTAAATTTAGTTGAAATAATATTTTATGACATATTAACCGGTATACTGATCAAAAGAACACGAAATGCATTTTTTCCCCTTCTTTTAATGCGGAAACTTTAATTGCAAGTATTGCTTACTTAATTGCAAATATATCTTTATTTCATCGTTCCTTATTTGCTTGCAGAGAAATAATGGTCTCGTTTGTAATGGAACAAAGACCCGGCCATGTTTTTATTCATCTTGTTGCAGTTTCCCTAAAATAATTAAACAAAGCAAGCATGAAATGAATTGGACTGTACTTTTAGAACCCTTTTCTCTTAAGAGAGAGAAAACATGTTAAATGGTTAAATGGGGTTAAAACTAAATTCATCGGAAATGGAAGTTTTAAATTTCATAACTTAAAACTTAATGCTTATGATGAAATGTAATTGCATTTTTTTTTTCCTTTAAGAGTTTCTCTTATGTAATATATATGAATGTTTCATTACTCTTTTTGCATTTAAAAATAAAATGCTTTGTGTTTTAAACATTTTTTGGAAAGGGTAAAATATTTCTGAAAGGTTGTTTTTAGATTAATCTGAAAACGCTATTAACTTTGAATGTGCCATTTTTTTTTCTCTATCTGTATTATTTACAATAAAGTAAATTTCTTATTTTTTCTAAGTGAAATTTAAATTTTTAATGTTTTTATAACAGTACTCTTAAATGAGTCAGTCATTAGTTTGACTTTCTAAATGCGATGAGTTATGCCCATTGATTATAAAAATAATGAAGCATACACATGCAACACAAAAGAGAAAAAAATAATCCATAATTTCTCATCTATAAAAATATGAATTTTATTCAAATATAAATTCAAAACATTTATTTTTAGTTGGTCATCAACTGTGTGCCCTTTTCAAGCCGAGTTCTCTGAAATACAAATTGTGCAAATATTTAGAAGCATTAATATTTAAAATATTTGTAAATTTTATAGTTTTATTTAATGCTTATTTTAATTAATATGTAAATTAAACAAAATAAAATTTCTTCTAATTAATAATATTCATTGAAATTATGAGAGAGGGAGGTCTTTTTACATTTTATAGATTAAAATGTATTTTTAAGGGTGGATTTAGGTACTCCGAAAAAGTTTTAGATTTTAAAAATCTGGATTGCTTCAGTTTTGTTTATTTAAAAAATATGGGGAAAAAAGCATTTGAGGTTTGTTTCGTTTTTGCTTTTTATCTCTTTTCGATTTTGTTGAAAAGTGTTATTTTACCGGTTGCCTGTCCGTGCTCTAAATGCCTTAAATATGCATCGATTACTATGAAATTTACATATGCTATTCTGTACATTGTAAAACGTTATGCTATTGAAAATGGTGAATTTAAAAATTATAGTTCTTGTAGGAGCACCCAAAATACTTCAAATGCATTGCACTCTATGTAATAGTGAGTTCAAGGTACTATATTTGAGATGTAAATCTGTTTCAAGTAAAACAAAAAAATATTTCGTATTAAGCTTTAAAGAACAATGTTCTTCATTGAAAATAGTTTAACTATAATTTACGTTCGGTACAATAGTGTCTGTACAATTCTTTCACAGGATGATTCCAAAGAACGGTCTAAGGCAATTCAGAGATATTATTCCATTTTCAGCGAAAATACTAAAATAAAAAAGAGAGAAGAAGCCTACTCTTCTTTTAAAAAGATGGAAATAGCATTTATAGTTATGTTATTCAATCTTTCAAAGTTACATTAATAGTGATACAATTGTTTTGGGGTCAATCTCAAAATCCTACCAAGTGATTGCCAAGTTTGGCAATAAATCGTTAAAACTTGCCAATTTCCGAGTTAAAAATAAGTCTTGCACTGGTTTTGTTTGATATCATCTGAGATTGGCACGATACGACCAAATTCTGCCGTTAAAAAAATCATAATTTAATCACCAACACTAGCTAACTTTTAACCGAGTTGTGAGAAAAGAAATTTTACTATTTTTTGTCAAATATTGTAATATTGTAATATAATCAAAAATTGTAGTATTGTAAATTTTGTCAAAAATTGGATATAAATTTTATCCAATCTTAGATAGACAAGTAAATACATAGCAGTAGATTGCACGTTAATGACTGTGATTTAAAGAAAAGAAAAACCTTAGTGATATATATATATTTTAATGCACAGTTACATATTGTTACTAAGCTGTAATGCCACTTCTCTGCTACGCTGAATGTGTGGTGGGTAAAGATGATCTACAGACACTGCTGCCAGATCTATCAAACCTATGCCCCTTTGCCCTGCCGACAAACTTGGCGACTTTCATGACAAAATGAAGTTTCTCGAATATGCTGGAATTTTCTGTTGCCTCGATATGGAAGAAACCTCTGAGGAACCATTCGGAGATTTGTCTTGTTATGGAAAAGCTACGCATGGGCTATCTGCCTAAGATGAGCCAAATATTTTGAATATTAATGCTTCTAAATATTTACACAATTTGTATTTCAGAGAACTCGGCTTGAAAAGGGCACACAGTTCATGACCAATTTAAAATATATGTTTTGAATTTATATTTGAATAAAATTTATATTTTTATAGATGAGAAATTATGGATTATTTTTTTTTCTCTTTTGTGTTAGATGCCTTAACCGTCGAACTTTCTAAGGGGTTCTAACGCGTATTTATCTGACGTCATATTCTGTCAAGAAAGCCATCGAAAGAAACAATTCTCAAGTCAGTAGGATGGTTATATTGCAACTGGATAAGCCGTTAGCAACTGAGCACTTTAGTTTGAGCAAAAACAAAGTTCTGGCATATTAGTTTAATAAAGTTTCATTTCTAGTGACATTACAAAATTCTCGTATATTAGTTCAATAAGGATTTTTTGTAACATAGTGTCCTGAAAAGCACACTTGTTTCACAAGATTTTGTTTCTTCGAATTTGTTTCATAATAAATAACTTTGGGAGATGTAAAGTGATTTCATACAACCACGAATGAACTATTGTACTTAAATTTTTACAGTTTAATAATTGTCCATTTTCTCATTGGAGATAGTAGCTAAAAGGAATCATATTTATTCATGTGTAATTCTTTTATGTTGACTTTTTAAAGGTCGAATTTTATTTTTCTAATAGGAATTTCATGTATACCGTGTCACTATAAATAGTTAATTTTTCTGTTCTTTAAATATACGGCTCCTTCGCAAATTTGCTTTTAAAAATAACTACATATATTTAAAATCAGTACATTCACAACTTAATAGTACATTATGGCCAGTGTATGTGCATTATAGTGCTATTTTATCTCGACAAATGATTTGAATTCGGAAGAAAAAGCACAGAAAAATAAAAGTAAAATTATTTAAAGCAGGAAAAAAGCAAAGAATGAATTATGGTATCGTTTTTAAGTTTAATTAAAATGATAATATTCGAGTACGGAATTATTTTTTTCTATCGGACTCTTTTCGTTAAAGAACATTATTTGTTTTCATTCTTTTTCCGGCATCAATTTTAAATTGAAAGCTCAAAAATTGATTACATCGCTATAAAATACTTGATAAGAGGAACGTTAAAATATATTTTGCAAGTGGTGTATACTGAAGTTTTTTTTTTTTTTTTTTTTTTTTTTGCCCCCGGCACTCGTCTGATTTTTTATCTCTTTTTTTTTTTTCATTTTCGATTCACTTTATATGCAAAATCGACGATGGATTATTGAAACCTTTATCGTTTTTTCGTGTAGTGTTTTTGAAATTGTATGTTTTGCATTATTGTATGTGGAAGACGGGGGGAGGGGGGAGCAGTAAGTCCCATAAATTAAAAGCCAGTGGTTTACCCAGTTACAGTTCTACCCTCCTCCTCCACTTTTTATCAAAGAAGATTTTTGAAGTGTATGCGATGCTTCGTAGAATTCCAGAAGGAAATGTATGTTTCTTTAGTTTGCACTCATAAAAATTCAATAATAGAAAGCTATCGGTTATCTGAGTTATGTTACTTAAATTGTCTTACTTATGTTAACTAAAACTTTTGAGTATTGTATTTCTGTCTTTGCGCTAAAAAAAAGAAATAGCCGTCAAAGTGGTTAAAAATACTTACTTTATTCTTTTTTAATTTAATAGGAAACCACAGCAGTTTTTTTTTTTTTTTAATATCAAACATTTTCGTTCCCTATTGCATATGCTACTAGTTCAAAAGACGTTCAGCCTGTGGTTGAATATCTTTTGAACTATAATAGTTGTGATGCTGGAGCTGTGATTTTTATTCATTTTAGGTTCATTTTCAGTTAAAGGTACAGTATCTCTTAAAGGTATAGAGGATTAGAAGGTTATTTTGAGAGGGTGACACTAGGCTTTTCCTTTCAAGGAGCGTTAAAAATTCTTCTGGTGTGAATAAAAGAAAACAGCACACAAACAAAATTTAGGTTTGGTCATGTTTTTCAGCTTTTGGTATTTGATTTATATGTGCTTTTAGCGCTGATTCCGAAAATGACTTTCAATTTTCAACAGCACATCGAATTTTTTTGCAAATCGTAATTTTTTTAAATCGCAATATCGCAAAAATCGCAAAATAAAATAAAAGCATACTAAAAAAAATCATATATTATTATTTTTTAGCTCTATTCTTTCCTACAGCTGAACATGTAAAATATTATGTGTTTTAATTTTACTTACAATTGCACTCCATGCGTGGAAATGTTTCGACAATGTACGCCGTTCCTTGAGCTTTCCCTTAGATATTCTTTATGATGTTCATCTGGGTGTAACATCCAGGTGTAGTCCGCCATCATATTAGTAGCGTATTTACCCAGACACCTTCCATTTCTATATGTTCCCTAATAATAATATTTTCTATTATGTGTAAATAAAGATTTTGAATAAAGGCTGATTATGAAGTCACTTACTGGAATCATCTGTACGTTCTAATAAAGGCCAGATTGTCTAAGGTGGTTCTACAATCGTTGCTAGAGCGGAATACAACATATCTCCACAAGGTTCTCTCCCCTTCATAAGACCCCCAAACTGTTTAGCTGTAAGAATTTCCAGTTTAAGTCGAACGTGATTAAAATATTATTGGGAAAAAAGAGTTATAGGAATTTTATTTTATCAGATTTTTGTTGTTTTTGGATTTTTAAACAATTTTAAAAATTACGCTTCGCGAAAAATCCTGAAGTGATCCTGAAGGGGGAGTCATTTTCAGATTCAATGAGAAAAAAAACCCATTGTTATCAATTATTGAAAAGCTAAAAATTACAATTATCGCAGGCTAATAGTAGCTCTCGAAGAACATTTAAAAAAAAGGACCATCATCTGTGCAAACTGTGAAAAGAGAACTCACGGACAGTAATAAAAACTAGTTATGCAGGATACAGACGTCCACGCAATCTTCAAAATTACATTTGCAATTCATTAAACTAAAAAAAAAAAAATAAAAAAAAATAAACTTGTGTAATGCATGGCCTTACTTGCACTACACATGTGTAATACTTTCACGGTAAATGAATGAAGAATTACCTATAAAAATCCCACTTATGCACAGAGGAAATTTGTTTCTATATTTTAAATGAATTCAACCCATATTTTTATTGAAACATTGCGTATAAAAAATATTGGCTAAATAACAAAAGAACTTGCATGTTTTCTATAAATAGTACAAAATCTGTGAGTAAGTTGACTGCTCATACATAACTTGGAGACCACTTATGTTTAATCCGTGCATTAGATAAAATAAAATTTCTGCTTCAGCTAAAATTACAACACCATGTTTAAATTATTTCCAGCAATCATCTGCACAATACACCTGTGGCTTCTTCGCATGACTTGTAAAACTCTCATTCCACAAGCAAGATTTTTTAAAAAAAAATATATTTTACACGTTCTCAACAGAACAGGTTTTGAAGAGCAATTTTCTCGTTGCATCCTGAAAATAACATAAACACGGAGACGTAAGTGTTTTCTTGCATTTATAATCATGAGATTTTGTTGTTTTACTTTAAAAGTAAAAAAAAAATAGAATTAATAGCAGTGGTAGGTGAAAATTGCGTAAATGCTGTAGCAGTAAGAGGGATCTACTCCGGTGGTCGAAGAGAACATCTCTTCTGCAAATGTTACGTTTTTAAGTGTTTACGAAGGAAGGTGTTTCAACCTTGAACGTCTATGTTCTAACCCTACAACACATAGTGAAAGATTATTTATTAGCTTTTTAACTCTTTTTCTTATACAGTTGTACATTTTATTTCCAGTTGAATGGTATTAATTTTTAAACGCTAGGAACATGTTTTTCTTTGCATTTTCATAAGATTTTTGTTGTTTCATTTCTTTTTTCTGGAAGGGGGAAGGAGGGGACGAGAGTTAATACTTTATGATATTACATTAACCTCTACAGAAGTAAGAATATAGCTGCGATTCATCCTGAAAGAATTTAATGTTGCCCTGAAAAAAAAAAGAAAGAAACTAGCTTTTAAACTCAAGTTTCATTGTCAATTGCATTTTATTTGCAAACGACAATGAAACAATTACGTAATTTACTAATTTACGAAAATAAAATATAAGTGTACGGTTACTTCCCACCGTAGAATATTTACATTATTTTAATCTGATTTATGATGTCGCTACTGAAAATAAAAATAACGAGGAGCAATAAATGCACGGATTTCTTAGATATTTCTAGTTTAATTTCTCAATTATATATGAAACATTCACGGTTTCAGAGTTTTGATAAATAAATACTTATTTTACTCGACAAAATTCATTTTATAACTGATTCGACTGATTGACTATCTGTTGCTTAAAATTGAAAGATCGGTCAAGTTTATTTATAAAATAGCAATGAATTTCAGTTTTATATTTGTTTCCTAACAATGTTTCTTAGACTTATTAGGCCCCACCATGGCCGAGTGGTTATGGCACAGAACACGGCCGAAAAGTGAAGGTCCTACGTTCTGGCCTACCGCGCATCTTCGATCTAACGTACTAGAGTTTTGGTCGTCTCCTACATATATAAATTGGATAGGCGTTAGAACTCCTTAAAAAGTTCTCCGACCAAGTGAATCCACCGTACAGGCAGATACGGGTCCTCGTGTGGGTTTGCCATAACACCAAACATAAAGACTGACAGTAAATTCTCAAATTAAAATAATACCTGGATTTTTTAAATTTATAAATGCAAATCAATGGCAGTAACTCTGCAATTTCATTTCCCAAGAAATTGTAGGAATTTTATTTATAGTGGATTATGATAACAATTAAATAAAGTATTGGTCCAAATAATTTTGTTACATATGCAAGTATTTAACTATAATCTAAAGTTTAACTAATTATATCTCTTTTAGCTATCTCTTGAGAAAAACGCTCTTAAAAATTTTTAATTCTTTACATTTTCATTAAAATTCTGCCATTATTAGCATTTTCAAGTACAATTAAATTTAAAAAAGTATAATAAATTTTATCACATTTCAACTCCAACCATTATAAGATAAGAAAAACCAATTCACAAGCTAATTTTTTTTTTTTTTTTTTACGTTTAATTTACTGTTTTACAAAAAAGAACGGGGTTCTTAAATCTTAATACTATTCCCTGTTTGGTTTTAGTTACTCTGCTGACTATACAATATATTTTTTTTTTTCCTGCGAAAGAGCAAATTTTATAGAGAAGAGTGGCAACAGAAAAAGAAGTGGCTGCTTTGTTATTCCTTCTTTGTTTAGGGAAAATACAGAAAATAAGACAAAAAGAAGGTATTTTTAAGAATATAAACACTTGCGTTAGAAAAGATTTTGTAAATTTGCTCGAAGCAATAAATCTAGTAATCAGGTAGTTCCATACGAACAACGGTTTTCTTATTCTAGCATTTTTCGGGAAGTCGTTTTATAATGCAGAAAAGAAAATGCATTTTATTAAATCAAGGCATGGTTTTCGCTGTTGTAAATGAATTATGCAGAGTTTAGAAAGCAAAGTTAATTATTTATAATAGGTTTATTAGTTTAAGAAATAGAGGTATTATTCTGATGCGATTCACATAACAGTGTTGTATTTTTTGTCGATGCTACGCCTTAATACGTAATTTATTTAATGATTATCGCTATGAATTAAGTATAGTTTTGATAAATTATAAAAATGAGTTCTTTATCATGTTTTTGTACTTCTGACAGTTTATATATATTTTAAATATAGTTAGCCTTTCAAACATTTTAAAAATTAATTCTATTTCATTTTTTTTTAAATTGATACAGTATCTTATATAAGTGTCTAGGCTTTCACAACTATTACTTTTAGGGTGTGGAAAGATATGTCCTGTCAGATGAAACCTCAATGCTTAGTTAAAGAAACAAGCTTAGGCGTCATTTTATAGACTCTCTCATGAAATAAATGCTGACGGAATCTTGCCTAACTTGGGGATCGAACTTCGGACCTGCATCACATGGCAGCGCTATGTGCTAACAATGAAATTCTGGTTTTTCCTATTTTATCTAGTGAATACCTACAAATAATTGTTAAATAACTTAAAATAATTTATTTTTTTACGTAGATATATTGTCTGAGTAAAACATTTTTAATGCTTTCATGCATCGGATTTCATATAAATAAATTATTTTTAATTTGAAAGCAAAAATTTCTTTTAAAATAAATAATATCTTTTTGCGTATATTTCAACTGTATGATAAAAAAAAATGTTCTTTTACTGTCATTTAAATCATTTGTTATAGTTTCTTGACCAATAAGGTAAGATAATTCAAACATAACGAGATATTTCAGGGATAAAAACACTTAAATTAATTCTTTAACTGCTAAAATACCCATATATTTAAGAGGTTTCTGACATCTAAGTACAACATTGACTTCTGAAGCTCTACTAACTCCTCTTTACTCACAAAGAGCCCGTCGATCAGAAAGCTTCATTCTCCCTTTAGCAAATAGGATTAAGACTTTTCTAAAGTGTACGTCGAGAAATACTTCCCTTTAGCTCAGCCAAGCCTTGTCGAAACGAGGATTAAATACTAAGTACCTCTGATGGTGCATTACGATATTGTTGATAGAAAATAAGTTGCCTATTATTTGAAGTTTCTTCTAACTAGTTTTGTTTCTTCTTTTGGATACTCTAAAGATGTTTGTCTGACAAAGCCACAATCTTGTTGAAAGTAAGATTAAAGCCTCTAGTGTTCGTGCTTTTAGTTTTAAATAAAAGCATGTCGGATAGCACATTTTTTTAAAATTTAGTTTATTAAAAATATATTTTTTTTCATTCTGTATATCTCGGTGAACTCGGACAAAGATACAAATTTTGAATTCGATTAGCATTGTTTATGAACATCTCAAAGATTTTTTTTCGTGATTACTTGTCTTGTTTCCTTATCAGCATAATTTTAAAATCTATTTTTTAACCTAGCTTACACTAACATAGCGTAGTGAATTTTTAATTTGCGCACATAGAAACAAGTTAACTGAATAAGTAAATATAAAATGTATATGCGTTTATTTATTTTTATGTATGTGTGTGTGTTAATTCCGGAATGCGGATTTTTTGTGATTATTTCTTAGACAAAAATTCTGAAATTTCTGGTAAAATTACAACATAGTCAAAACTTTACTGCTAAAGTTTTTAGTTGTTTTAACTAATTTGTAACAAAAATTATTTTTTTAAAGAAAGCGATTTTTTAATTCGTCTCTGTAATCCCCTTTTCCATCAGAACTATATTAAGAGTAAATGCGTCTGCATGTTAGAATTTTATGTATTTTCTTATACTTGTTTTCTAAATTATCATTTCTAATGAAGATTGTTGGTATTAAGTGCAAGTATTTATTGTACAGCTGCGGAAAAAAAACCCGCCCACTTGCTCTTTATTTGGCCGCCGTTCTTCGTACAGCAACGTTATATATACCATTCGTTTGCA
Organism: Cheiracanthium punctorium; assembly: GCA_038373885.1. Taxonomy (NCBI): domain Eukaryota; kingdom Metazoa; phylum Arthropoda; class Arachnida; order Araneae; family Cheiracanthiidae; genus Cheiracanthium; species Cheiracanthium punctorium. The sequence continues at coordinate 36,519 of JAWZYV010016590.1, read as the reverse complement.
AATAACGTATACTTTAATTTACTATTGACTTAATTTGTATAAGGGGCGGTCTTCATATTTAATTCTGCATCAACTTCATTTTTCTCAATGACAGAACTGTGTTTTGACTTTATTGAACGAAAGAAAACCTTCAAATTACCTTAAATATTAATTTTCACCAAATTTCTACGATGATTTTCGGAGATATTGTGAATTATTTTTTTTTGCACGATTTTAAGGGACTTTCTGCAAATTGAAAAACGCTATTTGTAGGTTCCGAACTTTTCGCCTTTCATCAATTTCGCTCACGTGAATTAAAAGGAATAAGTATTATTTTCAAGGAAAATACTGTTTCTAGTCATAAAGTTTTTTGAGAATATCAGGTGTGGAAATTAGAATATTTAGTCCATAGTCCAAATGACCTGTGAGTCCATAACTTCCTTGGTTCATACACATGATTAAAAGGAAAAAGACTGCTCACGATTTTGAAAATATTTCTAATTTTGAAGTTTTTAAGATTGTGTTTTTTACATGAAATTCAAACAAATAAATTTTCAATTACTTTTTCTCCGCCCAATATTATCACTGTGTTTGTTATTTCACTTTCTTCAATTAATATTATCTTCTGCAATGTGCAATATTCTTACAAGACTTTTGGCGGTATTTTAATTTATAGTCAGATGAAAATTTAGACAGAAAAACGTGATTGTGAATAAGTCCAACGACCTAATGTTTCCAATATTAAAGGTCAAATTCATGCCTGGAATGTTGAGGGTGTTAGTTTTTCAGAAATAGGACGTTGTATTAGAAGACATACATCTACTGCATCTAATTCTAAACGTAGGAAAATATTTTACTTGGGGGGATATGGTATCGGACGCAATGATAGACGCTTTATAGAATTGGCATCAAACTGTAAATTCCTCTAATTTATTAGCTTCAAAATTTGATACTTTTTAACACCGCGTCTTTTATTGTATTTCCACAAAAGAATCTAATTTACGTTTATTTTAAGCAATTTTCAAAAAATTGTCACTTAATAAATTTATTGGTCCCTTAACTCATGAAAATAATATATTTTATTTAATATAAATTGAACTACTGAACGTAAAAATTTGAAATTTTTCACAGCCCTGTAATATTACTTTCTGTATCTATTTCCATTGAAATTTGGCTAGGTCACTATTTATAATTATTTTGAATAGTAATTTAATAATTCATAGTTCATATTAATATTTTATTAAAAATTATAATAATAGTAAATTATGTTAGGTCGTTTAGTTCTAATCGTACAAATAAAAATCCGCTTATTATTATTAATATTATATGAGATATGAATTAAAGTATGAAAAAATAAGCTCATAACTGACCCATTTTCAGTTGAAATTTATTGAAAATTCATATCCTGGGTTGAAATGAGCTAGATTTTTGAAATATGAAGTGAAATCTAGGAGTTGCTACTGGGGGAAAAAGTTGGTGTGAATTTTAACATGTAGATGACCCCTTATGCAATTTTTATCCATAACAAATTAAAGTGCACGTCAATCGTAAACGATTGGTATCTGTAACTTTGTTTACGATGAACGACGGCCGAAAAAAGTACAAGTGGGCGGTTTTTTTCCCGTACCTTTACAAATCGTGCATATGTATTCATGCATATATCGATTAGATGTATTATATATAATATTGCTATTTAAAAGTTAATACTGACCGATTGTAAGATGTATACTGCATGTATACAGATATTCATACTCGCTGACATCATAAAATAGGTCTGGGGTACTGTTAAAAAGAAAATTTGTGAATCTGATATATTGGGATAAAAGTTTACAATTTTTAAATCTATATAGTATACTTTTAAAGTATAAAAATATGTTCTTCTAGAGGCAATAAATGTTGGAGTATTTTTATTATATTTTTTATTCATATGATTTGGATACGAATTTGTACAAAATGAAGCAAATGTTTCATGTATGAAAATTTACGAAAACCCTATGAATAAAATACCCATTCTGTTGAATAAAATTAAACGTTAATAATATGCAGAAATGAAATGCTTTATTTATTTATTTATTTGTGCATTAAATCAAAGTAGTAAAAATATTCATTCCTTAATTAAAGAAAAAATTTCCTTTAAATATCAAGAAGTTATCGCTTATGATCAATCCTTCCGTGCTGAATGTCAAGCATTTGTGCAAGCAAGAAACGCACTCATTTCAGAGTGATTTCTCGTTCATCACTGGCCATCATATATTTGTACCAGTGTCAGGGAACGTTTAAAAAAGTTTGAGTAATATATTTAGTTTTCGAATGCATAATGTTAAAAGTTATTAAATGGTTAGTAAAGATCGAAAATATAATATGTGAAACATGCATTTAAACAAGATAAGTAAGGGAAGTATAGAAATTAGAAATATATAAGCATATGCCGTTTATCTACTCTTCAGAGCATTATTAAACCATGCTTTCATATTTTAGTAATTTAACTCTCCGACTCTGGGCAGATACTCTCGAAAGAGAATGCCGACCTTAGCGGTAAGCAAGCGTCTGCGCCTATCGACGCGAAAGGGTTAGATTTGTTCGTAAAAGGAAGAAAAAATAATTATTTTCCATCGATTTCAATATATATATATATATATATACAATATTTTTAATATATAAAACAACATTCTCAGAAATTTTTTTCATTCTATTTTATTCAGAAAAAAATTACCATTTTTATACATTAATATTTCTAATTATTTTAAATTTATGGTTACTTAAGTGTTCGGTTAATTTTAAGATTTTACTTTAAATAATCTTTCACCTTCTTAATTTATAAAACTTTTAACAGTTCACACTTTAAAAAAAAAAAATCCAGTGATGCTTCTTTTTATCTCAAACATCGTCAGTCTAAGGATACCCTCACTAAACAAGATTAAAACATCCTAAGAAGTATACTTTCAAAACACGTTTTATTCCTTCATTTATTTATTCTTTTACAACATAGTGTCTTGTCAAACGTGGATTAAACACACGATATTGACTAAGCATGCAACTCTGATCCTCACTTTATTGATATTTTGGCTTTGACCGTGTAAAATATATTTTGTATTTTTTTTAAACTTCATTATTTTTTGTGCTAAATGATTAATGACTTTTGATTAAGCCGAATTAAGATAAGTAAAATTAGCTATATGCATTTTGACAGTTTGAAGAATAGACCTTTATCCATTTTGATGGAGAGGGCAAAAAATTGTGTAAGATTTATTGATCTTAAATCGCCATGATGTGATATAATATTGTTGATAATTAAAAATGACGTGGTAAAGATACATGCGTACTTTACGTTATTATACATCAATTGCGATTTTGATGCAAAGTGATACTCTTTCTTGTTTTTCGGTAGAAACCTTTTATCTTGTATTAGTAATCTGACGGACCAATTGCGAAAATTCGAAAACTCGTTAAATTTTAAAAAGGATGAAAACTGAAATATTTCTCCCCCTCCTAGAAATTTTTTACAATTTTTTCCCAAAAATAAGTGAAATTAATAATAAGTGAATTATTTGGTTCTACATACAATCATAACCTTTGGCCTTTTTTAAGTAAAATATATTTAGCATCTTTTGACAATTTTTTTAATTAAAATATTTTTTACTTATCTAATGTGCATGCAATCAAAGGTTATTATTGAACAAATCAATTTTAGCATGAATAATAAACAATAATTAAAAAAAGATTCGTATTTTTAAGAAAAATGTAGCATTGAAAATTTTCTCTTTTTTTTTTTTAATTTCTCCGCAATTTTTTTTTTTTTTTTTTTTTTTGCCAACAAAATTTTTGGTTCTACTTACAATCATAACCTTTACAACTTTAGGAAAGAATTTTGCAATTAAGGAATTTATGTAAGAAAATTTAAATGAAATTGGCAAATGTAAAACGCTTAAAAATAAACATGAGTTCTGCTGCATTTTCATTTTTAATATTTTATCTACTGGAGATATAAACCCCCTCCATAATTCTAATAAGAAGATAATATTAAGCACACCCAAAAGTTCCAGGTCATCAATTAGTAAATATAAATTAAGGTTTAACACTTTGATTGCTATGATAGCGTGAAAACAATTTAATAAAAATCTGATGTGTCCAACACATGACTTCCTTGCACGTCCATTAGGTCAAAAATATTTTCGACGCACTTCCTCTAAATTTATTTGTTTGAAAGAGATAAAATATCAAATCTAGTAAGGTTTAGCGATTTCTAGCCAAATATTTCGATATCGCCAAGCTGAGTTCAATTTGAAAGATTTCCTTCTGACACTTTATTTGGCGATATTTCACCAAAAGCCGACAAACTTGAGATAGTCAGCGAGATCTTGGGGATAGCCAAAGTAGTCATTGACCACAGACTTTCAATGAATTGAATGCATCCATACACCTTAATGTATTTAAAGTCATTTGGCTCACCCTCTAAATAAATTCCCAGTCGATTGCTGTCAAAAGTTTTAGAGTTTTACAAAATACGAAATAATTTTGGCGGCCAAATTTGGCGATATTTCGGCGAAACTCGTCAATGTCGACGACATTTGGCGAGATTTTAAGCATGGACCAAAAAAGACAGATTATCGCCAAATTTGGCGATATTTCGCCAAAACTCGCCAAGAATGATGACAAATGGCGATACTTTAGGCATGGACCAAATGACTGACTATCGCCAAATTTGGCGATATTTCGCCAAAACTCGCCAAGGTCGAGGACAGACGGCGAGATTTTGGGCATGTACCAAACAATGACTGTCTACAGTTGTATTATATTGAAGATGTCCATAGACATTAAGGTACTGAAATTCTTTTCGGTGGTCCTGTAAATAAACTCTCCAGTAGATTGGAACCAAAAATCGAGATGCACAACTAGATGTTACAACATTCTTATATATGAAATTTCATAATAGTTTTTGAGATTTGAGAGTTAAATATGCACACACGTACACCAAAAGTCGCCAAGCTTGGCGGCTTTTGGCATAGTTCTTGAGGGAGGCACGTGACCGTGGTCGGACCATTACCTAACTTATGTGGTAGGACGATATTGTGCTTGAAATGGATGAATGCCCCTAAAATTGCCATTGACCGTAATGTATTGGAAATCTTTTGAGTGTTCCTGTAGCAGAACTACAAATGATAAAGACACTTTTTTTAATGGAGAAATTCATTTTCTAACTCTTTACAGCATACATCACTTCTGAGTCGTTTGAAATAGCCCAATACCTCTAAAAAACGCTTTGATGAATTTCGGCCCATAGAGCGTAATGTATTTCGAATCTTTTGGGCGGTTCTGTAGATAAACTATTCAGTCGAATGGAATCGAAAGGGGAGGTGCACAACTAGATGTTACAACAATCCTAAATATAAAGTTTCAACATTCTACGCCTAACAGTTTTTGAGATATGCGAGTTTAATGAGTTTCGGCCCATTGAGCGTAATGTATTTCGAATGTTTTGGGCAGTCCTGTAGATAAACTATCCAGTCGAATGGAACCAAAAGGGGAGGTGCACAACTAGATGTTACAACTATCCAAAATATGAAGTTTCGACATTCTACGCCTAATAGCTTTTGAGTTAGGCGAGTTTAATGAATTTCGGCCCATAGAGCGTAATGTATTTCGAATCTTTTGGGCGGTCCTGTACATAAACTATCCATTCGATTGCCACCAAAAGGGGAGGTGCACAACTAGATCATAGAAGAATCCTAAATATCAAATCTCAACATTCTACGACCAATAGTTTTTGAGATATGCGAGTTACATACATACGTACGTACGTACGTACAGACGGCATGGAAAAACTGGCCACAGCAGACTCGCCGCTGGTCAAAATGAGTTGCAGACGCGTTAATATGATCGTGCATGCTAGCCTACGATAGGATGCATCGAAAAAAATTTTTAAATTAAATTTAGAGGTAGTAAAAATCGGTTTTTTTGTCGAAATTTGGCCCCCAAAATTTTTCGGGATCACATTACTTCCTTATACTACGTACAAGGAAGTAAAAACGTGAAATTTAAAGTATTGTCAGTGCAGTTAGAACATTTAGTACATTTATATTCACTAGATCATTTAAAATTTTTATTCAGTCATACTGCATGTATTAAAGTATATTTCAAGCATAAAATTAATAAAAATCCATGTTTTTAAAGATTTTAACCGTTTAAAATGTCCAAGGTCCCCTTAAGGTGCATTTAAGATTTTATGTAAAATAAATGGTTTGTGCGTAATAGATTAAAGAAAATGTTCATATTTCTTTCTTTTCGGAAATAAAAATTATTCCAGTCCATGTAAACTTTAAATAATTTAAACCGTCAATCCACCGTTTTTAAATACGACATGTCTTAGTATTTTCCGCATTTATTAAGTTTACAATCTCCTGATAATCAAATTAATTTTAAAATCTCTCTTATCAAGACAAAGACTTTGTAAGTGCACGCTTTTTTAAATCTAAAGATTTTTTTTAGTTTTATGGCTGACTTTAACGGTCTGAAATACACCTTTATTAAACAAGATTAAAATATAGAAGTAAGTACACCCTTTCAAAACATGTTTTTTCGTATAACAAAGTATAACAAACATTCTGTCAACGCGAAGTCAATACAGGATACTGTCTCAGCGTGCTGTTGATTTTAATTTTATGGATATTTTGGCTTTGTCCGTGAAAAATTTTTGCTTATTTTTTATTAAGAATTTTTTTATATGTTAAATGATGAATGACTTTTGATTAAGCCGAATTAAGATAAGTGAAATTGTCTTTTATGTATCTTGACAGTTTGTAGAGTGGACCGTTATCTGCTTTGATGGAGAAGATAAAAATCGTGAAAAATTTATTAGTGTTAAACAGGGGCGTAGCCAGAAATTTTTCATGGGAGGGTTACGACTACTGCAACTCGCATGTATGCATACATGTGTGTGATAAGGGAGTGAAGAATATATATTTTGTATGGCAAAAAATTCCTCATGGGGTGGGGTTATAACCACCCCTAACCCCCCCCCCCGTGGCTACGCCTCTGGTGTTAAATCATTATATTGTGGAATTGTTAATTTTTTTAATATGATACAAGTGACGTATGAAATTCTCAAAATTAAAAAAATCATTTTTTTTTCGCTCTTTGCAACGTTGAACCGAAGGAGACAACCCAATATTATTTTTCAACATAACCTATTTTTTGCAAATTAATAATTTAATGGACTAAGTAAAATATCTGCAAAACTCTTTGCATTCGGTGCAAAAATGTGTAAAAAACTTCATGTATATATATTTTGGAAAGTTTTAATTAATGTTTTCAAGCTTAATTTAGTGTAGTACAATTTCAAACTATAGATCCCCCACCCCTCCCTCTAGATTAAAAAATATTATCAAAATCAGAAAGCACATGCATATTATGACTTAGTCTTTCTTAACCAAGCGAATGAACAATGATTTTCTTTTGCCTAAAATTTATTCAATACACATAGGCAGACTCAAATAGCTCAAATACAGTTTTACGTGAGACAAATGTTGGCAGCTGTTTTGTGTAACGAGACAAGCCCACTCTTTTTCACCAATACCCTATTCAATAGCTTGTCATTTGGTACGAACTAAAAAAAATAAAAATGCTTAACCTTGTATAAGTTTATACCGTGATACATTTACAGTTATTATTTTTATTATATTTTTTTTCGCGAAAATATTAGAAGACTTTGCAAAAATATAAAGAGCTGAAGATTCGAGTATTTTATTTTAATCTATGAAATCTATTTAAAATCAAATAAGTTATACGACTTTGAAAAATATTATTTACTATAACAAATCTTTCCAACATGATATGACAGACAATTTTCGTGAAAGTAATGAAAGAATGATGAATCTACTATTCCGTCCTCTATTTTCAGTTTTAACACTTTAATTAAAAAAATTGACGTTCGTTTCCTTTTTAATTCTACAACATTATTCATTTATTTTTCGATCTCTTGTAAATTTTCTGTTTCTTTTTGAAAAAATTGCGATTTATATTTTCTGGAGTTTTTTAGGATAGCAAATAAGTGAAAGGAATTTTGCTTATGCCATAATTTTTATATTATGAAATGTTAAATATATCAAAATGACCACAAAGTATTCATGAAATTAGCTTAAAAAAGTATTGAGTTTTCGATATTGTTTTTCAAATAATTACATGCATATAGCACATAAAATGCTTTTTCTTAAATTATGGAGTTTATGTTTCAGAAATGGGACCATATATATACATATATATTTATTTCCTCAATATAATATTTCATCTTAAAAAATTTCTTAGCCATACTTCATGGCATACAATTCTCTGAACTGTTACCATTAGAGGTTACGAAAAAATATCCGTTTATTTTTCTTTAATCACTAAAACCAGGTTATCAGAGAGATAGAAAAAAAAAGACATATTAAAAGAAACCTCACGATATATTTTAATCATTAAAACCACTACAACTTTTTCCTTTGAATGTCGGTCGGACTTATCAAGTGTTTAGCCTAGTGAAAGTGATTTACAACAAGGTAAAGGAAAATAAAAAATCATTCCAATTTAATGATGTCCTTTGGGTTGGTGAAAACTTTCCCGCTAGTTTTCTCTTTTCACTTCAGCTCCAAACGCAGTGTTTGATAACGAGCTATCTGCTAAGCCTCTCACCTTATTTTCTTTTCCTTTTCTTTCTCATTTATTGACTGACATTTTTAATGAGACTCTTCTAAGTAAAGCTGAAAAAAGTGTATTTTAAAATTATTTTTGAATATGTTTTTAGTCATTAAGCATGTATTTGCCGATTTATTAAATGCATATTTTTGTTTTACTTATTTATTTATTTATAACCCGGTGCATCGTTAATGAAAATTACACATTTTATTTTCTTCGGTTTCTTCTTTTTTCTTTTTAATTAATGTGTGTATACAAAAATTATAAAAAATGTAATTGATTCTTGACTGACTTTTTAATTAATGTCTGAAATAAATAGCGTATATTTTTTTTAAATTAATATCTACTGTATATTTTTAATTGATCTAAAACTACTTATCATTGGGGATATTTTAATTAGCTTCAATTTTAATTAGTGGACAAATTAAATAAAGCGAAATTGCTTTTACCAATATCCGAGATTCCAGGGCTGTAATGTAAAAGAATAAAGTTTATTTTTTCTAAATAAACATGAGAATCAAGCATTATTTATTACCTCGTTTATAATGTTAGTTATGATGTTCAGTGATTTTTTGTTCTCTTTTTAAACTAACATTTGGCTTTTCTAATGGAACATTTTCCCCTAAAACTCAGCAATGTAGTATTGTGTTGTAATATCGATTTACAATAAATTTTCAATTAATCAAACAGCCTCCTCTTACAGACTTATTGAATGTAGTGAAAATAATTATGTACCATACAATTAAGCCTTATCTGAATTTTAATTAAAGTCTTCCTATAAAAGAAAGTGCTGATGCATGTTTTATTTGGAATCACTTAAAATAATTCGTCATGAGCTATTAGAAGTTCTCTGTATGGATAATTTGGAAATTAATAAAATAATACAAAAAGCTTTTGGAATTTTTTAATTATGGTGTTTTGAATTGGTCCTTTTGTAAATTATTCAGTTATTTGTAGTAATGTCATTTGTAACTCTAAGCACTTATTGCTCAGATAATTTAAGTTGTAAATAATTATAGATAAAAGATTGTATGTAACGACCAGAACAACTAGAAAATTGTACTTTTTATGGTTTTCTCTTTCATTAATGGTATATCAGTTCTTAATCCCGTGAAATATTTTAATAGCCATTCATTATTTAGAAACTATTATTTATTTAAATAGCATGGAGGAAAATACCATCATTAAATTTAAGTTCGCAATAGGAAGAAATTATTAGTAATTCGGGAATTTTTCCTGACGATAACAAACATATGAGTAATTATGCAACAAGAACTTTTGACATTACGAGATAAATTATATGAATAGTATTAAATCTGACTAGCAGCTTTTAACCTCTTCACTAAAAGTGAGTACAGGCTCATGTGTGAAATCTGAAGCCGAAAACTTGTAGCGTGAGTAAGAGTACCTGAATATGACCCCAACCCTATCTTAGTACGAAATGTGAATCATTCTGCAATTTAATGGCGAATGAAATTTTTTTACTAAAAAATAAATTACATAAAAAATAAGTTTCCAATTATTATATTTATGAAGTTTTAATTCGTAAAGTGTGTAAATTATTCGCAATCAATATAAGTCAACTTATTTTTCTGTGCTCTGTTTCTTTTCCGAGACAGATATGATATCCATTCGATTCAGTATTAGCAAAATGTGCGATCACTCGAATCGCATTAAATTGCCTGAAGAAATGCCACGGAGCAATTATAAATTTTTTATATCTTACACAGCGCAAGGTATGTGTATATCTATTAGAAAGTATAATTTAAAATAATTTAAAATGAACGTCTTTTAGTGATTTGAGATGTGAATTCTCTAACGACCAAAACGTCTAATATCTAGGAGGTCCATAAAAGATTGATATTCAAGTAGCATCCTGAATATCCAAACTATCTGAGCCGTGAAATGGATATCTATATCACATGTAGAATACCTGAATTATCAGAAATAGTTCAGAAATAGATTGGATATTGTGGATGCTTTCTAGTCGTTAGAAAAATATCACCTCAAATCTCTAAAGGAGTTCCTTTTAAGTTGTCTCGAGGATCTTGGACTTCAACTCGATTATACACTAGAGTGGGCCATTTTCCACTTTTTTTGGAAAATCAAAATCGCCTGTAGTGAGAAAAGTTGTGATATCAAATGTCTGTAAAATCGTACGACACCACTGTAGCACCGGGCGGCATAATGTTAAAAAACTATTATTTAAACCTGAGCGTTAGGCAATTAGGATTCCCCACATCAGCCCAATCTCACTTAAGCGGGAATATTACTGTCTTTCGAGTTCAACTCTGTTTTTCTGAGCTCGTTTCATTTCTCGATTACTTATTCGAAAGGCATTCTCCATTTGATCCTTTAATGAATGGTGGTTTAGTATGAATCCGCCATATTCTAGCAGCCTCATCTTCGGTTAAAATATTTAAATTTCCTATCTTTGTTTTATAAAAAATAGATATCGTTTCCACAAAATGCTTACAGGTATGGGAAAGTGAATGTGATATTTCATTTTTTTAAGTATATAAAAGTACATAATTGTGTTCGTAAAATTAGTATCGGGAATTTATTAAACACGAGTGGCATTTGTGAAATCTATAAGAATGGCATAAAAAGTCTTGCCCTTACAACATTTCCATATGGACATATTTAGAGGAGCTAAAAGAAATCACATAAATGAAGTAAGTCTCTATGTAAAAAAAAAAAAAAAAAAAAAAAAAAAAAAAATTGCAATGGAAGTAACGCTAGCAGCTAAACTGTGTGAAACAAAAATATTAAAATTATAAGCTAAGTAAAATGTATTTCCTTATATTTTCATGGTTTTTGCATTTCTACTGTTGTAATTTTGTATTAGTGTTTTATTTCATTCCTTTATATTTTCGATTATCTTTTTTTTCTGAATGCATTATTTTTATACTCTATGTTATATTACATAGAGTAGGGAAAATTTATGAGCAGTTACATCTACTGTATATTATACGGACTTTTAGTATGGAAACGTTAAATAAAAATGGATAAAAATAAAATTAATGTTCGTAATTTAACACGCTCCTTTGTACACTGGTGGACAAAATTAAGAGATGGAAGCATTTTTACACATTTCTCGGAAAACATCACATAAACCCTGGACAGTTGGTTGCCATATAATGTCACTATGGCGCGCTGGGTGTCGCTGAATGTAGTTTACGTATTTTTGTGGGCGTTGCTAAGCCAGCAGGAGGTATAAAAGTCTGCATCCAGCTGCTCAGCTCATTCCACTCTACAACACAGTAGCGGTTTTTATTGTGTTTCTGGAATAATCGTATTGTTTTTTGTTGATTTTTAGATGAAATGAGTGAACATCATCATTTATAGGAAGGTATGAGGTGGAGAATTGTGGGTAGACTTGAGGCAGGGCAATCCCAAGCTGAGGTTGCTAGTGAATTGGGTGTAACTCCAAGAGTTTTGTTTCGAATTTGTGGAGCCAGTTTAAAAACAGTGGGGCAGAAGATCAGTACAAGGTCGTCCGAGAGCAACAACGCCCAATGAAGACTGGTATTTGGTACTTACAGCCAAGCGCCAGAGGACGTCTACAGCGACACAACTGTCTAGGGACCTCGCTTCTGTCACAGGAACATTGGTTTCAAGGAAGACAGTTGCCAGGAGGCTCGGTGAAAAATAGGTGTGTGCCAGGAAGCCCGCCATTTGCATCCCACTCAAGCATCCCTCCCACAGAAGAGAGCGTGTGCGATGGTGCATACAGCACCAACACTGGACACAGCTCCAATGGACTAATGTTCACCTCTCAGATGAGTCCAGATTCATTCTACAACCTGATTCTCGGTGAATATTCATATGGAGGGAACCTGGGACCCGATACCATCCTAGCAACATCATGGAAAGAATTCGTATGGTGGTGGAGGACTGATGATTTGGACAGGGATCATGCAAGATACCCGCACACCGCTCCATGTGTTTGACACTGGTTCCGTGAATGCCCAGAGGTACAGGCAGGAGATCCTAGAGCCCTATGTCCATCTTTTCAGGGGTGCTGTGGGCCACGAAACGACGATGCCCGACCACATAGGGCTCGCCTGGTTGATGAGTATCTTGAAAGCGAAGATATTCATCGAATGGTTTGGCCAGCCAAATCTTCTGACCTTAACCCCATTGAAAATGCCTGGGATGCTCTTGAGAGGGCTATTGCGATAATCCAACTCCCACCCAGAACCATTCCGGAGTTAAAAACTGTTCTGGTGGAAGAGTGGAAGGTCTTCCACAAGCACTCATAAATTTTCTTATGCATGCATACTCTTTGTGCATGCTGTCTATCTGTCAGAGATGACCACACACATGCTAGAGGCGACCACACACCATACAAGCCTCACTTTCATTGCCATCTTTCATCATGAAATTCAATCCACATTGGACTGTTGGCAATAACTGTTGCCAATCCATGGCACTTTAATTTTTCCATTGCATACATTATTTTCATATAATAAGTTATGTCCATACCAAATTTCATTTATTTTTATCCAGTATTTCTCGAGATATTTGGGAAAATGCTTTCCATCTCTCAATTTTGTCCACCAGTGTATTATAAAATGACTATGCAATTATTTTTACTTGTGTAGTCTCGAGGTTCATGTTTTATTTGCTTAAAATCTTACTTAAAATTTTTATTTTTGCAGTACAAAATGAAAAATAATTTTGAATGTCAACTGTTCCTAAATGCTAAGAATTTTTAAGTCAAGTTGTTGTGGCTACATCATTCAAAATACAGTACACAGGGGATAAGCAGTATGCGAATAAAGAGGAAAAATACCTCTAGATTTTTAAGCTTTATCCAAAGGACATCATTAAATTTGACATCTTTCCCCTTTAAATTTTCTTTGCCGTAAATCATTTTCCTTCATTCAAGCGTCTGATTAAGTCTAACCGGCCCACAGAAGAAAAAAAAAATTGATCGTAGAGTCGCAGGAAATTTCTTTCAGTTCACATGTTTTTTTTTTTTTTTTTGTTTTTTTTTTCTTTTTTCTATCTATCTATCTTTTTTCATGACCTCCTACTTCGATCGTTAACTCAGTCTAAGTGTACGAAAGAAGAAAAAAAGTTATACTGCATAGAAGAAATACAAATTTTCTCTACCTTTCTTTTTTTGTTCTTACTGTGTGGCAATATTTTTTCCCCTGGTAAATTCTGTGCTAAAAATATTCATTTTATCCGAAATCTTGGAATTAAATTTTTACAGTTAAGAGGTGATGATAGAAGGGAAAAAAAAAAAAAAAAAAAAAAGAAAAGAAACGATAACGAGACAGTGATAAAAAAAAAAAAAAATGAAATCCTTTCTTTTTGGACAACGTAGTTTTCGATGAGCAAGGTTTACGAATTATTTCATCAGAGGTAATAGTTAATTTTCTAAGAAGGTTGATAATGTGTTTTCTTAAATAAATCCATTTAGAAAATAAGCCGTTCTCTTATTTTCGAGTGCTGACACGTTAGACTGATGTGGTGACGTGAATGATGGAGGAGACTGCATTGTGTAGCTTCAGGCGATTTAATCAGCGGAGTTTATTTACTAAATCAACTAACTACTCGCTGAGTGGAAAATACATCAACCTGTCTCGAGTTAAAAAATATTTTAAATTATTGGAGTCGGAACAGTCTAATATGTTCTAGAACGAATAAGTTATAGTTACTGCTTGGAGCGATTATTCGATCGCAACAAAGATATTGTTTTTCAAGTGAGTTGCCATTACATAAGTGAGTGTTTATATTAAAAGACTGAAATTTTTTTATAAATATTTTAACGTTTTTACTTAACTGCAGACGCATGACTCAGCTGTCAATAGAAACCGAAAATATACAAGTAATGTGGTAGGATCACGGATGATAATAAAACTTTTAAGTTTTGTTCTGGTTAATTCATCTCTGCATTAATAAAAGCAATAGAGCCTATATCACCTGTTGTTTAGTATATGCCACCAGTAGATTTATGAAAAAAAAAATTACTGTATCTCTGATAGTACGGATGTGTGCACACCGTTGAAAATGAAGTTTAACTTAATTAAATAATTTCTGAAATAAGTATGTAATAAAGTTATTCTTTTAATAAAGAAGTTTTGTTGTGTAACCTTTGACTAGGAAAAATATAAGAAATTTGTATTAAGATTCATTCAATAATTCAGAATATTTATGAACAATCAAATATGCAGTGAGATAAATCTATGAGCGATAAATCAATGAAGATTATGAAAATTGTAGAAAGTCATCAATACAAAATAGTTTTGGTAAAATTTAAAACTTGTTGTGTAACAGATAGAAGAAAATGTCAAAATGTCTGTCAAAGAAAATTAATACCTAATTCACCAAATCTGGCTAAAATTATTTTTTAAAGTTTGACTAAATTTTCGCCATGATTTAATCATATTTTTAAACTTGCTTGCAGTACTGATAATAAATGAGAAAGTAAAATGTATATAAAAAAATTATGTATCTATAGCACGATTTAACACTGCAAGATTTTCTTTCTAATTACTATGATATATCGAAGAATTTTGTATAAATAATGAATAAAGAAAATGTCAATAAAAAATATTTAAAGGACAATACAAAAATTCATAAAGCTATTTTCATTTATCTAGAATTACAATATGATACTAACGTATACAAGTCTGACTAAAATATTTTTAATGCAATATTATATTTTTTAAAAGAATGGAGCAAATTGTTTATTTTTGAAAGAAATTTCATCGTTATTAATACGTAAAAAAAGTAAGTGTTTATCCTGTTTAATTAATTTATTTATCTCAATGAGCACATATTTTTAACGGAAAGAATAACAATCAAGATACTTTTTAAACGTTTTAATTTTTATTTGACAAAGAAGACAACTATAATCTTCGATGTGTCTCGTAACATGTCCTAATCCTATTTAGCTAGAAAAGATTTCAATCAAAAATGTCAAAAAGCAGAAGGAATTCACCTTTAAAGTCGAGCACAAAAGGTTGAACTTAAACCTCGTTTGTAAGGAATTACGCAACTTGTTAAGATGTCTTAAGGACTAATACTTTAGTTTGACGTTGAGAACATCGTGAATGTGAAACGCTCTTTGAATTTACAATGTGCGCAAGTTTCATTTAATGATGAAACAAAACGAATGCACTTCGTATGTTTTTGATATAAATTGATACACCACCAGTATATTTCGTTAATACGATGTAATACTGGAAAAATTAAGTTTATATTTACAGACGTTTTTTATTATTGCATTTATAGATTATTTTTTATTTACAATGAATTAAATTTAAATTACGCATTGAAGAAAATAAATTTTGTATTTTTAAATTAATATAAAATTTAGGATGACAGTATTGATTATTGTTACAATTTATACATGAAAATTAAACCGTTATATTTTCAAGCACTTTTACCGTATTCGCGATTTGTATTTCAAATTTACGAAGTACAAAATTTCATTAACGCATAAAACAAAAGAAAGTTTTATAGTTTCATTTATCGCAACAATATATTTCATTAGCAATATAAATACAAAAATATTTGTTCGTGTATCAATATCAGATCATAATGATTAAATCAAGTAGTTTTTGAACACATTTTGAACATCTTTTGAACTAGTTGTACTACTAGGGATACATACAATAATTTTTGAGTTTAGAGACTGTTCATTTTTCTGTGAATCCGTATTTCACTGCATTTTCTGATCAGCCCGTTTTTGTGTTCCGACGGTTTAGAGGGGTTCTACTTGTATTTGCAAACATTTGATTTGAGTTAAAGAAATGGCTTTATGGTTTCAAAAACTAAACTACGACATTATAAATATATCTGACATTTTCAACAACGATAGAAGAAAGTGATCCAAATCAACTCGCATTTTTAGAGATACTCGCGCTCATGTACTAGTATACCCCTAGAGTGAACTTTTTGATGTTACAATTCCACTGTTTATGACTGTCGCATATTTTGTTCTCCACCAGTCCTCAGAAAAAGAAATTACTAGGTATAAAATATAGCAAATAAGAAGGCCAAATCATGATGCTTCTGTATGCATTACTAAGCAGCCATGTAAACCTCGGTAGTCTGTAGCACCATCTTTTTTCGAACTTCATTACTATTTTAAATGTTATCTAACTGCAACTTGCAGTTTTTCCTGGAAACATGACTACACATGTAGTTGTTTATCACTTTCCGTTTTTACTTTATTGATTTTATCAGACGTGTCATATTCTGGGTCGCCTTTAAAAGATCAATGCATAAAACAAATAATGGCAAGAACATACAAGTTCTGTCACATTATACGTTCGCAGCATATGAGAACAAAATTAATGCCTATTTATGAAAGTTTCCTTAACTAAAAATGCATCACCATCACCATATTAAACCGCATGTTTTGCAGTACAAACGGAATGTTTTGCAGTACAAACTGTATGTTCATCACTCCCTTATCACACACGTATACATATATAGGAGTTGCAGTAGTCGTAATCTCTCCCCCATGAAAAATTTCTGGCTACGCCACTGAACTTTTACAATGGCTATTCATACATTTAAGAAGTCATGCAAACTTGCAATGTTTTGCTTTATTTTTTTATAAATGAATGGCGTCTCAGCTCGTTGTGTATTAAAGGTTCTGAGCTTAGTACTTCCCCCTCCCCTAACAATTGTACATTAAAAAAATACATGCTGCAATTTTTGAAAAATATCTGATTTTCTTTTAGCATAATTAGTTTGTTTTTAAAGCCCTCGGAATAACCATGTAACGAGTGCAGCATGTTTTCGTTTATTCTCGTACACACAGATTTAATTTCTACTCGTAATTGACAATTGAATGCAACGTATAGATAATACAGATAAGCAAACATATATTATGACTGGCAGATGTGATATTGATATGCCATCAAAATAAAGCTCCATGATCTGATATCCTGATTACATATTTTTCTTGCATCCGATAAGGGCAGTATAAAGTATCCATCTTTTTAAATCTTCCCGAACTCGGCTACGTATCCTTTTATCCTATGTAAATACATAATTTTCTCATGTAATATACGAGCTCCAAACACGGCAAGACAAGCGTTTAAGAAAGTTATCGATTATGATTGATTGGCATTTTACCGGCAAAGCTAGAGCCGGGCTCAAATTATTAAGCGGCAATTAAGACTCCCTTCCGTCCTTTTGTAAGGCTTTCTCTAGATACTCGTAAAATATTTTTCTTGTGGCAGTAGAAGGGGTTGTAGATACAGCAGTGATTAGTCTGTGATACAAAGAATGAGAGCTTCGTTAAATATCGCTTTTAAAGCGCTATGAAGCTACAACCCAATTGATTTTTAGAGTACACCATTTTGAGATTTCGTTAAAGAAAAGGCCGATTTTTCCTTTTTTGACGACACCTGACTGTGCGCTGGCACAGTCAGCTGCGTCAAAAAAGGGTCTCTAGATCTGTGGCAAGTGATGAACGTTTCGATCGTCCGCCATCTTGCTGATAGTTAAGTCGAGCGATGGCAACGGCTGCCGTTTTTTCAGCATTAGGCAATTTATCCAGCTGTTCTCGCATTCTTACGTTTTTCAGCAGATGTCAGTGCTGTTAAAAATAACCGTGACAATTGTTTTACGGGAAATGACGTGCTAAAAGTAAAGGATTCTCGTGGAGCTATGTCACACGAACTATTTTTATAGAAATCAAATCTATTCTTCGTGAATGAACAACAGTCAAAACGTGAGAGTTCCCAGAGCGGGAACACTGCGCTTTAAAGGATTAACCTATGTGTAATGCATGGGATTAACCTATTGTAATGCATTTATGCTATATTACTTAATTGTATTTCTTAAATTTTGTAATTTTATTATTTTATAATGGAATTAATTTTAATGACTTTTAGTTATAGTAATATTTAAAGCTCAATTGTGTTTTCCCACATATATTGATACTAGAATATAAAGCACGTTGTGCAGAAAATTGCAACAGCCTCTAGGGAAAAAAATGGCAAAACATTTTCTTCACACAACATAGTTAATCTTTGTCCACTTAAAACAAATTGCTAGTGCCCAGTTGGTGTGGTGGCTTAAAAACCATTCTTTCACGTCTTGGGTCTCGCTTCGAATAACAGCTTGGGCATGTATGTTAACTTGTCTGTCCCTTTTTAGGGTTAATGCTGGCCGCCCACTGGGTGCCCCATAATAAAATGGCCTTCGGGCAGTTCTAGTGGACAGTGCCCAATCGGCAAGTGTCTGCCGGCTGAAAAATAAATAACTTCAAATTCAGTTTTTGTTATAAACCGAAATCGATTTTCATTCTCTTCTGGAAAGGTGTGGAAACATGTCGCATTCGAACGATTTTGTTTTGTAAGAACAGTCTTTCTTACATTAATGCTTCATGCAGAAAAAATCATTTTATTTGTCAAAACATTAAACTGGGTAATCCGGAAAAACTATTTGAAACGAATTGGAGTCGCAATTTTCCCCTCAAAGCTTGATAACCGTGACTTCAATATGACGTCAATGTCAATTGCGACAGCTAATTTTGTCCCGAAAACTTTTTTTTTTTTTTACTCTTGAAAATAAAATGGAGCTTAAAGCAGCGAAACAGCGACAAATCACTTAAATTTAGGGAACGGGTTGATTTTCAGATTTTAAAAGAGCGCAGATTGCTTTCTGTACTTTTATACATCATTGTGAAAAATGTCAAGCGGATCGAACAAACGATGTAGATTTTATAAAGTTTTTTGTGCTTTGTAATCTTTTTGAAGTAATGGTGGTAAAAGTTCTTTCTTCGAGTGGTTGAACCGGAATTGTTACACAGTCAGGGATCAGCGTAACTAACTTAGTAGGATATATGATCTGATAAATGAATCGGCTCTTACTCAAGATCACCATAATTGCTTTTATTAAAATTACATCGTTTTGTGTGTATGTGAGTGTGTTGAGTGTGTTTTCCTTTTTTCAGTATAATAAAAATATTTCGAACTGAGAATCTATTTGTACTTAGGTAAAGGCGGCCAAATCTCTTCAACTGGGCCTAGTTAGCAGTGTATTTTTAAGCATTTCATTGAAGGAAGTTATATTTTATGACTTCATTAATAAATACTACTATATTTTATTATCAACCTTTACAGAAATGTAGAACACAAATAATATACTGTTGGTATGTATTAGCTTTCTATGCAACACCAAATAAAAGGATTAACAATCTGAAATTTCTTATTGAAGAAAATACAGTATATTTTTTGCAATTTCTAAAAGAAAAACAAAATAACTGTAGGAAGGAATTTCGAGTGTTTGAAACATTAGTCATTATTAAACAGAATAAATATGTTTCAAATACGCTATTACTTTGTGAAAATATATTCAACTGCTGTATTTTTAACTTGAACTTTTTTTAACTTGGCACCTAATCTAAAATGCGAATTCTCTCTCGCTCTCTTTCTCTCTCTCTCGCACACACACACACACACACACACACTCCAATAAACAAAAAAATATAAAAAATGTAAATAAATAAAATTCAACTTACATTTCAAAATGTTTTTAAATATATATTTTAAAACGCTTCATAACATAAAATGTAAGATTTTCGTACATCTTTTTTTTTTCTTTTTTTCGCTAGAACGCTATTATTTTCAGACACTGTTTTTGGTCTACGCGAGTTCTCTACGGTGAAAATGGGATGCATTTTTCAGACTGTTTAAATAAAGGTGCATATAGCTGGCGAGTAGTGTTATGTTAAAAGTTGCCACTGTTTCTTTTAGCGCTAAAATCTAAAACCAACTTGGCGATATCTTCTATTTGACAAGAAATTTACAAACCCTATTATTCAATGGGAGTATTAGTGTCTATAAAGGTGAAGCATAGTTAGATTAGGCCTGACGAAGATTGTGGTACAGTTTTAGTTGGCGAATTTGATAGATTTCAGTTCAAAAGATACGTTTTCTGGACAAAAAGAAGACACACTCATGGGTTATGGTAGACTTTCTACCATAATGAACTTATCATCGTGTAAGTTTTTTGAAATCTCAATAACTAAAAACTCATTTTTCACATATTTGTCTTTCCTTTAGAAGAAAAACAAATGGTCAATTATTTTGAAAACACGTGATTATTTATTTATTTATTTAGATTTGTGTACCATCTGTATGAAGAAATAAAACTCGGCTGTTCGAGCCTCGTCAGGGGGAGACACCCCTGAACCACCCTAATTTTTTTGTTTCATTATTGCCATACTAAAACAATATTAATTGACTATGTCATTTTATCTCTCATCTTTCGCGTATTTTGCCTGGTGTAACCCTATGTTGAAATTTTTATAATTGAAACCTATTTATAGAAAATACATTTGAAGCATATTCTGCATCTTTCGAAATATTGTAAGAATGGATTAAAGCTGTTGTGAACTAATAGTATTTAAATATATGTAAAAAATGCATGTGATGCATGTTTTACAGCTTACGAAATATTGTAACAATAGATTAAATCTCTTTTGAACGAATAGTATTTAAATATATGTAAAATTATGTCGGTTTTTAGGGACACATTTTTCGGACAATTTTTAATAAAGGGGTGAGAGATAAATTGACATAGTCATTAATAGATTGGGATCGACCGATAGTATCGGCGCCGATACCTCCTATTTTTTTAGGTATCGGTATCGGTTGTTTCGATTCTAAAAGTGTCGGGAAAGTATCGGTTTCTGTTGCTTTCATCCATTTTCACCGATACTTTTCAACCGATACTTCGCTTTTTAGAAGAAAACCACGCAGGCGCAACACCATTCTGGAATCTTTATTTTGGTAATGAGATGAGAAGCGTCGTTTCATTGGCACATTTGTTTGCGCGAGTGTTTTCTAACTGCGTTTTTTTTTTAATTCTAACCATCGCTGAATGGATGTCGTATCACCAAGTGTGGTCGAAATTATATGGGATATTGAATGGTTTATACGGAGTTTTCAAATGTTCCGCTGACCGGATCAAAAGCCGTGGCGGGCCATATCCGGCCCGCGGTTGCCCATATGTGTCTTAAAGTCTAATATTTCAGCCTTCGAAATACGTTTGAGGAATTTGTTTCTATTTAGCTTATAGAACTTCAGATACAGACATTTTAATATTAGTCAGCCGGAAATATTTGAAACCGAAAGTAGTATCATTCTGCTGCAAACGTAAAAAAGGCACCCCTTTTGTGCTCTACATCAGTGGTTTCCAAACTATAGCCCGCCACCCATTGTTGGGTCACGGGAGCAATTTCGGTGGGTCGAAAAGGGTGGGAAAAATTAAACTTTAGTATTTTATATATATAGTAAATTATACTATTTTATACAGCCTATATTGGTTATCGTTATGTAGTAGTGGGTAGCGAGAAAAAAATCTAGTTGAAGATTTTTTGAAGAGAAGGACAAAAAAGTTTGGGAACCACTGCTCTAGATCAAGATTTTCCCAGTTTCAGTTCAAAATGGCCCCATTTTCGACGATGGCATCCAGACCTTGCTTACCGTGCCACCCCGCCCCTGCTCAGAGCTTAGAATTAAAACAGATAAAATTTGTTCATATCAATCATAGAAAAACATGTTAACAATGGTCATAAAAACAAAAACACTGAAGATCAATTTAATTAAATATGCATACTTTAAGTAGCAACTTTTTTTAAGACTTGAAAATTGAATTTAGTTTATCATTTTTGGATTTTTCTTTATCTTTCATTTAATCTCGTGATTTTTAAGCATCTTTTATTTAGACCCTCCAAGGCGTACCTTGAAAACAAGCAAAAATATTTTTCTTCATAACGTAGCTGTTTCAATGACAAAATTAATTATACTAAAATTATAAACGAAGACTATATGTAAAAATAATTTATTCCTTCTTTGTGTCGCAAAGGAGTTAACTTTTTGACAGTGACTTGAAAACTGGGGACTCTCGTGAACTTTAATTATGTTGGTCCAGAAGTTAAATGATTCATTTTAAAAACATTACACACTATCAAAAGTACGAATTATCAAACATTTAATGATTTTATTATCTATCAGGTTAATGAGAGAACGTAGGATTTGTGTATCATTCTGTTTTGAGAAGTGTAATAATTATCAATATCTAATAATTATTTATATTGTTAATTTAAAAAGTTGAAGCTGTACTATTAGTATAATAAGTGATACTAATTATTATTTAGTTTATTTCAAATTTTGGGGTAAAAAACATATTTCTTGTGAATATTATTTGGTTTATATATAAGGAAAACACAGGAATAATCGGCATGTACCTGTTCTTCGTACAGAAAAGATGAAAAACAATGGATCATCCGGATTAATTGTGACTTAACCCTGTCCGGAGAATCAAAATATTTGGATTTTCAAAAAGGCCTTAAAAATGATCATATGAGTTCATATTAAAAAGAAATCTTGCTAAAACGTTTAATAATTCACTTAGTAGTTAAATAATTG
Organism: Cheiracanthium punctorium; assembly: GCA_038373885.1. NCBI lineage: Eukaryota > Metazoa > Arthropoda > Arachnida > Araneae > Cheiracanthiidae > Cheiracanthium > Cheiracanthium punctorium. Next base: position 13,453 of record JAWZYV010016590.1, on the reverse strand, counting down.
GAGCAGATAAATAAAACCATTAATTAATGTGAATTTATTATGCATTTTAAGGGAAGAATATACATACGTATTTAATGAACAATATGTAAATACATATGTACTTACATTGTACTGTACAGTTTATATATTATCAAAATTTAATGCAGTTTAAGTAATCTAAAAAATATTTTCATATGTGAAAGAATTATAATTAAAGAAAATCTAAATAAAACTTACAAGCTTTGAAGTTGAATAAATTTCTTGTGTTTACTTTTGTAAGCACAAAATCGAGGCATGAACCCAAAACAAAGACACATATAGAAAGAGCAAGCAGGAAGCTGTTTTGGGTCTAATATGGAAACCTTTTATCTCAGGCGCGTAGCCAGGAAAAATTTTCGGGGGGGGGATATGCGCCTGAAAAAAATTTCGGGGGGGATATGAACTTATATCTGTATAAAAAAAAGGAATTTCATCACTAATCCAAAAATTTCGGGGGGGGGGAATATATCCCGATATCCCTCCCCCCTGGCTACGCTCCTGTTTTATCTGGCTCATAGCAACAAACAGGTGACAAAATTGAGGTTGAGAAAAATTGATTTAAATATTTGCACCAGTCGGCACTGGAAATGGATTCTCTTATTAATATTAAACCTTTAACTCCTCCCCCTTGTGTTCTGTGAAGCCTAAATAAAGGGCATCTACCTATAGGGGGGAGCTTGGGCGGAGGACTTTTTAAGGGAGTCTAACGCATATTAACCTAACATCTGGAGAAAATCGCCCAAAACTCTAGACCATTAGATCGAGAGCCATGCAAGGAGAAAGAATTCCGAACCTGCACACTAAGACGCTTCCCAGTGCTCAGCTTTTTATAAATTCGGCCATTCGTCGGCATGATTGAAAAGAAAAGAAAGACTAGAACTACTGTAAATTCACACTTCAATGTATCCACTGCTTTTTCTTTTTAATGCTTTCTACTGGCCTCAAATTTCATCATCCCGTTATTCATTTTAACGGGAACTATACTCTCGTTACAAAAATTGCCCAGAATACAGATGTAGGTTTAAATGACATTAAATTATGTAAAGTATCGGTATCGGTTAAGTATCGGTATCGGCCGATACCATAACTTAAAAGTATCGGTATCGGCTATTTCTGAAAATGAATTTATAGGTAAAGTATCGGTATCGGTCATCGGCGAAAATGTGGTATCGGTCGATCCCTATTAATAGAAAATCTGTGCAGATGTTGTCACACAAGTTAATCAGTCTTTCCAACAGCAATTGAAAAAGTATTTATATAATTTTCTCTGCAAGGGACAAAATTAATATACACTTTATTACCTTGATACATAAATAATATTTATCAAAAAAGGGAGTATCAGCACTAAGTTGATTAACGTAAGTTAAATATACTGCTGCATATTCCTGGCTGTATATCCTTGATCTATTCACTTCTAGATGTAGAAGCCATCCAAACACCGCAGTTTTAAATAATTATGACGCACTTAAATGTGTTATTAATATTGCCGTTTCATAAAATTCATATCTGTCATCATCCATAACATTCAAGATTATACGCCTGTTATTGGATTCATTTCCAAGGTACGAAAGATACATTATATATAAATTCACTTCATTTAGAAGGTGCGTCCTTGGAATTTTCATGTTACATTTCTTTTTGGAACGAAGAAAGGTTTGTCTACAAAATGTTTTGCTGTTGAAAACATCGCAATGATTGCATGAAAATATGCATTCCGAATTGATAATGAAGTTTTTGCTGGAAATACTTTGTAAATATACATTCAAAAGGAGGTCACCTGTTCTAATGTGTATACAATAAAGTCTATTTATTAAAAAAGAAAAATAGGAGTACATCTTAATGAGTAAGTATGGTGAAGCTTGTTGAAAGGCCATACAACATAACTTTTCGAAGGCTTATTGCAGGTTTATTAAGAAATTTATTCTAAAATATGTTTTTTTTAAGAAATGAAACAAGTTTTGCATTAAAGTAAATAAAAAACTTTGTAAAAAACACACATAAGAAGTTATAGGTAAGACACATATAGGTATAACACATATATAAGTTATAGGTCTTCTTACCTATAACTTCTTATGTGTGTTTTTTACAAAGTTTTTTATTTACTTTATCGTTTAACACCAGTAATTTGAGTGTTTTTTACCGAAGTTTTGCATTATTTAAGGAACCAAAATTCACACATAAAAAACTCTAAAAGATATCAAAACGTTTCTGTGATAGTTTTATTAGGCATTCCTAAGTGCACGTTTTTCGTAGGGGAATGAGGACTATTTTAACAACTTATAAAAAAAAAAATGTTATATATTAACTACACTTTTTCAGTTCTACATGTAGCTGTAGATCAAGAAAACTCGAGTCGATTAGAGAACCACTGTCGAATAAGCTTTCTTCCAAAATTTGAAAGGCCCACCATTGGCCAAGCGCATAGCGCTCTCAACTAGGGATGGACGCAAGGCGCGTGGAATCTCGCATTGCCTCACGTTCTCTCGCAATACGAGACGAGACAGGTAATTTTTTTGCGAGACGAGACGCGAGACGAGAAAGGAAATATTTTGCGAGACGAGTCAGCGCGAGAATGGAAAACATCGCAGAGAAACGAGAAAGGAAATTTTCGCGAGAATTTCCCGTCTCGCTTAAATTTACGATACGAATCGCTTTTCAATCAGAATTGCAGTGCTGTATTTGAGGAGGTAAACCGTCCTGAGAAGGGAGGATACAGTTTGACTGAAGCCTCAACGGTTAACTTGCGTCTCCTTTGTTATTGTTCCTGCTATACTATCAGCACTCTGCAATACACACAAACACGTAACATTTCAAATTAGGACAGCACATGGGATATACAAAACACACAAAGGAGAGGATAAAGAAAGAAAACAGAGGAGAGTAGAAGACAGAAAAATAATAAGTAAACAGCGGAAAGGCGGTACGGTAAGTCCAAAGCCTGACCATAGTTAAATGGGCCCAGAGGCAGGCGCGTAGCCAGGAAAATTTTTCGGGGGGGGGGGGGATATGCGCTTGGGAAATATTTCGGGAGGGGGATATGAACTTATATGTGTATAAATAGCCCGAATTTCATCAGTAATCCAAAAATTTCGGGGGGGGGGATATATCCCGATAACCCCCCCCCCTGGCTACGCCCCTGCCCAGAGGCACTAACTTTGGGGCCCTTTTTACTATCACAAGCATTTTAACCCATTTTTGACCGCTGTTGAGTTTCGCAATGCAAAGCTTTTTCAAGATTTCTTAAACTGAATTTTAAAATTACTTACATGTATTTGAGCAAACTACATTTAAAAATTATTTACATTTTAATATTTGTAACCTATTTGTGTCATTAGCTCATATGGGCGCTAAGTCAGGAATGGCTATTATATGGCACTCTTGCTCATACTTTTGAAATTTCATTTTAAGAAACGATAAAACTATAATATAATACTTCAATTACCTTTTATAAAATAAATATGTTTATATTTTTTATCATTTACGCTTAGTGATTTTCCGTTTAAGACGTTTTCCATTTAAAATGTTTGATCAAATCTGGGAAAATTTCTTATAACACATACACACTCACAAGTGTGTGTGTATTGTCGGTTGTATAAGTGGATATGTATATCCAGATAATTATTTTATGGGGAAAAAACCCTCCATTTATAAATTTATATATAATAATTACTGCTTGTAAATAAAAACCAATGGAATTCAATCATCTTTTTTTAGAGAACTATTTTTAGATTATTCTTTTAATTAGCCTCCCTCCCCAACTGATCACTGATCTCAACATAGTTATTCGGTTTCATAGTTCTGATAATTGTTGTTTTTTTGTAAAATATTTAGATAGCTTAAAAATGAGGTAATGAGGTTTGAATTGCAAGTGAGTTTTAATGTCTAATTCATATTTACGCATAATCTAGAATTATGAATAAATTATTCTAGTATGCTATTATTATTTTTTCATAAAAAAAATTCAAACTTATTTTGTGTGGTTATAATTATTACAATTTTTGAAATAGTTGATGCAAGTATGCTTACTTTCATATTTTATGCTCTGATTGAAAACTTAATATTTGTGATTTTTTGTTTACTTATAATATTAGCTACATTTCATCAAAATGGATGAATACGTATATGTAATTAAATCTTATGGATATTTCATATTTTTCTCTTAAATTAATAGTTATAAAATAAAATGTTCCATGTGTTATTAAAAATGCTTCTTTCACCATCATAAGCCAAGCTATGCGAACGCAAATGAATGATCTACAGGAGCGATGGCGCAAATACAACGCTGGACTCAGCGGGATATTCAAAGATTCATGTTGAGAAACAACCCTGGTCACAAGTCTTCTCTGTTGTCTCTCTTTGATGGTATGAATGAACAGGTTAAACCCGGGTTCCCGATGAAGTATGAAACCCATATCTCATACACTTAAACTAGAGGAGAGGGGGGGATAAGCAGGCTTCACTGTATTTTCCCGTCACCAATTGAAACTTTTATGAATTCCCTATTCCTCACATTAAGGTAGCTTAATTAGATTAAAATTTTATTTGCGAAACATCTCCCGAGTTCTGCATCATTTCTAACAAAATTCAAAGCTTTATATAATTTCAAAAGCAAATGAAACTCCCATCAACCATACATATTACATGTACGCAATTCCGGAAACAAATAAAAACAAATATTTTTTCGGTGTCATGTCACATTATATATACGGATTAAATCTGACTTTTTATCACTTCAAATGCACATATGAGTTAATATGGTAACTAATAAGTTACTAATATTGTAATGAAACTAATTTTTATTATTAATATTAATTTTCAATAAAATAGTATTAATGTTACCAAAAATATGCTAACAAAATCGCAGTCCTTAATTTTGTGAGACTCGCGAGACGAGACTGGCAATTTCTCTGCGAGACGAGACAGTGTTTGCGAGACGCGACAGCCCATTTTCTCGTCTCGTGTCCCTCTCGACTCTGAACTGGATGATGGGAAGTACCTGGTTCAAAGCCAGGTCGTCCTAGCTGTTCGGAGTTTTTCGTGGTTTCCTCCGTAACCTTGCATAAGAGCGGGTTAGGGCCTCTTAGAAAGACTCCCCCCCACCCCATGAAGGGTACCTCTATCGGCCTAGATCCAAAGGTGCCATAAACAAACAAACAAAATTTTAAAATTGATCACCTTGGTAATATGACTTTTTGTCTACGTTGACCACATACAGTAAAATTTTACTTTACGATAGCTCTTTCCCACCTTTGTAAGGTAAGCATCTTTATAAGTTAACCAGTTTTGTGTATTCGCTAGGGTGGTCTTATTAGACAGGTTCCACTTTATTTCGTATTTTAAAAAACTACTGAAATAGCAAAATAATTTCTAATAATTTATAACGCGTTAATTTAAAAAATGTATTCTGTAATTGGTGTCTCGCAAATTCTCTCTTAAAATAATACTTTTAATCATCCCGAACACATTCCCGTATCGTAACATCAAATATTTCATGCTTAAAAAAATTCTTCATACGACTTTTCACCGCAATTTTATAAGTTAATTTAGTAGAAATCGATGAACGCTAGCAAACTTTAACCCTCAATCGTTATTTAATAATTCGTAACTAGATTTTCTTCCTACAATGAAACTGCGATTAATCTTAATCAGTGGGTTTCATGAAGGGTTTATCTTGGGATAGGCCGAGGAATGATGGTGCGTGTTTATAAGGGTGATAGGTTTGACGGAGCAACAAGCTTTTCTTTTGTTTCGTTCGAAAATCCAGAGCATCTGTTCTAAGGAACTGTTCTGGTGTCAGGTTATGTGCTCGGAAGCGATCGGATTTTTATCACCATTGTTAAATTTGTATGCGTAGCTGTTTAATTTTCATAAACATAATCAAGTGGTGCATTCTAGTGGATATGTGTAAACAGTTTTCAATGCTGAGATAATTGAAGTCGTAAGGTAATACAGAGACTACAAGTTAGAAAATAAAAGATAGTGCTCGATTCCTTTTACTCACCAAAAATTATTTATTTAGTGTTTTCAGCAAACATATGGACTACTCACATACGGTAATCATGTTGGGAGAGACGTTACATTACGTCACGTTCTTTATGTAACGTATTTATGTAAATTCTCGCCTTCTTGGGGCGCTTCTTGTCAAACGCGACCAAAATTCGTACCGCCTTGTTCATTGAATGATTCTTCCCGGACTAGTCAGGTAACTTCCCACTCGATTAGAGATTGGGTGTACAAAGATTCATGATCAACTGGTAATCGATTTAAACCGATTTAATCGATTCACCTGTATTAGACTGAGAGACACCATTTAGTGCCCAGTCAGGTATGAAGATTGGCCATGGTGTCAAACATTGACATCACAGTATAGATGTGACATTAAATCTCAGTGGGATGTCACTGTGTGACAAACATACAACATCCAAGTGATTTCTCACTCCATAAAGTCACTATGCGACGTCACGAAAACTGTATCAACTGTATTTGCCCTTCACCAATACCACACTGTGAACATCATAACACAACGGGGAATTCACATTGAATTCAGAAATCACAGTGTGACCAGTAAACATAACTGTTTCGATATCGCAATGCTATATGGAAACATTCTGAATTGTGGATGTAATCCTGAGGGATGTGCAGGTTCCTTTTGTACGATACTTTTGGAGATCTGAATGGCTTTCTCATCCAGCTACACTCAAAAACGAAAAAAGTGAATAATTGCTACTAAGGAGTAAATTGCCACCAAGGCGTCCAAATCTGAAGAAGTATTCAATCCTATCACTATCGGCGAAAAAAAATTTAAACTTTTCCCCAAAATAATCTAAAAAAATTCGCTTTATGGACTCGAAAGGATTGCGTTTATCTACACATCTAGATGATGGATAATTTGGCTATCACTTTACTTCTTAAGAATGACTAGTACGTACGTCGTACATATATATAAAATATTTATTTATTTATTTATACTTTTATTTTCTCGTTTTAGTATTAACATTTTCTCAAACAGCAGAGAAAATTTCACAGATTACGAAATGTATCGCGTAGGAGCTTCTTGGAGTACTCCTACAATTCCCATAACATGGTAGTTTTGGAAGGATAGAGCTAAGTTTTGATACAAATCCGAAATAGTCAATGATCGGGCATTACATGTCTCCCCCAATTTTTGTATGCCCTTTCTGTGTGTTAGGGACATGCGAAAAAAAATTCTTTCTTTTTTTTTAATTTCAAACATTACCATGTGCTATAGTTGAGATTTTGCGATAGTAATATAAAAATTTTAGCTGCTAGAGTTTGTTTTCTTAAGTTTTTTATTTCAGTTTAAAAAGTCAAATTTTTAAGTCACGTGTGATGTTTGACATTGAACCATTTTTTATTTTCAAAACTATGCAACAACTGTTTTGTTCATCACACACAAATATATAAAAAAAATTTTCCTTGTCATTTCTATACACTTACAAATTTTTATTCTGAACCTCTCATATAAGTCCTGTTAATCTTAATTTTATCTGATTTTAATATCATTTTTTATATCATTTACAGCAGATTTCGGAAAATTTTGTTTGAAATTATGTATGTTCTTTTAATTTAAGGTTTTAATTTAAAGTTGTTTTAATTTAATAAAGTCAATTTAATACTTAAAGACATTTTTATATTGAAAAAATAGTAAAAGTATAATATCGTTATGAAATCCTTCTCTGAATGTATAAGTAGCACTGCAGTATTTTTCTAAGTAATATCACGCTTTTAGTTAACTGTCAATTAAAAAAAGAAAAGAAATATATATTTTAAAAAGATATTTAGTTTTCTCATGCTTAATATTTAACAAAGCTTATAAATATTTGTTAAATTACATTGTATGCTTTGTATGTTTATACTGTGATCGGAAAATTGGAACTTCTTAGCATCAAGTCTCTGATTTTTAAAAACAAAAGTCTGGATACCGGATTATTTATTCTAACGTGTTCACGTTTCACATTTATGGCAGGGCTTTATTTTCTCTCTGGCGTGTTTCGGCGGTTTGTTGTAATACATATTTAACCTGGCTTGCGTATTTACTCTCTGTGCCCAACATTTCACGTCTGTTTAATTTTTTTTTCTTCCATAAATATTTTTAATATATTATAAGTGAAACTAAGCATGTTTCCCATTTAAATTTATTAATTTTATAACATTTATACTACCTATTAACATTTATGTTCAACGATAATGTAAACTTTTTAAATAAAATACTAATTTTAATGTAAAATTTTAAATTTTGGGAAATGTTATTCTCATTATCTGAATAATATTGGCTTGTTTCAATGATGCAGTGAGAATGGCGATGCACGAATTTTTCCCTTGAAGAGTTTTTAACTTTTCGTAGCCTGCATCAATAGTAAAATTGCGTACAATGAATACTTTATACTTTTTACGTAAATTTACAGATGCAGGGTTGTGTAATCTGCATATTTCTCAATGATTTAATGTTAAAAATTTCAAATTATTATTGTACTTCTATTACGAGTTCTTGAAGTAGTTGTGATATCACGGATGGCGTACAAAGTCACAGTGCACGCTTAAATCTATTGAGTAAAATAATAATCAAACGGAGTATATTTTTACTCAATTTTTGACTTCAAACAGCCATTCTCCCGATTGAGTAAAATTTGCTCCATTAATCGACAAAAATCAATGGAGCGAAAAACTCTCAATTTTTGAGCATTATACAACAGCTCCATTTAGGCTAAATAATAATCAAAAATGAGGAGTGTCTGTCCGTTTTTGATAAATATAACTGTACTCATTATGAATTTATTATTTAAGCTATAGAATGAGCGTTTTTACAAAATCAGCCCTTTTTTAATTAATATATCTGTACTCCATTAAGATTATTTTAAGCTATAAAAAGGGTGTTTTATTAAAATTTGTTGTTTTTGATTAATATATTGAATTATTCGTTTTCTTCATTTTTTATTATCAGAGCTGTAATCGATGATTATAAGCCCGAGAAAATAAATTTTAAATCAAGGCAAATACATTACATATATCTTAATACACCATAAAAAAGTATTTTTTTAATAAATAGAATATAATTTCACTATAGTCTCTAGTTATAAAACGAATTCACAGTACATTCAGAATACAGAAATGCAATCATGGTTAAACCAGATGTGAGATTTAATTAAAGCAGCAACCAAATTTATTAACATGAAAAAGGTAAAATGCTACTTACTCACTTTGAGTGGAGATATCCTAACTTCATTTGTTTTACAACAACTTTTTATAATCCAATCGTAAGAAACTACATCATAAAGCGAAATCTTTACTTAAAGCATCTCCTCCATATCTAGGCTGAATTTATTTCACAATTTTGAATATGAAAAAGATGAATTTGGTATTTGGATATAAAACCAAATTATCACAAGCGAATACACACACAACTATGCCCGCGTTTGTGACTATGAACCGTTATCCGTTGAAGAGCGTTGGTCACGTGATAGTAAAAGGATATGGGTCGTGGGGGAGAAGAGAGAGAATACTCAAATAGACAAAAATATTGTGAAAAATGAGCTAAGTAGAATCTAGCGAATCGGGAGCATTGAGGTGAATGGAGGAGATAACAAATTATTGTCTTTAATGAGTATTTTTTAGCGTAAAAGGATTTAAATCAGCCGATAAGAAATTTAATCAATAAAGGAGTGTTAGTTTTAATCAATAGATTTAAGCGTGTGTAACTAAAGTAACACAAATGAGTCTCCAATGCCTCAAATACAAGACAATTTGTTTTAGTGATGCTTTAAAAGTGATGCATTACAAATGAACCTTACCGAATCCCAAATGAACAGAAAGCGATATAAGATTTCAACTGCAAGAAATTTTCTTAACGAAGGTATGGTATGTTGCTTAAGAGTATTGCGTCACATACACATACGAATACACCCTTGCGGTCATGCCACAGTGAATGTTCTCAGATGAAAACCTTTTGAAAGAGAAAACAAGCAAACATCACGACTAAAGTGTGAAATGTAAATCAAAGGATCCAGCCTCTAAATGAATAACTATTAATTTTTTATCAAATTGTTAAATCGTCCACGAAAACTAAAAAAAAATGGTCCTCTACAGCCTGATAAATTGAACATTGGTTCTTCCCAAAATAAGTTTACTAACAAGAGCCATTCTTTACACACGGAATGAAAATATTCGTACCTCTAGAACAGTTGACTCTAAAGTGGTGGTCCGCAAGGAACGTCAAATTGCCCCAACAGCCAGTTCATACTTAAAAAAATCTGGAGTGACGCCACTCGACTTTCCGAATACTTACGATTAAAATCATTACCACGCATTTAAATAAATTTTATCGATGAATAATTCAAACATATATACCAAATTGAGGCAGAATCGAATGCACCGTTTAAACGCTAGCGCACTTTCAAGAATTTCCGCCCATAGACCATAATGTAAAAGAAATCTTTGTCGGAGCCTTGTAGAAAAACTACAAGTGCTATACACACCAAAATCAATACCGGTCGTGCGGCGGTGGTTTATAAGATATATACCCAATTTGAGCTCAATCGAATGCCCCGTTTAGGAGCTATCGTGTTCGCTCACATAAACATACACATACACACATCTTGTAAAAACAGCATAAATGAATTCAGAAGACCTGTGAGATTCAGAAGACCAAAATGTGTCAATACACCAAAATCTCGAAGTCAAATTTTTTCATGATTACAATACCTTCCTTACATGGTACATGTTCGGAAAGTAAAAATGTGAATTTTTGTTAACAGAGTGGTAATAATCGGATTTCTGTAGAAAGCTTCTTCTCACTTTTACATTTTGCTGCGCTCTCACATCGGAATAGCTTTCTAGTTTTATGTCTGTACCATGCAGGCATTACATTTCCTAGCTAGGATTTAAGCAGTTTGAAACAATTTTCGCAAAATCTCAAAATCTAATCCAAATTTTAAGAAACTGTGCGGACATAGTTTAAGTTGGGGGACCACCTATCGTTTCACTAAATTTTGTTTTATTCAAAGTTGTACGTGATGCGCGAACAAAAATTTACGCAGTTTGAAATGATTTTCAGAAAAATCTCAGAATCTGATCAAAAATTTTTTAAAACCCTACACCTATAATCTAAGTTAAGTGATCACCTATCACCAAATTTTAGTCGCTATTACGTTTTGTGCGAACAAAAATTTATGCAATTTGAAACAATTTTCGAAAACTCTCAAAATCTAATAAATATTTTTAAAACTCCGACGCCTATAATTTAAGTTGAGTGACCATATATCACACGCCACCAAATTTTATTTAATTCGCTTCTGCCGGTTTTGGGTGAAGTGCGAATAAAAAAAAGCATCACTGATAGAATGACAAAACGACAGACATACAAGCTTTTTTTTGGACGGTCGTACTGGGCTCCCAATTGCTTAAAACGTATAGACATCGCAATTTTTTTTATTTCCGAGTAGAGTACAGGCAAAGTCTGATTTTATTTATTTAGAAACATAATCAGTTCCTATTCCGAAATTGAAACAACAAGCACTTCAAACTTCAGTCAAGTCATCCCGAGTCAGACCCGTCTGATGGTTAGAATGCTCGCCTATCACTCCTTGGGTCCCGGGTTCTGTCCCCAGTCTAGGAAGCTTGAAAAATGTAGTTTGAAAATAAAGTTCTTACATATGATAACAGATGGCAGCCCTAAAATTCAAAGAAAGGAGGAAAACGTCAAGAAAGGGTGTAGCTATGACGTCAAGATTGGATCTTGATGTCAGCTACACCGTCATTCGTTAAAATCAACTGACCATGCCCCCTACATTTTTCCGTCTAGATCCCCACAATTAGTGAACTTTTTGTGCTCAATTTAGTTTTCGCTTTTTATGCTCAAGCAGTGGTGCTATTTACGATCACATTTTATTCACCTTTTTTTTGGGGGGGGGTTGTCAGTGATGCTCTTTTTTTAAAGGTTTTTTCTAGCTGGAGAGACGCAGATGGCGAATGCATTTTCAACCCTGCGCCTTTTTAACGTAGAAAAGCAAGTGGTTATGGTCATAACAACTGGTCTTTCTGCTAAAACCACTTGCCTTTCAACTTTACAAAGTCGGGGGAGGTAAGAGCCATCTGTGCGGGGAGACTGTGCGTTCATATGGGGAAAATTTTATACAAACAAACTTTACGTCCATAAGAAATTCCGTCAACGAATCTCTTAAGATCGCTAAAAATAACGTACATAGCCATAAGACAGTATAGTGGAGCCATCGTTTAGACATTGCAAGGACTTACTCGAACTACCTTAGTAGTAAGACGATTTCACCAAAGGTTATAAGCATGATTTTGTAATTTTGTTGTTTTAAAGGAGCACGAAGCTATGCAATTTACAATTTAACTATGAAAACATGCAAGTGCTACTGGAATTTCTGTTTCGAGCAGATTCAAAAATATGCTATTTTGCTTTACAAAATATATCAAATTTACATTACAGCTCCTCCCTTTTCTACCGGCATATTCCACTTGGTATTTAATAACGTTGTCCCCACCGAAAATTTCTAATTCATGGAAACATTTACACAATAAACTATACACGATTAGGTGCAATTTTAGATGAAAGCTGTAATAAAATAAACATTTAACGACAAGTGACACAGCGCCAAAATACGTTTGTCACATTAGGCGCATGTGTTAGAGAAAAATGAAAGAAATAACATAAAATTCACACGTTCATATATCTGCAAAAGTAAGCATATTCAAAGAACTTGAAAATCGAAAGACTTGCAAAATCGCCTTCAGAAATAAAGCAGCTAGTTTCGAAAGAAAAAAAAAAAACAACCAAAAAGGAAAAAAAAAAAAAAAAAAAAAGAAGAAGAAAGAAATTTGAATAAATCCAAGCATCCGGATGCTATCCCGTCGGGTTCCATACCCAAGTTCTATTCTAGGTAAACAAATCAATTACAGCGGGAACTGGGGGGGGGCTGCATTCCCTCTTTTTACTTTGCATACAAAAGCGATATCGTGGCAACTGGCAATCCCGACTTCGGAATTCTAGGCAACGATTTTCTTGCGTAAGAAAGCATTTCTCTGCTAGAGTATTGACCGATTTTCCTGTTTTTTTTTTTTTTTTTCAACTACAGATTCAGATAAGAAGTTTTGGTTTTTGAGAGTTTTTCGGTATAACAGGCGGTGCCTATGTGAGTCTGTATTCGCCAACTGGACTCAGCACCTCCCACACTTCGAAATTTTGAAAATACGAAGATTTTTGGAGTTTTGCGTTAATATATTAAGTTGGAGGATAATGAAGAAGTTTTTTTCCGATTTCTTTAGTTTAGCAACAGTTATTTGTGTAGTGTATGGTTCAGCGTTATCATGCAGTAAGATGGAAGTTGATCTGTAGACCAGTCCACCAGTCTATGCTGTTTTTCTTTATTTCTTCCAGTCGATAATTCATAGGTAC